>CM043325.1:58243533-58861033 GCA_023736055.1 Quercus glauca | reverse complement strand
CTAGGAAGTAATCCATCTTATGTCTGTAGAAGCTTACTCCAGGCCAAAGAGGTTATTAGAGAAGGATCGGAATGGCAGATAGGCGATGGAGATGGAGAGAGCGTTGGTGTGTTTACAGCCCAAATGGCTACCCTAACCCCCTAGCTTTTGGCCTGGTGTAGACCAAACCTTAACACTGTGTTTGGTTGGACAGATTTTAGGAGGGATGGAAAATATAGGAAGGAAAATGGGGTAGAAAAGTGAGTTTTCCACTATTTGGGAGTGGGGGGAAAATAGGGGGAGTGGAATGCCCGGGAGAAAATTTTCTCTCCCGTTTCGGGAGGAAAAGCAAGGGGGGAAAACTGCAATGATGCAGTTTTACGGTAATGCCCTCCACCAACCCGCATTCATGCCTTCCACCAACACCCCTGAATGACTATTGCCCCCACAAAATCTTATCACTTTACTCATCTCTCATCTTTCTCAGCACACAGAAAATTGAGTATCTACTTATTTACATTAACAATACATGTGGTGATGGAAATTTTTTATTAAAGGTTTGTACTCGTGCGGACATATATATATACATATGGACTTATTTTCTTATTAACTCACTAATTATAGTACTAATATGTTGCTTCTTTCTTTACCAGATGGCAAAAGGGAGGTGAGGACGTTAACTGGATCGAAATTCACAACTACAGCAAAAGCTGTAGCTGAGGCTACTGGGATCAACTTAGAACTAGTTTATGTAGGAAAGAACAAGGATGGGCAATGTTATTTAGAGGATCAGAAGAAATGGCTAGGGCCAATTAATAAAGTGTGTTGTGACAATTTGGTATAAATGTAGGAGACCCAGAATGTTTGTGTATGTTGGTAGGTTTTGGCAGAATATTTGTGTTAGTATGTGTTGGCCTGAATTTGTGTTGGTATGTGTTGGTATGTATTAGTGGAAAAAGGCCTGAATTTTGGTGTAATTCTCTCTATAATCCGAGACTTTAGCAATGGAATATGGTCTTTTTAATTAATCTATGACTTGTATACCAATTTATTGCATTGTTGTGAAGTGTGTTGAGGTTCAAAAAAGAATTAAACAGCCCACAAATAGGCCCAAAGAGATAGAAAAGACATTGGGCCCGTTTCACACAAAAAAGGAGAAAATAAATAAAGGGTAGGCTCTCACAATAAAGAAAAGAAAGAAAGAAAAGGCCCAGAGGGCTGGGATCCAGAGGAAAGGCCCAACCAGTGAATCAGACCAAACCCAGAAGGAAAAAACTGGGTCGGAATCCCAGAAGCCTCCCAGAGGTAGAGGATCCTTGGACGCGCGAAGGAGGATCATAACAGAAAAATTAAAGAAAGACAAGAAACAAAGGGCACGTGGACCTTGTGACCCAGACACGCAGTGGAGGTACAGAGCAAAATGCAGGAACCTAGTTTCAACCATTTGGAGATAAAGACAAGGAAGAGTACAACTGGAAAAGGCTGGGGCGCTAAAAAGAAAAGCCAAAAGGGCCTCAGGCCAGCCAACGGGAAATCTTAAAATAGAAAGGAATTGAGGGACTTTCATTTGGTCGGAACAAAAAAGCAAGGAACTATGAAGAGAAGGGAAACGACATGATCCTGAAGCAACCGGGCACGGTGCAGGCTTCAAAGGGCAAAACGGGGAAATCGTTAGTTCACCAGGGGAGCCGAAGTTGTGCTATAAAAGGAGGAAGGGATCCATGCTACAGGGGCATTCACTTATTTTTAGAACGATCAGACCATTTCAAGCGTTCACCATTGCTTTCTAAAGTCTTAGAGAGTTGTAGAAAAGACTCTGTAATTTAAGGGGAAAACAGAGGAACCATCCCCGGTATCCCAGGACAGCCACTACTGAACATGCTCGGATTCAACAAGTTCAAATTTTGCAAGTCTTTGAAGCTTGAATAGCTATCATCAAAGTCTGTAACTTATGAGCTCAGTTGAACCTTGCACCACGTCTTAATGAGCATTGTAATCATAACTTAATGAAATCAATGAAATATACCTCACATAATCAGAGGATCTCTAGCTTGTTCTTATGTTACATTTCCATTTGTCATTTGCAATTTTCCTTTACTGCATAAATGTCATTCAATGCAAATATTCTTGCTTTTTTTTCTCTGTTAGCTATTTGTATTATAGGAAGTATGTTTTGTGCACCAATTGATTCTTAAAACAGCCCTTTAGTTGCGGAGAATCGATCCCAGTTCACCAAGAACATCTCACACGGCCCAGGATTCTTAGGCCATAGTGCCGAAGAAAAAAGGCACTCTCACAAAGTGTTTCTGCCTTGGTTTGAATGTCCTGTTTTAGATAGCAATTTGAGACTACAGAAACATTATGTGTGTGTGCCAAGCAACAAAATAGAACTTAAACTATTAATACACTTAAACTGAATATGCAGGTGACTATACAATAACCAATGCACCAAGATGCAATCATAACAACCATTAACCATTATTATTTGTCACATTCACAACAGCAGTTTTGAAAGGGCACAAAGAGCAGCAAAATTAGCAATTAAGCTTTAAAAGGGCACAAAAAGCACTCTTTAAATTTCCCAGCAGCTTTAAAAGGGCACAATGCACAAAGAGCACTATTTTGCAATAAAGCACTATTTAAATTTCTAAGGCAAGTACACATGTGCAAAGCAGTTTAAGGCCAAAATGCTAATCTGTGTACTTGGGTTGCACTCCTATGAGTTACTTGGCATTACAATCAAAATTCAATCCAACAGAGTAGACAATAAGAGAATTTAATAAAAAAAAATGAACAAATTTTACTAAAATGTACACTTTGATCGCATTACAAGAATTCCATTGAAATAAATACTTTGATTATAATAACATGAAACTTCTACAATTGGTTTGCTTATTGACATTCCACCTCTTACTTCTTGATTATACATTCCATCCAAAGTCTACAATTTTCAATCTTAGCTTGATCACTTCACTTGCCTCGTGTTAAACAACTTGCGCCATCTCTTGGTATGAATGTATGATGCTTCTTTGTTATGTAAGTTCTTTTGGTATCAAAACTTTGGGATGTATCATAGCTTCAAAGGCACTGCAAGAAAAAAATGATGCTGTAAAAACTAATGTACATAGAAATCAAAAAAATTAAAAACCATAACCCTCTAAAACCTGACAAATGTTTCAGACTCACCTCCCATTTATAGGAATCAATCTGGTCCTGCAAGATGAGTTTGTTCAACAAGTTTGCACTGCTTCTAGCATAAGCCACCAACCTTTTAAGTTCCTTTTGAGTAAAACAGTTTCCATGTGTCAATATAGAATAGGACACAATCCATACTAAATCTAACACTATTTGCACATATAAAAACAAGAACCGGATGCAGGCAAATAGATGTTAAGAGTGTCTTCACTGAGCAACTTGAAAGCATATCTGTGCCAAAGCTGGACTAGATAGCCATTGTGAATTTGTGATATTGCACTCAAATTGTGTCATTCATAGTTGAAGATTTATACCGTCTATTTTTTAGCTCAAAGGTGAGTTCTAAAACAAAGATAAAGCAAATTGTACATGTTATGTACTCAGGAAATCATTAAAACAGAGGGAACAAACAATATTTGGAACATCCTGAAACACTGATGGCATTAGATAATTCCAAGTTTTGTTCAATTACTATGTTGGGAACGAGGAGTTTCATCTATACACAATTTTTATCTTTTTGAAGATCAAACTTCAAAAGTAAGAGACCTCTCTCTTTCTCTGCCCACCAGTTATCCAACAAACAGATTAAGGACGCCATGATCACCAGATGTAAGTGTGAGGATTTTCCATTGGTTGTAGATAATAGATATAGTGTAAACGATAAGTTCAATATTAAAAAAGGTATAAAACCATAAGGACCTAAAATTAAATATACTAATCAACCTAAAAAATTAATATAAGAAACCACTCAAATCCGACCTATGGACCTCAAATTCGACCAAAAACCATAGCCGCCTCCACCACAGCGAACCCATCCCCACCACCACCACCATCAAACCCACACATCCCACAACAAAAAATCAGCCACCAATCAAAAGCAACCACCATTGGCTACCCACAAATCAGCCACAATACCCACAACAAAAAATCAAAGCAAAAAAGGAAACCCCAGCAATAATTAAAAAAGGTATAAAACCATAAGGACCTAAAATTAAATATAATAATCAACCTAAAAAATTAATATAAGAAAGATGCGTACTTTGCTAAACAAAGAAAGGAGATGATGAAAGTTTGAGACCCTTCGTTTACTAGATCAGGAATTGCATTTGGCAAATCGCAAATGGCAACTATACTTTCCTTCCCAAATTCCAACCCCACTGTCCCATATCCCTCACCTTCAGCTCTGTCCTAACCCACGTGGCCTGTACTCCCAGCGTGTTTACCCATTCCCATCCTTTGGCGCCGGTAACGGTGCGGGCCGTGGGATGGAGAGAGAATATCCTTTGAGATGAGAGTTTGAACTTTGAAATTTCATATGGGCTGGTGAGAGAAAAGAATAGCACGATGGCTGGTGGCACCGGCGACGGTGAGGACCGTGGGATGGAGAAAGAAAATCCTTACAGATGAAAGTTTGATCTTTGAAATTTCGGGTGAGTAGTCTGGTGAGAGAAAAGGATATGCTGAGTTAACCTTGGTTTAATCAGAGTTTGAATTTGATGAGTTAAGTTTTTAACATTTTAAATGACGTGGCACGTTTTGGACCCTTGATAATTTTCAAACAAATCCTTACCATGAATTGGACCCTCTCCATTTCAAATGGGAAATGGAGAGGATCCGGATCCCTAGCTTTTGGCCTGGTGTAGACCAAACCTTAAAGGTCAGTAGTCTCTTGGATGCAAACACGAGACAGTGGGGCAGAGCACTGGTCCAGTCAATGAATCTTTCCTTCTCTTTTTTCTTTCTGCTTTTTTAGTTTTTTGAAGATTACAAGGGACAACTATTCCCCACTAGCAATCGTTTTTAATAAATAAAAAAAAAAAAAAACAAATATCATTTAAGCAAGGACTGGACCTTACTTGATTCTATTCTTATCATTTAAATTGCATTAGTTAGTTGTATGCTATTTTTTTCATGGCTTCTTTATGTTAGATTGGTCAAAAAGGTGACATCGGCCATTGGTATGTAGCCTTAAGTTTAAGTCCACATATTTAAGAGTATGCTCTTATTCCTATTGTCATGTTTATCAGATACACCTCTACTATGTCGTAGGTGCTGGCAATGGCAAGCATGGGAGTTATCATGGCTCAGGTTACTAGAGTGGCATAAATATCTTAGCATTAGCCATCAAAACTGTGTTGAACTTGGGGATTTGAGAATTGTAACTCTTTTAGGGGACTGAATACCTTATTACTGTGTCGCAGCTGCTTGATTATTTCATTGAGTCATTCATGTAATTATACTATTAATTTTGTTAACTTGCTAGTGGACATGTTGATTATTAGCTTTGCACATTCAAATTTGTATTGTTGAGTTTTCAAACATTATTATGTAAACGCAAAGTAAGAGCAACCACATCAGCTCGTGGAAAAGATTCCGTCTATTTTACACAAAAAATTTACTTTTTCTATTTTACACTATCACTTTTACAAAATATTTACATCAGTTTATCTATTTTACAAGACTTTTCAATAAAATATTCATTCTTCATCAATTTTTTATTATTTTCCCTAATAGTCATACTTTTTTTTTTTTAATTAAAACTTATATTTTAAGTAAACTACCAACACCGGTGGCTCGGCCAATGGAACCGCTTGTGGTGGAGGTTCGATGGCCGAACCGCCAAAATAGTGGCTCCGACGAACGCCGCTGGATTGGTCTCGCCGCCCATCGTATCGTCGAATAGTGACCCACCGGTGGGTGGATTATTAAAATAGTGGCTTTGACGAACGCCGCCAATGCCCAAACTACCAAAATAGTGGCTTTGGTGACCGCCCACCAGATTGGTGTCTCTGACCATTGTACCGCCATCACCGATAGGCCGATTGTTGTAATAGTGGCTCTGACGACTGTAGCTGAATCGATGTCTCTGACCACCATATTGCTCCGAATCGATGTCTCCAACCAAAGGTCATATTTTTTTTTTTTTTTTGACCCAATGGTCATAATTTTTATTGCTAAATATTAAACTTCATTGTCACTCTATTAATAACTATCACTTTATTGTCACTCTAAATATAACCATCCAGACCTAAGTGGTGAAAATCCAGAGACCACAAACTTCTGCATGTTCATAAATGAAGTCTATGCGGTGGGTTCCCATTTGACATAAAATGCTTTAAGATTGAAAGAGAATGTGACATAAATCTATTGCTGTGGCTGTACTATAAATGGACTATTGCTCAGCGACCCTGTGACTTAAATGATTTTAAGGATTATATTTAAAATCCTTAAAATTGAGACAACAAAAAGCCGTATATAAGTTGACAGACCCTTAGGTAAGTTTGTCAACTTATACTAGATACTATCCTGATCATTGGTCATTTTTAACATAACTGCAGCTATTCAACAAAGCTTATTTGCTTAGTAAATTAGTATATGTAGAAGCAAGAAGCAAGAAATATGCAGAAAAACAAAATAGCTTCTGCAAAAACAAATGATTATGTAGAAAAATAACACCATGCAAGTACAGCCACCTGTTGAAAAAGTGCAGAAAAATAACATTATGCAGCAATAGCAGTTTCTATTGAGAAAGTGCTATTTACATTCAAATAGCATATACAGCCAATAAAATCAACAAGTATAGCCACCTTCAATAGAGACATTGCTTCACCCAAAACAGAATGACAAGAACAGAATCACAGATTAAATTGAATAATCAAGTGCTATCGTCTGTGCATGATACAAAATTTACAACATTGTATCTATTTCCTTGCACAAGTGAAGACTACAAAAATATATCTAACATGATTAGAGATTGAATAATCATGTTCCCTGCACAAGTAAATACTACAAAAGAGATGTCTAACACCAAATCATCTATGTCAATCATGTGCTAGTATCTTTGCATTATACAAAAAATTACTTGATTAGATATTGTCAATAATAATATTCAAATTATGATGGAAATTTAGACCTTAACCTCTCCAAGATTTTCAAATGACGTAGACGAATATATTATTTTTGCTCAGGATCCATGGTTCTTGTATCTTTCATCATAATTTCATCTTCCATTTTCCTCTTTTCTACTTCATTCTTCTCTTCCTTGATACGAATCAACTCTTCACTCTTCTCTTCCTTGATTATGAATCAACTCTCTTCGTTCTTCGGATGCAATGCGCATTAACTCTCTTCGTTCTTCTAATGCAATGCGCATACTTCCCTTTTTCTCCTCATGCATTCTCCTCTTTTCTTCCTTGATCTCGTCCAATTGTGAGGAAAGTATTGGGATCACGTCATCACAATTCTTTCTTTTCTTTAATTTCTCCTTTTCGGCCTTCTTGCCTATGGGCCTCTCCAAGGTTTCGTCGGTATTCATCTCATCATTATCTTCATCTAGATTTATTGAGTTTGCACAAGTATGACAAGATTGTGTGGCTGGTTGTCTTTTGCGGGCCTTCAAATTCTCTCTTAGAATCAACCACTTAGCTTCTTCCTTAAAATTCTCCAACTATGTTCCAATTGAAAAACCACTTTGCAATTACTTTGATACATAGCTTTTGCATCTTCAATCTACAAAAGTAAATAATGAGAATCATAAAACTAAAAGTGTATGGATGTACACTACATAATAGATTTTGAGTCGAAATTCCTTGTCATGCTTAGTTTTACCACTTTCATTCCGGTTCTCAATTTGGGCCAAGCATCCACAAAACTTGTTGGTCTCCCTTTGAATTGTTGACCACCAACTATTTAAAGAATCCTTGGTGCGGTTAAATTTCTTGTCATTGTGGAAGGTGGACCAAATTCTATCTCAAATTGTTGTGTGTTTTGGTCCGTGGATATCATGGCATCTAAGCTAACATTGAGCCACGCCGACACTAGTTTAATGTCTTCATCTACGGTGAAGTTGATTCCCCGTTGACCTCTCTTAGTAGTTGATTTTTTTGCAATGGGGGGTATAGATTGTCCCATTTCAACTTGGGGTAGAGATTGATGGACATTCACGTCTGAATGCGGAGTGGACGTAAATACTATTGTCAAAAGACTCAAAACCTTGTTCATTGTCTTGTAAAGTGTCAAGGAAGAAGGGATTTTGATTTTGTGAGTCCATCACCTAACAAACGCCAAAGTCATTCAGAAGCTGCACTAATAAGCAACAAAATTGAAAACCAAAAAGAAAAGGCATTGTTTAACATAGATTTAAGAGTATAGCTCGCTGAAAACACAAAGGTAAACAATATGGGATCTATAATAGAGCTTCTCCATCCTTCAGAAACTAAAAGAAACCTCACGAACTAAGAAGATGAACACAAGAATTTGATCAAAGAACACCAACCATCCCCATTGACACATGATCCATTCATGTCTAAAACACTAACATTATCAACAGAACTCTCAACTCTCAAGTAAAACCCATATGCATTTGTACTTATATTAACACAAAATCAAGGGAACTCACAGGCAATACAACAACCAAAATTCATTTAACTGCACAGAGTTAATCAAATTCCACAATCACAACCAAGCACCCTTATGGCACTTGGCTTGTCCAGGACAAAGACGTGCACAGCCCACACACCTAATATAAAATTGATAGGATTTTGGTAGGTAGTCTTGTTTTGATTGGTTTGAGAACCAAGAACCCTTTTTTTTTTTCTTTTTTTTTTAATGTTTTTGGGTTATAGAATATACACATTTTTCTTTCATCAATTATATCTCAAAATACCTTCACATTTAAAACACACATGGCCACACTGATAAGTGATAAAGTCCTACGTACACACCATGGACAGCTCATTGCAATGGAATATTCTTAGAGTCAAAGATTATTCTTTTGAAAATTGCCCTTGAAGGCTTGAAATGTGATAGCCCGCAACCTAACATTGTGTTCATGTTCAGACTAGTGTGGATGCCACAATGAGAGTCCAATTTATGGTACATCTCTTTGTGGATGGAGAGAAGAGAACTGAGTTTGGGGGATAATAATTAGGATTATAATGTTCAAAGGTAAAGAAGCTAATAGTCTAACTCGGTAATATTATTTGATTTTTTTTTGAATAGGGAGTACTTAGATTTGAATCCCCAACCATAATTAGAAGAAAAATAATATTGTAGTACACTAAGTTCATATGTGAATGTTTGTTAGAGGAATTTTATTTGGACAGATTTTGTTGGATTGAATAAAGTGAGAATCAAACACTAGCATGAGAGAGAAGAATGTTAGGCTGGAAGAATTTATTTGTCTAAAATGATGGAAGGCTCATGCTTCTTTGAGTACTTTGTCAAGCCCCCCCACCTAGTTTCTATCTCTTTTAATTGTTCCAATACATGTGGCTGATAGCTTAGAGAAGTTGCAACATAATCGGGTGGGACAAATGAAAAATTCAAATTTCACTTGTTTGAATGAAATTGTTGTACCCTGTGAAGATAAAACCCACACGGAATTCAACCTCAGAAATAATAAGTATTCAACAGAATTCAAAAATAAACCAAAATTTAAACTGATTTCCCACAAATTATTCTCAAACGAAGAACTAAAAAAAGACTCTGATTTTATCAAATTTGGCTTGCAAAAGAGAGACAGAAAGACAAGTAGTTAGCCATACTGCTTGTAACATATAAGATTAGTCCTAGAATAAAAATAAAAAAATTAAAGATTAGTCCACAGACAGTGACATACTAGGCAGTTCTTTCATGGCCAACAAACAGTATATGTTTCTCAAGTATATCCCAAAGAAACATCCAAAATCAATGAAAAACCTTTAACATCAGGTTGAAGTAGTTTATAACTAAGTAATAAGAGACTCCACCAAATCAACACAGGGAAAACAGTCCGAAAACTAAGTATATAACTAAGTAGTTTATAACTAAGTATATACTAGGCAGTTCAATCAGTTCGAAAATAGGGGAGAAATAGGAATTTAATACAAGTTTAAAAAACTCCAAATTCTTCAAACACTCCCTACACACGGGGAAACTAATCCCTATCAAAAGACATAAAATTTAATCCTTACCTAAACTCTAAAATAATCAAATATAAATACACAAAAAATCTAAAATACTAATAAATTCCAAAAATAAACTTCGGGTGTGCTCTGAAGAATCCCTTAAAAAAAAACCCCAAACCAGAAAAAATTTGAAACAAGAAACCCTAAAAAAACAATAGTTTAGAGAAACTCCCAAGAATCTTGCTTGAAACCAAAAAGCAAAAAAACCCTAAAACCTCAATGAGAAAAAACCCATACCTTTTTAGAGAAATTAGCCCCAAAGTCTGTCAATTGATCCACCCTGCAAAACCCCCAAACCGATCACATTATTATTTCCCATGGTGATGAGAATGAGCAAAAGTTGATAAGAAGCAGACGAAGAAAGAAGATGAGAGGAAGAGAGGAATGAAACAGGGAGAGAGAAGTTAAGACCTGATGAGAGGCGTTGGTGTGCTCAGTGAGAGGAGAGAGAAAAAAAAGAGCGAAAAATAAGATTTTATGCTTTACAATGATAATATTATTTTAAGGTATAAACGAGCTACGGTATTAGTGTAAATATATACAGTACTGTAGTTCATGGAAATATATATACAGTTTTACACATTTTTATACTTATTGATATGAGTGTTGTTTTGCTCAAAATATGTAAAATTTGTACTGTAATTCTATTTTAGAAGACTTTAGATGATTTGATGTGGATGCTCTGAGTATTTTTTGGCTCAAAATATGTAAAATTTATACTGTAGTTTTATTTTAGAAAACTTTAGATGATCTGATGTGAATGCTCTAACATTGTTTTATAGAAACTTGTGTGCTTGCTGTGAAGCTTTGAATTGCTTGATTTTGATTTAACCTTGGGAGTGTTTATAATCTAAAAAATATTTTATTCTAATGCTGCTTTTGGAAATGCATATAAAATACTTGTGAAATTATATGTTATAAATTTTGAAGTGATGTTAAACTATTTATATGCATGTTGCGCAGTTGTACGGGTGATTTGTCGGATTGAAAAATGCACCACACTTGGACCCAATGATGAAAAAGTCAGGGAGCTCTTCGATTGGATTGTGCCCCGCCAAACCCAAACATTGTAGGCTATTGTATGCCAGAAGATTGTTTTTGCATTTTATTGTAGGCTATTGTATAATCGAATCACTTAGCAAGTTGTTACATCTTTATGTTTTTTATTATTAATTTTGGAAGTTAAAAAATGTGTTTACTCTTTTTTTTTTTTTTTAATTTAAGGTTTTATGAGTATTTCTGTTATTTAAGGGATAGTTTGATAAATTTTTCAGTCATAAAAAATGTTAATGAGGGAATTTTGGTCATATTCAAGGCCTTGTGTTTTTTTTTTTTTTTTTTTTTTTTTTTTTTTTTTTTTCATTTCATAGATTTTAGGACTATTTATGAACATTTGTAATTTTCATGCTATTTTTGTAAATTTTATGGCCTATTGATGGAGGGGGAAGGAGGGGAGTAGGGTATTGTTAGGTAAAAATAAGTTAATTTTGTATTAAATTTAATGTATTCTACTTTACTTCCCCTCAATCTAAATGGACCATTAAGGTTTGTGCTTATTTTGGGACGATTCATTGTTAAAATTTTAATTATAACTAAAAATAACCAAATATTAGAATGTTTGGTTCTTACTAAGGGCCCGCTCAATAGGTGATGCAATTAGTGAAATCACCTAAGGCTCCCAAATAAAAGAAGGCCTCACTTGTAAAAAAAAAAAAAAAAAAATTTTATATAATATATTTATTTATATATTTTAATTAAAATTTTTTTAAGAACTTTTATTAGTTAATAAAATGCATTAAAAAGGCCCTATTGTATCCTAAAATGCAAAAGGTTAAAAAGGGAAAAAACAAAAATAGTCAAACTTTAGCTAACAAAATTAAATTTTAAGAGACAAATTTATTAACTCATTCTTAAAACATGCTAAAATCAAAATTAATACAAGACAATTCATTAATAATATAACATAATTGTCTTGAAATATGCTAAAATAGAGATTATAAATTTAAAAAACAAAAGAAAAACCTCTCATCTCTCTATGTCTCCGCCTCATTGCCTCTCCATCTATATTCTTACGGTCTTACCTTTCTTTTCTTCTTCTTCATCTTGATTCTTGATCTTTATCCATAAACTTAGTCAGTCAGTCTATCTTGAAATTTTTCTTTGTTGATTTCAGCGTACCAGTCTACCAGTCACCAAAGGTATTCTTCTTCAATTCTTCCCCTCTTTCTCTTTGTCTTTCCGAAAATGAAGACTTAGGGTCTTCTATTTATTTTACTTAAATTATATATATTTTTTAGTTTCTTTCACATTTTCACTGCACAATTGTTTGAAGGGAGTCCTTGGCCATTGACACACGCACACCCTACTGGCACTGGGCTTCATACCCATTATAAAAATCTCAAAAACATTCAATAATAAATGAATCAGATTTAAAAATTAAAAAAAAAAGGCAATGAAAGAAATAGTAATTTTTAGTGCTATAAATGAAACAAAGGGATGATCTTTGGCAAAGAAATCACACAAAGAAAAAAAAAATTATAAATTTGATTACCATATCTAATCACATTTGGGTGGATAGCTGAAACACTGTTGGTTCACTTTCATTCTTCGGTGGAGAGGTAACTGGAGAATCACTGGTGGCTTTTTTTTAAGGCATGAGAGAGAGAGATTCTGAGGCATGCTCAGCTAGAAGAGAGAGAGTCAGAGAGAGTTTTTGAAATTTTTGAATAGGGGTAAGCGTGAAGAAGAGAGAGGGGAGAAATTGAAAGAGCAGAGAAAAATGAGGGCTCACACGAATCGCTGACGTGTCTAATTGAGCTGTCCAATTCTTGAGCATTAGATCAATTGAATGGCTAGGATTAAAGTAATTGCACACCGTGCAATACCCTAGGTATTGCACGGGATATGAATCCATGTTTTTTGCTAGGATGATAGGAGTAGTGGAGTACAGGCTGGACGGTTGCTCACTTTTTTTGATAGGAGTACAGCCCATAGTTATAACTTACACAGTTTCTCACTTTTTTTTTTCTTTTTTATTTGACACTTTATCTATTATTATAAATTATTATACCAATTAATAATTTGATGTGTATCATATTAACTCATTTTTATTATAGTGATACTAATTTATTAAACCATGTATTAAATTAATTTTTATTTATGCAGGTTTCGACTTTAATGTAGTCACGGATTTAGAAAAATTACAATAACTAGGTTCTATTGTTCTATACTTTAAATTTGATTTTTAGTTAAATTGTCATTTTTTAATTATAAATTGTATTTTATTTTTCTATAAATTTTTTTTTCATTATAAATGTCTACTAGAAAATATTTATCCGGATATGAAAAACTTCTAAAAAAGAGAAAAATTGAAAAACAAATTGAATCTCAAAAAGGATCTATGGATAAATTTGTTAATAATATATATATATATATATATATATATATATATATATATATATATATATATATATATATATATTATTTGATTAATATTTAATTATAAAAAGGCCCCACTTAAAATTTTCGCTTAAGGCCCAAAAAGTTATTGAGCCGGCCCTGGTTCTTAGTTTCTTTATATTTAGTTCCCAAAGAATTGTATCATAAATAAAGTGTTTTTGGCAAGCATGTAAGCACATATTGAAAAGTTTATGAGTGATTTCATCAAAGCCCATTGTACTCAAAAGTTGTGCGAGATCGTGAATCATTTTCTTTATCATCTTTATTTAATTTCTCGTATTTGCTTAAGGAGAATGATGAAACATATTTTGAACCATTTGCCCTTTAAGCTCATTATAGAAAAATAAATAATCCCTACGAATTAGTCTCTGACTCTCTCTACGCTTCTGTTTCTTTGGTCTCTATGCTTCTTCTCTTTGTAAGCTTCTTCTCTATCTACTTCTTCTCTTCCAAAGCCACAACCACTAAACAAAACCCTAAGCAAGACCCACAAAAGAAGAAACAAAGTATTTCAATTCTGGTTACTCTCAGCTCTGGCGATGGAGAGGTTTTTATGCTGAGTTCTTCAGTTTTCCTCTTTAGTCAGATGCGATGTTGGCACTGCTTAATATGATAATGGAACCATCAAATATGAGAAAAATGATAGGGGAGCCATCAAATGTAATAAAAGTATGGTCACATGTAATGTTGATACTACTTAATGTGACAATGGAATTGTCAAATATAAGAAAAACAAATAAGGATGCCACCGAATGTGAAAAAGAGTAAGGGTATTTTGGTCATTTTTTATGTTTCAAGGTATTTTTGGTCATTTTTTAGGTTTCAGGGTTATTTCAGTCATTTTTTATGTTCTACGGGTATTTTGATAATTTTTTAGGTTCTAAGGGTATTCCAATCTTTTTAGAGGGTTTTGGGGGTATTTCGGTTGTTTTTTAGGTTTCAAGTGCATTATGGTAATATTATGTTAAATTACGCCGTAATATTACGTTACTCTAATCTTAATACAATAATACAACATTATAATAATTATAAAATTGATGAGGTTTAGATGATGTGATATATTATTGGTACTGCCTATTGTGACGATTGAATTGTCAATTGTAAGAAAAAAAAAATAGAGTACCACCAAATGTGACAAAAATACGGTTAGAAATGATGTTAGTACTGCTCAATGTAATAATGGAATTGTCAAATTTGAGAATAAAAAATAGGGTACCACTGAATGTGACAAAAATAGAGTCAGATGCAATGTTGATACTACTTAATGTGATAATGGAACAATCAAATTTGAGAAAAAAAATAAAGGAACCATTATATGTGACAGAAGAACTGTCAAATTTGATATTGGAACTGCACAATGTGATAATGAAACCATCAAATTTGAGAAACAAATAAAAGAACCACTATAGATGTAACAAAAGAACTGTCAAATGTGATGTTAGAACTACACAATGTGAAGATGGAAGCATCAAATGTGAGAAAAAAGTAAGGGAACCACCAAATGTGAGAAAAGAACTATTACATATATCTAATGTTGGAACTGCACAATGTGAGGATGGAACTGTTAAATGTAAGGAAAAAATAAGGGAACCACCGAATGTGACAAAAGAACTGTCACATGTGATGTTGGAACTACACAATGTGAGGATAGAACTGTCAAATGTGAGAAAAAGTAAGAGAATCACCAAATGTGACAAAAGAACTATCACATGTGACAAAAATAGAGAATGAAACCGTCAAATATGAGAAAAAAATAAGGGAACCACCGAATGTGACAAAAGAACTGTCAAATGTGATGTTGGAACTACACAATGTGAAGATGGAAGCATCAAATGTGAGAAAAAAGTAAGGAAACCACCAAATGTGAAAAAAGAACTATTACATATATATAATATTGGAACTGCACAATGTGAGGATGGAACTGTTAAATGTAAGGAAAAAATAAGGGAACCACTGAATGTGACAAAAGAACTGTCACATGTGATGTTGGAACTACACAATGTGAGGATAGAACTGTCAAATGTGAGAAAAAGTAAGAGAATCACCCAATGTGGCAAAAGAATCGTCACATGTGACAAAAATAGAGCAGATGTGATGTTGGTATTGCTTAATATGATAATAGAACCATCAAATTTGAAAAAAAAAAAAAATAAAGGAACAATTACATATGACAAAAGAACTATCAAATGTGATATTAGAACTACACAATGTGATAATAAAATTGTCGAATATGAGAAAAAAAATAAGGGAACCACCAAATATGACAAAAGAATTATCAAATGTGATGTTGGAACTGCACAATATAAGGATGGAATTATCAAATGTGAGACAAAAAGTAAGGGAATCACCGAATGTGAGAAAGAACTGTCATATGTGATGTTGGAACTGCATAATGTGAGGATGAAACCGTCAAATGTGAGAAAAAAATAACCTGGTATAGCAAGTTACCTACTAATAGGTACACTACCCCCCTTTATTTTAGGGGTGTCGTAGAATTTCCCTATTTTGAATAATATGTGCAATAACATGGCTTGTACTTGCATAATTTCATGTGAAAATTATCTCATACAATATATGCAGTGGATGCGTACATGTATGTGAGATAGACCAATATTTAGTGAAATACTTTCTCGTTATGTCTAATGAGCCTAGGATATTTTGCTCTGAAATTAAGTTGCACATGACTTAATAAATATTAGTGTTCCGAAAATTAAAATTGCTTTTTTTTTTAATACTTTTATTATTATTATTCCCATTTATTAATTAAGTATAAAGCCTTATAATTCAATTAGTTAGCATGATGTTTCCAATAATGACGTCTAGGATTCAAATCTATCGTTCACCATAGTAACTATCAAATTATAATATATAAAAAATTAAATTGAAAAGCTCAAAGATTTCTTTCAATCCTACTAAAAATTAAGGCTGAATATATATATGACCAAAAATAAAAATTAGAGTGATTATAAAAGATACTTAATATCGAATGTCACAATAGCATTACTAGGTCATTTAGGTTACACATATTACAAATGCATTTAAGATTCTTCTTCCTAACCAATATCATTACAGCAGCACACAAATGAAAGATGTCTGCTATTTCTTCTCTCTTTCTCTCTCTTTTGGTAGAAAGAGGGGACTTATTTATCAATAATAAAGAGCACTATTACATCAACTTTAGTCCATAGGAGACTTCTGTGGAGTTCCTTTTTTCAAAATGTCCCATATGTAGTTATAATGCACAAAAGATGGACATTGATTATATTCTTGTATAGTGCACGCCTGCTCCCTTCCCCTCATTGCTAGTCCATCTGCCATTCCATTCTCTGCATGGTATACGTGATGATGAGAAAGGACGGTTCATTCTCAAGCGAGTAGGTCTTGCAATCACATATCAAAATAGCAATTTCTGGTGTCATTACACCACATGTTGATAGCCGGCTAATAACAAGCTCAGAATCAATATCTAGATTTATATATTTAAAGCCAAATTCCCAAGCCATATTTAAACTATATCTTACTGCCCGTATTTCTGCCATGTTATTAGCCATATTTAAACTATATCTTACAGCCCACATTTCTGCCATGTTATTAGTAGAAGTACCTATATGTATTGAGTATCCTAGACTGTCTCGCAATACAACACCCCCCCCCCCCCCCCCTCTTTCTCTTTCCTACAATGCTTTTCCTAAATAAAACAAAGACTAAAATTACCAAAACACCAATGAAAATTATCTTTTGTAGTAATTAACCTCCATATATGTGTGGAGAATTCTATCATAATTCATCACCAACTCATAAGCTTCTGAATTACAATACTCTAGAGAGGAATGAAAACACTTGATGAATGGGGGTTGCAAATGAGAAGAAGTTTGTTACTTATTAAAATAAAATAAAAAGTTCATCACCAACTCTTGAGCCAAAAGAACATTTTCAACACACCCAAACTCTTCCTAATTCATGATTATCATAATTATTGAGGAAACCCCAATTTGGAAATATGGGCTCTTGTATCTGTAGGGCATTCCAATCTCTAACCTTTGTCACAACTAAATAAACCAAATCAACTCTTCGATCCCTAATTAATTTCTTTACCTCTCTTTGTTTAGAAGGATCATTTAGACCCCTCGCATTCCAACACTATTATTTATCCATTTTCTAGTAAACTGTTCACATCACTCACCATTGGAGTACTAACATGGTTAAGCACAATCTTACCCTTTTCCTTGGCTTTCACAGTTTTTATTTGCTTTAGTTTAGCTCCCTTCTCTATGGCAGCATCCATAAATTCCAATAGAGTGAACTGGCCTAGAGCCCCTTCCTCACAGCCTTCAGCTTTCTCCCCAGCAGCCACTTGAGCTCTAGTGACTCTCCTATTTCCTTGCCTAGCATTGGGAGACACCACAAATGCAACATTGGGGTCTTTTATTCCAGTATCTAGAGGACAGGGACAACATCATTCACAGTACCACCAGCAGACTTAGAAATTTTAGCTTTATCTTGAAATGCACTCAAGTCATCTTTCCTGAGGACAGAGATTTGCTCCTGTAGCCCCTCCTCATCATTACCATTCCCAACCTAAAGAGGGCCAAATCTATTAGGTGACATAGAAATTCCTCCACACCCAGCCACAGATTTCTTTGGAGTGGAGGGAGGTCCTGTCAACCTGACCCTTATCCTTGGGAACCAAGTCTTGGAAGGTTTAGACGGACAGAATTTGGATAAGTGACCCAATGCTTTGCAATGCAAACATTTTCAGGCTTCCATGGATACTCAATTCCAACTTCCAAGGTCTTTCCATCAGGCAATTCAACAACCAAGGTTCAAAAAAAAAAAAAAAAACAAAAAAAACAACCAAGGAATCAAGAAGTTCATCATCAAATCCAACTTCCACACAAACTCTATCATATCCAAGCCTCTGGTGTAGTTCAGTGACTGCATAAGCATATAATGGCCTTCCCACACCACTTGCTAAATAACTCAAGCACTTGGGGGTCCATTACTCTATAGGCAGTTCCAGAAATTTCACCCAGAAAGGAATTTTGCCCAACTTTAGATTACTGAGTTGCAAACCAGGCTGCCATCTTCAAAGAAAGAGAGGATTGTTGGCCACATACCATAATCTAGCATTAAGGTCAGCATCCCAATCTTGAACCAAAGCAAATTTGAACAAGAAAAGGCCATTCTCAAAAGTGAGCACCTCCACCCCATCAAATGGCTTCCACAAAGTCTGAACAGACCTCTTTACCAGAAAAAAATGGTAACTGTTTATCAAGAAATTGGCATACCAAACATGTATAGACAATTGCACAACCTCAATAACTTCTTGAGAAGGGAAAACAACAACCCTGCCATTTCTCATGCTCGGAGGGTGATATTCCAGGAGCATCTCATTCCTATCTCCCAAGGAAAGAGATTTTCAATCTTTGGAAACAGAATTAAGCTTCCTAACCCCTTGCTCACCAGTCTTATTTGAAATTTGTTGGATTTTATCGAACAATTTTGAAAATTTTCAAAAAGGCACAACTTTTTTAGGAAAATTTGAAAAGTATCATTTTATAAACTCATTTTAGAATGTGGACATCTCCCAAAGAAAAGATAGATAAGCAGGAGGGGCTACAATTTTTAAGATTTACTTATAATCAAATTCAATAGAGACTAGGGTGGAGTAGAATCAATATAATTTCACATGGTTTTAGAAATCAATCATGAAATTTTACATGTTTAAAAATAATAATCTTTACTTGTGAAAATTTAGCTTTTTATTTAAAAATTAATTTCAATTAGTATATTTTTTTCTTTCTTATTCGGTTTTATATTTTATTCAGAACAAAACTCAGCCACAACTTTAAAGCAGCAGTCTGCATTTTTGGATTTAGGTATATATTATTAGAACTTGGATGTCATTGTATCTGCATTCTGCACTTAGTCCAACCTGCTGACAGCCCTATATTATATGGAAAAACTAAAATGAACAATTCAAGTACCGGGAACCAAGACTTACATTTGTCAATTCAAAGTATAGTCTCAAAGCCTGATCCATGCCTTTCTGAATAAAAATGGTCCTTCAGGAATTTCTCCTAGCAGTAAGCAAACAATGATTGCCCACTTGTTACATTGAACTCAAAAACCAAGTGCAGCAACAGGGGCTTCCTGAGCAACTGCAGGAGGGATTCTTTGCATCTGTATGCTCCAACTGAATTGTCCTAATCTTTCCTAGGTTGAAAAGGTAGCAGCAGAACTGCAAGAGAGTACAGTTGTTTCAAAATGTGCAGCTTATAAAAGCAAAACAATTTAAAATAGAACCCACGTTTACTGCCCCATCAGTGAGATTCGAAACTAAGAAACCCTTCCATCCCTCCACCCGAAAAAAGAAAGAAAAATAGTTCCTTCACTATCATCTGTAATTTTTCTACAGCAATTGGATCCTGTCCATCTATGCTTTCTTTGACATGAACTAAATTTTCACTAACATTTTCCATTTCCCTAAAAGTTTCCAAATCATATACAATTTGAAGCAAACATAGGTAACAATATATTTAGTAAAGACTAGTGATGGGATTGCTAGGGAGAAAGCATAACGAAGGGAACAAATGGTTGACAAGAATGCCATTAAAAGATGCCTTTGAATAAGCTATGTCATATCATGTTATGATCTCTGGCTTAATTCTTCAACCTTTTGCAATAATTATACTATCACTGGACTGATATGCAACTTGGCCTCCCACAGAAATCTGAACCATATCCTACATGTCAGTGACCCCAAAGTGTAATGGGCATATAGCTTTTTAGTATTTTTTTTTTTTGGGAGACACACATAATATGCAGCTAA
This sequence comes from Quercus glauca, assembly GCA_023736055.1. Taxonomy (NCBI): domain Eukaryota; kingdom Viridiplantae; phylum Streptophyta; class Magnoliopsida; order Fagales; family Fagaceae; genus Quercus; species Quercus glauca. The sequence goes on along the minus strand of CM043325.1, from coordinate 58,840,621 downwards.
CCCCTGCAACTTGAACCCCTTCCCCCCTGTATTGCTAAACACTTTGTGCATAGGGAGGTGCCAATAGAGCTAGAAGGCTCTAGGCAGCTTTGTAGTAAAAACAATTTAGAGTTACCTGCTGTTTTGAATGGGCTCCAAATTGAGGTGCCTTTGACAGAAGCTTCTTTGCCTAATCATATAAGTTGTAATGATCAGGTAAAGAAGTGTTTCCTTCATCATACCAATATCCACGTATAAGACACCGGTAATACAAACACATATGATCTATCAATTAGAAATTTATTTGATCCAACTCACTTATCAAAAAATTAAATAAATAAAAATTACCTGACCCAACTCATCATGGTGCGGGGTCACAATCCAGCGAAGGGAAAGAGGATACTGCGAATGCATGAATGTCCAAGTTTGTCATACAATCAATCAGTATGAATGAGAGACAATATCATTCAATCAACATATTTGCCTCACTGATAAAGAGAAAATTAATCACTAATAATTAGATAGTCATGACAAAAGAAAACTCACCCTCTAATATTTCAACAAGACCCCCAGTGAGTTCATAGCTAAGAGAATAATAGTAGAGCCTGGATGCTTGAAAAATCAACGGTTCTCCTAATCATGTTCTTCAATCAAACAATGCTAGACAAGGTACAAGCTTTAGCCTGAGAGATATCAAAAGCAAAGTTAAAAACCACAATGACTCAGGCGGGGGAAAAAGGTTAAAAAAGAAAGGACCTTTATCTAACCATGTTACCTCATTGTATCTCTTCTGATCAATGAGAAATATTAGCACGAGAAAATAGCAGTAAATCTCTAGCTCTGGCAAGGAGTGTTTTGCAATAGTTTGAGTCCCTGATGTAACAGTGTCAACATCCATGTCATGTTCATCCTCCTGTAACCAACCTTTAACAGTTTTAGTGTTCAAAAGTATGAAAAACATTCAATGTATAAATTCTGATTATGATGAAAATAATTCTCAACTGACTATTCTTGTATTTAGGATGCTTGACAATATTAAATGTAGTTGTCTGTGACTCTGTAATACTAAAGTCATTATATTTCTGAACTTTAAAAAAAAAAAATTATTAAATAAACAATGATAATTAAATCCAATCTGAAAGTAATTTAAACTCCAAGAAAACATAAAACATATGTTTGAACAGTTACACATAATTATAAATCATTAAGTAGAAATTAGGTTGCAAATCAAACCCTGCCAGCCTTTGAATTCAATTTCCATTAACCTTTCTTCATATGAACCTCATTCATATTACCATATTCATTCACTTGAAAACCATGTTCAAAGGCTAAAACATTTGGCATCATTGGATATGGCACACTCACTGGCATCATTTACTTGATTGGAGCGTAGTAGCACATGGAGGAACTATGGGTGTTAATGGGTTGGTAATACTGGGCTTAAAGGACTAGCAAAAATGCATGATCCAACTAGATGCACTGCCATATTGAGTCCAATCAGTTAGGTTCAACTTCATTGGTATCATAGTTGCTTGATCTAATTAGTCAGCATCAAAGGGAAACATTTGAGGAAATTCTGGTTGGATGACGATTGAAAGTGCTAGACTTGAAACGTCATAGAGATAGGTTGTTTCCTGTTAAACAAGTTCAATGTGTAACTACTAACTAGAATGGTTCTGGTTCTGGTTCTGGCTTGCAAGGAATGCTAGACTTGAAATTATTTTTGCTTGGGCTCAGCTTATTTATCAAACAAGCCTAAAAAGGCTCAAGCTCGGCCTGTTTATAAATAAACAAATATGAACGTGCTTTTTATCAAGTCTAACCTAAGTTTTTTATCAATGAGATACAAGCTCAATTTTCTTGGAAATTTTTATCTATTAGTTGCATGAGCTTTTTGTCACTAAAATTGCATTGCAAATGCACTGCTACCACTAGCAAGATATATATCATTCTGATCAAGGAACCAAGCACAAGACCTTTGCTGGGCCTTTGCTCGCCAGACAAGAACTTCCACATCCCATTTTTAACACTCTCATCTTAGGGCTTCTTTTCTTTCCTCTTTTTTGTTCCATTTTTATTTTATTTTGTTGGTTCATAGTAAGATCTCTAATCTAATCCAACATTCTCATCTTAGGGCTTCTTGTCTTTGCTCTCTTTTGCTTTGTTTTTTTGAAATAAATAAGATATAGTTGCTTCAGTGTTCTCCCAAAGCAAAAGAAGATACGTTGAGAGATAAATAAAACAAAAACAACACAATCGATATTGCTTCAAGGGAACGAGTCATGTGGGAATGGGTAAATCCACACTGACCAGATAATGAAGCCTTTTTACATCAGAACAAACATGTTTTAGAAAAACAAAAACAGAGGAAGAGAAATTGTGGGTTTTTGAAAGCAGTTTTTGAGAACTATTTCTAGCAAGGCAGAGGAGAGGGCTATAGGCTCAGCTCTGTGAAAACCCTAATTGCCGAAGAAGGAGAGGCGACTTAATCTAATCTCTTTTGCTCTTTTGCTTCGTTTTTATTTTATTTGTTTGGATTTAAGGTCTATAATCTAATCTTTTACAAGTTACAACACAATTAGAGAGGCACAAAAAAAGTTAAAAGTAAAATGTCATATCCTTTCATGAAATTGCCACAAGAATTGTTAAGAGCTTCGATGGCAAGTAGTGTTTACGAGTTGATTGAAATATTGAAGAAAGGATATGACTGACCTCCAAGAATTGAGAGGGAGAAGAGAGAACAGGAAACAAATTGTTGGTTAATTTCTGCAAGATCTCATTACAAAGCCAAATACCTAGCTGAACTAGTAATTCCTTATGCCAGCTGGCATAACTACCTCTAACAACCTACCAATCAGTCACATGCTCCAACAATGGAGCACATGCTCTAAATTTAATGTCTGCTACACTACTAAAATAGCATAATACTGCCCTTATCAACATACACATGTGCCTAAGTAATTACAACCGGTCTTGAATTAGTTCATTCAAGCAAGCAAGCTTTTAATACACATAGTCGCTACTTAACACAGCACTAGAGCAGCTCATAGGCTCAGGCAGCACCAGATCAAAGCACACAGCACCACTGCAGTAGCTCTAGGATTTAGACAACACCAGATCACAGCACGCATATGAAACAAACATAATATGAGATTCCTAAGAAGCATTAAGTTTTGGTATAAATCAAGAATAAAATTCACCTACATTACATCAATACTTTTCTGCCTACCTCAAAACAAAATGATTCCAAAGGAAACAATATGATAATGGTCTCATTGGTATCACACTTACATAACAAAATCCTATGATTATCACTAACAATTTCACTTCTTATCCACATAGTTCAGTTGCTTCATCAAGTAACACAAGGCTTTCCACACAAGTAGTAGCTATATCTGGAACCTTTTGGAAACCAAGACCCTTCTCATGTAAAGTTTCAAGGTCAAGTGAAACAAACACGTACCTCTTCTGTCCACCATTGGTTACAGGATCAACTTTCTTTATAACTAGCAGTTCACCACGACTGGTGCAACCAAAGAAACTTACAGAGAAAACATTTTCAAACAGGACAAAAAAAAGTTTACTCCATGATTCATGTACACCATACTCCCCCATCCCCCATATGAAGCATGAATGAGGTGTAAAGTCATTGTATTCGTCTTCATTGGCGCCGTAACCCAATGCAATGAAGGCCAGTTTCCCCTTGAACACCATCAGAGAATTTGGGTCCGCCATTAGACCTTCAGGAAGTGCCATCTCTTTAAATTTATCACTATTGACATCAAATGACAAAATCATGTGATAAGACGCGGCTTTACGATAAAAACCCAACCAATGCAAAGCCCCACTAACAAATGTGGAAGTCCTATTGTTGGAAGGGTAGAGCATAACAATGTGTGTCGATGACATTCCAACCCTTCTCCAAGAGTTGGAGCTTAATGTGTAAACGTCAGCTCCAAGCTCAACCGAATGGTGGTTGGGTTCGGGTGCAGGCATGTGAGAGATCATGACAACCTTGTAGTCATTGGTGTTGGACTGATAAGCAAATCCAGTAGAAGAAATCCAACCACGTTTGGTTGGGGAAAAATCAGGCAACCTCTTAAACTTTCTAATGCTGGGGTTCCACAAATATATATGAGGGGAAATTTTTCTAAATTCAGTGAGACACACCAGGCCATTGCATGAACTAACAAAGTGGGCATCAGATAAAAGAAAAGCAGAGGGAATTGGGTACTCAGAAATCCTATTAAATTTGTGGTCATAACCATCGATAGAGATTGGGATCTTTCTGTCAAAAAGAATAGAATTGTTTATGAGATAAGCTAAGTTGTTGTTGTTAAGATTAAGATTAAGGTGGGTGGAGATGAAATTAGGAGTGGTGATTGAGGAATCCCAGGTTTTAGAAACACACCTGAATCTTAGGACTGATTTGACAGGTAGGTTTGCCAAGATGTTGAGTACGATGTCATGTGGGAGATGGTCCTTCTTTTGTCGGAGGATCCGACGAGGTTCCTTTGTTTGAGACATCGAGAGGCCTTTTAGGATCAGACCCAGAAAGCCAAAGAGGTTGGTTGGTGTCACCAACAAAAAACAACAAGCTGAGGCTACTGAACTGAAGAAGATGAAGAGGAAAAGGTCGTTGATGATGAAGCTACTGAGCGACCAAAGTACTCTGTTGTTTTTGGTTTGAATTGTTGAAACAACAAAACTGATTGTACCTTCACGGCATAAATAGGTAGAGGACAAATTACAAATTACACGGGTGATTGAATTTTAAATCCCGAAATTTCAAATTTCAAAATTTTAGATTTTGAAAATTTAAATTTTACGCCTGGACATTTTAGAATTTCAAATAGGTGTTTAGATTGTCCGCCTGGACATTATTAAACTTAAATTTTACCCCGTACGCTTTAGGGTTGTTTAGATTTTACATCTTTAAATTCTGAAATTTTATGGTATAAAATTTAAACATTCTTAAAACTTTAGGAAGTATAATCCAAACACTCCTAAAACATAGGAGATAAAATCAAAATTTTGAAACATCAAAGTATAAAATCCAAACATCACCAAACTTCAAAGGGTAAAATTTAAATTCTAAAATTTCAAGTTGTAAAATTTAATTATCCCCAAACTTTAGGAATATAATTTGTAATTTACTTATAAATAAATAAATGGTAAAGTTTGGCTACAATTCCCATTAAAAAAAAAAACACCGCTACATATTTTATGCATGTCAAATTTCGTGTTAATCGGATATTACTTAATATTTGATTTATAAATTTATTTTTGTACATAATTTTAGACTATAAAAACTTAAAATTTAAACATTTTATTAATGACATAGCTATTCGTTTTAAATTTTTTTAGAAATTTTGCAAGTATGGAGGATATGAGAAGAAAATATAATCTCATGATAGATTCTTCAAAATTCACATTTAATAAGAACTAGTCGCAAATCTGCGTGTTGCGCGAGATAAATTTTTTTTTTGGCATTCTTATTAAATATATATTTATTAATATTATTGTTTTAGTTATTAACAATTGGTTTCAATTATCTTTTAAGTTAATAAAAATCTTAAATATAACTTTTAAAAAAACCTTTATATATATTTATTTATTTGTATTTAATGTGAATTTTTACATATACCTTCAAGTAAACTTTATATATCTCACTTCTTTAGATGCGTAAAACTATAGAGTACTACTTCATAATGATAGTCACTAATTAATTTTATCATGTTTTTAATAATCTCATTTGTAGTACCTCTTACAATTATTATATATTTATTGATAATTTGCATAACAAAGAATTTAAATGAGAGGTAGCATCGTTCATTAGATTTTCAAAAAGTTATAGTGAATGAAAATTATATAAATATATATATATATATAATTTATTTCTTATGCAATTTCTATTATTACTAGAGAACATCACATTTTTAGTTATGATTGGAAATATGGTTTCCATGGTTAAAGTTTGATTATTTTTAAATTTAAATTTAGTACTATGATTGTATTTAATTGTTGATTATTGATCTAATTTTAAAGTGAATGTAACGGTTTATTTTACTGCACTGTAAAGTTTTTAATATTCTCCTTATGATCATCTCTATTTTGTTTTTTACTTCTCCTTACAGCCTCTTTGTTTTCCAATTAACGGTTTCTAATGATTATTGATTTTTTTTTCTTTTATCTACTCTTTATTACATTGTATTGTTCTCTCTCTCTCTCTCTCTCCCTCCCTCCCCACAACCTATTTTTTTTTCAAAATTTGATAATGATTCTATGGCATTAAATATGCATTATTAGTTTCTTTATATTATATTTGGTTTGACATCCTCATTAATTTTTTTTAATATAGTGTTTCTAAATTGGCATTAGTTTTGTATTCTATTTTTCCTTTAACATATTGGGTGTGAGAATGAGTGTTTCCCTAGTATTACTCCACTTTACGAGGACAATTTTTTTTTGGGTAAACTACGTATTTGGTCCCTATTCTATACACTATATTTCAATTTGGTCCCTAACTTTTCAATTGTATCAATTTGGTCCCTAACCTTTCAGTGCCGTGTCAATTTAGTCCTTACTATTATTTTTTGGATGAAAATTGATAACGCGTCTAATGGTCAAAATAAAAAATTAGCTTTCATTGATGTGACAATACACTATAATTTTATTTTAACCATTTGACATGTCATTAATTTTCATCCAAAATATAACAATAAGGACTAAATTGACACGACATTAAAAGGTTAAGGACCAAATTGACATAATTGAAAGGTTAGGGACCAAATTGAAATATGCTATAAAGGATAGGGACCAAATATGTAGTTTACCCTTTTTTTTTTTTAATTATTGAATCTAAGTAAAATGTTATATGTTTAATTTTTTTTAAATAAAAAGAGAGAAAATATAAATAATTTAATGAAATGAAAGATGTGGCTAAATTTAAATTTTGAATAAAATAATATGAGAAGAAAAAAAAAAGTAAAAGTAAAAGACATACCATTTGTTCCGAATTTTTTTCTTCATCACTTTCAAAATATGTAACCATTAGTTTCTTTTTATTATGGCTCTTTTGTAATTTGAATAAATTCATATGTAGCTTTAGTTGTTATTTGTTTGAAATATTATTTTCTTCTTGATTTTAGAAGTGATCAATATTGAGAAAAATAATGGCTGTTTTCTTTTCATTAAAACAATTGTGTATTTAAATAAGTTCTTGCCTAATTTTGATTGTATACCATGTTTCAGTATATTATATTTTTTCTAATTCAGTGATGAAATATTAATTTTCAATGACTTCACATTCGTTTGAGATTGCTTTTATTTATTTATTTAAAAAGCTATTTAAGAGTAAAGTTGTACATCCCATAAAGAAATAATTTGAGAAGTAATCATATATAAGTTGGATTTCAATCTTATCCAAACCCAAATTTAAAGTGATTGAATAATTATTATTTGAAATAATCGCTAATCTATGCAGTGAATTGAAAAGATTTGCAAAAATGTGTAACATATAAACACTCAATCATTGATGAAACAATTTCTATATTGTTAAAGTGAAAACTAAAATATTAAGAAGACTCCACATATACCATGTAAAGATCATTAGCACCTATTGTCACAAAAACATGTCATGACCCAATTCGAATTCTAAATTTGCAACCATGACCGACATGTTAATAACTAAATACCAATCCTAGTCTAATGTTGAATAAAATAAGATGAGAATAGGAAAAAAAGTAAAATTAAAAGATATAACAATAAACACTAAAATATCCAAATCATGCTATGTAATATAATAATATTATATTTTTATCTACTATCTTAAATTTTTTTATAATGCAATAGGATAATATTTAACAATCAAAGAGAACAAAAAAAAAAAAAAAAAAACACTTAAAAACACAAAACTATGGGTCCGTTTGCATACAACTTATTGTTGCTGAAAGTTGCTGAAAACTGATTGTTGCTGAAAACACTGTAGCAAAATAATTTTTAAATGTATGAATAGTACTGTGGGACCCATTTTTAATATTTTTTAATGTGTAAACAATGCATGAACAGTGCGTGAACAGTGCACACACTGTTCATGCACAGTAATTTTTGTCTCACAAAGTCAACAAAAGCTGGCAAAAAAAAAAAAAAGGGAGAAAACACGCAGGAGGAAAACACATCGCAGCTAAACCTTCTATCCAAACCCACGCTATATCTCTTCAACCCAAATTAGAGTTATAAAAAACACAAAATTTATCAACCTAAACCATATATGTTAGTGGAAAGACTAAGACCTCTCATGGATAAGATGATATCTCCTTTTCAAAATGCCTTTATTTAGGGTAGAAGTATCACTGATAACATTCTCCTTGCTCATGAGATTTTTGATACTTTGAAAAAGAAAAAAGGAAGGAAAAAAGGTTTTGGGGCTTTGAAAATTGATATGTACAAAGCATATGATACAGTAAATTGGACCTTCCTCCAAGCTATCCTGTTAGCCATGAACTTTAGCCCCACTTGGGTCAATTGGATTATGGAATGTGTCACCACAGTAAAATACACCTTACTTGTTAATGGCAGCCCGACTCGTTCATTTCACCCAACAAGGGGCATAAGACAAGGTGATCCTATTTCTCCCTACCTCTTTCTTCTTTGTGCCAATATTCTCTCCATTGCTTTAATCCAAGCTGAAAATCGGAAACAAATCAAGGGCATTGCAATTGGAAGGCAGGGGGTATCTTTCACTCACCTTCTTTTTGCTGATGATTCTTTTTTCTTCTTCCAAAATGATAGGTTATCCCTCACTAATCTAAAAAGGATTATTATGTGGTATTGCTCTATCTCAGGTCAATGCATCAATTTTGTTAAATCTGACCTTTATTGTTCTCCAAACATTCCTCAAAATGAGCAAAGTATCATTGCTAATTCCCTTCAGGTTAATCTTGTCCAGCAACCTAGTAGGTATCTTGGCATTAATTTTAAAGTTAGAGGCAGGAGAATTTGTGATTTTCAGGACTTAGTTGACAAAGTCCAAAATAAGCTTAAGGGGTGGAAGGCTAGACTTTTGTCTCAGGCCGGGAGAGCAACCTTAATTTCTTCTGTTCTACAGTCTCTACCCCTTTATACTTTTTCATGCTTCAAAGTTCCTGATTCTGTGTGCAAGAAATTGGATACCATTATTAGGTCCTTTTGGTGGGGACATGAACCTGGTACTAGGAGGCTACATTTAGTTAATTGGGGTAAGCTATGCAAATCTAAGAGATCAGGTGGTCTAGGTTTCAAAAAAATTTTGGTTCTTTCAACCAAGCTATGATAGCTAAGCAGTATTGGAGAATACATGATAACCCCAATTCACTTTTGGCTAGGACCTTCAAGAAAAAATACTTCCCTGCCTGCTCCTTAAGTGAATATCAACCTAAAACCCATCACTCTTGGGTGTGGAGGAACATCACTGAAACTAAATTCTCCTCTCTTCATCATGGACGCTGGCTGATTGGAAATGGAAGCCAAATCCCACTCTCCCACCTAGATTGGTTTCAATGCTCAAACCATGTCCTTAGGGAACGTGGTTTGCATAATGGCACAGTAGCGGACTTAATTGATGCTCATTCCAGGTCATGGAGATGTGATCTAATTAGGAAAATCTACCCACCCTCCAAAGCTAAGGAGATACTTCAGATTCCTATTCCTAAATCCCAAGGCATTAGTGACAAATTGATTTGGAAATACTCTACTTCTGGAGCATTCAGAGTTAGTCAAGCATACAATCTTATTCACCATGAACAAAACACTCTTCTCCAAAATGCTTCAATCCTAAGACCATCTATGTGGAGTTTTTTCTAGAAAGTAAATTTACCACTGAAGATTCTTATGTTCATTTGGAAATTGCTGCATAATTGCTTGCCTACTCTGGATAAGCTGAGGGAAAGAGGAATCCAAGTGGCAGGAACATGTGTACTGTGTAATGATTTAGAAGAAACTGCTTTTCATCTGTTTTTTGAATGTAATTGTGCAAGAGCAATTTGGCATGGTTCAAATCTTGGCTTAAGAACATCTGATATGGACTGTACCGCGGTGGATCAATGGCTTAGTCAATGCATTGTGTCAAGTACAGATCTGAAACAGGGCATAATGTGCTTCTTGCAAACTATCTTCACCACTCTTTGGTCAATTAGGGTATATCTCCTAATCCCATTGAAGTTATTCTAATCTCTCAATCTCTCATATGCAGGTATCAAACAGCTTTCAGTCAAAGGAAAAGCACCACACCAAGTGAGAAGCAGACCTTGCCAAGAATTCCCCACCAAAACTGGCAGATTTTCATCAAAGTGGCAGCTAGCAGAAATAGGAAGACTAAGAGATTTGGCTTTGCTTTTGAAGCTACTTCTATGGCAGGGGTCACTATCTTCAGAGGTGCAGCAAGCAGTGGTAGAAGTTCAATTTAGATGGTGACTCAAGAGGCAATGGTGGAAGCAATTTTCAAAGCCAAAGAACATGGTTTTAGCAGAATTCTTGTTTTGTGCAACCATAAAAAGCTTGTCCAAATCTGCAATATGTACAGCAAACCCTCATGGCAAGATCAAGCTCTCCTTGCTGACCTTAGGCAATTGAAGCAGCAAAGCTTGTGTATATTTGTCCTTTTTGTTCCTAGAATAGTCATGACAGATATACTCCACACAGCCTATGTAGCTGCTAATTGTCCTGGTCGTTTTGTATCCTGAACTTGCCTGCTAAGGCTTAAAACTTTGTACTCTCCTTTGTTTATATAATGTTATGCTGTTGGTATCAAAAAAAAAAAAGCATAGATGTAAGAAAAATAAAAAATCCACCAAAAAATTGAGAGAGAGAGAGAGAACCTTTTTGTGAGGAAAAACTATGCAAAGAATGGAAGAGCGAATGACAAATTTATAATAAAACAGCATGAATAAGAAGAAGCAAAATAAAGGAAAATGGAAGGAGAGATGAATAGTGATATTAAAGGTAGAGGATAGTGGAGACATGAAAAGGTAAGAAAGAGGGAAATGTTGGAGAATAAGAGGGTGTGAATAAAAAGAGACAAAATAAAGGAAGCTGAATAATGATATTAAGTTAAAGGGTAGTAGGGAAATGAAAAAGTAAGGGAGGGAGAAAGTGTAAATATTTAAAAAAAAAAAAAGTGAATGTTAAAAAAAAATATAAGAAAATTAATAAAAAAGAAAAGGTAATAACGTGGACGCTAACGTGACTTAACTCGATCTATCCACTCAGCCCCTACCCAAGATTTGCTCATTGGCAGGAAGTTTACTTCAGGAATTTCTTGATGCTCAAGATTCGATACCAGTTGCTCCAGTGTCATCACCGAATAATCAATGGCGCCACCTGAAGATAAGATTTTTAAAGCAAATTTTGATGCTGCTGTGTTTAAGTCATGCAACTTGGCAAGCACAGGAGTCATTATTCGGGACTGGCGTGGGGAAGCTATTGGAGCATTAACCATGTCAGTTCCGCTATCTCAGTCCGTGGTTGAGTCAGAAGCGTTGGCTTGTCGAAGGGCAGTGCAATTTGATATGGAGATAGGCTTAATAGAGGTGATCTTTGAATGTGATTCAGCTATGGTGATTCAGGCTATCTCTCAATGAACATCTGATTTTTCTGCATATGGCCATATTATAGAGGACATTCGTTCTCAAGCTGCTGCACATTCCAGTTTTCAATTTTTTGCCATGTTTCTCGCAATTGTAATATTGTTGCAGATGCATTAGCCAAAAAAGATAAAAATTGTATGGGGCTATAGGTTTGGTTGGAAGACCTTCATGAGGATATTGCCCCTTTAGTTTCTTTTGATGTTCATTAAGTTTTTCTTGAATAAATTCCCAGGATTCTGCTGGTCTGGTTTCTCAAAAAAAAAAAAAAATTGTAGTCATGGCTACAATTAAGTTTGTAGCAAAACTTTGTTCATAAATAAATAAAATTCTTCATTCTTTGTGAGATAGGCACATAAAGTGAAAGGGAAAATGCATAGATATATATATATATATATATATATATTTAACTTGTAAAGTGACTATCAAGCCATGAGAATGCATATATCCTATACTTGTACTAATGTGTAATTATTCTCTTTATTATTGGGGTCGATCCTTTGACAAGCTTTGAACATACATTTTCAAACATATTTAGAGGGGTGGGGGTGGAGATGATTCAGATGTTCCAAAGTACAAACAGTTTAAGCCATAGAGGTTTTGAAGCTGTATGAAGTAATTGAACCCTTGTTGAAAGGTGAATTACCGATACATATAATACAATACTCAACTCCCAGGACATTTGATTGGTTGTATACTTGTATATGCATGTTATGACCGATGCAGCTCAAGACAGTGCAGCAATCACACAAGCAATAGGAGCAGTGTGAGACAACAAAGCCAAGCTTGTTGGTTTAGTTCCTTAACAGTTTAATAATTTGAAGTTCAATCAGATTTGTTGGGGATGAGGTTATCTCATTGTGGTCTATTTATTTAAGTGGAACGCATACTGAGAATCAAGCAAAAAAAAAGTCTCTCTCATGTTCAGAAGATTAATAATCTCAAATTCAACTACACAACCCTTCCATTATTCTTTAAAAAAATTCAGGACCAAACAATGCAGTAGTGAAGCAACTTTGATTTAAAACACTTCAAATGTCCTCCTAGCAAAGAGTTTTAAACCAAGGACTATATACCATGAATTACATAACAACAATATATCAATCACCAATTTACTAATTACGCAGGCATTGACCAACCAACCCACACTAGGAAGGGTAAAGCAATAAGTGCTCGTTTTCCGCCTTGAGAAATGTAGAACATTCACTTTGTAACCGCCATCAACAACACAATACTCAGGAACAGATGAAATTTCAGAATATACATCAATATGGTGAAAGAGAAGTCGGTCAGATTTTATACAATGAACTTAAGACATAAAATAAATTAAATGAAAGGTCCAACAATGGTCAAAAAACTAGTAAATGAAAACATGTTGCCAGGGAATTTCAAAGAGATGAAAGCTTGATGGAAAACATTGCACAAAGCATTAAAGTGCCTTTTGCATATTACTGTGCAATCAAAACTCACTGTCATACTCCTCCAAATCGAGGTGCCTTTGACAGAAGCATCTTTGCCTGATCATATAAATTGTAATGATCAGGCAAAGAAGTGTTTCCTGCGTCATGTCAATATCCACGTATAAGACACCGGTAATATAGACACATAGGATCTATCAATTAGAAATTTATCTGATCCAACTCACTTATCAAAAATTTAAATAAATAAAATTTACCTGACCCAACTCTTAGGGTGTGCATCCAAGTACACGGGCAGCTACATGATAAAGGTGCAGTGCAAGGCCTTTTTTTTTTTTGTACTTTGTGGCAAAGTTCATTGTTTTAGAAACGCAAATTTCATAAAATCACATCAAAATCTAAACTTCAACACGCAATTCCCAATATATAAGCACAGCAATCAAATCCCAGGTCACTAATTTCAGAAAGTCCATTTCTACTTTGTGGCTAAGTTCATTGTCTTAGAAAACACCAGTTACACAAAACCACAGCAAAATCTAAACTTTAAAACGCAATTACCAATATTTGAGCAAAACAAAAAAAAAAAACCCCAGATTTCCAATTTCACAAATTCAACATCAACCAACAAAATTTAGATTATAATGCAAAAACCCAAAAATAAAAAATAAAAAATTAGGGATGTATAAAATTATAAACATTTATAGGAATATATAACTGTTTTTAGAGGTTGATATTACTGTGCAGAGTTGAGAAGAATGCCATTAAAAGATGTCTTCGATAAGTTGTCATGTCATGTTAACATCTCTGGCTTAATTGTTCAACCTTTTGCAATAATTATAACTATCACTGGACTGAACCCTAAAAAGTTAATATAAAGTTGCGGATACACAACTTAGCCTCCTGAAGAAATCTGAACCATATTCTATATTTCAGTGACCACAAAATGTAATGGGCATATAGCTTTGTACTAAAAACAATTAAGAGTTACCTGTTGTTTTGAACGGGCTTCAAACTGAGGTGCCTTTGACCTAAGCTTCTCTGCCTGATCATATAAGTTGTAATGAAGGTATTTGCAAAGTAGTAGGTTAATAAGTGTTTCTTGCACTATCTGTTATCTCAATCTTCCTGTCATATCTCAATCTTCCTGTCATAGGAATGAGATAATGAGATCCTCATGAGAAGCAATATAACAAACTCAATTTTCTTGGAAATGTTTATCTGTCAGTTGAATGAGCTTTTTGTCACTAAAATTGCATTGCAAATGCACTGCAGCCACTAGCAAGATATATATCATTCTGATCAAGGAACCAAGCACAAGACATTTGCTAGGCCTATGCTCGCCAAATAAGAACTTCCACATCACAATTTTACATTCTCATCTTAGGGCTTCTTTTCTTCCCTCTTTTTTGTTCCATTTTAATTTTAGTTTGCTTGGATCTTAGTAAGATCTCTAATCTAATTCGACATTCTCACCTTAGAGCTTCTTCTTTTTGCTCTCTTTTGCTTTGTTTTTATTTTACTTGGTTGGATTTAAATAAGGTCTTTAATCCAATTGTTTACAAGTTATAACACCATCAGAGAGGGATACAAAAAGTTATAAGTAAAATGTCATGATTCTTTCATGAAATTGCCACAGGCATTGTTAAGAGCTTTGGTAGCAGGTAGTGTTTAAGGGTTGATTGAAATATTGAAGGATATGACTGACCTCCAAGAATTGAGAGGGGGAAGAGAGAACAAGAAACAAAATTGGTGGTTAATTTCTGCATGATCTCCTTATAAGGCAAAATACCTATTTGTACATGTACCATCCTGACCAGTAGATAAATTACCTAGCTGATCTAGTAACTCCTTGTGCCAGCTGGCATAACTAACTCTAACAACCTACCAATTAGTCACATGCTCCAACAATTGAGCACATACTCTAATTTTAATATCTTCTACACTACTAAGGTAGCATAATACTGCCCTTATCAACATACACACGTGACTAAGTAATTACATCCGGTCTTGAATTAGTTTATACAACCAAACAAGCTTTTCTTACACATAGTCACTACTTAACACAGCACCAGAGCAGCTCATAGGCTAAGGCAGCACCAAATCAAAGCAGACAGCAGCACAGCAGTAGCTTTAGGATTTAGACAACACCAAATCACAGCACACATATGAGACATAATATGAGATTCCTAAGAAGCATTAAGGTTTGACACAAATCAAGAATAAAATTCACCTACATTACATCAATACTTTTCCACCAACCTCAAAACAAAATGATACCATAGGAAACAACATGATAACGGTCTCGTTTGTATCACAATTACATAACAAAATCCTATGATTATCACTAATGATTTCACTTCTTATCCAGATAGCTCATTTGATCTCTATCAAGTAACACAAGGCTTTCCATGAAAGAATTAGCTATATGTGGAGCATTGTGGAAACCTATATCCTTCTCATGAAAAGTTTCAAGGTCAAGCGAAACAATCATGTTGTGCCTCCGTTCAGCGTTGGATTCAGGATAAACTCCATTCTTTATAACTAGCAATTCACCACGACTGGTGCAACCAAACAAACGTATAGAGACAACACTTTCAAACTAGACAAAAAAAAGTTTACTCCATGATTCATGTCTTCTAATACCCCCGTATCTTTATTTGAGGTTATTATATATTTTTTATATATACATAATTGATGGGTCATATGTACTTTTTGTTAGTAATTGCAGCCCACTATCCCACTAAGTGTACATCTCTGATGCGTTAAATATAGGGTAGAGGAAGAGATAAATTAATGTTTTCATAGAAACAGTTTCATTATTAAGGTGGCTAGGAGGTGTATTTTTTCTTTAGAGTGTAGAACACATACAATTGAAGAGGCAAACAATTTTTCTAAGTATGATTTTCCATCTGTTAGAAATAAAGAATTAAAGGGTTAGAATTTTATCGTAGAAAAAGTTAGCGATGTGTAGATTGTTAAAACTGGCATTTTCCTAGATTATGATTTACACTATTACGTTAGTACTTGAATCGTATTCTAGAACAAAAGACGAAGTTATTAAATACATGAATATGGCTTTCGTCGTTTTCGTAAGATTGTAAGAGATTTTGGGCTTGCAATGATAACCACACATATATACTGATTTATACCATAATGTTCTTTTGTTATGTGCTGGATAGTTTACACCAGACCCCACACAGATTTTATACTAGCTAGCTAGCTCACATTTTGTCAAAAGCCCAATTTCTCTAATTGATGGCCTTGATAGTCTGCCCAGACGTTGACTATTCCAAACACAATGAACCATTTAGGTTCAACACCTACAGTTGTTTGAACGGATAATGACAGACTTGGTTTTATCCAAATTCTAATTTCATCCCAAAATGCTTAGATATTAAATCCACTAGTCGCTAATCCATGCAATGCATGGTAAAACTATTGACTCTGAAAGAAAATTCAACAATGAGTAAATAGACATTCTGAAAAAAATAATTAATTGAAATTAATCCAAACAAATAATTAACCAACCAAAAATATAGCTTTTAATAAGAAATTTCTACCCAAAAACCAAACCCATAATTACCAACGCGAGTCTCTTTTTTTTCAACGTTAGGTTTTTTTTTTTTTTTAGTCCTATCATAATTTTTGTTTTTATATACATTATTAACGTGTGAGTTTGAGTTTAAGTTGGACTTGTTAGAGAGATAGAGTTTCACTCCTTATTAAGTTTTGATTAAACAAAAATAATTTTATTTAAAAAAAAATGATAATGATGAGTTTGAGTTTAAGTTGGACTTATTATTAGAGAGATAGAGTTTCACTCCTGGTTAAGTTTAAACTAAAAAAATAATTTTATTCAGTTATTGTGCTGACGTGGAAAATTGTGAGAGTTTCAAAAGTTTCGGTTATATATATATATATATATATATATATATATATATAGATTAGGATTAATGATATTAAGTCCATGAACAAAGTCATATTAGATTTGGCCCACCATTTTCATTGGGGTTATATATTAAATCCTAAAGTATTGGCTATTGCCTCTGAGTTTTGATAAATTCAAGGAAACATATTTTTGGGTAGAGATGCTTTGCATTAGTGTTATTATTTTGTTCAGCAAAGTATAATCCTAGTGAGTCAATTTGTATAATTCAATAAGTTATATATTTTGTAGAGGATATTAAGTAATATCCATGGTTAATTATAGGTCCTATTAAGAGTGTTTTGAGACTTTTTAGAGGTTGTTTTGGCTGGACTTTTAGAATGATTCAAGTGCTATAAGTAATTATGTATAATATGCACAATTTTGTTCATTAGGTTCCTAGAAGTTAAAGATTTTCAAAATTTATGTTTATAAGCATACATTTTCTAAAGTTTATCAAAAATATTTTTACATCATTGAAAGAGAAACTTCGACTTTTAAATAATGTTTTAAAGAGAAACTTCAAATTGTAAATAACGTTTTGAACGTCTGAATCTCATTTAAAAGATGATCTCTAAACTAAACTATTTTCAGAAAATAATTGAGTTTCAAAGTAAGTTTTCTAAAAAAGTTCTTGTTCATTAAATTTGTTTAAAACCAAATGATTTCAAAGTCATATCCCTATTTTTCCAAATGATATTTAAATCGTTTCTTTTAGCAAATTGAGCTTTCAGACTTACTCAAGAATTGTAAAATATTTATATAAACTCCTCGATTTCTATTCGTTCTCTAAGAGAGTCAAGCATCCTTTGATTTATGTTTCAATTTAATATTGTGATATTTGATATGCTTTATATTTGGAATAATTGCTAATATCAAGAAAATTATTCTATTTTGTATAAACTTTGCTTTTGTGATATGTGACTCAAAATAAGTATTTTTAGAATTGATCCGATATATGTGTAAGCCCACTCACAGGGTTGTATGTGAGAATAAGAGTTGATCCCTCACCAGTAGGGATTAATGTTGGTATCCGCTCACAGGATTGTATGTGAGAATATGTGATATGTGTATATGTGACATTGTACTCTAATCAATTGTCTGTATGTGTTTTCGAATGATTTTAAGATTTGATTACATATGTATTAAGTGGTTCATTATATGTTTTGAAATAATTATATTTGATATCATTGAATGAGTTTGTGAAAAATCAAAATACTTGTGCTCTGCTTGACTCTATTTTGTTGTGTATTGTATATAATTGCTTACTAGATGTGTGGTTCATCCCATCAATTACAATTTTCAGATTAAAGTTTAGTTGGGAAACAAAATCTTTGTATCACTTCGTAAGGTGTAAGGTAGAGTGTGGGAGTTTTTAGGCGTTGTCAATAATGCTTGAAGCCTTAAAGGATTTTTAGTTATCTTTATTTCGCTTTAGATTTTACAGTATTTGGAGATTATTTCTAAATTGTGGATTTTAGAAATTGTAAAAGGTTAATTAAGAGCATTGTTTATTTGGAGTTTTATTTACATTTGAAATTAATTATGTTTATTGAGCTATGTAAGATCAGCAAGTTAGTCATGCATCTAAATTCATGTTCCATGGATTTAGGTCATGACATGTCCACCATACTCCCCCATCACCCATATGAAGCATGAATTATGTGTATGCGGCCTCATAAAGTCATTATATTCGTTGTTGTTAATGGGGTTGCTTAGGAAGTAATCCAATGTAATGAAGGCCAGTTTCCCCTTGAACGCCATTAAACGGTTTGGTTTCGCCATTTGACCATGTGGTGGCAGTTGTCCTCCATCAAGGAGTGCTATCTCTCCAAATTTATCATTATTGACCTCAAATGACAAAATCATGTAAGGTGCGGCTTCACAAACATATCCCAAACAATGCAAAGCGCCACTAACAAATGTGGCAGTCGAATTGTCGACAGGACAGGCCAAAAAAATGTTGTCACTAAGATTCCAACCCTTCTCCAAGAGTTGGAGCTTAATGTGTAAACCTCAACCTCAAACTTAACCTCATAGTGGTTGGGTGCAAGCATTTGAAATATCTTGACAACCTTGTAATCATTGGTCTCGGAATGATAAGCAAATCCAGTAGAAACCCAATGAAGTTTGGTTAGGGAACAATCAGGCAACCTCTTAAATTTTCTAATGCCGAGGTTCCACAAATATATAGAATCAGCATTAGTGGAAGCGTTTCTAAATTGATAGAGACACACCAATCTATTGCATGAACCAGCTGATTGGGCATAAGATACAAGAAAGCAAAAGGAATTGGGTACTTGGAAATCCTATTAACCATCGATAAAGATTGGGATGTTGATGTTAAGAGGATAAGCAATATAGTAGGAGGAATGTCTATGAGATAATCTAAGTTGTTGTTGTGATAATTAAGGTGGTTGGAGATAAAATTAGGAGTGGTGATTGAGGAGTATTAGGTTTTGGATATGCACCTGAATCTTAGGACTGATTTGACAGGTAGCCTTGTCAAGATGTTGAGTACGATTTCATGTGGGAGATGGTTCTTGTTTTGTCAGAGGATCCAACGAGGAGGTTCCCTTGTTTGAGACGAGACATTACTAGGATGAGACCCAAAAAGCCAAGGAGGTTGGAGTCACCAACAAAAACCAAGAACATGAAGAGGAAAAGGTTGAAGATAATGTTGCTACTAAGCGACCAATGCAGAGATGTTTGTTAAAAATGTTAACTTTGTTTTTTGTCAGATGATCGGAGGATGAGGGGGTTCCCTTGTTTGGAAGAAGGAAACTATCTATAATCTATTGTATCCTTGTAGGGCACAGGCAAAATTTGCTGAATAGTACTATTTTAAGGAAAATTTTAAGGAAATAGCATATTACTGAAGTTATTTAGCTATGTAGATTCTTTTTGGAACTCGAGTTCTAACCCAAAATTGAGTTTAACAAACTCGAGTTCTAATTTGTTATATTGTTGTTGTTTTGATTCTTTTGAATTTGATGAAATAGCATAACTTATTGTACCTCTGAGAACAACCCACACACTTCAGGCTTCAAGGCAGGTTTAAAATATAAATAAATAAATAAGGACTGTTTGGTAGAAGGATTTTTGTTTTTATTTTTAAAACAATATAAAAATAATTTTCAAAAATTGAAATTGAAACTAGTTTTTAGATGGTAATTTTATATTATGTGTGTTTGACTCTCACTTTTAAAAACAATTTTTAAAATTAAAAAAAAAATGGTTTGAGGGACCATTTCTATTTTTTATATTTTTTTTTAAATTTTAAAAAGAGTAATGTATAAAATTTGTATATATGATAAGTTTCAAATTTGAAGTGCAAGAATTTTTTATTTTATTTTATTTTTATAATGATAAACTCCTTAATTTAAGAGATAGAAGAGTTTTGGACAAGTATGTGGAGTTTACTGCTTTCAATTTATTTATAACTAGTCGCTAACCTGTGCGATGCACGGGATAGTTAAATAACAATTAAAAATATTTATTTTGCTTGAAGGTCTATGACTTGACTTAAAAAAATGTATATATAACTTGAAAATGAATGAAAATAAGTAATTTTTTGTTCAATATAATGGTTTAGAAAAATTCTTTTTCTTTCATATCATTGGTTCTATATAACACATCTCGGCGTGGGTTATTCTATAGTGATAACTTCACACAATACTCAACTGTAATTAAATCTACTATCCACCACCAATCTAATCTATGTTATCTTGATAGTAGTACAAATTGCATTCTGATGTGTATTGATAATAGCTTAATTTTGCATATTTATATCATTGTTAAAAAGTATTATCATACTTATTTTGAGTTAATTCATGCATTTTATATTTGGTTTTGGAATAATGCTGAATAATCAATTTTGGGCGTAATTGAATTTTATTATGTGAATTTGTCTTTTGTAGGAGAATGAAATTAAATAAGTGGATTTGTGCAAAGAAGAAAACTAATGGACTTTACTTTTACAAGGGCTATGATGAAGTTAAAGAAGGCTAACCCAATTAAATTTAAGTCCAATTGGAGTAAGGAATCAAAAGAAATTTGCGCCAAATCCAAGTCCAATTCGGATTAGGATTCCAGCCTACACATTAGTTAGTATTTTTGGCATAACTTTCGCTCAGATGTCTAATCGAGATGATTTAAGTTGGGTTGAAAAGTTAACTGAAATGGCTATAATTTGTAGTTTACCAAAAGTCCAAATTCTAACGTTAAATGGGCCAAAATCGTTGGGTAAGTGAAGCCTAAAAATCTGGGATTTTCTCCAAATGGGAATTCAACTTGTAATAGGATTCCTTGACCTATTTAAAGGTTCTCTAGGGCAAAATTCAGAGAAGGCGAGTGCTAGGGATGGGATGCAAAACAGAAAATTGGAGCAAGAAGCAGTGCCGCATGTGGCTTCTCTGTAGCTTTTCCCCATGATAGCATTGTGACATTTCTTTTTCTATTTTATTTGTCTAGTTTAATTCTTATTATTTTATTCTTGTATTTTATTTCAATTACCATGAGTAGCTAAATTTATAATTAGGGTTGAGGATAAAATCTGTTTAAGGATTATTAATAATATTTATGTGATTTGATTTTTCCCACAATAATTGTTCTTTAATGATTTAAGTTGTCCTTACTTCATATCAATTGACTAAGATGAGATTCTAGATATGAGTTCAATCATATTTTTCTCATGATTTAGGATTTGTCTTAATTAATTGAATGCTTAGTTTATTATTTCTTGATTTTAAAATTGGATATCTCTTGTGATTTGTTTGGCTACGGATACAATTGATGATTTGATTTTATACCTAAGAAGCGAAAAAAAGCATGCTTTAGATATTTAAATAGAAGTTTTAATGATAATATTTTCCATGGTGGCAAAATTGATTTCTAGATTATCATGTAGTGGTTGAAAAAAAATAATGATCGTAAATATATGCTGATATAAATTAACAAGGCGGATTCCAAAACCTTAATTCCTTTCTCTAGATTGTTTACATCTCTTTATTGCTTTATATTATATCATTGCTTAGTTTAATTATTTGTTTAGTATATTTAATTGCAAACAATCAATTTTTATTAAACTTTATTAGAATTAATTTGGTTAAGAATTGATTAATTTTCCTACATTCATTCAAGTCCATGTGGGTTCGACCTCGTTTTTGTCAAACTATACTTCGGTATGGTTCATGCACTTGCAAGTACTTTAAAATTTCACAACACATTCTCATATCCTCCATCATTTAGAAGGTAACTAAAGTAATGATTGTATGTAATGTATAAATTTTATTTTTTACAATATAAAATTATTAAAATAATTAAAATAAAATCTAATGTTTTGGAAATTTTTTGAAATAGAATTTTAAATTTCTTAAAACTTAGTTAATAGTTTCTATTTTACCTAAAAGTGAACTATCACAATTAATGAGAATTTAATCATTTTTTGCAAAGAAAAGATAACCATAGGCCCAATTTTTATTTTATAGTATAGGATGTTACAGTTAGATCCGTACCATGTGAATATATTAGTCCATTATAATAGACCAAAAATGTATTGACCCATTTGGTAAAATTAATCAATTAATTAACCAAGTGAATTAATTAGATTAAATTACATGCAATAAGCGTGGTAGCACAAACAAATCACCAACTAAGTTAAATGCAGTGAAAAATAAATTTGATACAGGTGATTTGTTTACGAATGGGAAAAACTACCGAGTCAAAACCCCACCGAGTAAATTTAAGGTCATCATTTTAGAGAATCCACTATTATCAAAATAAGCGGTTACAAGTAAAAAGAATCTCAGTACCTAATACCAACCTATAGTTAAACCCTTATCCCAATACCCAATTAGACTTGCATTGTAGCGGCAATCTCTCATTTCAATGCACGAATCCTAGTACATGACTAACAAATAATGCACAGATCCTAGTACGTGACTAACTTCATAGCAATCCCTTGATTGTTGTAGTTGATTTGCAGCAACTTCACATATAAACACCAATAAGATATTCAATGCTGGTGCAAGAGACTTTGCTTAGTTACAAAACCCAAAGGCGCATAAGAAACACAGTAAGAACTCTTTTTTCTATAGGAGGAGATTAGGGTTTCAAAAAGAAAACCTTATGAAGCTCTCTAGGGTTAGGTTTTTCTTTTTCCACCTCCTTTAAATAGGAGCTTAATGGACTCTGCTATTACAAATAAGTTTACGCAAACCTTGGTCTTTCCTAATCCAATAAGAATTATACAAACCCATAAACCTTGGGTTTTCCTAGTCCTATAAGCATTATACAAACCCATAAACAAATAGCCTTTTAGAATAAAAATGTTGCTGGCTATAGTCTGAATCCCGTAAGCTCGGTAGATCGAGGCATGTGTCAAGCTTTAATGAATCTCGACAGATCAAGCTTCTGTCAAGGAGGTATCGAGACCTGCAGATTGCACTTTTCTTGAGTAGTTCTTGAGTAATCTTCATATTTTCAATGTAACCACTTTTAATGATCATTTTGAACTTACTTAGATTTACCCAAATATAAATAAAGTGCGTTCTGTCAAAGGATATACCAATTACATAAAAATATATCCTTAACACATTATGATAGTTCCAAATAATATCCTAATACCTATCTATATGAGTTTTCTTTTTAATGATGCCATAAAGAATGGAGTTTTATAGAAGTCATTTAAGATCCAACGTATCCAATAAGTGTTTTTTATTTATTTATTTATTTATTTATTATTAATGTAATTTCAAAAGTCTTTTAATTGTAAATTTTTTAAATCATAAAATAGACTCTATCTAAACTCTAAAGGAAAACATTCAGAATGATTACATCATTGATACCATTTAATGATGGTTGCAAATAGCAATATTATTATTCATGATTAATAGATGAATAATAAAACTGTGAATTAACAATTTAACAATTCAAATACCAAGTTTAAACTACAACAACACATATACAAAAGATTCAAATATTGGAACATACTTCTTCTGCCATTTTCATTATTCAATCAAAACCAAAATTTTAAAAATAATTCCAATGCAATTAAACCCAATACATACATACACATGAATGTAAAGAATTCCAAAAATAAAAACAACAATCTCCTAAAGCCTTTGCCTAATATAGTCACTTTTTTATTTTTTTTTTATTTTTTATTTTTAAGATTGTGCGTTCTATAGTTCTTTTTCCTTTTATGTTTCATCAAACTTTCTAATTGACCAAAATATCTCTCATATATGTTAACATTGAACTTGATAAGAAAACTTTCCATACCTTTTGTTTTGAAAGTGCTCTAAGAACCAAAATCAATGCGAGAGACTGTACAACAGAGTGGTGTTGGAAGAACAATCCAAAAAGAAAAACACTATTTAAAATATAATATAGGAATGAAAAGCTGAGTTGAAATTGTAACAGATTATCCCTAAAAAAAAAAACTATTTATAATATAATATAGGGTTATGGATTCCTAATCAAATTTGGTTAGGGTTATGGATTCCTAATCAAATTTGGTTATATAATTTTTTTTTCCAAATGTTATAACTATCCCACCTACAGAATGTAAGGTACTAAATCTTGCTTGGAGTTTCCACAAGTAATCTTCCTTAGACCACTAAACACTCTCTTCCTTCTCTTATCTAGCCTCCAAATCATTACTCTACTTACATCTATTTTTTAAAAGAATTAAAAAAGACAGGAATTTTGAACAATCACCAGAAACCTTTTAGTTGACTTTTCCACACAATTTGAGTTTTTTAAGCCTTTGAATAATTCTTATATGTTTGCGCAATTGATACTATTTTCTCAATCTGATTGCAAACATACAAACTTGATTTTCATATTCAATTTTTTAAAGTTAGGTATTTTAAAATCAGTTTTAATTTCTTTGTTTAAACAAATGAGGTTTCTCTCTCTCTCTCTCTCTCTCTCTCTCTCTCTCTTATGGGCAGTTTGTTTGTTTTTTTCTGGGTTTCTTTTTATATTTTGTTGTGAATATGCTGGCTTAACTACCTAAATGGTATAAAGGCCAAATTGCATACATTGAGTACTTTTTTTTGAAAGAAAAAAGAAAAGAAAAGGAGAATTGCATTAGAAAATAAAATCAAGAAGAAGTAAAACAATTAGGTTATGTGAACCTTTCAACTTGTTTGAGTTGTTGTTCCTGTGCAAAACAGTGTCAAAACAGGGCTCTTAAAATTGAATTATAATGTAATATTAGACACACTTGTCAATAAATATTAAAAAGGGAATTGATGATATAAACTTTTAAAACTTTTTTCAGTCATTCAAAGCAACAAACATACTACCAACAGAAGCCAATAATTGGTTGGAATTTTCAAACCCCACTGTCTCCAACCCCATCAATCTATGAATTCAATTTCTAATTCACCCATCATCCAAGTCTATGCATAACAAATCAAAATAAACAATAGCCAATATAATAGAATTAGAAGAAGACAATAATCAAGACAACGTTGTTGGGTGATCATTTAATAATTATTGTCTTCTTCTAATTCTATTATATTGGCTATTGTTTATTTTGATTTATTATGCATAGAGTTGGATGATGGGTGAATTAGAAATTGAATTCATAGATTGATGGGGTTGGAGATGTAGTGGGGTTTGAAAATTCCAACTAATTATTGGCTTCTGTTGGTAGTATGTTTGTCGCTTTGAATGATTGAAAAAAGTTTCAAGGTTTATATCATCAATTCCCATTTTAATATATATTGACAAGTGCGTCTAATATTACATTATAATTCAATTTTATCAAATTATGTCCTAATTGGAAAAAGAGAGAAAAGAAAGGGCGAGAGAGAGAGAGAGAGAGAGAGAGAGAGAGAGAGAGCTTCAGCTAACATATGATGGTGATGGTGGACCCATGTGATGCCCACCAAACATGACCAAATGAAAAAGCTCTTCACTGCTTCGATGATTGGCTCTTCTGCAATCATTTGTGCAATCCATGTGAACCACCTCTCTCTCAGTCTCTCTCTCTTCATTGACTAGGTTTATTACTATTCTTATTTATGAGGGAGGTACAAAAATCCAAAACCCCATTTCTCGAATTTTGATAAAGGGGTCTTTCTCTCTGCAACTACCCAACTACTAGTCCCTGTTTTGTAGCTTTTGGCAAAGTGATATGCTCGTACTGTTGTTGTTGTTGTTGTTGTTGTTGTTGGTTGTGAGTCTCTCTTCCCATCATGGACAAACCACACTGTGGAAACCTATATGATTTGCATAAGATTGCTAAAACTGTTAATTTTTTTTTACCCAAAAAAATGACTACCAATTCTATTTTTACTAAATGCTTATAAAGTAATCAGCTTTATAATAAATAATTAAATATTATTGGCTCAAAACTTTGTAATTCTGTGATATAATATTTTCTTAGAGAATTAAGATCAAAATCTATTTTTCATTGTTGTAACTATTGAATTATAAAAGTAGTGACAAATTTAACACATATATATATATAATAAATTTTTCTTTGGTGACAATTCTCTAGTTACAACAAGACGGTGAAGATTCGAATTCTAAATGTCTTAAGAAGAAATATTAAAAGATACTAATTAGTTGAGTTTTTGGCATGTTAACATAAGTTTTATATAGTAAAAGATTGATTTTAATATACTATAAAATTTATTATATATAAAACTAATAAACTCGTGTCACAAAAAAAAAATTCAAATATTTATTTATTGTGTTGCATCAATTTATAATTTTTTTATTGTAAATTTGATAATAATAATAATAATAATAATAATAATAATAATAATAATAATAATATTTTCTTTAAAAAAAATTTGGAATATTTTGCGTAAGCCGTTTTGCATACGCTGTGTGTTTGAAGGGAAAGATCATAAATTTCTAGCACGCTGTTCAAGGATATATAAAGATTTTGCTTTTAGTTGTAGAAAACATAATGATTGCTTAAATTTGGGGTTATGGACTAATTTGACAGAAGAAACAGTGATGATACTTTTCCCATCTACGCGGTTTAAAATTTTTTGACAAGATGCCATAGTTTATGGGGTTGAAAATATAATGAAAACAAAACCCAAAAGACATGTTTTAATTATCTCAAAAAAATAAAAAATTATGTGCATAAACTTTTAAATTAAACCATCAACCTCAATTATTTTATTTTATTTTTTCTTGATTTTTCTTGTGACTATGACAATTTGGTTGTTCATGACTTCATGCTGAAAGTCTTTGGAGAACTCTTGAAGCAAGAAAATCTTGTGCCATTTTGGAAGCCAATTCTTTTCGTTGAAGTTTCTTCTATAACTCTTTCAAGACCCAGTTCATGGAAATCATTGATTTCCCTATCCACTGTACCAAACAACAAAAATTAAAAATCATTGAGGTTTGGTTAAACTCTTAATATGGAATCTCTTTTGCATGGTTATTTTTATTATGATAGTCTGCTTAGGTTATTTTAGTTCAAGCTTCACATCAGAGTCCCTTTAAATATGTTTTAGATGACTCCTTTTCTATGCTCTATGGAGTCCTGAGTGCACATTCTAGGATCCATATTTCTTCATGTCTAATCCAAAACTAGTAGATGAAGAATTAATGTTGTAGAATACCGAGATGCTTTAAACATATTTATTTTCAAGCTGTCAATTACTTTTGCTTAGCAGGTTGCATGGCCATAATATCATTACAGCAGCACACAAATGAAAGAGCGCTCTCTCTCTCTCTTGGTAGAAAGAGGGGATTTATATATTAATAATAGAGAGCACTATTACATCAACTTTAGTCCATAGGACACTTCTGTGGAGTTCTTTCATTGGAAATATTCTTTTATGGTGCACTGTCACTCCCTTTCCCTTGTTGTTAGTCCATCTGCCACTCCATTCTCTTCATGGTATACCATAGGTGATAAGGAAGGACGGTTCATTCTCGAGTGAGTAGAGTCCTGCAATCGCATATCAAAATAGCAATTTCTGGTGCCATTACACCACATGTTGATAGTCGATTCATAACAAGCTCAGAATCAATATCTAGATTTTTATATTTAAAGCCAAATTCCCAAGCCATATTTCAATATCTTACTACCCATATTTCTACCAAATGATTAGTAGAAGTACCTATATGTATTAACTACCCTTGACTATCTCGCAATACAACCCCCCACCAGTGGCGGAGATAGAAAATTTTTCCAGGGAGGTTCAAGGTAAGCATAATAAAGTTTTTATGTATAAAAAAAAATCTTAATTTCACAAATTAACTTTAACTTAAAAATTCTTTCTTGGCACTAAAATAACATATAATTGATTCTGAACTAAATTGATGCAAACAACATGAGAGGTCATTTTTGCATCAATTGTAAATCTTTCCCCCATAAATTATTACAAAATATAAAAACCTGAATATTAAATTTTATAATCTCAATATTTCCAATTGATAGAATAAACAAGTTTATAATGATAATTTAATTTAATTATCCAAGCCACTAATATCCATAGTTAGTTTAAATACGGTGCGTGTACATTACGGTAAGTATACGGACGGATATAATTTGACATTTTAAAGAAAAATACGTTTCAAAAATTTGGCAAAAAAATACAGAAATGGAGAAATAACGGTATGTGTATTGTATGTGTATAATACGTTTATCATTAAAAAAATCGCCATTTAAAATTCGGAAACATTTGTCATAGAGCAATACTACCATTCCTAATATTTTAATAATAATTTCACAACAAATTCTAGATGGCAAGTTGTTAGTGATGTTAATGGTGGCTCAAATTAGTTAAAACCATTAGTTGCTTCTCATCTAGTATTTGTTATGAAATTACTATGAACATAGCATTACTCTGTCATATACTTTTTTTCATTTTATTTATGGAAATATACTTCTTTTTAAATAAATACAATAATCTTTGTATTGCGTAAGATTCTCACCAATTTAATTTTGAATAATCTATTTAATAAAAAAATTATTTCAATAGATGTTGATAGTAACATTATAAAGTAATTAGGACAAAACTTAGGTACAGTACCTTAGGTGCTGTTCCTTAAGTTCTCATCTTAAGATTTAGCCACGTAGCTACTTAATTAAAAAATTCACTTCTATCCCATGAGGAAAAATTTACATGGCAAAATCTTAAAGGGGGAATTGAAGAAATAGTACCTAAGTCTTACTCAAGTAATTAATATTCATCCAAAAGCTAATAATTGAATTATTATTAGCTATCATTTATTGCTATTTTTTTAGGAATTGTTTAATTGCTTATTGCTATATTTTAGGATATGTAACAAAGTATACGTGTTTCACTTTTTTAAGGCTATTTCTTAGGATTTTTTTTTTTTTTGAGAACCCTCTTAGGACTGTATAATTTTTCTTAATTAACCCACTTCTTCAATGCAACTATACGTTTGTTGGTTTTTTTTTTTCCTTAAAAAAAAAAAAAAAATCATCCTCACGTTTATCTTCAAATACCGGATTTTTTTTTTCCAAAATACCCCCTATAGCTTATGTTTAAAAAGTGGCAAGACTTGGTAAAAATGTTTCTTTAACTCTCACATAAAACACTAACTACAAAACAAAAACTACTTCTGAATAACTTCATTCCTTCTCGTCTTCAACTTCCCACTACAAAACAAAAACTCCTCCCACGAATTACATACAATCCCACTACAGAATACAAACTTCCCACTAAACTACTATGAAAATTCA
This sequence comes from Quercus glauca, assembly GCA_023736055.1. Lineage (NCBI taxonomy): Eukaryota > Viridiplantae > Streptophyta > Magnoliopsida > Fagales > Fagaceae > Quercus > Quercus glauca. The sequence goes on along the minus strand of CM043325.1, from coordinate 58,810,981 downwards.
ATCTTTCTGGCTCCTGGATAGTTACAAATTTTGCACCTTTTATATTCCTTCCCACTCAAAAAATACACTTCATTCTTCTTCTTCTTTTTTTTTTTTTGTATGCTTCTCTCTCTCTTCTTTTCTTTGATAATTTATTTTCCTGCACAACTTTTATACAATTTCTCCATAAAACTTTTCCTCTATTTGCCAAAATACTGATAAGACTCTCCAAGGGGATCTAATGAATGTCTCTTCAAGCTACAAAATTGGAACACTGTAAGTTGCATGTTTCACTTTTCTTTTTTGCGAAAAACATGAAAAATAAATATTAAATAAAGTTTTGTTGTTGTTGTTGTTGTTGTTGTTGTTTGTTTCCGTTCTAATTTTTCTGACTCATTTGTAGAACCAAGTGCAGGAATGGTGGACAAAACAAGCACGGCTATGGCCATGTCAACTAAGTTTATCAAGATCTGAATTTTTTTCTAATTGCTGGTTTTTTTTTTTTTTTTTTTGGTTAATTTGAATTCTATTATTTAATTTCTTAAATTTGAGTTCCAATTGATTTAAATAACTTCATGTTTAGGATCATTGTCTCCTTAAAATATCAAAGACTACTACTCCTGTGAGAGTCTCTCCTCTATTTGTCTCTCTCTGATTTCTTCTTCTTCTTTTTTAATTGAATTTGATCGGTTTGATTTAGATTGTTATTTTATATTTTTCAATGATATATATGGGCCCTGAAACCACATGACAGAATGCAACCGCCAAGTTATTCGAATAATTGCAACAGTTTATCCCTATCAAGTAGCAGTAGTTTTTTTTTGGGTAGGGTCAAGTAGCAGTAGTTGGATTTGAAATAAACTCAATTCTATTTTGTAGAAGAGATTAGGTGATTACGTTGGTTGTCATTACTCATTATTACTCTCAGAGGCTCTTCTATTTTGTTGGATAAAGGTTAATAATTTGCATCTATTATAATTTGAGATTACTACATTTTCCAATCATAAAAAAACCTAGGGGTGTGATGGGTATTATGCATTTGCAGGTGAAATAATTTTTCATCACACCCTTGGATTTTTTTGTGATTGAAAAATGTAGTAATCCCAAATTATAATGGATGCAAATTATAAACCTTTATGCAACAAAATAGAAGAGTCTTTGAGCACGCGTGTGAGCGCGTGCTTAGAGGCTAGTTATCTCTTAAGCATTTTATAGCCTGGATGTTTCTGCAGTTTATCTCTATATATTAAAAGAATTCAAAAAGTTAGTTATGCCTTTAAAAAATATTAAAAATACCTATAATCTAATTAGATAATTCTTATTCTTAAAAAATAAAAATAAAAAGTTAAAATTGTAATTTAACAAAATTAAAAATAAAAAAACTACCAGAGAAACCCTTTTTTCCTAAAAATTAATACACTTTTTATCTAAACATATGTCACATAGGTTTTATACAAAATTTTTTCCTAAAAACTAGCACACACTAACCCAGTAGTTTACTCCATTTCAAATTCTAAATTTTAGTTTTATAATCATTTCTTGTGTAACCTTACTAACAATAGATAAATTCAAATTGAAAAATTATATTAAACTTAAAGTTAAAAAAAGAGCCCCATCACACATGTAGAGCGCATGTGATGAGCCTAGTAACTTTTATGCGTTACAAACAGGAATGAAACCCTCCTTCCAAAATAACGCCTAAGCATGTGTACTTTATGTGTGACATACGCGTAATTACCAACTAAAGTAATATCAATTAAACAAACAATTAACAAATTACTACTATCCCTATCCAAAAAAAAAAAAAAAAATTACTACTATCAAATTGTAATAAATTTAATTGAAGTGCTTTAGGGGCTATTTGGTTTTTATTTTTATTTTTATTTTTTTTATCGCTCATTACTCATCATTCGTCACTCATTACTCGTCACTCATCACTTAAAATTCCCTAATTTCCTAACACTGGCATGTTTGACACATTATTTCCAACTTCATTTAACTCAAAACTTTGTACTTGCTATGGGACCCATACCTGAGCACCATGTCAGGCATTCTTGTTAGCCTACCCGCCTCACACCATTTCATCATTCCATATCACTCATTTTTCATTTCCTTTTCCCTTCAGCCTTGTTACTCTCCCAAAACTAGAGACTTCAAAACCCCCATTCATGGACTCTTCAATCCTCACCAATCCCAACCCCACCTCCTCCTTAGCACTCATTTTCCTCAGCTTGAAATTACTTGGTGAAGAATGCCAAGTCCACCACTGCCACCAAGGGCAAGCTCGGGCGCGACGCCTCGCCACCATTGCCACCAAGGGAAGAGGCCGCACCGGCTGAGGTCGACACGGCGGTCTTAGAAGCGCAAGCTCGGGCGTGGCGCCTTGCCATGGACGAAAAAGACCCCACCCTCGATGTGGGTCCCAATGGCCTTCCTCTCTTCACTTCCACACCTTCCCTATCCCTTCTCTCCCGCAAAGACATTTGCTCCTATTTCAAATTCAGGTACCCAAATCAAAGTTTCAACAAAAACCCACTTGTATTTATAGCTTAATAATTGATAATTTGGTCATTTTTGTGTCGATTTGGATTAGTATGGAGTCTTTGAAATCGGCTGGTTTTTTTTGTATGGATGCACATGTTTGTGGGTTCGTGTTTGTGTGTTAGAGAAAAGATCGTGAGAAGTGAAGAAAGAAAGAAAGAAAGAAAAGAAGAAAAAAGAAGAGAACCCAAAAACCCAGTGAAAAGGAATGGAAAAAAAGAAAAAGAAAAAGAAAAGAGAAAAAAAAAATGCAACCAAACCCAGAAACCCAATGTGAAAAGGAAAGAAGAGAAGAAAAAAAAAAGTAGAAGAAAGAACAAACTGAGATGAGAAAGGCGAAAATGAAGAAAAAAAAAAAAGAAAAAAAAAGAAAGAACGAATTGAAGAACAGAGAAAGAAGAAAGACAAAAAGAAAGAAAAGTGGAGAAGAAAGAAAAAAAAAAGAAAAAAAGAAAAAAAAAAAAGAGGAGAGTGAATTCAAAAGTTGTGGCTGGTGGATCATTCATTGTGTGTATTTACAAGAATACCATCGTAACTTTGTTTTCATAACTTGAAAATACATAAAATGTGTTTTCAGTTTTCATAATTCATCACTAAAAATTTAGAGAATCAAGTGATAGAAATAAAACTTGAAAACAAATCCAAACAAGTTTTTTCTCTGTGGGTTTCACCGTTTTTAAGTTATAAGGATGAAAATAGAGTCACGAGTAATAGAAATACAAATACCAAAGATCTTCTTTTTTCTTGGGTTTGTCTCTTGACTCAAATAATATTGAGCTGGAAGCCACAAAAATAAGTTACTGTAGTGTCGGCTGACGAGTGGGTTGCTGTAACACGGTGATTAAGTTCTTCCTACTTTTTATTTATTTATTTTTATTTTTGTAGTTAGACTGCAACTTTATCTCTTAAGCACCAAACGACAGCCATCGAATGCGTACACCGACCAGTGTTTCTAGAGATTTCCAAAACTCAGGGGCCCCTCATATTCGAATATTTTCACTCTCCTCCACCAACCATCACCCTCTTCAAAGCACCAATGGTTCAGACTGTTCTAGAGATAGTCGTTGAGGGTGCTACGGGACTAGAGAGTGTACATTTGATTCAAGGCCTGCTGCCTTACCCGGTCGTTAGCATTCGCGATTCCGACGGTAATTACTACTATGACTCAGAGAATAAAAAAGCCGTTGACCTTAACGGTGGTTCAAACCCTGTGTGGAGAGTCTTGTTTGAGTTCAACATAGACATTGTCGAGGCCCGGCAGAAACAGCTTCATCTGTTTGTTAGGCTCGAATCTCACCGCATTGTGCCCTGTTGTCCCGACAAATATGTCGGTGAAGTTCGTGTTCCCATTGAAGAACTACTTAAAGATTTTGGTGATGCTGATGAAAAGAAATCAACCACACGACCTGTTTTGAACAAGAAAGGGAAGGCCCATGGGAGTCTAACTTTTACGTACAAGTTCGGGAGAACTCTCGATCGTCCACTTGCGGCTCTTCCTCAACCTGCTGATGGAAATCCGGTGGCCCAGATTCCTCAACCTGCTCATGGAAATCCGCAAAGGTATAACGACGGTCACCCAATTGTTAGGGCAGCCGTAGGTGGAATGACGAGTGGGTTGGTCACTTCTCTCAGTAATCTGATACGAGATTCTCTCTGATAACATCTAAGATGGCTAGGAAGTCTTGAGGCTAGATTTGTAAGTACCTTTTAATGGCTTGTTTGTAAGTACCTTAGATTTTCTTTTCTAATGTTTATAGTGTTTCTAACTGTTAATTATTGGTTCTTTGTATGAGCTATCATAAGGTTGCATCAGGATACTTAATTTTGGTTTTAAATTAATGGATTAGAAATGCCTTAGATTTCAAATCTTTTCCTTATTTAGATGCGTTTTGTATAAGAAAACATTTCCGTAAAAGGGAAACCATTTATGAAAGATTCAGAGGGAGTTTGGTATATGCACTTAAAAATGATATGTTTTGTTGTTTGAAAATATATATAAAAATACGTGTGAGTGAAAATGTGTGTAAAAATATATGTAATATTGTTTAAAAACTGAAAATTATTGTTTAAAATGGTGTACTAAACACCGTCTTAGTCTCACTACATGAAACTCATACCAAATCAAAAAGGTTTTTGATTTGGTTTGGTTCTTTTTTGAGATCTAAGATTTCAAAGCAGAACCCTTGTCCTTAAAAAAACCAGAGTACTGCCTAGGAACTAGCTGACGAGGACATCAGGGAGAGGATGTTGACGGTGGTGTGGTAGAACTTGGGGAGGTTGTGAGGGGTGGGGGAGGAGGAGGAGGAGGAGCGGAGGCTGAGCTTTGAGAGAGAAAGTTGGCTGTTTTTTTTTTTTTTTTTTTCTTATTTATTTTTATATTAGATTTAAAAAACAATTAACTGATGCTCAGACTTACCAACCTACGCCATGAATATCTTCAAAATCCCTACAATTGTATGTGATGAAATTAAGTCTGTTATGGCTAAGTATTGGTGAGGGCAAACAGTTATGCTTTTCCAAGACAAAAGGGGCATGGCTTTTCGGGATATTAATGCTTTCAACTTGGCTATGTTAGCCAAGCTTGATGACTCGTTCATGGTACCTGCTCCTTTTTTTTACCGAGTTTGTAAAGCTCACTATTTTTCTACATGTTCTTTTATGGATGCTGAGCTAGCAAGTAATCCCTCTTATGTCTGGAGAAGCTTACTCCAGGCCAAAGAGGTTATTAGAGAAGAATCGGTATGGTAGATAGGTGATGGAGATGGAGAGAGCGTTGGTGTGTTGACAGCCACAGATGGCTACCCTAACCCCCTAGCTTTTGGCCTGGTGTAGACCGAACCTTGAAGGTTCGTAGTCTCTTGGATGCAAACACGAGACAGTGGGGCAGAGCACTGGTCCAGTCGATGGATCTTTCCTTCTCTTTTTTCGTTCTGCTTTTTTAGTTTTTTGAAGATTACAAGTGACATTTCTGTTTTGAATAATATGTGCTATCACATGGCTTGTGCTTGCATAATTTCATGTGAGAATTGTCTCATACATATGTTTGTATCATATATGCAGTGGATGTGTACATGTATGTGAGATAGACCAATATTTCATAACTCGTCTAGCCATTGTATATAACGGATGGATGAAATACTTTCTCGTTATGTCTAATGGGCCTATGATATTTGGCTCTGAGATTAAGTTGCACATGACTTAATAAATACTAGTTTGTAATCTCATGCATATACATAAATACGCTTAAAGATATACAATAAGATGTATAATATAATTCTTATATATATATATATATATAAAATTTAAATACTATTAATTGTCATTTTTACCTTTTATTAACTCTTTAATAGAAAAAATTGTAAGGATATTATTAGGTATAAAATGTCTATTTATTATTATTATTATTATGAAGCACTTTTTTTTTTTTTTAATTTATATATATGATTCATTTATTCTAAAATTTTTGATTTTTGTACTTAATAACTTACTTGGATGAATATTTATAATGTGGTTCCACATTTGATTTTAAAATTAAGAAATAAAACTTTTTAAGAATAAATAGTTTAGAATATGTAGGGGTATTGGGTCCAGAATTTCATTATCCATTTGTACATTGGGCCTATGGCCCAAGCCGAGGACAAAGTTTTTGTTCGAGGATAAGGAATCTTTGTTAGAAGAGACCGTATTAGTAAACAAAGAGGTTAGTGGTGGCCATAATGGTTCAACCGGATGAGCCGAGGATAAATGCATCCTCGGCGGACCAAGGCTAGGGTTCGAAGATGTTGTCATCCGTCTAAGGTAACATTTTGGGATGTTCTGTTAGTACGGATAAGCACTGCAAGGACATCGAACTAGGAAGTGCGCTAAAATATCTGAAGGGAAAGTTGCTACCTCCACATTAAATGCACTGTAATTAACTCTCAGGCTGCATTAATGTGGACGTGATACCTGAACAGATTTCAGCCTTACAACTACTGCATGAAGACTTGTGGTAAGGGTTAATGGGACAAGTATCAACGCCAACCATCTGACATACACGTGGAAGGTGGGGATAAAAGGAAGAGACAGTATAAAAGAAAGGGAAGAGAAACTGAAAAAGGGAGAGAGCACGATATACTCCCAAAAACCAAACTTGTAAAAGAGGATTGGAGAATAATATATAAGAACAGACCTCCTCGGACTTTGCTGATGATGATTTTTTTTCAATACAAACCTGTTTTTTTTTACTATCTTATCATTTAAATCCCACTTGGTGTTTGTCTGATTAACTAAAGCCCAACTTTCCAACACACTCTCTATAAATTCATTGTTTTGGGCTTATTGGATTAGAGTCCATCCACGTAGTGGGCTAGGAGTTCAAATTGGGTCCTTACAAAATACATGGCATAAAATTGGAATTATAATTTGAGTTTTTCTCACCTTTACCTATTATTATATATATAGATTAGTGTTCCAAAAATTAAAATGATTTTTTTTTTTTTGAATTGTATTATTATTCTTGTTTATTAATTAAGTATAGGGCCTTATAATTCAATTAGTTAGCAAATCTTGATGTTTCCAATAAAGACATCTAGGATTCAAATCTATTAATGTTCACCATTGTAACTATCAAATTAAATTAAAAAGCTCAAAGATTTCTTTCAATCCTACTAAAAATTAAGGCTGAATATATATATGACCAAATATAAAAATTAGAGAGTGATTATAAAAGATAATTAATATCGAATGTCACAATAGCATTACTAGGTCATTTAGGTTATACATATTACAAATGCATTTAAGATTCCTTCTTCCCCACCAATATCATTTCAGCAGCACAAATGAAAGATCTCTGCTCTTTCTTCTCTCTCTCTCTCTCTCTCTCTCTTGGTAGAAAGAGGGGATTTATTTATTAATAATAGAGAGCACTATTACATCAACTTTAGTCCATAGGACACTTCTGTGGAGTTTTTCAAAATGTCCCATATATAGTTATAATGCACAAAAGATGGACATTGATTATATTCTTGCATAGTGCACGGCTGCTCCCTTCCCCTCATTGCTAGTCCATCTGCCATTACATTCTCTTCATGGTATAGGTGATGATGAGAAAGGACGGTCCATTCTCGAGCGAGTAGGTCCTGCAATCACATATCAAAATAGCAATTTCTGGTGCCATTACACCACATGTTGATAGCCGGCTTATAACAAGTTCAGAATCAATATCTAGATTTATATATTTAAAGCCAAATTCCCAAGCCATATTTAAACTATATCTTACTGCCATGTTATTAGTAGAAGTACCTATATGTATTAAGTATCCTAGATTGTCTCGCAATACAACCACCCCCCCCCCCCCCCCCCCCTTTTTCTCTTTCCTACAATGCTTTTCCTAAATAAAACAAAGACTAAAATTACCGAAACACCAATGAAAATTATATTTTGTAGTAATTGACCTCCATGTATGTGTGGAGAATTCTATAATAATTCATCACCTACTCATAAGCTTCTGAATTACAATACTCTAGAGAGGAATGAAAACACTCGATGAATGGGGGTTGCAAATGAGAAGCAGTTTGTTACTTATTAAAATAAAATAAAAAGTTCATCACCAACTCTTGAGCCAACAGAACATTTTCACTTATTCTTCTACCAGGAATGAAAGCTGTTTGAGTAGGGCTCATGAGAATATCAAGGAAAGCTTTAAGATGATTGGCCAACAGCTTAGTAATGCATTTGTAAATAATGTTGCAGCAAGAAATAAGTTTAAACTCAGACATGGTGGAAGGGTTAGGTACCTTAGGTACAAGAGTGATAGTGGTAGCATTCACTTCACCTAGGAGCTTAGATGAGGAGAAGAAAGAATAAATACCAGCCATATCACTCTCTTATTACTCCAAGAGAACAGAACACCAATATAAGGGTGATCAAATAGTCCTTGAACACCCATCCAATTAGCAAATTTAGCTTCAAAACCAGAGTTACCCAATCACCCAAAACTCTCACTCGAGTCTTTAACTACATTGAAGTCCCCCAAAACCACCCAAGGTTTATCTCTAGTCCTCCACTGTATTGTAACCCATAAATGGCTTGCCACAGCTCCTACCTTTTAAAAGCACAGTTTGCACCATAAACAAAAGATGCTTCCCATTTTGCTTAATTAGAAAGAACCACAATGGATGACTTGATCGGTCTTCTAACTCCATTGAGACATGGAAACTGTTAGCGCTTCAACACACCCAAACACTTCCTAATTCATGATTATCATAAATATTGAGGAAACCCCAATTTAGAAATAAAGGCTCTTTTATCTGTAGGGCATTCCAATCTCTAACCTTTGTCACAACTAAATAAACCAAATTAACTCTTCGATCCCTAATTAATTTCTTTATCTCTCTTTGTTTAGAAGGATCATTTAGACCCCTTGCATTCCAACACTATCATCTAACCATTTTCAAGTAAACTGTTCAAATCACTCACCATTGGAGTACTAACAGGGTTAAGCACAATCTTACCCTTTTCATTGGCTTTCACAATTTTTATTGGCTTTAGTTTAGCTCCCTTCTCTATGGCAGCATCCTGAAATTCCAATTCAATGAACTGGCCTAGAGCCCCTTCCTCACAGCCTTCAGCTTTCTTCCCAGCAGCCACTTGAGCTCTAGTGACTCTCCTATTTCCTTGCCTAGCATTGGGAGACACTATAAATGTAACATTGGGGTCTTTTATTCCAGTATCTAGAGGACAGGGACAACATCATTCACAGTACCACCAGTGGATAGAAATATTAGCTTTATCTTGAAATGCACTCAAGTCATCTTTCCTGAGGACAGAGATCTGCTCCTGTAGCCCCTCCTCTTCATTACCATTCCCAACCTAAAGAGGGCCAAATCTATTAGGTGACACAAATTCCTCCACCCCCAGCCACAGATTTCTTTGGAGAGGAGGGAGGTCCTGTGAACCTAACCCTTATCCATGGAAACCCAAGTCTTGGAAGGTTTAGAAGGACAGAATTTGGATAAGTGACCAAACTCTTTGCAATGCAAACATTTTCAGTCTTCCATGGATGCTCAATTCCAACTTCCAAGATCTTTCCACATGCAATTCAACAACCAAGGAATCAGGAAGTTCACCATCAAACTTCCACACAAACTCTAGCTTATCCAAGCTTCTGGTGTTGTTCAGTGACTGCATCAGCATATAATGGCCTTCCCACACCACCTGCTAAATAACTCAAGCCCTTGGGGGTCCATAACTCTATAGGCAGTTGCAAAAATTTCACCCAGATAGGAATTCTGCCCAACTTTAGATTACTGAGTTGCAAACCAGGCTGCCATCTTCAAAGAAAGAGAGGATTGTTGGCCACATACCATAATCTAGCATTAAGGACAGCATCCCGCTCTTGAACCAAAACAAATTTGACCAAGAAAAGGCCCTTCTCAAAAGTAAACACCTCCACCCCACCAAACGGCTTCCACAAAGTCTCAACAGATCTCTTTACCAGAAAAAATGGTAACTATTTATCAAGAAATTGCCCTACCAAACATGTAGACCATTGCACAACTCCTTCCTCAATAACTTCTTGAGGTGGGAATGCAACAATCCTGCCATTTCTTGTGCTTGGAGGGTGATATTCCAGAGGCATCTCATGCCCATCTCCCAAGAAAAGAGATTTCCAATCTTTGTAAACAGAAATAAGCCTCCTAACACATTGCTCACTAGACTTACTTGAAATTTGTTGGTTTGTTTATCTCACACAAAAGCATAATTTATCCAACACTTTAAAATTTTCAAAAAGGCACAACTTTTTTATGTAAATTCGAGAAGTATTATTTTATAAACTCATTTAGAATGTTGACATCTCCCAAAGAAAAGATGGATAAGCTAGAGGGATTATAATTTTTAAGATTTACTTATAAGCAATTTCAATACAGACTTGGGTAGACTAGAATCAATATAATTTCACAAGATTTTAGAAATCATCATGAAATTTTTCGTGTTTAAAAATAATAATCTTTACTTGTGAAAATTTAGCCTTTTATTTAAAAATTAATTTCTATTAGTATATTATTCGGTTTCTTATTCGATTTTATATTTTAATTCTATCAAAACTCAGCCACAGCTTTAAAGCAGCAGTCTGCATTTTTGGAATTAGGTATATATTATTAGAACTTGGATGTCATTGTATCTGCATTCTGCACTTAATCCAACCTGCTGACAGATGGAAAAACTAAAATGAACAACTCAAGTACTGGGAACCAAGACTTACATTTGTCAATTCAAAGTATGGTCTCAAAGCCTGCTCCATGCCTTTCTGCATAAAGATGGACCTCTCAGGAATTTCTCCTAGCAGTACGCAAACAATGATTGCCCACTTGTTACATTGAACTCGAAAACCAAGTGCAGCAACAGGGGCTTTCAGAGCAGCTTGCAGGAGGGATTCTTTGCATCTGCATACTCCAACTGAATTGTCCTAATCTTTTCTAGTTATAAAAGGTAGCGGCAGAACTGCAAGAGAGAACAGTCGTTTCAGAATGTGCAGCTTATATGTGAAACACTTTAAAATAGAAGCCACAATCACTGCCCCATCAGTGAGATTTGAAACTAAGAAACCCTTCCATCCCTCCACCCGAAAAAAGAAAGAAAAATAGTTCATTCACTATTATCTGTAATTTTTCTACAGCAGTTGGATCCTTTTTATCTATGTTTTCTTTGACATGAACTAAATTTTCACTAACATTTTCCATTTCACTAAAAGTTTAAAAATCATATATAATTTGAAGCAAACATAGGTAACAATATATTTAGTAAAGACTAATGATGGGATTTCTAGGGAGTAAGCATGTCAAAGGGAACAGAAGGTTGACAAGAATGCCATTAACAGATGCCTTCGATAAGCTATGTCATGTCATGTTATCATCTCTGGCATAATTGATAACCTTTTTCAATAATTACAACTATAATTGATAACCTTTTTCAATAATTTTTTTTTTATTTTTTTTACAAAAAAAAAAAAAAAAAAAAAAAAAAAAAAAAAAAAAAAAAAAAAAAAAAAAAAAAAACTATCATTGGATTGGATTCCCACAGAAATCAGAACCATATCCTACATGTCAGTGAACCCAAAGCATAATGAGCATATAGCTTTTTAGTAAAAATAATTTTTATTTTGAGTTAGTTATAATATGCTGCTAACCCCCACAATTTGAACTCCCAAGCACTTTATGCATGAGAATGTGCCAATTGAGCTACAAAGCTCTATGCAGCTTTGTAGTAAAAACAATTAAGAGTTACGTGCTGGTTTGAATGGGCTCCAAATTGAGTTGCTTTTGACAGAAGCTTCTTTGCCTGATCATATAAGTTGTAATGATCAGGCAAAGAAGTGTGTCCAACATCATACCAATACCCATGTATAAGATAACAGTAATATAGACACATGCTCTATCAATTATAAATTTATTTGATCCAACTCACTTATAAAAATAAATAAATAAATAAAATTTACCTGACCCAACTCGTCATGGTACAAGGTCACAATCCAGTGCAAGGAAAGGAGGTTACTGTTAATGCATGAATGAGAAACAATATCATTCAATCTAATACACATTTGCTTCACTGATAAAGAGAAAAATTAATCCCTGATAATCAGATAGTCATGGATCATTTGCTACTTCATTGTGGTAAGGCTTATCGGTTGTGGAGTTTGGTTTTTAAATCTTTTGGGATTTCATGGGTCTTGCCAAGATTGGTTGCAGATACTCTCTTTGGTTGATGGAATTGGCCTGGAAAGAATTCGTCTAGCATTTGGAATCTAGCTCCATTGTGCTTAATGTGGTGTCTTTGGAGGGAATGAAATTGGAGGACATTTGAGGACATGAAAAGTTCAGATGACCAGCTATTGACTTCTTTTAGTGGCTGCCTTTTTGACTGGTCTAGGGGTTGGGGACTCACTACTAGTGATTCTCTCCCTATGTTGCTTAGCTCTCTCCTTTGTAATTAGTATCTTTTCTTTATTTTTTTTATCTTCTCTCTTTGTAATTTTTTTTTCTGCCTTATGACTTTCTGCATTAGGTAGTGTTCTTAAATATACATCTTTATTACTTATATATAAAAAAAAAAGATAATCAAATAGTCATGACAGAAGAAAACTCACCCTCTAATTTCAGCAAGGCCTCCAATGAGTTCATAGCTAAGAGAATAATATAAGTAGAGCCTGGATGCTAGAAAATCAGTGGCTCTCCTAATAATGTTCTTCAATTGAACAATGCATACCAAGGCACAAGCTTTAGCTTGAGAGACATCAAAAGCAATGTTAAAAACCACAATGACTCAGGCAGGGAAAAAGGTAAAAAAAGAAAGGACCTTGATCTAACCATGTTACCTCATTGTACTCCTTCTGATCAATGAGAAATATTAGCATGAGAAAATAGTAGTAAATCTCTAGCAGTGTCAACACCCATGTCATGTTCATCCTCCTGAAACCAACTTTTAACAGTTTTGGGTCTAAATTAGGTCCAGTGTCACTAGACACTGGACTCGTTGGGATTGTGACACGTGTCCATTTTTGGACACACGTCACTATCCCAATAGATCCAATGCACTGGAAACACTGGACCCAAACTGCCCCAAACAGTTTTAGTGTTCAAAAGCATGAAAAACATTCAATATATAAATTCTGATTACGATGAAAATAATTCTCAACTAACTATTCCTGTAATTTAGGATGCTCAACAAAATTAAATGTCGTGGTCTGTGATTCTGTAATACTAAAGTCATTATATTTCTAAGCTTTTAAAAAAAAAAAAAATTTATTAAGTAAATGATGATTATTAAATCCAATCTGAAAGTAATTAAAACTACTAGAAAACATAAAACATGTGTTTGCATAGTTACACATAATTATAAATCGTTAAGCAGAAATTAGATTGCAAATCAAACCCTACCAGCCTTTGAATTCAATTTCCATTAACCTTTCTTCATATGAACCTCATTCATATTACCATATTCATTCACTTGAAAACCATGTTCAAAGGCTGAAACATTTGGCATCATTGGATATGGCACACACACTGGCATCAGTTACTAAATTTGGAGCGTAGTAGCTCATAGAGGAACTATGGGTGTTAATGGGTGGGTTAAATTGGGCTTCAAGGATTGGCAAAAATGCATGATCCAACTAGATGCACTGTCATACTGAGTCCAATCAGTTAGGTTCATCATCATTGGTATAATAGTTGCTTGATCTAATGAGTCAACATCAAAGGGAAACATTTGACGAAATTCTTGTTGGATGAGGATAGAAAGTGCTAGACTTGAAACATCATGGAGGTAGGTTGTTTGCTGTTAAACAAGTTCAGTGTGTAACTACAATCTAAAATGGTTCTAGTTCTAGCATGCAAGGAATGCTAGACTTGAAATTCTTTTTGCTTGGGCCTGACTTGTTTATAAAACAAGAGTAAAAAGGCTTAAGCTCAGCTTGTTTATAAACAAACAAACATGAACAAGATTTTTATCAAGTCTTACCTGAGCTGTTTATCAATGGCTCGATTTATTTAGCCCTGTTTTCATTTATTATTATTTAACATCAGAATGCCAAGTGCATCATCAATTGTGCAAACTGCCAATTTCTTTAGTCACTTATTCACTTTTTAAAAATATACCATTCTAAGAATGAACAGATAGAGCATAACTTACAAAAGGACCCAAACTCAAAATGCCCCCAAAATTACCTTGGGAAGATACACAAACAACCGACCATGCAACTCAGATTCTAGGATGAGAGTGAAATTGAGGAATGCAGTTAGCACGATCGCATTCAGCTTTTGCCTCAGTGCCATTGTAAGCTGAACCACATGCACAATACATTGCACCACTCAGGTATATGCACCGGTCTTGATGAGAGATGCACTCCCCTCCAAATCTAAACACACACACACATACACACACACACACACATATATATATATATATACATATGCATAAACAACAATTCTAAAACATGTATGCTACATGAAGTTGCATTTTTTAAAATAATAAATTTAAAATGGATTCAATAAAATCTCTTAGGGTGTGCATCCAAGTACACGAGCAGCTACATAAAGGTGCAATGCAAGACCTCTTTTTGTACTTTGTGGCTAAGTTCATCATATCAGAAAAGCCAAATTCATAAAATCACATCAAAATCTGAACTTCAACAGGTAATCCCAAATATATGAGCAAAGCAATCAAATCCCAAGTCACCAATTTCAGAAAGCGGATTTCTACTTTGTGGCTAAGTAGGACCGGCTCAACGACTTTCGGGGCCCTAGGTGAAAGCTTTAAACGGGGCCTTCTATTTATTTAGTTATAAATTCGTAGTCTTCCAGAAAATACTAAACTTGATCCACTGAGACCAGCCCACTATCCATCCATACCACTAAATCTGATTTCTTTATAAAAAAAATGTGTACGACTAGGATCAATGCTTTAAGTGGGTCCATTCCATAGTCTTCTAGAGAATACTAAAGAAATCAAAATTTAAGAGTAAAAACCAAAAAAAGTAAAGACTTAAGAGTAGTACAAAAGTTAAGCAAAAAATGAGAATAAAAACCAAGCAGCCAACCATGTAAAAGACCAAAGAGGCAAATGGAAGACTGAAGAGAAAACAAAAAATGAACCTAAAATGAAGATCTGTGAACACACCAAGTCTATTGCCAACACCAATTGATGAGTAAGCCAACTAAAAAGAGTTTTTTTTTTTTTTTTTTAGAATCAAGATGGAGAGAGTGAGTTTCTTCTTTCTTTTTTCTGCCTTTTGTTACTTGTATATTGAGAAAATCAGTGTCTCTTTCTCTCCCTCTCTACATTTCATGTAATAAACATTAGTTTTTTTAACGAAATGTGGTAAAAAGGTTTGATCCAGAGGATACTTGGATGTGGTGATTTTTTTTTCTGAGAAAGCTAAAGATTTGTTGATTTGATTGGACTTCATGTCCTTTCAGCCTTTTTGCTTTTTGAGAAACAGTTAGAAATAACTTGGTTTTTCTCAATTTTCAATTAAGGGCTTAAATAATTTGGGCGGGTCTTAAATCTTTTAGACGGGCCTTACTTACTTCTTCTTATTTTTTTTATTTTTTTTTTATTTTTTTTTTCACAACACTATATAATATATTAGTACTATTGGGGGCCCTCTTACAAGTGGGGGCCTTAGGTGGTGGCCTAAATGACCTATAGGTTCAGCTGGCACTGTGGCTAAGTTCATTGTCTTAGAAAACACCAATTTCACAAAACCACAACAAAATCTAAACTTTAAAATGCAATTACCAATATTTGAGCAAAGCAAACAAAACCTAGATCTCCAATTCCACAAATTCAACATCAGTCACCAAAATTTAGACTAACATTCAAAAACCAAAAACCAATAAACAAAAAATAAAAAATTAGGGATATACAAAATTATAAACAATTATAGGAATATATAACTGTGTGTATAGAGGTTGATATTACAGTGCAGAGTTGACAAGAATGCAATTAAAAGATGTCTTCAATAAGCTGTCATGTCATGTTTATTATCTCTGGATTAATTGTTCAACCTTTTGCAATAATTATAACTAGCACTGGACTGAACCCTAAAAAGTTAATATATAGCTACAGATATGCAACTTGGCCTTTCCCAGAAATCTGAACCATATCCTATATTTCAGTGACCACAAAGTGTAATGGGCATATCGCTTTGTACTAAAAACAATTAAGAGTTACCTGTTGTTTTGAATGGGCTTCAAACCGAGTTGCCGTTGACCTAAGCTTCTCTGCCTGATCATATAAGTTGTAATGAAGGTATTTGCAAAGTAGTAGGTTAAGAAGTGTTTCCTGCACTATCTGTTATCTTAACCTTTTTCTCACGGGAATGAGATAATGCAATGATAGGGAAACATTTGAGGAAATTCTAGTTGGATGAGGATTGAAAGTGCTAGACTTGCAACATCATGGAGATAGGTTGTTTGCTGTTAAACAAGTCCAATGTGTAACTACTAACTAGAATGGTTCTGGTTCTGGCTTGCAAGGATTGCTAGACTTGAAATTATTTTTGCTTGGGCTCGGCTTGTTTATCAAACAAGCCTAAAAAGGTTCAAGCTCAGCTTGTTTATAAATAAACGAATATGAAAAAGCTTTTAATCAAGTCTAACTTGAGTTGTTTATCAATGAGATATAACAAGTTCAATTTTCTTGGAAATGTTTATCTATCAGTTGAATGAGCTTTTTGTCACTAAAATTGCATTGCAAATGCACTGCAACCACTAGCAAGATATATATCATTCTGATCAAGGAACCAAGCACAAGACCTTTGCTAGGCCTATGCTCGCCAGGCAAGAACTTCCAGATCCCATTTTTAACATTCTCATTTTAGGGCTTCTTTTCTTTCCTCTTATTCGTTCCATTTTTATTTTATTTTGTTGGTTCGTAGTAAGATCTCTAAACTAATCCAACATTCTCATCTTAGGGCTTCTTGTCTTTGCTCTCTTTTGCTTCGTTTTTATTTTATTTGTTTGGATTTAAGGTCTATAATCTAATCTTTTACAAGTTACAACACAATTAGAGAGGCGCACAAAATGTTATAAGTAAAATGTCATATCCTTTCATAAAATTGCCACAAGAATTGTGAAGAGCTTTGATGGCAAGTAGTGTTTACGAGTTGATTGAAATATTGAAGAAAGGATATGTCTGACCTCCAAGAATTGAGAGGGAGAAAAGAGAACAGGAAACAAAATTGTTGGTTAATTTCTGCAAGATCTCATTACAAAGCCAAATACCTAACTGAACTAGTAACTCCTTATGCTAGCTAGCATAATTGCCTCTAACAACCTACCAATTAGTCACATGCTCCAACAATGGAGCACATGCTCTAAATTTGATATCTACTGCACTACTAAAATAGCATAATACTGCCCATATCAACATACACATGTGCCTAAGTAATTACAACTGGTCTTGAATTAGTTCATACAAGCAAGCAAGCTTTTATTACACATAGTCACTACTTAACACAACACCAGATCAAAGCAAACAGCACCATAGCAGTAGCTATAGGATTTAGACAACACCAGATCACAGCACAAATATGAAATAAACATATTATGAGAATCCTAAGAAGCATTAAGTTTGGTTGTAAATCAAGAATAAAATTCACCTACATTACATCAATACTTTTCTACCTACCTCAAAACAAAATGATACCAAAGGAAACAATATGATAATGGTCTCATTGGTATTACACTTTCATAAAAAAATCCTATGATTATCACTAACGATTTCACTTCTTATCCAGATAGCTCAGTTGCTCCATCAAGTAACACAAGGCTTTCCATGAAAGTTGTAGCTATATGTGGAGCATCTTGGAAACCAAGATCCTTCTCATGTAAAGTTTCAAGGTCAAGTGAAACAGTCATGTAGTACCTCCTTTCAGCGTTGGATTGAGGATTAACTCTCTTTAAAACTAGCAGTTCACCATGACTGGTGAAGCCAAAGAAACTTACAAAGACAACATTTTCAAACCGGACAAAAAAAATTTTACTCCATGATTCATGTACACCATACTCCCCCATCACCCATATGAAGCATGAATGAGGTGTACGTGACCTCATAAAGTCATTGTATTCGTCCTCGTTGATGTGGTCAAATCTGAGGTGATCCAATGTAATGAAGGCCAGTTTCCCCTTGAACACCATCATACAATTTGGTTTCGCCATTCGACCTTGTGGTATTAGTTGTTGTTGTACATTAGGGAGTTCTATCTCTTCAAATTAGTCATTACTGACATCAAATGACAAAATCACATAATGATGTGCACCAACATATCCTAACCAATGCAATGCCCCACCAACAAATGTAGCAGTCTGATCGCCGAAATGGAAGATTGCAACTTTGTTTGAGATTAATGTGTAAACCTCAGCCTCAAGCTCAAAACAGAGGAATTTGGGCGAATACATTTGAGAGATCTTGACAACCTTGTAGTCACTGGTCTCGGACTGATAAGAAACCCAGTAGAAACATAAATAGATTGGGTTAACAAAAAAGTAGGCAACCTCTTAAATTTTCTAATGATGGGGTTCCACAAATATATAGAATCAGCATTAGTGGAAGCTTTTGTAAATCGATAGAGACACACTAGGCCCTTGTTTGGATGTTTTAAAAATTAGGATGGAAAGGAGAGGAAATGATTAAAATAGAAAAATTTACCCCTATTTGAAAATGGACTTGCAACATTGATTTATGATTAATTTGTTAGAAAGGGTAAATTAGAGAATTTACTTGGACAATAATTTATCTACTTTACTCTCCCTCCAAATCTCTCAAATTTGGGGGAATTAAAAATAAGGGGTTAGAGGGAGTTGAAACCCCTCCAAACCCCTTCCCCTCCTTCCTTAAAAAACTTCCAAACAAGGTAATTGGATTACTCTCCCTCCCTCTACTCTACTCCCCCTCCTTTTTTAAACATCCAAACATGCCATAAATGCGTGGTCGTAACCGTCGATAAAGCTTAGGATGGTGATGATAAAAGGAAAACCAATAGCAATAGTAGGAGTTATGAGATAAGCTATGTTGTTGTTGTTGTTAAGATTAAGGTGGGTGGAGATGAAACTAGGAGTGGTGATCGAGGAATCCCAGGTTTTTGAAACACACCTGAATCTTAGAATTGATTTTACAGGTACCCTTACCAGGATGTTGAGTACGACGTCGTGTGGGAGATGGTCCTTCTTTTATAGGAGGATCCCACGAGGATGAGGAGGTCCCCTTGTTTGAGACATTGTTTGTTCGGTAGAAAGAGTAAAAAGACGACCGAAGATTGGAGTAAAGTCGTTGTTGTTGTTGTTGTTTAGAGAGAACTAAAAAGGTTGGGAATTTGGATAGTGTTGAGAGAGAACTAAAAGCTGCAGCAGTACAGACATGATACTTTTTTTTTTTTTTTTTTTTTTTTTTTTTAATTTTAGAATTAATGTTTAAAAGTGAGATAAAAATAACTCATGTAAAATAAACTATTTTTTTTTTTTTTACATGAATACCCTCTCCTCGTATGTAGGAGCTCTCTCTCTCATTACTACGAGATATTTCTCCCTTAGGGTTTCTTAAGGGTTTGCTTTTTATTTTCTTAATCCAGCTACCATGGCAGACGATGTTACAAGTATACTGGAGAAGATGAAGTTGACTTCGGAGGAGGAAGAGGTTATCGAGATTCTGTAGGAAGGGCGCAAAGAAGGGATGGAGAGTTGTGCACTTAGTCTGATTGGGAAGTTTCTTACTTATAGGCCCTTCAATAGGAAGGCTGCCATAACTACGTTGAAAAGGGCATGGGGTTTGGAGGAAGGTGTTCAAATGATAGAAGTGGGAACAAACCTTTTTCAACTTAAGTTTAAACTGAGTTTGAGATGGATCGGGTGCTTAAGGGAGGGCCGTGGTCCTTTGATAATCAGGTTTTGTTGTTGACTCATTAGAAAGCAAGGATGATGGTGGATAATGTTAGGTTTGATTTGGTGGCCCTTTGGGTGCAAATTTGGGGCACCCCATTTGACTTGGTGTTGCCTAAAATTGCAGAAATAGTGGGAAGTAGATTAGGTTTAGTGGTTGAGGTTGAGAAAAAACAGAAGTTCAAGGGACAGAGTTACTTTATGAGAGTCAAGGTGGCTATTCCAATAGCAAAGCCGATCTGGCGTGGGACTTTCTTAGCTGGTTCTGATGGCAAGAGTCACTGGGTTACGTTAAAAAATGAGCGCCTCCCTCTGTTTTGTCATTTTTGTGGCTTACTAGGCCATGACTTAAAACATTGCGTTCCTTATTTTGCAGCAGCCAAGAATGATGCGGAGATTATTTGCCAATATGGGGACTGGCTTAAAGCTATGGGGGGTCGGGCTCAATCACCTCCTCACAGTAAGTATGAAAGGGAAGAGGCCGAAGTGGAGTTTGACCGGCGAAAGGAATGGTTTGCGCAGGTCAGTCATGAGGCAGTCACTGGAGATGACGGCAATATAGTTCAGAACCCTGGGGAATAGGTTCAGTTACATAATGAAGGAAACTGCAACAAACATGGAACTGTTTTGGAAGAAGCACACGTGGCAATTGAAATTAAGGGGATTATGGAGAGTGGAGACAAACATGGAGGATATGGGATTAGCTGTTTATGTGGAGCTAAACTCAAATGTTGCTGATGTGGATGAGTCCATGCACGTGCTGCCTGTGGACCCAATTTGTAGGCCTTAAAGCCCAAAACAAAAACCAACTTGGACTAGGCTTCGAAGGATGGAAATTGGGCTTGTGGAGTTTTCTAAAGAGGGAGCTAAGTCTGTGTTGGGAAAAAGGATTTCTACCAGTGAGGAGAGCAACCATGTAGAAGTTGAATAGCATGCAGGGGTGAAATGGGTGAAGAGTAGTGGTGACTCAAATTCAGAAGAAACAGCGGGGGTGCCCACGCAACTTTGCCAGGCACAATGAAGCTCCTAAGTTGGAACTGCCAAGAGTTTAGGAACTCTTGGACAGTTCGAAGCCTTCACAAGCTAGTGAGGGATCAAGTTCCCACAGTCTGTTTCTTAATGGAGACTAGACTGGATAAAGAAGGTTTTAAAAAACATAGTAGAGAGTTGCCTTTTCCGAATAAGTTCATTGTTAAAAAGCCTTATTCTGGGGGAGGTTTAGCATTGTTATGGAAATCTGAAGTTAAGTTAAATGTTATTAATTTTACTGAAAATCATATTTTGGCGAAGGTGGTTGAGGAGGATGGTTTTACTTGGTTTCTCATAGGTTTCTATGGGTGGCCGGATGCAAGTGAAAAAAAGAAGTTTTGGGCACTATTGTCTCATATTTCTTCATCTGTGGAGGGGCCTTGGTGTCGTGTAGGAGATTTTAGTGCAATCCTTCATCAGTCAGAAAAGCAAAGTAGACATCCACCTCAGTACAAATAGATGGAAGACTTTCAAGCAGCTTTGGAAGGGTGTAATTTATTTGATTTGGGTTTACAAGGGTATAAGTTTACATGGAACAATAAAACACCTGGTGCAACAAATACTAGAGAACGTCCGGATCAGGTTGTTGTGAATCGGGAGTGGAAGGATAAGTTCTCAGCTAGCACTTTAACTCACGGGTTTAGCCATGCCTCTGATCATGTCCCGCTCTTTCTTCATATTAGAACACATCGTGATTTTAGGGGAGGAGGACCATGTGGATTTAGATTTGAAGAATCTTGGCTGATGTGGGATGAGTGTGAGGAGGTGGTTACTGATTCTTGGATTAATTCAGGTGGTGAGGCGACTGGTTTTGGGGCAACTGTGGAGAAAATTAAGAGTTGTGGAGCGGATTTGCTGGCCTGGGGTTCATCCAAAACAGCTCCTAATACAGATAAGATAAAACAACTAACTAAGAAAATTAAGAGAATGAATGAAGAAAAGTTAACGGAGGAAAGTAGAGAGGAAGTTTTGACAGCTAGCAAAAAACTAGATGATCTTCTTCTTTAGCAGGAAATTTTCTGGGCATAAAGGTCACAGGTATCTTGGCTAAAGCATGGGGATTAGAATACAAAATTTTTTCACTCAAAAGCTTCCCAAAGGCATAAAAGGAATTTCATCCATGGCATCAAGAATCAACAGGGTAATTGGGTGGAGGACATTACTGATGTGGTGGAGGTGGCTATGGATTATTTTCAGACTATATTTCACTCAGGTACATGTGAAAAGATGGAGGATTATCTCAACACTGTTCCTCAAAGGATGACTACACATATGAGGGAAGAGTTGTCCAGGCCATATACT
The DNA here is from genome assembly GCA_023736055.1 of Quercus glauca. Classification (NCBI taxonomy): domain Eukaryota; kingdom Viridiplantae; phylum Streptophyta; class Magnoliopsida; order Fagales; family Fagaceae; genus Quercus; species Quercus glauca. Next base: position 58,788,716 of record CM043325.1, on the reverse strand, counting down.
GTGGAGGAAGTAACAGCTACATTATTTCAAATGGGACCTACAAAAGCTCTGGGACCCGAAGGTATGAACTCTCTCTTTTATCAAAAGTTTTGGCACATTGTTGGTAATGATGTTAGCTCTGCTATGTTGGCATTTTTGAATTCTGGAATTATGATACCTGAGATTAATTATACCTATCTTGTTCTTATTCCTAAAATTAAGTCTCTAGAGAAGATGACTGATTTTAGACCCATTAGCTTGTGCAATGTTATCTACAAAATAATTTCTAAAGTACTAGCTAATAGATTGAAAATTATACTACCTCAGTTGATTTCTCTCACTCAGAGTGCCTTTGTACCAGGCTGCCTTATTATTGATAATGTATTAATAGCCTATGGAACTTTATATGCCATGCATGGGAGGAAAAAGGGGAAAAAAGGAGCTCTAGCTTTGAAGTTAGATGTCAGTAAGGCTTATAATTGAGTAGAATGAGCCTTTTTAAGGGGTATGATGGTTAGGCTGGGGTTCCTTGAGGATTGGATAAATAGGGTGATGAATTGTGTCACCACATCTTCCTTCTCGGTTCAAATTAATGGTAAAGCTTATGGAAATATTATCCCATCGAGAGGGCTCCGTCAAGGGGACTGTTTATCACCTTATTTGTTTCTTTTGTGTGCAGAAGGGTTCACATCCTTGCTTTCCAAAGCTGAAGATGAGGGGTGATTACATGGTGTTCAGATATGTAGAAGGGCGCCTTGTATTTCTAACCTGCTTTTTGCAGATGATTCTTTGATTTTCTGCCAAGCAAATCAAGAAGAAGTGCAGGTGATTTCTAATACGTTGTAGTTGTATGTTGAAGCTTTTGGACAATGTATTAATTTGGAGAAGTCGTCAATTTATTTTAGTGGAAATACATCTGACAGTCAGAAGCAATGGATTAAACAAGCTTTGGGAGTGAAGGAAGTGGATAGGTTTGATACTTATTTGGGTTTACTGACTTTGGTTGGTTGAGCCAAGTACCAAACATTTGCCTATCTAAAGGAGCGGGTTTGGAAAAAACTTCAGGGTTGGAAGGGTTGAATGCTCTCTTGTGTAGGTAAAGAAGTTCTGATCAAAGCTGTGGCCCAATCTATTCCAACATATACTATGGGAGTGTTCTTGTTACTAGCAAAGCTTTGCGATGAATTAGATGCTCTTTATGCAAGATTTTGATGGGGGCAGACTGGTGATGAATGGAAAATTCATTGGAAGAGTTGGAGTTTTTTGATGCAACCAAAAAAGGTGGGTGGTATGGGATTCCGGGATCTTAGGAGCTTCAACTTAGCTATGTTGGCTAAGCAAGGGTGGCAAATGATACAAGACCAAAATTCCCTATTATCTAAATGTATTAAGGCCAAGTATTATCCGAGATGTGGCTTTATGGAGGCTGCAGATTGTCCTAACAGTTCCTATGTATGGAAGAGTGTGCTGGTTGCTCAACAAATTTTGAAAAAGGGGTGCTACTAGAGGGTTGAAACCGGTTCTTCAATCCGAGTGATGGAAGATAAGTGGATACCAAATCATCCGGGTAATAAAATTTTATTTCCTACTGAATATGATGAATTTAAATGAAGAGTTTTGGATCTAATTGATTGGAGGGTGCACCAATGGGATAGGGACAGAATTTATACGATTTTTAATCACTTTGATGTGAAGGCAATTCTTAGGATTCCATTGAGCAGAAGGCATGTGCAAGATAGGGTGGTGTGGATGCATTGTCGTATTGGAAAATATGCAGTCAAATCTGGGTATCAGGTTACTCTCATGTTAGCTGAAGATGCTATTGGTAGGGAAGAAAGTTCAGAGCAAAGGGCAGATAGCCGGGTTTAGTCTCAGCTTTGGAAGCTCTGGGTGCCAAATAAAATCAAGATTTTCGGATGGCGAGCTTGCCTTAATATTTTGCCATAAAAAGTGAATTTAGCCTGAAGGAAAATTTTGAAAGATGCTACGTGTGGGGTGTGCCAACGAGGTCCGGAAACTGTATTACATGCAATATGATCATGTAGAGCCGCTCAGGATGTTTGGGCTGGGGCTAGTGCTCAGATACAAAGGTGTGGTGGAGAGATCAATGAGTTTCTGCACTTGTTTCAGTTCATGATGTCCAAACTGTCACTGGAGGAATTTGAGAATTTTCTGGTCCATTGCTGGCTGATCTGGCACCGTCTAAACACTATGTTACACGGTGGAGTAATGCAACACCTTGGGCAACTGAATCGGAGAGCCACAAATTTCTTAAGGGAGTACAGAGATGCTCAGGGCTCACTTGCAACTGGCTCGGTACCACCTGATGTTCTGCAGAACTGGAAGCCTCCAACGGGTTAGCTATACAAGCTGAATTTCGACGCAGCTGTGTTTGAAAATAGATTGGGAATTGGTGCTGTGATCCATAATGCAGCTGGGGAAGTTATGGTTGCGTTATTAGCTAGGGGAGCAGCAGTGAATGACAGTGAGGAGGCAGAGGCTGTAGCATGTCGAAAAGCAATGGAGTTTGCTATAGATGCGGGGTTCTCGGAGCTGATTATTGAAGGGGATAATGTGACGGTCATGAGTGTGGTGTCTTCCTCGTCTCCAAATTGGTCTCGCCTGGGTGTTATTTATGATGATGTTCTCTGTCTAGCAACAAGGCTTCGCCATGTAGTTTTCAGTTGTATTAGACGTAGTGCCAATTCTATGGCCCATTCCTTAGCACGTTATGCCAATGTATTAGATGAAGAAGTTGTGTGATTGGAAGAATCGCCACCACCAGCTCGTGAAGCTTTGTTGTTTGACTCTTCTTTTATGAATGAATGAAGTTTGGTTGGGCTCTCCAAAAAAAAAAAAAAAAGGTGCGATAGAAAAATAGAGTTTTATGGGGTGTTTGGTAGTAGAGTTTGAGTAATGTTGTTTGGGTGTTTTTGATATATGTGTGGGTGAAAAGGTGTGTGAAAAAGTGTGTTAGTGTGTTTAAAATGCTCAAAAGGTTGCTTGAAATGGCCTAATTTTTAAAATGCTCAAAAGTGAGATAAATATAATGTTCTAATTTTTAGGATTTTTTTTTACGTGAAAATTCATAAGATTTTGAAATTTTGAATTTAAAATAAAAAGGATAAATCAGATCGGAGGAGAAAAGGAAAAACCTTAGGATCTTTCTCTATGTAAGAGTTGGTAAGATTTTGAAATTTTGAAATTAAAATAAAAAGGATAAATCAATTGGAGGAGAAAATGAAAAACCTAAAACTTAAGAACTTTTTTAAAAATAGTAAATTATTCTTTTAATTAGTTTATGTTTTTAAATTTAAGGAAAAATTATACTTTGTCTGCCTATAGTTTGTCCGAAAAATACTTTGTTTACATGTAGTCTCAAAATGGATTTAGATCTTCTAGAGTTCTTAAGGTACCCTACCACATTGAGTTCTTTTAATCTTAACATCTCATTTAAAAATCAATGGTTCAGATTTCACCATGTCATTAATTTTGGAACAAAACCTTAAAAATAGATGCCACATCAACTATTAAAATGGACATGTCACATTTTGAATTTATTTTTAATTTTAAAAACTCAAATTTGAACACAATCTTGTTGCCCTGCCAACACCAACGACACCAAACTTGTCTCTGACGAGATCTCTACGCCATAATGAATAGAGAACTTGGCAGTCGGTAGGAAGGTATTTTGCTGGAGTAGGGCGAGTGGAGGAGTTGTATGGGTTGGGTCGCCAAGAGCTTGAATGGCAAGGTGAAAAGGCTGCATTTTCAGATCTAGGTTATAGACAGAAGCGCGAACCTTTTGTTACAGAGAAAGTCATCTCTCTATTTTACAAGTATGGACTCTACTTGCCAAATAAAATGATATAATAATGAATTCGTTGGGTACAGAAACTAACTTAGAAAAAAATTGGTACAAAAATTGTCCCAGGCCATTACGCATAAGGAGCAAGTATGCCAGTAGTTGAAAAATGCGACAGCCAGAGAAACAAATTTGCAGAGACGTATGTTAATAATGGTTCTACAAATCAATTGTTTTTTTTGTTGTTGAAAATTGCTGCCAAGTTCTCTATTCATTTCGGCATTGAGATCTTGCCGGAGACCAGTTTTGGTGCAGTTGGGTGTTGGCACGGCAATGTGATTAGGGTTCAGATTTGAGTTTTTAAATTTTTTAAAACTAAAAATAAATTCAAAATGTGACATGTCCATTTTAATAGCTGATGTGACATCTGTTTTTAAGGTTTTATTCAAGAATTAATGATATGATGTAATTTGAACCATTAGTTTTTAAATGAGAGGTCAAGATTAAAAAAACTCTTATGTGATACAGTGCCCTAAAAAACTCTAGAAGATCTGAATCCTTTAAAAATTGGCACTTACCCACCTTAGGGTGGTTCCGTTTGTTTTGTTACCCAGCTTTATTAAAAATATGGATAAATTAGTATTTTTGTTAGGCTTTTATGTCTCTCTCTTTTCAAAACATTAAAAAAAAAAAAAAAAATCTAGGAAAAAGAAGATCTAAAAGCTAGGTTTTTCAAAAATTAAAACCTAACTTTTACATCTTCTTTTCATATATCAACTTTTAGATCTTCTATTTTAACACATTTAAAATTGAAATTATGTGAGAGAATGGAAAAAATTCAGTTAAGTTCACCAGGTCTTACTCTAAGAAGCACCACGGCCTAAGCTAAATTTACAGACAGAAAACGCGTAATTTAGTTGATATTCGTGAAGCATATCTTGCAATATGTAAAAAAAAATATCCATAAAATAGTGGAAGACTTCCTATTGAGCAAAAGAACCTAAATGGAAACGTTTATTATTACTCATAAAGTCAACAGATGGCTTGGACTAATGCAATCACTAAGGACAGCTTCTTAATAAATTGCCATACTTTTCGTCAGAATAACATATAAAGACAATTTAACACAGTCGTCATACTTTGAGCCATCTTCTAGTACAAAGGTTCTGCAATTTACCAAATGCTTGACAGTCTGAGCGCTTAACTCCCGGTAGAATCTGCTTGCTTTGATAGCAGCAGTTGCGAAAACTTTAATGTCAACGGCCCGCAGCCATAATTTCAATTTTTTTTTTTTTTTTTTTTGATGAGAAACATGAAATATTCATTCATCTTAAAAGAAAGATACAACAGAGATGCAACCAAACACTGGAGAAAACACAGACAATATCAACCCCCACTCCTCAAAGAACCCAAGAGCACAGTAGAATCTAAGGTTTTGCTTCTTAACCATTTGGGATCTCTTTGCTTTGGCTCAAGTGGTGGGCTCAGAAGGAGGAGAAAAAATACTTGTGGTATTCGGACAGGGAAGTCCAGAGGCCGATGACAGCAATTTGAAGCCCAAAACCGATTTTTGTCCTCAGGGGACCAAAGGGAAACACATGCGTGCTCAACAAAGGAAGGTGCTGGGCTTAAGGAGTAGACTGCCAGCATAAATGAACTTCTGGCTTTCTCCATACCCAGGCTCGGACCCACAGCCGCCGGACTTTGACCGGGATCTTCCTCTCTTCGTTCTTCCTCCAACCCTCCTCGACAAGCAGCGCAATGTTTCACAATAACCCCCATCCTCCAATCGGCTAGATCTTGAAAATCAGACCCTAGAAACCCACCAAAACCCAAAACACCACAAATAGAGCAAAAGGAAGGAAGCCACTCCGGTTGAAGACTCGATCTGCTGAACTGGAAGATCATTATTCCTCTATCTACCATCTTCCCGGCAGATCTTGGAGTGGACTTGGAAGCTCGCACGCGCACATCACGGCTGTCCGATCTCATGGTTGCAGCGGCGCAAGCATCTTCCTTAACCATGGTGAGAAGAAAAATCGAAAGTCCTCCAGTGGTAGCAATATCCATGTTGTTGAGGGGATCTTGAAGGCTTCAAAGATTTTGACAAAATACCCGGAATGGGAGGAAGAACTTGTACCAGGCAAGAGAAAAAAGCTCCTACTGAGGGAGAGAGAAATTTTCTCTCTCCCCCAGTGGGAGAGAGAAAAAAGTTTTGATGATTTCGTGCCAAAATCGTTAGCCATAATTTCAATTTTTAATTTGTTAAAAGTATTTTGCTAATGTGTGCACACAATAATTAATTATTTTTAGAAAATTTTTTTCGAGAATTGAAAAAGTATTGATAGTTTTTTTAATTCTTGAGAAAATGTTTTAAAAAATAAATGGCTTAATGTGTGCCCTAAGGGCACACATTAACTAGACTCTTGTTAAAATAGAAGATCTAAAGTTGAAACATGAATCTCAGCCAAAAAAAAAAAAAAAAAAGATACATGAAAAGAAAATGTAAAAGTTCAGTTTTAATTTTTACAAAACCAAACTTTTAGATCTTTTTTTCCCTTGATTTTTTCGTTTTTTATGTTTTGAGATAAGAGAAATATAAAAGGGTAATAAAAATATAAATTTATCCCTGTTTTTAACAGCGGTGGGTAATGAGAGACAAATAGAGTTAACCTCAGGTGGGTAAAGTGCCAATTTTTAAAATCACAAGTAGGTGAAATGTTTTTTGGGCAAATCACAGCTGGACAAAATGTAATTTCTCCTAAATTTAAAATTACTTAACTAAAAGATAGGGGTATTTTAAAGAGTTTAAGATTTTTTGTGAAAATATTTTAGTACGCAAAATGATGAAACTCTAACAAAAAATCATGTTATTAATAGTATAGATACGAAACTAGGAACTATAATTCAACTAGGCCCTCATATTTTCCGTTAGAGAAGGCCCAATAAGTATAATGTATGTCTGTCAAGTCTCACTCAAAAATGTATTCAGCCCCTAAAAATATGGCCCAACTTAAACTACCCACTCCCAAAAGAACTCCTGCACTTACCTCAAGACTCGCATTGATCCCCTCTGCTTCATATCAGTTTGCAATTCATAGTGATCCTTGGCTGTTCCATGTAGACCTTTTCTCTTAAGAATCCCCACATATAATTCTTTTTGTAATGTTTTTTTATAGAATCATCAAAAGTACTTATTTATTTATCTAACATCATCCAAAGTACATCATGTACTTACTTATTTTTGGATTAGTGTTATAATTTTTCATTTATTTCTATTTGAGATTTACATTTATTTTTCCACAAAAATTGCATGTTTAGAACCATTAATATGGCCAAAAGTATCATAAGACTAGCTCTAAAAAATGAAAATCAAAATAGGATTGAAATATATTTAGTTATTATTATTAGGGTAAATTACAAAATTAGTCCCTATCCTTTATGTCATATCTCAATTTGGTCTATAACCTTTTAATTGTGTCAAATTAATCCCTAACATTTTGGTATTGTGTTAAAATGGTCTCAGCCATTAAGTAATAGATAGAAATTGCTGGCATGGCTAATACCTTTTTTTTTTTTTTTTTTTTTTTTTGAGAATAAAGACTACTACTTTTATAAAATCAACCAAGGTCAGCAAAGAGTATATCAACTAGGTGTGGTGGAACATCCTCCACCCACACCAACAAACCTCTGACATGTCTTACATGTCTAGTTAGGTTATGGGCTACTTTATTACCAATTCTACAGACATGGGAGAAGGTAATACATTTACTGGAAATAAGAGTGGACTTAGCTGACTCAAGAAGATGGCCAAAAGAAGATAGCGAGGCTTCCTTGCTTTGAAGAGAGTTTATCACTACTTCCGAATCTCCTTCGAGTACAAATTCTGCGATACCAAGTTCCTGTGCAAATATGGTATTATTTTCAAAATGCTGACATGGCTAATAATTAAAATAAAATATGGTATTATTTTCATTCCATGTGTACTATCACATCAACGTTAAAAAGAAATTAAAAAAAAAAAAAAAAATCCTTAACAGTGTTCTTAGTGACCCCATCACCCACACCTCTGAAATCCATGAGATCAAACGCCATAAGTCTCAGCCTGGCATAGGCTTTCCTTGATTAACACCATGACCGAACACTAAAAACGCATCAAAGATATTCCTTTGCCAAATGAGAATTGAAGCGCACACAATGATTCACAGCACAATGAACAATGTTTTGTGCGATGAAAACAATGTTACCAGTTCCTCTAGTGTTGTAACAGGTTTGATAATTTTCTTTGATTTTCATTTTATGATCATGGCTACTGCCTCGTGCCTTGTGTAATGGCAGGTCAGTTTGGTTTTAAGGGAAACAGTGAGAATGGGAGAGTCAGAGAGAGACAATACAATTGGCAAAATTTGCCAAATATTATATTTTTAGAAAAATTTTTGCAAAAACGCATCCGGATGAAAGATTTTAGTAAGTTAGATTGTTTTCAAAAAAAAAAAAAAAAAAAAGTAGAAATCGAGTTTCTTAGACTCGAGTTCCAAATTATACACAAGGAACTCGAGTTTAAGAAACTCGAGTTTTGTTCAAATGGAACTCGAGTTTCCTAGACTCGAGTTCCACTTCTTTTTTTTTTTTTTTTTTTGGTCCATGTCAAACTTCACGCAATTTGAATGGGTTGGAAATCGAGTTTAACAAACTCAATTTCCAAAAATAGTCCAACTTACTAAAATGTTTCACCCGCGTGCGTTTCTGCAAAAAAATTTCTAAAAATCTAATATTTGGCAAATTTTGCCCAATACAATTATACAAACTTTCCGACGAAAATGTACGGAAGCATCTGGAGCATCACCTAACAATTTCTCTCCTTTTTTTTTCTTTGTATAATCATTCCAATTTTTAAAGGTCCATGCTTGTACTTGTTTTATTTGGATTTTAATATTGTTTACATTGTTTGCTAGTTGGGTCTAGTTTTACAGTATTGATTTTTTTTTAAGAATCTTTTACAATATTGATCTCAAGTGGGTATTTGAGTTTGAGGTGATTGTATTTGTTTCCTTAGCTTATTTTCTTCTTAATAGAATCTTACAAAAAACTTTTATTTTAGTCCAATTTGTATTCAATTGATGGGCCTAAAGGAGCTCAAAGAGTTTTTGTCATGGAGTCTGAGGATAGAGAGAAATCGAGAGAAAGAAGGGGACACAGAGAGCGTTATAGTAAATTAGAAAATGTTGATATTTATAATTAATGTCATGTGGCAGCTTTTGTGAAAGTTATGTAGCGTAAAAAATAATATTTTATTTTGACCGTTAGCCATGTCAACAATTTTCATCTATCACTTAATAGCTAGGACCGTTTTGACACAATACTAAAAGGTTAGGGACTACACTGACACAATTAAAAGGTTAGAGTCCAAATTGAGATATGACATAAAAGGATAGAGACCAACTTTGTAATTTACCCTTATTATTATTTTTTGATGTGATGTGGGGCTGTTTGTTGTTGTTGTTGTTTTTTTTTTTATTTTTTTTATTTATTTAAGAAGGTGGGATGGTTTTTTAGGAGAAGGTGGGGATTGTGGAGAGTTTTATTTTTTCACTTTTTTGTTTTTAATTTTAATCAATTTATGGTTTTAACCTCATTTCTTATATTTTAGGAATAATGATAAGTTAATTAAATTAGGGGTATTTTTGTAAGTCAAAAAGGGAATAATGAACTTTCTAAATCCTCTTAATATAGAGAGATATATAGAGATTAACACATTTTGTAGGGGTAGGGGAATTAGATTTACAAATAAAATTAATAGATTCTTGAGTTAAATGTGAATCAAGGCTCATTTGTAGAGTAGTTGTCTCCAGTCTCTGATACCATCCATTAGTTTGCATTATCTACTGTAGCACAAATCAAGCCATCTCGAATTGCCCTTGATACAATACTCTCAACATCAGCAACATGGTTTTGTTGTCTCGGGCTTTCAGCTTCTTTGCAACATCAGCTAAAGAGAATAAGATAAACTGATGTTGCATAGCCCAATCCTTATGACATTTTGTTGTAGCCTAACAATCAAATTATGGGTCCACTTTGAATTGAAAGTACTTGAAAACTTCTTAGCAACATGCCTGAGGAGCTCCAGATCACCAATCTGTACCACCTGAACTTGATAAAAATACATCATCTTTGTTAATATCATATCAGCAGCAAAAGCTCATGAACCTAACTGGAGAGTTGAACCCTGAGAGGCCATATTTCAGGCCTAACAGAGTCGACTGCCAGGTGTCATGCTAGTAATTAGTAAAGTAAATTAACAAGTGAAAAAATTGTAATCTCGGTTTAGCCTCATTCTGCATGGCATGTGATCTATAATTATAATATATCTTACTTTCTTGACTAAGAACATAAAAGAGTATCCTCAGAATATTTTTCTTTTTCTTTTTCTTAAGGTGTTGCTTTTAAAGCTAAGAAAAGTCGATCATAAAATTACAATTTCTTTAACCCTGTTCTCTACTGTGCTATCAATGGGTATTGATTAAAAAAACCTATGCTATTAAAGGGTTGGGATCTGAGTTTGATTTTGAATCAGATAAACATTATCATAAAAAATAATATCTGATGATTTGAATTCAAATGCTCCCTTCTGTCCCATATTAGTTTTCCATCTTCGTAAACTCAACTTTTAAGGTATCATCATTTATTGTCTTATGTATTTCACATCAAAACATAAATTTTCAAAAATAATCCTAAAAACAATTTGAACTTTCCAAAAAGAAAAAACCTTTGTAGGTAAATTTGAAAAGCTATATTATTTTATAAACTCATTTTAGTATGTGGACATCTTTTGTGGGACATCTCCCAAAGAAAAGATGGACAAGAATCTATATATATCTAAAAGCTGAAATGGTATTTATGGTCCGTTTGGATTGAGGAAGAGTAGAGTAGAGTAGAGTAGATTTGGACAAAAATAGTCTATTTTCAGCAAACTTTACTTTACTTTCCTCCTCTCCTCCACTCCCCCTCCTTCCCTCCTTAATCCAAATGAGCCCTTATTAATGCTACACTCCAATTCAGCCACATCAGCGGTCATGACATCTTAAAAAAAAAATGACATATTTTCTTAAAATATTATTATCTAAAGATGACTTTACACCCTCTAAAATAATAACTAAATACATGTAACTTACCAACTATAATAAAATATTAATATTTAAGTATCTAAAGATGACTTTACACATTCTAAAATAATAATTAAATATATATAACTTCCCATAGAAGCACAAGTCGAGTCAATCTTATGGCTATGAAGGAGATACAGTGGACGAGATACAACCAGATGTGGCGAAGCCAACAGCAATAACGCCTGTTAGGAAGGATTGGCAACCCCCACCACAATCAGTGTACAAACTGAACTTTGATGCTGCCATTTTTACTGATCTGAATTGCTCTAGATTTGGTGCAACTATCCAGAATGACAGAGGAGAGGTGATGGCTACTATGCTGGTTAAAGGGCCACCTGTAACCAACAATGAGGATGCTAAGGCTTTAGCTTGCAGAAAAGCATTGGAATTCTTCATTGATGCTAGCTTCTCGGAGTTGATCATTGAAGGTGATAACGCTAATGTTATGAGGGTTTTTTGTTCATCGCTTCTGAACCACTCTTTGTTGGGTCACATTATCAAAGATGTAAAATGTCTTATGAGCGGTTTGCAATATGTATCCGTCAACAGTTTTAGGAGGGAAGGAAATAAGGTAGCACATGTCCTCGCTAGAAATGTTAAGAATACTCTTGATGATATATATTAGTTGGAAGACTCTCCACCACCAGTTGTAGATGCTTTGTATCAGGACCTTATTAATATTTATGAATGAAAGTATGATGGTTTGGCATTCAAAAAAAAAAATTGTAGTCATAAAATACATTATTTATAAATAATAATAAAGAACCAAAATAAAAAAGTAGGAATTCTTCACCGGACATACCATCCTTTTTTTTGTTAACCCTTCTCGTAGGCATTTTATCAAACATGTGACATAGAACTACAAATGGAGGGATTATCTTCAGCATGCCACTTTGTTGGTGGTAATCCATAGTAAAAGAGACATGATAGAAATAGAAATGCCACTTAACACTCCAATATATTTAACATTATATATACACACACACACATACACACACACTACTATTTAAGGGGCTTCATTTGTTTGGGATCCTCGTTTTTTTTTTTTTTTTTTTGCTCAAAAATGTCCCTACACCCATATATTTGAGTAGAGATAAAACTAAAAAACAATCTGGTAAAAATACAACTCTAACTTCTGCTAAAACATTGCCTAAAAAATAGGATCACTCTCCTGTTGATTTTCAAATTGTTTTATCCACTTATAACTTACATTCTCAAAATAAAATTATATATAAAAAATAATTACATAAGTTTTTTTTTTTGGCTATAAAATAGGACTACTAAGCCCAACGTTTTAACTTTTTTCCCCCCTTATCAAGACTTAAAGTTTCTCTCTCATTTTTTTTTTTTTTTTTTTGGTTTCCTTTCTTCTAAATTCTAATCTTTTTTTTTTTTTTTTTGATTTTTGTTTTTACGTTTTCAATTCTCTTCTTCTAAAATTTTGAATTATTAAAAAAAAGGTGATTTTTAATGTACTCATTTTTTTTCTTTTTAATGATTTATTTATTTATTTATGTTGGTGTTTGAATTGTTTTGTCTTCACATCTATTTGTAGTGCCTTTTTTTTTTTTTTTTTTTTTTTTTAATGAATGTATTTTCTATGTCCAAAATAAAAATCACTATGCATGTGGTTTAATTGGATAAAAGAGAGAAACATCTCAAATTGAGATGAATGGAAAATTATGACACGTTGGCCATCAAGGAATTCTTGATCAATGATTTAATACTTTTTTAAACACCTAACATTATTAGTTGCCAACCTTCTTTTTTGAAGCCTGTCTTGTTTTCTTTAGTGTTTTTTATGTGAACTTCCTCAATTCAATTTATCCAAATTTCCATATTGCTAAACTACACGGAAATGTAACTAAATTATGGGTGAGGATAGGAAAGCTTCTCTCCTTGCTAAATATAATCATTTCAATTTTTAGCAGGTAGGTTTATTGGTTTATTTCATGGTTTTGAAAACCGAATTGAATTGGCTAGTTCAATAGGAATTGGACCCTTAACCGGTCTAGTAAAAATCGTTGGTTCAACTGGTAAAAACCGAAAACTGAATCCTTTTCTAGTTTTTAACCTTCCAATTGGCCAAAATGGGCATTTACCCCTTTCGCCCAAAAGATGTAGTAAAATGCCCATGTTCTGAAACTATTTAGCCATATGCCCATGTTTTAAACTCGATTATCTAAAAATCGAGTTTCAATGAAAAACTCGATTTTTAGAAAATCAAGTGTGGGGCCAGAGAATTTGGCAACTCTGGCCCACTCTATGCTAAGCCCAAGGCCCACGCCGAGGAGAAAGATGTGTCCGAGGACGAGTCAAGGAAGCTCCATTCACCAGGGATACCGCCGAGGACAATCATGTCCTCAGCCCATACGGACCATTGAAAGGAAGAGTAAAGTGCCTTCGGGGATGACCCTCCAGAGCAATCCAAGACAGAGGCAAGTACAACGGGTTGGCTATGGAAGCATGGTGGAGCAGCAATCCCAGGAGGAACTGTCACCTCCTCATTAAATGCCCACAACTAACGTTCTGGCCGCATTAATGGAGAAGTGACCCCTGAACAGTACCGCCTTAGCTGCTACCACCCGCAGGAAGGATGGGAAAGTTGCTGATAGGACAGGCACTCAAGTGATGACCTGCATGATCAATAAATGGAGGGCTAGGATTAACTAGAAGGGGATATAAAATGTAACAAGTCCTCCAGAAAGAGGGACGGCAATTTTTAGGAGAGAGAAAGGACCGTAGCACTTGTATGATCTTTGTAACCTAGCCAAAGAAGGGATAAGAAATATACGATCCAATAAAGTGGCCGAGGAGCCTAGTTTCATACTTTTAGTTTGTATTCTTGCCAACCGATCCATGATTTACCATTTTTAATTGTATAACCCTCACTAGGGCCTAGTTCTTTGACCCGCACTCTACAAATTCATTGTATTGCGCCAGCTGGGCTTGAGTCCACTCCTTTCAAAGGAATAGCGTCCGAACCCGGCCCCTACATCAAGTTATAGGCAAAAAGCTTTATTAAAAAAAAAATTACACGGAACTCAAGTTCCATGTAATATTTTGCACGTAACTCGATTTTCATTAATCGAGTTTCAAAACAATGGCATTTTGCTACTTATTGTTTTGGGTGAAAGGGGCAAATGCCCATTTTGGCCCCTTCCAATTTCATTAAAAGTCACATTTAAGTTAGATGAGTATAAAATTCTAAAGACATAATAACGAAAAGATATAACATAGACAAATAAAAGACTAGTCTTGCTCTCGTAATAGCTAATTGGCTGATAAAATGGACAATGGATTAATAGGAAATCTTTGCTTTGGCCTAGATGCACTTTCATCATTTTTGCCCTATGTTAATTGTAGTAATTTACTTGATTATTTTTATTTTTATTTTTTTTTAGGATTTTAATTTCCCCCCTTAAATGAATGTGCGTCTATACTTATGCATCAGTTCGTGCATACATGATCATTTTTTAGATCATTGAAAATGGTTTTCACATGGCCAACTGCAAACTATCTAGGCCATTCTCAATGTACCCTTTGTGTCTGCATGATAAGGTTCTTCAGTTTCAGTTTGACTTGATTATTGCTATGTGATTAAATAGAATTTTGGTTTAATGATAAAAGTGAAGAAAATTTTCATTCTAGGTGGTTGGAGAGATTTTGGTTTGTAATGGTTTGTGTGGGTGGCTGTTTGGGTGGTGGGTGGCTCTTTGAGGTGGTTTGTGGTGGCTTGGTGGTTTGGGTTGGTTGGTGCAACATAGTGACAGATTTTTTGGCCAAAAATTGTGTAGGGATAGGAGAGAGAAAAATCATATTTATATGGATAAAGAAAAAACATTGAGGCTGATGTAGGCGTAGCAACATATAATTTTTTTGGTTAGTTTTGCTAAAACCATGTAGAGACTAATGTGAACGCTTATCATATAATAAATGGCAATTTATGAGGAGAGAGAAAGGAAACGTTCATTAAACTCTTTAATAAGAGTGGAAAAATGGAAATTCAATAAATGAGCTCTTTAGTGGGTTCTCAAGAGTTTCCATATCAAAATTATTTTTTCACCTATTTATGGACACAAGTATTTTCAATTAGTGGTGCCAATTACATATCTTTCATTCTACAACTAAAGACGGTTGACACTTGCTATCTGAAGAATTTCAAGACTAAGTGTTAATGGAAGGCTACAAACAATTTGTTGTGAAGACTTTTATGATTGTAGTAATGGCATTATTTGCTTTTATCGGAAGCACACAAGGGCAGCCAATTTGTTGCTTTCGTGACGCTTGCTGTTGCCAAACTTGTAAGCATTCTCCGCACGTAAAAAATTGAAATTTGCAAAAACATATAAATTGTATGACTGAAGTACGAATAACAAATGAAATATATGAGTAAAGTATTTTAACTTTTGGTTGATTTGCTACATTTTTTGTACATTGCGCCCCTCTCTCTCTCTCTCTCTCTCTCTCTCTCTCTCTCTCTCTCTCCATATAGCATGGTACAAACATAAAATACCACAATAGCAACAATTCTTGACATAAAAAACTTCTCAAATGAGGAATTTTAGAGCTTCAACTTAGCAAAAATAACTATTGAGATTTAATGAAATTGTGTTTTCTTTTAAAGCGTTAAATTTTTTTGTCAATATATGGAATTTAATTAGATCAATGGGAAGTCGTTATGGATGAAACACAGTGACGGAATTACACTATGGCCAGGGAGCCATAGCTTTTGCTTAGACCAATGATTGTGTTTCTTCACAACTTTGTTCATACTAACAAAAAATGGTTCCAACTTTATATATTTGATAAATCGGGGAAAAAAAATAAAAGAAACTCCGTCGAACAAAAACAACAAAGGGTGCTCTATTCATATCTGATATTCATTTTCTTCTTTTAATTAGAATTCTAATCTCAATACTTATTATTTTAAAGCGCATATTTTCAATTCTATAATTTTAGATGATCTTAGATATCAATCATGAAAATTATGTTTATAAAAGTCAGCCACAACTTTAAAGCACCAACCTGGGTTTTGGTTTTAACTATATATTATTTGAACTTGGACTTACTTCACTACAAGAAATTTGGTTATTTTCAACGGTTGAAACCGTTGAAAAAAGTACTAAAAACTGTTGAAAATACTATTTTCAACGGTTGAAATAACCGTCGAGAACCACCATTAAAAACTATGTCGAGAATATTTTTCTACAGCCTATGCAACCGTCGAAAAAAATGCTATACTTTTATCAACGGTTAATAAACGTCGAAGTATTATTAAATGCCGTTGAAACATATACACATAAAGATACTTATTACTTTTTTCTACATGCACTCAACCATCGATAAAGGGTACCTTGAGATAAATTTCAACGGTTTGTAAACATTGAAATAAGTATTTTCTTTAAAATAAACAAATAAATAAATTTGGATGCGCTCTTTCACATTGATCAAAATTTAATAACCTAATTCAAAATAAAAATGTAAACTCAATTGTGCAATTCCAAATTAAATTACAACAACCAATCAACTACTCTTTTAACACAATGAAAAAAACTGTACAAATCAACATAAATAAACTACTCTATCTAATGTCCTTTACATTTTTAAATTTAAAACAGGAAACATTACATGCTATACAAAACCTTTTTTAAATAGTCCACTTAAAAGTATTACAATAGCCAATCCTTGTACACTAAATGGTATTTGGAGAGTTCTTGTTTTAGATCCTCAACAGTAGTAACCATAGTCCCACTAGTAACTGGAAAAGGAAGCTCACAACACCAATCTCAAAGGAAAAAAAGTCTACATTGAGACAAAAATGACAATAAATACTAAAAACAAAGAAAGAAAACATACCTCCTCAAGGTTTGCAGCATAATTTGTTACATGCCTTCATTAAGATCGTCACCAACTTGACACCTTCTCAAGGTTCTATTGGCATCAACATCTTCTTTGTCGGATTCTCTAAGACAATATGCCATCCTATAAACATCCTAATCAGATTAGAACAAGTCAACCCCAACATCTTCTTTGCCCTTTAGCTTTTAATAACAAGCCAACCATAGCAAAATAATTCAAATAGACAGCCATGAATTTACCCACAACAGAATATATACACACGCACACACACAAAACCATCCTTTATCTTTTTACTAGTTGGGGGTTGTCAAAAGTTAAAGCATCTTTTCTTCTTGATGCAACCATAGATGACAATGAACTCGGTTGCTAAATGCTCATTAACATTTTTAAAGAACTTTCCATATGCAAATAACAAGTCAATAAACATGAATTAAAACAAACCAAAACTGTAAAACCACTGCTTTCACTATCACAACAAGAGAACAAGAATTTACAAAATCAAAGGCAAATTGTATTTCAAAAGGAAAACCAAAAAAAATATTTTTCTACGGCAATACCTTTGGCTTCAAAAAAGCTATGCAAAGAGATTCCAAAAGAAGACATCCTTATATTTGCAGCAGCAGTAACAAACTCCATAGTTAATTGATCATCTTTGTCAAAAGTTAAGCTTCCAATCTCCTGCTTACCAAAAAATTATAATATAAATGAATAAACAAAAATAAAAGCCTTCAAAGTTAATTGAGGTTGAGGTCCAATACCTTTATCTTGTTCTTGTTTTGTAATCCAAATAAAACCACCCTCCTAGAGTCTATTTGTCCTGCATCACTTTACGAACACTGAGTTTGGATCTTACAACCATTAACATCTAACAGTGTATTATAAAATGTTTTGGGCCACAATTATACGTATTAATGCTGCTAGTACCTACTCTTAGAATATCATCATTCCATTTGGGGTTCTATAACTAGTTAATTATTATTCTTACAGTCATTGAACATTATACCTCATTGGGATCGCCCCATAATCTTATTAAATAGAGATCAGATTCTGGTACAACAATTCCTGGAGGTAATGGCTCTGCACCACGAGGATTTGTTGGAACATGTATCTGAGAGCAAACAAACAAACCACAAGAAAATTATCAGTTTAACTGAAAACAAGGCCATATGGATTTACTTTTGATTAGCCTAGCAAACCCAGCAACTGTGAAGGAATACATGGAAGTCAAGCCAATCTTGAACATGGGATTTATGCCCTTTTTTTATATTTAATTTACTTACATTGGTTGAATAAATTCAAACAAAAATCAAAATTGTTTCTTACGCTTAGTAATTACTCTTTTATTCTTCTAATTGAAGAGGAAGTTTCGGTAATTAATGCAACAAGAACAACCAGACCAATCAGGAAATTACTGCTAGCCCAAAATACTATGATGATCTTTCAAAACTTTCATACCATCAGTACGCACCAACAAGAATCATAAAATTCTGCCCCCAACATCAGCATTTTCATTTCTACATTCACTGTAAACTACAAAGTATCACTAAGCAACATCAAAGTCAGAGCAGTAACAGCAAGAGACAAACAAAAACCAAAAATTTTGGAACCAAAATATATACATTGGAAAAGATAAAAAATCATAAGTTAGTCTGGCTCATAATGCTGCTGTTTGCTTGTGTCCTACAAACCATATCTAAGCAGAGCAAACTAGCTAAAATAATAAACAAAAACAAATAACTGTGCACATACTAAATAACTTGGACAACCTAGAATACTACTAACTATAACCTAGGACAATGCTGACTATAACCTAGCTTGATGCTTCCAAAGACTTCGTTCCAAAATGAAATTAGCACAATGTAATTTTTTTTCTTCAATGTAACTAGTTATGAGTTACTCGCTTTATTTATTTATTTTTAGCTCTAACTTAGAATGCATATACATATAAATAGCCACTGTGAATTGCTTGTAGATTTCATATTACAGTTTTCTTAATTTTTGTTATGATACATGGTTTTCCTTTTGGTTATACTGTTGACACATAATTTGTCATGAACTAGAAAGCATAAGTTATAAATTCACTATAATTATTAATTAGAGCCCACTAAAACTTATATATATATATATATATATATATATATATATATATATATATATATATATATATATCAAATAGACTTTTAATTTGCATCCACATCAGCACATCCCTATTTCACATTCTAATAAAAAACTCAACACCATATATAATTTGGTGTGAGTGAGCCCTTAAGTCATAATCTATGCTTCACCATCGGCATTTGACACAATGGTTTTCCTTTGGCAGAGTGCCTTGGCCTTGGCTGCATGCCCTGGCCTTGGCACCATGCCCATGGGGGCTGCCTTGGCCTTGGCTGTGTGCCCTGGCCAAAACTTTCAGATTCATTATAGCCTGATTACTGACATTCTAAGGCAGTAGACAGGAACTTATTTTTCCAGAATTAATTCTATCCATGGAATAAATCTAAAGGCTAAAATATTGAGTGTAAGTTGTCACAATAAAAAGAACTAAAGTAAATTGTATGCTACCACAATAAATACTTTTATTTTTGTTGCATTAGTATGGACACTAAACAGCTAATATAGGCTAAGACATCCAACTGTAGAATGTCCTCTTCTAATTGATTGAGTTACTTCAATTTTTGAATGTCTTGAATAATAAAATCCTAGACTTTGCGTTCAGAAAATGACTTGGGTCAAAATGAAATACCTAATTCGTTAGACTTCAATACTTGTAGCCCAATACTTCTAACTTATCAACATTGCTGAAATGGATTCTCAAATAAAAATTTCCCAAAAAATCAGATGGTGTATGGACCACTATGATCATCCATTTATAGAATTAAAGTACTCAAGACAAAGTCACAAACTCACCTATATGTATTGTCTATGAAGATGTACTTGCTAGAGACTTTTCTTTGTTTAGAGACATGGTCATACTCCACATGATATGAAATATAAATCACAACAACCTAGAACCTATACAAGGATGGTTCAAAAAACAAATGCGATTAATTGACACTCCTCACAATGAAAATGATCTATAAAAAAAAAACCGGCTGCAAATTAAGCATGACTCATGCATTGAGAACTGAAACCAGCTGCAGATTAAGTATAAGCTTTGCTTTCAAATCACTGATACACTAATTGGGGAAACCACCATTCCATCTTCTGACTAATATGTTACTCGGTTAGTTCCAAAAGACCATTGAACATATTCATTGTCCACGAGTTAGTTCCTGGAAATTCCATCTATTTACAACTTAAATCTAAACTATTAAAGTTATTAACTAATTATCCTCCACAAATCTCTTATTCTTTGTTTTCCTTTCAATTTATTTTTTACTCTCTAGGTAATTTCCTCAAGCACTTGGCACACATACTCTATGTCTAGACTTGCACATTCTTATTGGGTTGCCACAAAGAACAAGCCCCCACATAATTCAACTAGTACCTGAAACTTAATTATCACAATTCTTTAACCACAATAATTATTAAGAAACACACAGCAATAATGCTAAATTGAAATTAGAACAAAGAAAAAATATATTCAGAGAAATAAGTTATAAGATCAGAGTATTCTAAAAAAATGTATAAAGAGAAATCAACAAAACACAATTTCGTAGAGTACCTTTCCCTTAGTTCCAACCACGTGAATAATCTTCAACTTTGAAATTGGCTCCTCCAAATCCAGAATCTACAAAATTCCATACAATTATAACAAAAAATTAAGAACAAAATGTATTTGAAATTCAAAAAAAAAAAAAAAATCCAAAAACTAAAAGAAGATTGAAGAAATTGCCTTACTATAATCAAAGAGGAGGTCGAAGCGATTGCCCTTGATGCTAGGATCTGCACAACTGCGTTTCATAATCAAAGAGGACAAAGCCTCCAATGCCTCTTCGTACGGAGTCACTGACACTTTCTGAGAGCCTTTTGCCTAGAAATCAATTTGATGGCGTTGATCTTGGTGAGGAAATCAAAACGAAAATCGTAAAAAAAAAAAAAAAAAAAAAAAAAAAAAAAAAAAAAAAACCTAGTCAAGAACTCTGTTTGGTTGCCTAGAAAATAATAGAAAAATAGAAAGGTTTTGAAATTGATTAATAGCCATGACCACAAAGAGCTATGAGAGAGATAGTGAGAGAGGGATAGAAAGAGAGTGAGAAGATAAAAAAAATTTAATAGTAAAAAACACTGTAGAATCTTTATAAATTTCGTGTTTTTATTTTCAACATTTTATAGCCGTTGATAAAATGTTTAATTTATTTTTTTCCACATTTATCCAACTGTTGATATAACTTTTCCTTATTTATTTATTTTTTTAACACCTATTTCAACAGTTATGGCAACTGTGAATTTTTTTTTAACACATATTTCAACAGTTATACCAACTGTGGAAATAAATGTGTAAATTTCTTTACTTTATTCAACAGTTGTGTAGAACAGTAGAAAATTAAGGTTTTTATTAACATTTTTTAGTGACCGTAGAAAAAAATACGTAGAAAAAACTCAAGTTTGTTGTAGTGCTTGGAGCTATATGTTATATGGAAAAACTGAATTGAACAACTTAGGTACTGGGAACCTAGACTTACATTTGTCAATTCAAAATCAAAGCCTTCTCCATGCGTTTCTACATAAAAACAGGCCTCTTGGGAATTTCTCCCAGCAATAACCAAACAATGATTGCCCACTTGTTACATTGGACTCAAAAACCAAGTGCTACAACAGCAGGGTCTTTCCGAGCAGCATGCAGGAGGGATTCCTGTACATCTGTATACTCCAATTGTCCTGATCTTTTTAGGGAAAGGTAGTAGCAGAACTGCAAGAGAGAACAGCCAGTTTCAGAACGTGCAGTTTAGAAGTGAATCACTTTCAAATAGAAGCCACAATCACTGCTTTATCAGTGAGATTTGAAAATAAGAATCCCTTCCAGCCCCCCACCTAATTAAAGAAAAGAAAATATTTATTTTCTGCATCAATTGAATCTTGTCCATATATGTTTTGTTTGACATGAGCCAAATTTTCACCAAACCCATTTTCAAATTTCCCTCAAAGTTCACAAATCATTGTCAAATTTGATGCAAACATAGGTTACAATATATTTAGTAAAGACTAGATAGACATAGGTTAAAATGTAATATCATAGTAATATATACTAGCCTCATCACACGTGCTCCGCGCATGCGATGAGGCAGCGCGTGTGATGAGGCTTCCTTTTTTTGGATTAGAGTTATAATTTTTTCACTTATTTCAATTTGAGATTTACATGTATTTCTCCACAAAAATTGTATGTTTAGAACCACTAATATGGCCAAAAGTATCATAAGGCTAGCTCTAAAAAATGAAAATCAGAATAGCATTGAAATATATTTAGTTATTATTATTTTTTAATGTGATATGTGGCAGTTTTTATTTTATTTTATTTTATTTTTTTATTTTTACAGAACTCGGGATAGGTTTTTTTTTTTTTTTTTTTAAATAGAAAACCAGACTGTGGTTTTTATTTTAATTTTAATAGAAGGTGAGGATTGTGAGGAGTTTTTATTTTTTTCACTTTTTTGTTATTAATTTTTGTCAATTTACGGTTTTAACCCCGCCTTTTTTTTAAGAATAAGGATAAGTTAATTAAATTTGGGGTATTTTTGTAAATCAGAAAGGCAATATCTAACTTTTTGAATTTTCTTAATATATAGAGAAATATAGAGATTAACACATTTTGAAGGGGTAGGGGAATTAAATTTACAAAGCAAATTAACAGATTCTTGAGTTAAATGCGAACCGAGGAAGACAAAGAAGAAACACCGAGGAAGACAAAGATTGCTCTTAAATACACCATAAGGACAGAGAACATGGCCATAGGAAGGTGGCTTTAATACCATGTTAAATATTAGCATTGATACACCATATTGAATATGCTAATATAGATGTAGAAACTAAAGCATAAAGTATAGAACACAATAATACACGAGAGTTACATGGTTCAGTCTAACGACTTACATCCACGGAGGAAACCCTAAAGGGCTACATCAATAATATATTAAAGTGTAGTACAAATCTTGTGTTACAATGAACCATAACATGTCAATAATATATTAGAGTGTAGTACAAATCTTATGTTACAATAAACTATAACATGTGTATATATAGTAGACTAAACCCTAGATTAATAAACTTTTAGTACAAGTAGGGGACTTGGCTTGCACACAAAGTAGAATTAGGCTTGAGCCTATGCTAATGGGCTAATGTATCTCTAAAAATAGGAATAAGATAAACTGAAGTTGCATAGCCCAGTCCTTATGACATTTTGCTGTAGCCTAACAATCAAATTATGGGTCCACTCTGAATTGAAAGTACTTGAAAACTTTTTAGCAACATGCCTGAGGAGCCCCAGATCATCAATCTATACCACTTGAACCTGATAAAAATACATCATCTTTGTCAATATCATATCACCCCATCAGGGAGCCCTATAGTGACGTTTTAAAGCCCTATAGTGGCATTTTTGAACTCGATTTCCATAAACTCGAGTTCCATGCTTTTTTTTTTTTTTTTTAAAGTTCAATCGGGCATAACTCGATTTTTTACGAATCGAGTATTTCATTGAAACTTAATTTTAAGGTAATCGAGTATCAAAACAGGGGCATATCCCTATATAGTTTCGAAATAGGGGCATATTGCTAAAAAAAATTTAAATTAAGGGCAAAATGCTAGATAGTCCTTCCAAAGTGATGGAACCTTTGTAGGTAAATTTGAAAAGCTATATTATTTTATAAAATCATTTTAAAACGTGGACATCTTTTGTGGGACATCTCCCAAAGAAACGATGGACAAGTTGGAGGGAGTATAATTTTAATATTTACTTGTACTCAAATATATATATATATATATATATATATATCTCTCTCTCTCTCTCTCTCTCTCTCTCTCTCTAAAAGCTGAAATGTAATATTTATCATCCGTTTGGATTGGGGAAGAGGGAGGATGAGTCGAATAGAGTAGATTTGGACAAAAATTAGTCTATTTTCAACAAACTTTACTCTACCCTCTTCACTCCCCCCCTTCAATCCAAACAATCTCTTACTATTGCTACGCTCCAATTCAGCCACATCAGTAGTCATGACATCTATATAAAAAAAAATGACATATTTTCTTAAAATATTAATATCTAAAGATGGCTTTACACGTTCTAAAATAATAATTAAATACATGTAACTTACCAACTATAATAAAATATTAATATCTAAAGATGACTTTACACATTCTAAAATAATAATTAAATACATGTTAGAAGGGTCGATCTTATGGCTATGATGGTGATAAAGTCGACGAGCAACCACCAGAGGTGACGGAGCTGGCTGCAATAACTGTGCTAGCTGGCGAAAATCCAAGGGAGAGCGTTACAGATGAATTTGGAAACGATAGCATTCATGAGAGCATCCCGATAGTTCAGCAGACTGCTTCCAAGAATCTCAGAAATAATGGCACATTCATGGGAAGCGTTACATCTATTTCTAGGGAGAACGCGGATATTCTTAATTCAAAAATAAGTGCTGAGGTATGCCCTAACTTAACAGATGCTGCAACAGTACAGGATATTGTTATCACTAAAATTATGTTTCAGATATGTCACACTTCTTTGCAAGTGTTCTGAATATATATATATATATATATATATATATATATATATATATATATATATATATATATATATATATATATATATATTGTGGGGGTAAAAGCCCAACATCATGTGTTGGGCCTAGGGCCCAATTCGAGTATCACTGCATCTGAAGAGAAGAAAACGGTTAGGAAGGAGTACAGGTGGAAAAAATATACTCGGAAACAAATGAGGAGGATAGTCCGAAGAGAACCATAATGGTCCAAAGAGGTCATTCTCCTCGGACACCAAGGGGACCTGATCAAGCAAGTATACAAAAGGTTTGATTGATCTTTCCAACAACTTCAACGACAAGGACAAGCTTTGGGAATGCTTGGAGATGATAAGAACGGAAAAATATCTAAAGGGAAAAGCTGCTGCCACCGTATTTAATGCACTGCAGCAACTTTCTTGGCCGCATTTATGTGGAGAAGACCCCTGAACAGTGCAATCTCAGCTACCACCACTTATGGAAAACTAAAACAGATATCTGATATGACATATACTCAAGTGAAGGCTTAGATGAAGAACAGGTGTACGGTGAAGATGAAGGAGGAGAAGAATATATATAAATGTAATAGGCCTCTAAAGGAAAAGAAAAAAAGGGAGGATCTGGAGAAAAAACTCTAAGCATTGTATTCACCCTTCAATTAATAACAAGCCTCTTCAGATTGGAGTTCATTTAGCTTTCAAGTATTTTTATGTCGGTTTATCCCAGTACATGAGAGTTTAATGTTGCTAGATTCACAACCAGCCTAGCTTTTTCACCCATTCTCTACAAATTCATTGTTCTGGGTTCATTGGGCTAGCAATCTTGACCTTTTGGGCTAGCAATCCTGACCTTTTGGGCTTGGGCCACGAAATTTGGACCCTACAATTGGCACCATCTGTGGGAAAAGCTCGAGCTAAAGTGGAGGCAACATCCCATAATGGTTTAACCAGGGCAACAACCAGCAGATTGTTGGGATTTATGCCCTAAAATCCAATTTATTGGCATGTCATAAATAATTAAATTGTTTATTTATATGAGACTATTTATGAACTAATGAGACATTATCTTAGTCCATGAGATGCATAGTATGTGATTTATGTGAAAAGTCACAGAAAGATATAAATCACAAGTTCTTTGTAAACTCATAGTTTTAGTTCGTAGTCGGTGATGAATTTGGACATTTCATCTGCGAAGACTATAACATATCAACTACGATGATTTGTCTTGATCATGGAAATGGAGATTTCTAGTTGGTATGTTGATATGTTTTAAGAGTTAAGACATATTGAACTGGACCGCTGTGAGATTTATTATTCTCCAAATGACTGTCAAATGAATAATAAATCTCACGACTTCTATTTACATCAACTCTAAATCCTGAGAGAATAATGGACCTGATCATGAGATGTAAGTTGCTTTGATATATCAGGAGTGAGATCTATTAGAACGGTCAAAACCTCAGTATGTTGGGCAGCCGCATTTAATGTTGATGGAACATATATTCTCAAGATGGAATTCATAATCTCTTAACGGAGATATAAAATATTCCCTTGAGATAAGTTTAATGGGTTTGGTTATTCAGAGTGTCGGGCCCGACCACTTTAGTAATAAGTTACTAAAGTATATATATTTGTGAAATTGGATTTCATAAATATATATTGAATAACATAAAGGATTAAACTGGGTACTCAAGGATTAAGATGTAGTAATCTACAAAGTGGCAGTCAACATTTCATGACTTTGTATTACTACGAATATTTTAATGAAGGGGTTGCATGTACAATAAAGTCTTGGGAAATAATTTATTTATAAGGCCTAGAGTGCAACTATATTTATATAGTGGTATTAAATATAGTTAATGGTAACTTTGGACTTGTCAAGAGTTGACAGAAAAGCCCAAAGCCCATTGGAGCTAGTGTCTTATTGGTCCCTTTTGGTCCCACTCCAAGCCACATACTTAAGCCCAATTGGAAAGGCCCAAAAGCCAGCCCGATTAGATAATTGGTTAGATACAAAAGGGAAAAACGTTCAGAAAAATATATGTAAGAAAACCATCATTGTAATGGTGTGGAAGAGAGTGTAAGACACTTTCTTAAATCCCTTTTGGTTACCAATTGAGAGACCACACATCTTGGGCATCAAGTGGAATTGGAGTGAAGATTGAAAGTCTTCTCAAGAACATTTGATCTTCAAGGTTTTGAATTTCACTACACCAAGGTACGCTTTCTTGTTCTCTAATTCTGAAACTTACATAGTGCTTGTTATCAATTGCGAATGAAGTAGATCCGTTAATCATAATTTTTTCCGCTGCGCACATCTGATTTTTCCAACAAATGGTATCAGAGCGGTCTTCAATTTCGAATTGTTTAACATGTTTGTGAGTTTTAGAATTGGAGAAGATAGTTTCATATTGTTAGAAGATTAAGTTTTTAATTTTCTGCATGTTGTTGAAACTATGATTTGATGAAAACTGAAATTGGTGTTATGATGTTGTTTAATTTTTAATTTAAGTATGTTAAATTCAATCTTAAGGCTATAACATCAATAGAATTCAGTTTTGACATTGATCTCTATCTATCATGTTCGTTTTCAAGATGTTTGTTCATGAAAATCCGTAGAAAACTGCCTTAGAAAATTTCTGGGAATTTGAGTTTCGCGATTTTCGATCGATTGAAAATCACTTTCGATCGATCGAAAGAGACAGTGATCAGACGCTTTAGAACGATAGTTTTTCGATTGCTAGTCGATTGATCGAATCTGTTTTTCGATCGATCGAAAGGCAATCAAGTATCAATCGAAAGTGTCAGATGATCAAGTTCGAATTTCTTAATTTTTTCGATCGATCGAGGGGCACTTTCGATCGATCGAAAGAAAGAAAAACAGAAATTTTTTCTAAGTGTTTTCACATTTTTTAAGAGCAAGGTTATGTGTGATTGGATTACACATAGTTCTAACTAAAAGACCTAATGAGATCAAAGGTATTAGTTAAATAGAACTCTTAGTCCTAAATAGTTTAGGACTTGTCTTTTAAGAAACATTCTAATGAGATTAGAATTGTTGTATGATTAAAAGTCTTTAACTTATTTTATTTTAATTAGAAGTTTTAATGAGATTAAAGCTTAATTAAAAGGCATGTAGTTTCTAATGAGATTAGAATGCTTAATCAAATAAGTTAAGAATAGAGTTCTATATATAACTAATTTTTGAATCATTAGTGTTTAAGGAATCCTAAATAGTTTAGGACTTCCATTTTAGTTAGTGATTCTAATAAGATTAGAGTCTTTAATAAGTGCAAGGTTATTAGTTGTGATGGGATCACAATTATAAAAGAAAAACCCAAATAATGAGTGGGAGTTCTTGAAATAACCCTTTTGTTAAGTTTATTGTAATGTGAGTAGATACCTCGTCTTGACTTCGAGTCTTGCATTCCATGCGGAGGGTATTTACTTCACGGATTACAAGGTTAAACTTATTTGTGATTGCGCGAATGTTCGTTACATTATTGTAACGTGACTTAGTTACATCACATTATATTTAAACAATTAAACACATTTAATGTGTAGGGTTAAAATTGTGATTAGATCACAATGATTTCAAAACAATCTACTTGTTTTAAAATTTCTAGTGGGAGAGAGATACAAGGGTTGGATCTCACGGCCTCCATTGTCGGTTCATAGTAGTGTGGGGTAAACATCTCGTCTTGGCCTCGAGCCTTGCGTTCCATGCGGAGGATGTTTATTTCATGGTACTACAAGATTGAATTTCCTGGTTTATAGTGGTTTGATCAAACACCTTGTCTTAGCCTCGAACTTTGCATTCCATGCGGAGGGTGTTTTTATCATGGTACTACAAAATAAGCCTGTTAAAGGGATGAAATGTGGATACACATGATTCTAGACAATGGTGTACACTAGACTAAGTTTAATAGTATCCTCTATGCTGAGTTCTTGCTATTATTACTTAGAGGCCAAAGGAAAAGCGGCAAATTATTTTTGTTTGGTAAGAGTTACCATGATAGCATTAATAATGAGAATAATTCTCGCCTTATCATAGTGATTGGTATGACCTCGCTTCCGAGGAATATTAATTGCGGGATTAGGTTGTCGTTGCACCTAGTATAGTATGGTTTTCGGGTTCCATATTATATGGTTATGGATGCAAAATGATAATGTCCTAGTAATTAAGTTCATGGTCTCAATATAAAGTTGTCATAAAACTTTGTCCTCTAGCTACTATTTTAGTTGAATCACATTAACTAAGAAATAATTTTGGACATGATGCTTAAAGTAGCTGAAGTACATATTCATGTTTCGATTCAGCATTGTCATAATTTCCTATACATGATGCATTTATGGAAGATAGCTTATGATATGATCATAGTCTCCATTGAAATGCTAGTATGTTATATTGGCTTCTATCTCATTAGTGCTACAGCATGAGATGCAAGAGTTAGTACTAGACTTAGACTTTATATCAAGTCTAAATGAGATGTTTGGTATGAATCATATTGAGTGCTAAGAAAAGCTTAAGGAGTTCCAATTCTATATCATTTTATGAAAATATTTTATTTTTAAAATGAATTGGAATTCTTGGATGTTGAGATTAAATGTTAATTTCATGTGGATATGATCCACAAGTCCTTGTTAGATTCATTTGATCAATTCAGATTGTTTTGAAAATAAATTCTTTTTATATTATCTGAATTGATGAGTGAGTTCTACGCAACGGAAGACATCCTAAAAGCTAAGGCTAGGGTCAATATGTTTTAATTCAAATTCTTAGCCTAAACCGAAAGGTAAGGGTGATAAGAAGAAGAATTATAATACCAAACAGTTTGGCAAGCAAGTTGCCCTAGTAGTTGCCAAAAAGGAAATTAGACTTAAAAGTATGACCAAAAGAAAGTGTTTCTGGTTTGGTTAAACTAAGCTTTGTCCATGATTGTTTTCTAGATGGAAATTTACATGTTTTACTTTTTAAAGAGAAAGTTTTCATCCTTTGGTGTTGCATGTTTTGGCACTTAAGTCTAGATCTTATTAATCTAAATTGTATTCAAGATTTGTGAAAGATGGGCTTTTATTACCATTATTTTGTAATATTCCCAATCTATGAATTCTATTTAGAGGATAATATGATCTAGGACTCCTTTATTGTAAAGGAATATAGTATTAATGACTTCTTTAAGTCAGTGCATACATGAAGGAGGAATAAGACTCTTTTAGAAATAGTAAAGTATATGATAAGTATTTCCATTTGCTTATTTCTTTTGGAGATATACTCTAGTTATTACTATGCATTTTCTAAATTTGATTTCAAAAGTTTGTTCCTAGGACACTTGTCAAATTGTGGATTGGGTGAAAACCTAGTATATGATACTTCCACTTTTGGAGATGTCCAGCACTTGTGCTAGAAAGGAAGTCTGACAAATTGAAATCAAAAGGTAGAAAAATGTGTGATTATAATAAGTATCCAAAAGGATTTGCAGAAGATTGTTTTGGTAGTCATAAATCTGACAAGATGTTTGTAAAGTGCAAATACAAAGTTCTTACAAGATGTTTGTAATGTACAAATACAAAGTTCTTGATGATGACTATGTGAATAATCTTAAAGAATTGTTCTAGAAGAGAAGTCAGAATTTTTGTAAGACAACTATAAAATACATTTAGAAATGAGATGGTTGTATTAGATACATCACAAGGCATTATTCTAGATATATAGCTAGTACACGGGTACAATATTGTAGTGGGAGGATTGTAAATTCATACTTTTGGGATAAACTTTTGAAGTCATTCCACAAGAATATGAATTTGATCCTCGGTCCTACGTAGAGGCAATAGATGATATGAATATGAATTATTGGATCAAGGTTATGTGAATAGAATTAGATTCTATTTAAAGTCTAGAACTTGTAGAGGCGCCTATTGGCATTGATCCTATTGTTTTCAAATAGGTCTACAAGAAATTGAGAATGATAGAATTGAAGGTGCAAACCTTCAAAGTCAAGACTAGTGGTGAAAAGATTTATTCAGAAAGAAATGATTCGATTATGAAAAGGTTTTTTCACCTATAGTCAAGTTTGACTCTATCTAGATTCTCTTATCCATTATATTTTATTTGGATGAAATATGGCAATGGATATCAAGAAAGCTTCTTTTAGTAGCAATCTTGAGGAAGACATCTATATGATGTACCTAGACTTGTACATAGCAAAGAACCAATATTGTTTAGTATGCAAGTTGCTTAAATTCCATTTATGGACTAAAGCAAGCATATGAATCATAAAATATCATCTTTGATCAAGAAATCAAATTGTTTGATTTTGATCAAGTATTAAAATACCTTATGTGTGTAAAGCTATATAGAATAATGAATCTCATTATGTATATTGATGACATTCTAATCATTTAGGATGATGTAGAGTTATTGTCATCAATAGAGTTTTGGTTGTCTAATCCAGTTTGATATAAAGTACTTGGGAAAGACTAATCACATTCTAAGAATTATAACTTTGTTAAAATTCAAAAAGTTAGGATGTTGAGTCTATCTCAAACTGCTTAAATAGATTAGATTCTAGCGAAGTATAGCATGTAATACTTCAAGAAAGGATTCTTTCCTTTTAAGTTTGAAGTTCCTTTATATAGGACTACGGTCCTTAGACATATAAAAGGAAGAGCATATAAGACGGTTCCTTATATCAAATCGATAGGAAGTCTCTATGCTATGCTAAATACTAGGCTAAATGTCTATTTTGCGGTGGGCATAGTAAGCAAATATCAAGTGAATCAAAGATCACTTAATTTAGTGGGAGTAAAGCATGTACTCATTTATCTTAGGACAATGAGGGATTATATGTTTGTCCACAAAAGTGAAGTTTTGATAGTTACTGGATGTACAAATGTTGACTTGTAGTTTGATTGTGATTCATGAAGTTGGACTTCAAAATATGTGTTCATCCTAGGTGGTGAAGATACACATTAAGCTTAAGTATTATCTCATTAGAGAGATAAGAGTACTTAAGAAGTAGTAGTCGAAAAGATAATTTATACAATAAATCTGGCTGAAACTTGTTTCCAAACCTTGCCTTAGAGTGACTATGAATTACTCTAAAGGGAGATAAGTGTCGGATATGTGGTAAATTGTCTTTGAGGGCAAGTGGGAGATTGTTGGGATTTACGCCCTAAAATCCAATTTATTGGCATGTCATAAATAATTAAATTGTTTATTTATATGAGACTATTTATGAACTAATGAGACATTATCTTAGTCCATGAGATGCATAGTATGTGATTTATGTGAAAAGTCACAGAAAGATATAAATCACAAGTTCTTTGTAAACTCATAGTTTTAGTTCGTAGTCGGTGATGAATTTGGACATTTCATCTGCGAAGACTATAACATATCAACTACGATGATTTGTCTTGATCATGGAAATGGAGATTTCTAGTTGGTATGTTGATATGTTTTAAGAGTTAAGACATATTGAACTGGACCGCTGTGAGATTTATTATTCTCCAAATGACTGTCAAATGAATAATAAATCTCACGACTTCTATTTACATCAACTCTAAATCCTGAGAGAATAATGGACCTGATCATGAGATGTAAGTTGCTTTGATATATCAGGAGTGAGATCTATTAGAACGGTCAAAACCTCAGTATGTTGGGCAGCCGCATTTAATGTTGGTGGAACATATATTCTCAAGATGGAATTCATAATCTCTTAACGGAGATATAAAATATTCCCTTGAGATAAGTTTAATGGGTTTGGTTATTCAGAGTGTCGGGCCCGACCACTTTAGTAATAAGTTACTAAAGTATATATATTTGTGAAATTGGATTTCATAAATATATATTGAATAACATAAAGGATTAAACTGGGTACTCAAGGATTAAGATGTAGTAATCTACAAAGTGGCAATCAACATTTCATGACTTTGTATTACTACGAATATTTTAATGAAGGGGTTGCATGTACAATAAAGTCTTGGGAAATAATTTATTTATAAGGCCTAGAGTGCAACTATATTTATATAGTGGTATTAAATATAGTTAATGGTAACTTTGGACTTGTCAAGAGTTGACAGAAAAGCCCAAAGCCCATTGGAGCTAGTGTCTTATTGGTCCCTTTTGGTCCCACTCCAAGCCACATACTTAAGTCCAATTGGAAAGGCCCAAAAGCCAGCCCGATTAGATAATTGGTTAGATACAAAAGGGAAAAACGTTCAGAAAAATATATGTAAGAAAACCATCATTGTAATGGTGTGGAAGAGAGTGTAAGACACTTTCTTAAATCCCTTTTGGTTACCAATTGAGAGACCACACATCTTGGGCATCAAGTGGAATTGGAGTGAAGATTGAAAGTCTTCTCAAGAACATTTGATCTTCAAGGTTTTGAATTTCACTAC
Organism: Quercus glauca; assembly: GCA_023736055.1. Taxonomy (NCBI): domain Eukaryota; kingdom Viridiplantae; phylum Streptophyta; class Magnoliopsida; order Fagales; family Fagaceae; genus Quercus; species Quercus glauca. Next base: position 58,755,817 of record CM043325.1, on the reverse strand, counting down.
ACCAAGGTACGCTTTCTTGTTCTCTAATTCTGAAACTTACATAGTGCTTGTTATCAATTGCGAATGAAGTAGATCCGTTAATCATAATTTTTTCCGCTGCGCACATCTGATTTTTCCAACAGTCCAAGGCATCCCAGCATGTTGATCCTTTCCTCAATTTGGAACGGAGACAGGATCGTGAAGGCAGTGTACACACCGCGCATGATGATCGAAGTCAGTCACATGAAGGAAGTCGTATGTCTCATGCAGAGAAAAACCAAAACATGCAACTAGTAATTGAAAAGCTGAAGAGGGAGCTGCCCCATGCAAAGAGGAAACGGGTTTCTTTGTATTCTGATGAAGATTCTGATGACAAACAAGACGTCACTTACAAGCAAAAATCTCGAACATCGGTCAGTGAGTCTTTCTCCTACGAGGAAGCGCACCGTCGTGAGAGGCAGCTTAGAAGTCCATTACATGAAGGCGTAGGGAACGATGCTATGAGCAAGGCCCTGAATCAAATTTCCAGGTCCCATTTTACACGTAACATCGAGAATGCAAGACTCCCTCGACGTTTTTACCAGCCGACGTTTACCACTTATAACAGCCAGACAGACCCTGTGGAACACGTGAGTCATTTCAACCAGAGGATGGCCATTCATTCTAGAAATGAGGCCTTAATGTGCAAAGTTTTCCCGTCCAGTTTGGGACCGACCGCTATGAGATGGTTTGATAGCCTGAAAGCAGACTTTATAAGTTCTTTTCAAAAGCTCACTCAAGCATTTGGATCCCATTTTGTCACCTGTCGCAGGGTTCCGCAATCTTTGGCCTCTCTATTGTCTGTAAGCATGCGAGAGGGCGAGACTTTGAAGTCATCTTCGGATAGATTCTAGGAAACATACAATGAGATGGAGGATGATTGCGACCTGGTGGCCATCAGCTCCTTTAAGCTCGGCCTCCCCACTGAACACGGCTTGAGGAAGTCTCTAACGGGCAAGCCTGCTACTAGTGTATGACAACTGATAGACAGGATAGATAAGTACAAAAGAGTCGAGGAAGACCAGCAGTAGGGCAAAGGAAAAGATAAGGTTATCCTTCAAGAGAGGAGGGATTTCAGGTCAGATCGGCAAGGTCACAACAGGTCGCGGAGAGACTGGGTCGGACAACAAAGTTCGGCGAACCTTCAGACAGTCAATGCCGTATTTCAAGAGCCAGTGCACCAAGTCCTAGAGAGGATCAAGAATGAGCCATTCTTCAAGAGACCGAACAAGATGGTGGGAAACCCTGAACGGCGCAACCATAACCTCTACTGCTAATATCACCAAGATCATGGACATACTATGGAGGATTGTAGGAGTCTATTGGACCATTTGGACCAGCTCGTCAGCGAAGGCAAATTAAAGTAGCTCTTGCATCATACCTCTAGTCAGGGCAACCAGGCAAACGCAGGATCTCAAAGGGATGACTCCTCAAAACCCCCCATTGGCATAATAAATGTTATCTTTGCTGCACCCGGAAGAACAGGGTCTTGTCCATCCAGAATACTATCAGTTGCTCGGCTGCCCTCGAAAAATGTTAACAGAAAGCCGAAGAGGGCTAGGATGGAGATTCAGTCGGTTTTGGGATTCTCAGACGCAGATAAGATCAGAACTATCCAACCTTATGATGATGTGTTGGTGATCACTCTCAGGATAATGGGGTACGACGTGAAGAGAGTGATGGTGGATCAGGGCAGCAACGCAGAAATAATGTACCTAGACCTTTATAAGGGGCTGAACTTGACGCCTGAAGACCTAATGCCCTATAGTTCCCCCTTGGTGAGTTTCGATGGGAAAGTGGTCATACTGAGAAGCCAAATCAGGCTACCTGTGCAAACTGGCTCTGAACAGTGGAAGTAGATTTTATAGTGGTAGACGCTTACTCACCCTACACTGCGATTGTAGCCAGGCCTTGGCTCCATACACTGGGGGCTGTATCCTACACCCTTCATCAGAAGATCAAATACCCGTCTGAGGGACAGGTTAGGGAGATCTTAGGAGATCAATCTATGGCCAGACAATGTCTGGTAGCGGCGATCCAGCATAAACCTGAAACTGAGTCCTCGGCCCATAACGAAGGGGACTTATAGCAGTTAAAATCCCCGGTGCTGGACAACAAAGCCTTAGCCGAGGGGGCAGAGTGTGAAAGCCTGATGAAGGTAGTCATCGATGATGACCAGAAAAGTTCTTTCAAGTCAGATCTATGCTGCCTCCTCGGGAGAAGGATGAACTGATAGGGTTCCTTAGGACCAACATTAACATATTTGCATGGGACTCCACAGAGGCCCTAGGAGTAAACCCAGAGTTCATTTGCCATCATCTGAACGTTAACCCAGCCATCACCCCTAAAAAACAACCGCTCCAACGTCCATTAAGAGAACACGCAAATGCGGTCAGGGAAGAGGTGATGAAACTCAAACGGGCTAGAGTAATTAAGGAAATTTTTTATCCTGAATGGTTGGCTAACACAGTAGTGGTGAAGAAGAAAAGCGAAAAATGGTGAATATGTGTGGATTTCATAGACCTGAATAGAGCTTGTCCAAAGGGTCCATTTCCCATGCCAAAGATCGATCAACTGGTTGACGCTACTGTTGGCCATCCTCGGATGAGTTTCCTGGATGCTTTTTAAGGGTATCATTAGATACTATTGGCTTTGGATGATCAAGAAAAGACAGCTTTCGTCACCCCTACTAGGAACTACCACTACAAGGTAATGTCGTTCGGCTTGAAGAATGCAGGAGCCACTTATCAAAGGATGATGACTAGAATGTTTGAGCCTCAGTTGGGTAAAAATATGGAAGTTTATATTGACGACATGGTGGTGAAAAGCAAGGTCATAGCTGGGCACATTAGGGATCTCAGGGATGTTTTTGAAGTCCTCAGGGAACACAAGTTGCGTTTAAACACATCCAAGTGTTCATTTGGTGTGGAGTCAGGCAAATTCTTGGGGTACATGGTGACTCACAGGGGAATTGAAGTTAATCCCGATCAGATAAAAGTCATCAACAACTTACGAGCTCCTCGGAACCCTAAGGAAATTCAGAAACTGGCCAGAATTACTGCTGCCCTGAACAGGTTCATTTCCCAATCAGCAGATAGGTGTAGACCTTTCTTCTCATTGATCAACAAGTGGAAGGGATTTGAGTAGACCGAGGAATGTACTGTGGCTTTTCAGCAACTTAAGGATTACCTATCTCGGCCACCAATCATGTCCAGTCTTGAGCCAGATGAAGTCTTGTTTGCCTACAATGCTGCAGCTCCTAATGCCGTAAGCTTGGTGTTAATACGAACAGATTGTGGCGTGCAAAGGCCAGTTTATTATGTAAGTAAGTCACTGCATGAAGCCAAGATCCGCTATTTGCCATTGGAGAAGGCTATCCTGGCTGTGGTGCTTGGTACACGGAAACTGCCTCACTATTTTCAAGCCCATACAGTTATTGTCCTCACCCAGCTCCCATTCAAGGTTATACTCCGAAGCGCTGACTACACAGGAAGGATTGCTAAATGGGGCACGATCTTAGGGGCTTTTGATATCAAATACATGCCTCGCACCTCAGTTAAGGGCCAAATCCTTGCGGATTTGGTGGCCGAGTTCACAGAGCCCCATTTAGAAGAAGTAACGCCAATGCCAAACATGGATGAAAAATCGGTTTGCATGGTTTCTCAACAAGGCCTCTCACACTGGGAAGTGTACGTGGATGGTGCATCGAACCGGAAAGGTTCCGGAGTGGGGCTAGTGCTAATATCCCTTGAAAGGATCATCATTGAAAAATCATTAAGGCTGGACTTTTCGGCAACAAATAATGAGGCGGAGTACGAAGCTTTACTGATGGGAATGACTATGGTTCGAAGAATGGGAGGAAAGGCAGTTGAGGTGTTCTCGGACTCAAGATTAGTCGTGGGTCAAGTACAAGATGAGTACGAGGAGAAAGATGAAAGAATGCAGGGGTACTTGAGTCAAATTAAATCTTTGCAGTCAGAGTTTGAGTCTTTTAATTTGCTACATGTCCCCAGAAGTGGTAATACACATGCTAATTCTTTGGCCACACTCGCTACCTCCTCGGCACAAGATTTGCCAAGAGTTATCCTCGTCGAGGATTTGCATAGGCCTACGGAGGCAAGAAGAGAAGTAGTCCAAGTTCATCAAATTAGGGCCAAACTCAGCTAGATGGATCCTGTGGTTAAATTCTTGAAGGACGACATCTTACCCGAAGGAAAGGGGGAAGCTGACAAAGTTCAGAGGAAGGCAACTAGATTCTAGCTGTCCGAGGACCAGAAACTATATAAATGCTACTATTCAGGGCCCTACTTATTATGCATGCATCCTAAAGCGACTGAGCTACTACTAGAAGAGTTACATGAAGGAATCTGTGGAAGCCATACCGAAGGTAGATCTTTAATTCACTAAGTCATTACTCAAGGTTATTGGTGGCCAAATATGCAGAAAGAAGCCCATGAATATGTTAGAAAGTGCGACCAGTGCCAACGGTTTGCGCCAAACATACACCAACCAGGCGAAACCCTTAATCCACTATCCAGTCCATGGCCTTTCGCTCAATGGGGATTGGATATCATGGGCCCATTCCCTAAGGCTGTAGGAAATAAGAAGTATCTTCTAGTCGACACAGATTATTTCACCAAATGGGTTGAAGCTGAACCTCTAGCTAAATCAGGGACGTGGATGTAAAGAAATTTTTTTGGAAAAGTATCGTCACTCGGTTTGGGATCCCTCATACCCTCATCTCGAACAATGGTCTTCAGTTTGATTAGCAAAGCATTCAGGAACTATTGTAGCGAACTGGGAATCACAAACAGGTACTCCACTCCTGCTTATTCCCAGGGAAATGGGCAGGTAGAAGCTGTTAACAAAGTCATAGTTAATAGATTGAAGAAAAGGCTAGATGACGCAAAGGGTAGATGGGTGGAAGAATTACCACATGTACTTTGGGCGTACAGAACTGCACCTCGCCGGTCTATTGGAGAAACCCGTTTTTCAATGACCTATGGGGCTGAAGCTGTCATACCATTGGAGACTGGGTTCCCAACATTGAGAACTAGTTCGTTTTGTCCGACTAGCAACAATGAGCAACTAGAGAAGAGTTTGGACTCAATTGAGGAAAGGAGAGAAAATGCAATGGTCCAATTGGCACATTACCAGCAAAAGCTCAAGTAGGGCTACGATGCCATCGTAAAGCTAAGGCCTCTAAAACCTGGCGATTTAGTGTTAAGGAAAGTTGTGGGCACTGCAAAGAACCCAGCTTGGGGAAAGCTAGGACCGAATTGGGAAGGACCATATCGCATTACTTCAGGGGCTGGTATTGGAGCGTATTTCTTAGAAGACCTAGATAGTCATGTAATACCACAGCCTTGAAATGTAAATAACCTTAAAAGGTACTATCATTAAACAAGTCTTTGCTTCAATCAATATGCCATTTCGTTAGATTAAGAATTCTCCTAAGTGTTTAAACTTAAATCCAATCATGCCTGTAGTCCTTGGACCAGATGATTTGGGTTAGTTAACACTCGTTTACTATTCTCCTATGTATTTAAACTTAAATCCAATCATGCCTGTAGTCCTCGGACCAGATGATTTGGGTTAGTTAACACTCGTTTACTATTCTCCTAAGTGTTTAAACTTAAATCCAATCATACTTGTAGTCCTCAGACCAGATGATTTGGGTTAGTTAATACTCGTTTACTATTCTCCTAAGTGTTTAAACTTAAATCCAATCATGCCTGTAGTCCTTGGACTAGATGATTTGGGTTAGTTAACACCTCTATATGGTTGTTATTAATGCTTAGATTTAAAATGAATCACGCTTGAAATTCTCGGATGCGTTTAAGTAAACTCTAACTTATGATAGGCCTACTTAGTCATATGTAAATTAGAATCAATGGGTAGTAACATTCTCTATGCATGACAGAATAATTGCTTTCATTGCTTATTGGTAATTCTTACATAAACTGCTCTTTTTAGTATTAATTTAGGCTATTTGCATCATCAGCACGATATGGTGGTTAAGTCTACAAGATATTGTTGTTTGTAGTTATGGTGAGTCACAATATGTACCACGAAGGCATTAAAGATAAAAGAGAAACGATTTCATTGATAAAAAAAGAGTAGCTTACAGTCCCTTAAATAAAAATAAAAAAAAATAAAAAAAAAAACTAAACTAACTAATACAAGTAAAAAACAAAACTCCTAAACATCTAATCCTTCGTTTGAGTGGCCGAGGAGTCAATCGTTTGGCCAGGTTAAGCGGCAGTAGCGTCTGAGCTTTGATTCTTGGAGGGCTTACCTGTAACACCAGCCTGACCGAGCTCTTGTGTTGCATCAGTAGGGGCAGGAAGAGTCTGACTAACTGGGGGTTGCTCCAAAACTTCTGGGAGTTCACAAATGTCCGGATGGTAGTAAACACTCCCAGGCTGCCTCAAGGCAGATTCTGGAGGGACCCCGACGGCGTCAAGGCCTTTATCCCATGTCATACTACAGTACTCCCTGCAGACCTGTACAAACTCCTTAGTAAGCCTAGCTTAGGTCTCTGTCACCCCCAATGTGTAGGCCGCTTTCTTTTTAGCCTCAAGCGCCTCCTTAGCCAATTAAGCGTCATTTTCAGCTAACTTGGCAGACTCTCTGGCTTTCTCAAGCTCAGCCCGAAGGCCCTTTATCAGCTTTCTCTCTGTTGCCAAGTTAATCTCGGTTGTGTACAGCTGCTGGCGTTGGTCTTCGGCCTGCTTCTCGGAACTTTTAAGGCCTGCATCCAGACCGTTCCTCTCTTTGGTCACTTCTTTTAATTTCTCGGACAGGCGAGTATAATCCTCCTTCAAACTGCCCAGAGATTTTTCCGCCTCAGACCGAGAGTAGGCCTCCGCTTGGGCTTCAGTATGAGTCTTTTTGTTCCACTCCTCAGCCACATACACTTGCTAAGCAATCTGCATAACAGAATGAAAATTTCAATATAAAGCGAGGAAAAGAGACGAATAGAAAAGACCAACATGTTAAAGTTGAGGAAATAGATTAATCCATGTACCATAGCTAAATCACTTTTAAGGGATAGGAAGAGTTCATATTGGCTGAAGCGCCTATATGACTTCATGTCTTTTGGGAGGAGTAGTGGTTGCTCCAGCGCCTTGGCAATGAGACCTGCTTTCCCTCCACCATAATTCTTAAGGGAAGCATCCCAAAGGATAGGAGCGCCATCCAGTGCCAGCTTAAAAGACCAGTTACGAGGTCCTCGGCGCACATCTGCTACATGAGCGTCGTCTCGGCTCTCTGTAGACGAAACCCTTTTGCTTCGAGGGTCTTTGACCACTTTTTGTTGCTTGGGTCCCTTCAGAGGCACTTCCTTTTTTTCTTCGTTATTAGTTAGAGACCTTTTCTTCTTCAGATCTAGCAATGGCTTTAAGCCGAGATTCGAGGGAACCTGAAGGGGTGGTGGAGGAAGAGCGACTGTTGTTTGAGATGTACCAGCCTCTTTGGCCCCAGGTTTTTTTGCTTCTATTCTTCATCAAGTCCTTCAAGCTTTCCATGTCTTCCTCGGAAGAATTTTCTGGTATGTCTATTCTCTCTGGGAGAACACTGGATTACCTATCAATCTCTTCCTCGGCGTCTACAACTTGAACCCCTTCTAAAGCTTCTCCTTCAAACTTGAACTTATCAATTTACTCGTCAAGTGAAGGGGTTGAAGAGGCAACTCTTTCACCTACTGCTACTGGTTCTAGGGGAGCTTGTTGAATGGGTTGGACGAGCAAGGGTATACCCTGCGGATTTGGATGCGGCACGGAGGCAAGATCAAACGGTGCTAAAAAGTCTTTCCGAGAAACGTCTATACGGTTGATGCGACGATCTCCCTGTATTATCGCGTTGCTGATCGGCTGAAAGTCTTTTGATTTCGGCATATAACCGATAATAAGATGCACAGCCTAGAGTTGCCCATCTCCACTTACAAAAATTTGTGATCGGAGGAGGTAATTAAGTGCAGCGACGTTTGTAAGGCTGAGCCGAGGAGAAACGTGTATTTTTTCTGCGGACATTACAATAAAACTTAGTCAAAAAACTTGAAGACTGAATTATTAAAAATAGAGATCCTGAATCTATTGTTAGGAAACCTAAATCTAGGATGTCCCACCTGGCTCTCCAGGTTGGGTTGGGCAATGAAGTCCGTTATGCCACGTGCCCGAGACGATCAGATAGTCGTCTTTCATCCCTTTGTTAGATTTGGGAAGACAAGAGACAAGCCTAACGACTTCGGATCGAGATCTGAGATAGTATCCTGCTCCTTTTTGGCTACGACATCCGTACATATGTACCACATCGAGCTAGGTAAGTCCCAATCCTAGATGACGGTTTAAATCATCAACTGCTCCTAAAATCCTAAATACGTTGGGTGCATATTGGTCAGGGCTAAGCCTATGGTTTTGGAGATAATCTCTGGTAACGGTGCCCATAGGGATGGTCATTCCCCCTTCTAGGAAGGCGATGATGGGGATTATAACCTCGCCCACCTTACAATCTGTTAGAAGCTTTTTCGGCGGACAATATCTCAAACCCATATCCTGAGGTATGCAATATGTTGCCCTAAATTCCTCCATCTGGGCGGGGCTATCCACCAAATACCAGAATCTACCCATCTCAGTTAAAACAAAGAGGGTGAAGCGCTAAACGCAGTGGCTAGGGAGTGACTACTCGGTGGCCGAGGAGGTTAGCCGACGAGAGGATGAAAGACTCAAGTAAAGGAGAACTTATGCAAACTAAATCGAAGATGATCTTCGAATTTGTGGAGAGATTCTCACAGATTCTGGGGAGAGTTAGAGCTGATGACTGGAAAAGTTTGATGGGTGTGAATGTTTGAGTTCACTGAAAATCTGAAAATCTATAAAGTAAGGGAGAAATAACCACCTCTAAGACTTTGTATAGGGACAGATGAAACGGTAGGAGTTATCCCACACAAATTCGGAGGAAAAACCACGATCGTTGGATCAGTAGCCCACTGTTGGATGCCAAAGACATAGCGCTGCCTAGAGTAATTAATGATGCATTGGGAATATGGAAGCGGTAGTAGCAATGATGAAGCGCCCAGACCTATGCTCATACATGTGTAAACTCAGATATTTTCAGTTTTTAAATTTTTATTTTGCAGCAAATCAAAATCCTCTTTTTTCTCCTCGGATGCGAGGGAAAAATTAAAATTTTGAGGGGCTATTGTGGGGGTAAAAGCCTAACATCATGTGTTAGGCCTAGGGCCCAATTCGAGTATCACTGCATCCGAAGAAAAGAAAACGGTTAGGAAGGAGTCCAGGTGGAAGAAATATACCCGGAAACAAATGAGGAGGATAGTCCGAAGAGAACCATAATGGTCCGAAGAGGTCATTCTCCTCGGACACCAAGGGGACTTGATCAAGCAAGTATACGGAAGGTTTGATTGATCTTTTCAACAACTTCAACGACAAGGATAAGCTTTGGGCATGCCTGAAGATGATAAGAACGGAAAAATATCTAAAGGGAAAATCTGCTGCCACCGTATTTAATGCACTGCAGCAACTTTCCTGGCCGTATTTATGTGAAGAAGACCCCTGAACAGTGCAATCTCAGCTACCATCGCTCACGGAAAACTAAAGCAGATATCTAATATGACATGTACTCAAGTGAAGGCTTAGATGAAGAACAGGTGTACGGTGAAGATGAAGGAGGAGAAGAATATATATAAATGTAACAGGCCTGTAAAGGAAAAGAAAAAAAGGAGGATCTGGAGAAAAAACTCTAAGCATTGTATTTACCCTTCAATCAATAACAAGCCTCTTCGGATTGGAGTTCATTTAGCTTTCAAGTGTTTTTATGCCGGTTTATCCCAGTACATGAGAGTTTAATGTTGCTAGATTCACAACCAGCCTAGCTTTTTCACCCATTCTCTAGAAATTCATTGTTCTGGGTTCGTTGGGCTCGCAATCCTGACCTTTTGGGCTTGGGCCACGAAATTTGGACCCTACATATATATATATATATATATATATAATATAATATAATATAATATACTCTTGCGATGATATATAGCATTGATTGTTGACAATTCCACAATTGGCATGCAATATTCTTGCGGTAATTTATAATATACTAGTATGTTACCCCGTGCTACCGCACGGGATTGGTTAATTGTAATGATGCTATTGGCTAATTTTTTTGTTTTTGTTTGGTTTTTTTTTTTTTGTTTTTGTGGGTTTATCACATGGATGATAGCATTAAATCAAGCAATGAAAAATATATATTGCATTTTATTATTTAAGTAATGCTATTGGTCTTTTTTTTTTTATTTTTTTTTTATGGTTTATCATACATGGGATAGCATTAGATAAAACAATGAATAAAAAAAAGAGAATATTGCATTTTATTATTTAAAATATATAAAGGGACATTAAAAAATAAAAACTTATCATTAAGCTTGGAATCTTCTTGGAGGCGCCAATGAAGCGCTAATGTATGAGAGTGTGAGCCAAGGAAGAGTGGGATTGAACATTGTGCTTGAACCCGGCCTTGCTCTGAGAAATCCGTAAGGAGGGTAGTGTGTGGATCTAGTTGGTAGAGGTTGAGAGAGGAGGAGACATAGGATGACGATATGGAATTAGGAGGAGATGATGTTTTACTTTTATAGTCTTTCTCGTTGGACTCCTTAGTTCTGGTTATGGGATTAGAAGAGCTCTAGACTCTATTGAGATCACCCATAAAAGTGTGCAGGTGAGATGTTCTTGCTTAGGCCAATGAGTATTATCATTGTGGTTTTCTTGGCTTCCGTGTTAAATGTTAATGCATCATTTATTTGGGCACAAAAATTAGAAAATTTAGATAAGATACATGACACAAAATTGGAGTCCAATTTATAATCTCCATAAAAGTGTGCAGGTAAAATGTTCTTGCTTAGGTTAATGAGCATTATCATTGTGGTTTTCTTGACTTCCGTGTTAAATGTTAATGCATCATTTATTTGGACACAAAAATTAAAAAATTTAGATAAGATACATGACACAAAATTGGAGTCAAATTTATAATCTAATTAGATTTTTTTTTTGAGTTTTGGTTAGGACAAGTGGAGTCCAAATCTTCTGTCTCATCAATTGTGCTCCACTTCATGCTCCACCAATAAAATTTGGACAGCTACCCTCTCTCATTAAATGAGATATCTCATTAAATAAGACAACTAGCATCTCTAATTAAAGTCAGAGTTATCTCATTTAATGAGAGAGGGTAGCTGTCCAAATTTTATTAGTGGAGCATGAAGTGGAGCACAATTGATGAGACAGAAGATTTGGACTCGGACAAGTGGCGCGAAATTGAGAATCCAATTGAAATCTAATTGAATTTTCTCTCTGCTTCACCTATTATTATATATATAGATTGCATTGATTGTTGACACGTGATAGTTTATCATTCAATATCTTGTGGAGTGACCACTGCGCACCCTTGGTGCAGTGGTCATTTTACAAGTATAAATGCTTGTGGGGTATAGGGGATAAGGATTGGGGTTCAAGTCTCCAGGAGAGAGTTTCACACACATATACACTTAGATTAGACTAGAGAAAAAAATTTATCTTGTATAAAATATATATATATATATATATATCTTTCTCTCTTCCTTTTTGATAGGACGTATTTAACAACTATTATCATATTGGACAACAAAAAATGAATTGGATCTGCAATTATTTTTATTTTTATTTTTTTGTTTAGGCTTGGTGCTCCACAAACAAGTATCCTATTCTTTGAAGTTTTCTTTTGTTTTCTTCTCTTACTATTTTCTTGGCTAATTTGTTAAAATTTAGAAATTGTTTTAGCTAGGCTTCATCTTGCTAGGTTCATTTTTCATGATCATTGGTTTATATGCTATGATTTGGGCTAAAGCTATAGACCTGGAACTAGAAGAAATCAAACCAAATATAGTCGTAGAGCTACTACAAGAATCTTTTAGAGAACAAGAGTTTTAAATGTATAAATCTGCAAATAGCTCAACAAAATGAATTGGTTCCATGGTATTAAAAAACAAATTTGAACATGTATAAAAATTTCTATCATGAATAATTTTGCTTTGTCCTACCCCTTTTGTGTTATTTATTGATTGACTAAGATTTACTACGCATTTAGATTCCTCTATTTTTTAGGTTTATTAAATTGTGGAGAAAAAATTCTATAAAATAGTTGATTTTCATATATGAGTTTAGTGAATATCAAAATATAAATTGTTATAGCTTGGTTTAATAAACAAAGTTTGTATAAATTGCTCATTAATTTCTCAAAAAAATGAAAAATAATGTTAGCTTCCATATGAAATAATCAAGATTCATTTCATGTTCTAATTAAAATTATACATGCTCCAAAAAAAAATTTATTGTGTTTGGTTTTGATGCATATTTCACTATATTATAACATGTTACAAAATATCCTGCCATATATAATAATTGAAAGCAAATTGCAACATGTTTAATTGCAAGTATGATATATATATATATATATATATATATGACAAAACTTATGTACAATACCTTAGGTGCTGTTCCTAAGGTTCTACACTTAAGATTGAGCCATGTGGTCACTTAACTAAAAAATCCACAAGGCAGAATCTTAAGAGGGAAATCTAAGGAACAACACCTAAGTACTGTACCTAAGTCTTACCTGTCTATATATATATATATATATATATATATATATATATATAAAGATATAGACTTCTTTACCTACAGAATATATACTACTCCATATTACAATGTAATCACATTATTTGAGATGAGTTTGTGACAATTACTTATAAGTCTCAAGTCTAAATTAGGTCGCCCCCTCTACCCATTTTTTTTTCATTAAAAAAAAAAGTCTCAAGTACTATTATCATTTTTAACTTCACCACACAAAAAAATAAATAAAATAAAAATTTGTGATGTCAAATTTCCCAGCGCATTGCGCGGGTTTGTGACTTCTTAGGCTAGTATATATAAAAAAGAAGATATTTGGCTTTTTGTTGATTTCTTCATCAAGTTATGACACATCAACTTTGAAGGCTATTATTATTAATTCTTTAATTTTCTGCCCAACCCTTGTTTCTTCTCTTCGACTACTTCAATGCCACAAATTGTTCCAGCTTAGAAAAACCCAAGGTCATCACCAACAATGAGTGATAAACACCATCAATGCCTCCGTAGCTGCAATATAGCTACTGTCATCAACTGCGAGAGAAAAAGCATTGAATGTATTTTCCTTCAATTGAGCAATTGCCTTTGTGTTATTAAGGCACCACAACATGTTGAGCAATTGCCTTTGTGTTATCAACTTGATAACCATTTTCGTTTTGATCAAGCACAAAGAAGGGACACTCAAAAACTTTGCATATTTGGAACCCAATACAATTACGAAAGAGAAAAATTTTGATAAACAAGGTGGGTTTATTTCGTTCGGATGGAAAAATAGAGGAAAGAAAAGCAAGGAATCTAAGCTTATATATATATATATATATATATATATATATATATATATATATATAAGCTGAAGCGTAGCATTCATTGTTTCTAGACTCCAATTGAGTCACATCAACGCGGCCGTCTCATTACCCTTTTTGTTTTCAATTTCTTTTCACCCCCAACAACTCTCAACCTTAATATCACTCTTTCTCTATTTATTTATCTTCCTTTATTTTAATTCTTCTTATTTTCATTATCTTACTATAAATTTGTCATTTGCTCCCCTATTCTATTCATAGTTTCTTTTTCCACACAAAAAGATTCTCTCTCTCTCTCTCTCTCTCTCTCTCTCTCTTTATATATATATATATATATATATATATATATATATATATATATATATATATATATATATCCTTTTTTTGGTGGATTTTTTATTTTTCTTGCATCTCTACTTTAGGTTGATAACTTTTTGTGTTCTTTAGAACATAGCTTTGGATTGATGTGATTAGTTTATTGTTTTTACCTTCCTTTTTTTTTTTTTTTTTTTTTTTTGTTACATGTTATCCTTTTGCATTATAAAAAATAGTAGATAAGAATATAATGTTATTCTATTACATAATATTATTTGAATAATTTGGTTTTAATCTTGAAAATGCTTTGAAAAACATTTTTTAGTTGTCTGGTACAACGTAAAATTAAAAAATAAAATCCTTCATAGAAACACGATCGGAAGCCCAAACTCAAATTTCACAACAACCCAAAGTCAAATTCTCAAATTTAAAAAAAAAAAAAACCTAAACAGAAATTTGTTAACAACCTTGTACAACAAAATTACGTACAAAAATTATTTAAAAAATACCACATCTTGCTCTTATGACAAAAAAAACACCGAAATGTGGTGGGTCTTCAAGAGTGTCATGATGGGCTTACAAAAGTGTCACTATGGTGCTCCTTCCACCCATATTTGGGATGACTTTGAAAGGCAATGACGATGGGTGGATCCCATGCCGACCACTGCAAACCCCCACCAACCACCTTTATGCACAATAAAGAGAGGAGAGAGGGGGGGGGGGGGGGGGGGGGGGGGTTGCTATAAAGAGAGAATAGTGGAGGTTCACACGTGATTTGGAATGGAAAATGTTTTACAAGAAAATAAAATTTAGTATACCATTTTCAAGTTTTGACATTACAACTTTTCCATTTTTCTAGATGTTTCGTTTAATTATTGATCATGACTTGAATACTTTTGAGTTTATCAATTAGACTTGTAGTACAAATTAAAATATTAGAGTCGGGGAAGTTTCATATTATGTGGAACTAAGCTAATGCTGTCTAATTCATGACTTGACAAGTAGTTCATGACACAATCAACCTTTGCAAGTCGTAAATTGTAACTAAACCATTTGAAGCTGAAGTTCCATTGGCCATCGAGGAATTCTTGATCAAGGATTTAATAATTTTTGGAAACACCTAACATTTTTAGTTGCCAACCTTCTTTTCTGAAGCCTGTCTTGTTCTCTTTAGTGTCTTTTATGTGAACTTCCTCGATTCAACTTGATGACGCCAAAAAATTGTCAGTTAGTCGCACGGTCTTCATGTACTCAATGCCAACCTGCATAACACAAAAAGAAGAAGACCTTACAGAGAGTACCGGTGTGTTACCGGCCAAATACCCTCTAAAGGTTAAGTTAGAGAACTCATCACAACTTTAAAGTGCCAGAGCTGGGATAAATTATGCATACCTTGATCAGTGAGGGCTTTGAGATTTTTATAGTAGTATACTATAGAGTTGACATCCGTGCCTTAGTTAAGAAGATATTTCCTTATAGAAGCGATCCTCTTTAATACACGTATCTTGCAGAATCCTTTCCTTGTAGGAGTCTTCCTGTTTATGGATAAGCGTGGGGCACAAGATATTTCCTTATACACGCATGCATAGAGACCAAGGCAGCCCATGTCAGACTCGTCAAACGTTTATGTATCCTCTTCAGCTTCACACCATCAGCTTCTTGTTTCGTCGTCTAAGGTGCCGCTGTCAGCTTTGAGGTGGAACTATAGACCTTTGTGCTGTTGTCGCCTTTCATGGGTAAAGCTGACTGGTTTATTGGGACCGTCACCTTTTGCCTTACCATGAGTGGATTATAAAATTATCCTTATCAGGGCGCAAGATATTCCCTTACATACTTATGCGTGTGAACCACACAAAAGACATGTTGGACCCGTTAGCTTCATCCCGTCAACTTACACTTCCATGAACATCATTCTAGTCGTCTCTAACCCATGCATTGATGTCCTTTAGTTGCTCCCGTCATCCCCAATATGGATCGTCAACCTTTTGGGTCAATCACGAGAATATCAGCAACGTCATCAACTATTTTATGGTTGTCAACTATTACAGGGTAGTCAACTATGCTTCAGGAATTATACTTATCATAACTGATCCAAATTTCCATATTACTAAACTACACGGAAATGTAACTGAATTATGGGTGAGGATAGGAAAGCTTCTCTCCTTGCTAAATATAATTGTTTCAATTTTTAGCAGGTAGGTCTATTGGTTTAATGCATGGTTTTGAAAACCAGATTGAATTGGCTAGTTCAAACAGGAGTCGAGCCCTCAATCGGTCCAGTAAAAATCATTGGTTCAACGGGTAAAAACCGATAACCGAACCCTTTTTTGGTTCTTAACCCTCCAATTTCAACAAAAGTCACATTTAAGTTAGATGAGTATAAAATGCTAAAGACATAACAACCAAAAGATATAACATAGACAAATAAAAGACTAGTCTTGCTCTTGTAATAGCTAATTGTCTAATAAAATGGACAATGGACTAATAGGAAATCATTGCTTTGGCCTAGATGCACTTTCATCATTTTTGCCCTATGTTGGTTGTGGTAATTTTTACTTGATTATTTTTATTTTCATATTTTTTTTCTTAGGATTTTAATTTCCCCCCTTAAATGAATGTGTGTCTATACTTATGCATCAGTTCATGCATAAATTTTTTAGACCATTGAAAATGGTTTTTACATGGCCAACTGCAAACTATCCAGGCCATTCTTAATGTACCCTTTGTGTCTGCATGATAAGGTTCTTCAATTTCAGTTTGACTTGATTATCGCTACGTGATTAAATAGAATTTTGGTTTAATGATAAAAGTGAAGAAAATTTTCTTTTTAGGTGGTTGAAGAGATTTTGGTTTGTAATGGTTTGTGTGGGTGGCTGTTTGGGGGGTGGGTGGCTCTTTGGGGTGGCTTGTGGTGGCTTGGTGGTTTGGGCTGGTTGGTGCAACACAGTGACAAGTTTTTTGGTTGAAAATTGTGTAGGGATAGGAGAGAGAAAAATAATATTTATATAGATAGATAAAAAATATTGAGGTTGATGTAGGTGTCTATTTGTTAAAATAGCAACATATAAGTTTTTTGGGTTAGTTTTGCTATAACCGTGTAGAGACTAATGTGAACGCTTATCATATAATAAATGGCAATTTATGAGGAGAGAGAAAGGAAACGTTCATTAAACTCTTTAATAAGAGTGGAAAAACGGAAATTCAATAAATGAGCTCTTTAGTGGGTTCTCAAGAGTTTCCATATCAAAATTATTTTTTCACCTATTTATGAACACAAGTATTTTCAATTAGTGGTGCCAATTACATATCTTTCATTCTACAACTAAAGACGGTTAACACTTGCTATCTGAAGAATTTCAAAACTAAGTGTTAATGGAAGGCTACAAACAATTTGTTGTGAAGGCTTTTATGATCATAGTAATGGCATTATTTGCTTTTATCGGAAGCACACAAGGACAGCCAATTTGTTGCTTTCGTGACGCTTGTTGTTGCCAAACTTGTAGGAAATCGCCGCACGTAAAAAATTAAAATTTGCAAAAACATATAAATTGTATGAGTGAAGTATGAATAACAAATGAAATATATGAGTTAAGTATTTTAACTTTTGGTTGATTTGCTACATTTTTTGTACATTGCCTCTCGCTCTCTCTCTCTCTCTCCATATAGCATGTTACAAACATAAAATATCACAATAGCTACAATTCTTGACATGAAAAACTTCTCAAATGAGGAATTTTTGAGCTTCATCTTAGCAAAAATAACTATTGAGATTTAATGAAATTGTGTTTTCTTTTAAAGCGTTAAATTTTTTTTGTCAATTTATGGACTTCAATTAGATCAATTGGAAGTTGCTTACGGATGAAACACAGTGACAGAATTACACTATGGCCAGGGAGCCATAACTTTTGCTTAGATCAATTATTGTGTTTCTTCACAACTTTGTTCATGCTAACAAAAAATGGTTCCAACTTCATATATTTGATAAATCGGGGAAAAAAATAAAAGAAGCTCCGTTGAACAAAAACAACAAAGGGTGCACTATTCATATCTGGTTTTCATTTTCTTCTTTTAATTAGAATGCTAGTCTCAATACTTATTATTTTAAAGCGCATATTTTCAAATTCTATAATTTTAGATGATCTTAGATATCAATCATGAAAATGATATGTTTATAAAAGTCAGCCACAACTTTAAAGCACCAACCTGGGTTTTGGATTTAAGTATATATTATTTGAACTTGGACTTACTTGGAGCTATATGTTATATGGAAAAACTGAATTGAACAACTTAGGTACTGGAAACCTAGACTTACATTTGTCAATTCAAAGTCAAAGCCTTCTCCATGCCTTTCTGCATAAAAACAGTCCTCTTGGGAATTTCTCCCAGCAATAACCAAACAATGATTGCCCACTTGTTACATTGAACTCAAAAACCTGGTGCTGCAACAGGGGCTTTCAGAGCAGCGTGTAGGAGGGATTCCTTTACATCTGTTTACTCCCTCATAGGAGAGATTTCCGAGCAGCGTGCCAAATTTTCACTAAAACCATTTTCAAATTTCCCTCAAAGTTCACAAATCATTGTTAAATTTGACGCAAACATAGTTTACAATATATTTAGTAAAGACTAGAGATGGGATCTCTAGGGAGTAAGCATGAAGAATGGAACAGAAGATTAACCAGCATGCCATTACAAGATGTCTTCAATAAGCTATGTCATGTCACATTTGTTATCTCTAGATTATTATTTTTTTTAACAAGGAGAAAGTTTTATTGAA
Source organism: Quercus glauca (assembly GCA_023736055.1). NCBI lineage: Eukaryota > Viridiplantae > Streptophyta > Magnoliopsida > Fagales > Fagaceae > Quercus > Quercus glauca. The sequence continues at coordinate 58,737,239 of CM043325.1, read as the reverse complement.
AAGTTTAATTACTTCATTTTCACAATGATAAACACAAAGTATCTAAAATAAATACAAAGATTTTTTTTCTTATAGGTAAGTAATGCAATCTTATTAATCAGAGAAAATATAAAATTTGAGTTCAATGATGAACACAAAGGGACGAAAGAAAATACAAAATTTTCATATGGCAGGTCTAAGAGAAGCTAGAAACTCAAGGATTGATGAACAATTTGATGAACCCCAACACCTTGACTAATCAAAAAAGCTAAGAGAACTATGAAACTCAATAACAGAAATGCAATTAGTAAAGCCCCAGGCCCCAGATCACTCAAACATAGTAAACTTATTATCTCTAGATTAATTGTTCAACCTTGTGCAATAATTACCACTACCACTGGGCTGTACCCTAAAAATTTAATGTTATAGTTGTAGATATGCAAGTTAGCCTCCATCAGAAATCTGAAGTCTGAACTATACCCTACATGTGACCCTAAAGTGCACTAGACATATAGCTTTATATTAAAAACAGGTCAGAGTTACCTGCTGATTTGAATGGGCTTCAAATTGAGGTGGCTTTGACATAATCTTCTCCACCTGATCATATAAGTTGTAATAAAAGTAGTTGTGAAGTAGAAGGTTAAGAAATGTTTTTTACATCACACCAATATCAGCATATAAGACATTGGTATTATGGATACGCATGCCCTATCAATTACAAATTTACCAGACCCAACTTGTCATGGTTCAGGGTTGCAATCCGGTGCAGGGAAAGGAGGTTACTGTTAATGCATGAACAAAGCACAAGACCTTGGCTGGGCCTATGCTCTCCAAATAAGAACTTCCACACATTCTCAAGGCATCTTTTCTTCCCTCTTTTTTGCTTCTTTTTTTTTTTTTTTTTTTTTAATAATTTTTTTGGATTGTAGTAAAATCTCTAATCTAATCATTTACAACACTATCAGAGAGACAAACAAGAAGTTACAAGTCAAATGTTACATGTTCTTTCAAGGAATTGCCACAAGCATTGTTAAGAGCTTCGACGGCAAGTAGTGTTTATGAGTTGATTGAAATATTGAAGAAAGGATATGACTGACCTCCAAGAATTGAGAGGGAGAAGAGAGAATAGGAAACAAAATTGTTGGTTAATTTCTGCATGATCTCCTTACAAGGCCAAATCCCTATTTGTACATGTACCATCCTGACCAGTAGATTAACTACCTAGCTGATCTAGCAACTCCTTATGCCAGCTGGCGTAACTACCTCAATCAACCTACCAATTAGTCACTCGCTCCAACAATTGAGCACATGCTCTAATTTAATATCTTCTACACTACTAAGCTAGCATGATACTGCCCTTATCAACATACACATAGTCACTACTTAACACAGAACCAGAGTAGCTAATAGGCTCAGGCAGCACCAGATCAAAGCACACAGCAGTAGCTCTAGGATTTAGACAACAACAGATCACAGCACACATATGAGACATAATATGAGATTCCTAAGAAGCATTAAGGTTTGATACAAATCAAGAACAAAATTCACCCACATTACATCAATACTTTTCTGCCTACCTCAAAGTAAAATGATACCAATGGAAACAACATGATAATGGTCTCATTTGTATCACATTTACATAACAAAATACTATGATTATCACTAATGATTTCACTTCTTATCCAGATAGCGCAGTTGCTCCATCAAGTAACACAAGGCTTTCCATAAATTTAGTAGCTATATGTGGAATGTTTTGGAAACCAAGTTCTTCTCATGTAAAGTTTCAAGGTCAAGCGAAACAATCACGTTGCACCTCCGTTCACCATTGGATTGAGGATTTACTCCCTTTATAACTAGCAGTTCACCACGACTAGTGCAACCAAAGAAATCTACAGTGACAGCATTTTCAAACTGGACAGAAAAAAGTTTACTCCATGATTCATGTACACCATACTCCCCCATCACCCATATGAAGCATGAATTAGCATGCGACCTCATAAAGTCATTGTATTCGTCTTTGTTGATGTGGTCGATTCGGAGGTAATCCAATGTAATGAAGGCCAGTTTCCCCTTGTACACCGTCAGACAATTTGGTTTCACCATTAGACCTTGTGGTAGCAGTTGTTGTCCATCAGGGAGTGCTATCTCTCCAAATTTATCATTATCGACATCAAATGACAATATCATGTAATGATCCTGTTCAGCTTCTCTAATGCATCCCAACCAATGCAAAGCCCCACTAATAAATATGGAAATCCTATTGTTGAAAGGGGTGACCAAAGTAGTGTTTGTCATTGCATGAATCGACTGAGTAGGCATAAGATAAAGGAAAGCGCAGAGGGAATTGGGTACCCGGAAATCCTATTAAATGTGTGGTCATAGCCACCAATAGTAGGACTTATCCCATTAACTTTCCTAGAAGTTCTAGGAATGGTAATGAGATAAGCGTAGTTGTTGTTGTTGTTGTTGTTGTTGTTAAGATTAAGATTAAGGTGATTGAGGAGTCCTAGGTTTTAGAAACACACCTAAATCTTAGGACTGATTTGACAGGTAGGTTTGTCAAGATGTTGAGTACGATGTCGTATGGGAGATGATCCTTCTTTTGTAGGAGGTTTCCTTGTTTGAGACATTGTTTTGGATCAGACCCAGAAAGCCAAAGAGGTTGGAGACCAAGAAAAAACAATAAGAAGCTGAGGCTAATGAACTGCTAGTGCTGGGTGACCAAAGCAGAAATGCTTGTTAAAAATGACAACTGTTAAATATTAGCATTGATACACCATGTTGAATATGCTAGTATGGATGCAGAAGCGAAAACATAAAGTATAGAACACAATAACACACGAGGGTTACGTAGTTCAGCCTAACGGCCTACATCCACGGAGGAAACCCTAAAGGGCTACATCAATAATATATTAGAGTGTAGTACAAATCCTATGTTTCAATGAATCATAACATGTGTATATATAGTAGACTAAACCCTAGACTAATATACTTCTAGTACAAGTAGGAGACTTGGCTTGCACACAAAATAGAATTAGGTTTAGGCCTATACTAATGAGCTAATATATCTCTAACACCCCCTCTCAAACTCAAGATGGAAGCTTGATAAAATCTTGAGATTTGATAAGGTTGAGAAGATCCCTTGAATGAAATTTGGCTCTGTGACGGTAAGGCAATGGTCTTACAGTGTTGATGCGACTTCTAACGGTGGCTTGACTATACCGGAGAGTTTTAACGGCAGCAGTAAGAAGCCAAAGAAGATAAACGCAGTGAAAAAACACCGAGGAAGACAAAGATTGCTCTTAAATGTACCGCAAGGACAGAAAACCATGGCCATAAGAAGGTGGCTCTGATACCATGTTAAATATTAGCATTGATACACCATGTTGAATATGCTAGTATTAATGTATATTATGTTATGGGCTTTAAGCCCAGCTAGTTTACTTGTATAGCACACTTGTACTTGTACTACACTTTACTTGTACCGCACACATATGCTTACTTGTACCGCACACATATGCCTCCTATATAAAGGCATCGCATGTATATTCCTTGATTATGAAATACAATACAATCATTCAGTATTTATAACATGGTATCAGAGCCACTGCTCTGACCTTTTCTTTGCAGTCTTATCTTTATTGGTGTTACTCCACTCTTAACATCGCTTCTGCCATCACAACAGTCGCCGCAGCCTCACGCCGTTGAACCCCCGACGTCTTCCAGGCGTTGTCTTTGGGTTCCGGACCTGCAGCCGCTGTCGTTGAGGAGTCCAACACCGCACAAGATCACTGCACATGTCATCCCGCCGCGAATACTGCTCCAATCATATTTCTGGAGGTATCATTAAGATCGTCTTGGAACGATCTACCCGTCGGTGAAAGCCTCACAGTCATCGGAGAGCCCACGCACCCTCCCGCGCCGCCTGAAGCTTCTGCGTCAGCGCCACACACGCCGTCCTCAGTTCAAGCTGACGTCACCCGTGACGTCATCAGTGCCACGTCAGCCCTAGCTTACGTCAGCATCCAGTCACCTGCTGACGTCAACGCCACGTCATCCTGCTGACGTCATCTACGCTGACCGTTGACCTCCGTTGACCATTGACTTTGACCAGGTCGTTGACCGTTGACTTTTCAGGGTTGACTTTTTCAGTCCAGGTCCTCCTTACCCAGTTTTTCACGTAGATTTCATTTTTACAGTCTGTTTTTGCCTATTTTGCTTCTAAATGAAGAATAAGGACAGGTCTTCTTCTTATTGCAATAATCGTCGCGGCCAATCCATCAAACGTTTTTGCAAATTTTTCAAACGTTTTGGCCACAATATTGAGACTTGCTACCGTCGCAACAAATCAGCTGTTTCAATTGTTGATGCTACTGTTGCTAGCGTTGAGAGTGACCAGCCAATCTCTCCCGTCTCTGCACAGTCTAAGTCTTCAGGATCCACTTTCTCCATTTCCAGAGATGGCCTTATAAATATCATCGTCAATGTCATTCGTATGGTTGGTAATGCATCTTATTCCTCTTCTTTCTCAGTTATATCTGGTATGTCTCCTACCTCTTGGCTTATGGATTCTGCTTGCTGCAATCACATGACACCTCACTCATCCTTATTTTCTGACCTTAAACCTGCACCGCACCCTCTTAATATTCGCACAGCAAATGGTTCCACAATGTCTGGTCATAATATAGGTTCAGTTTCAACCTCCAACCTCTCGGTTCCTGGAGTCTTTAATGTTCCTGACCTTTCTTATAATTTATTTTCTGTGGGACAATTAGCTGAGTTGGGTTATCGTATTACCTTTGATTATTCTGGGTGCATTGTGCAGGATCCTAAGACGGGATAGGAGCTTGGGACCAGTCCCAGAGTTGGGCGTATGTTTCCCGTGGACAACCTTCGTCTTCCACTTGTTGCTCCTGTTTCTGTTGCTGCAGCTGCTACAGTTTCTTCCACTCCTTCCCTTGCACTTTGGCATGCTCGACTTGGTCATGCATCTTTTTCTCGGGTACAACAATTGGCTTCTAGAGGTTTGTTAGGTTCAGTGTCTACAGAAAACTTTGATTGTGTTTCATGTCAGTTAGGAAAACAACCAGTTTTGCCTTTCAATACTAGTGAATCAATATCCACTAATATCTTTGACCTTATTCATTCTGATTTTTGGGGGCCGTCCTCTGTCTCTAGTATTGGTGGGTCTAGATATTTTGTTGTCTTTGTTGATGATTACTCTCGCTATAGCTGGATTTTTAATATGAAACATCGTTCTGAATTATTGGAAGTATATTCTAATTTTGCAAAAATGGTTGAAACTCAGTTTTCCAGACGCATCAAAATTTTTCGATCTGATAATGCTCTTGAATATACTTAATATGCTTTCCAAGCTATTTTGCATTCCTATGGCACTGTTCATCAACTAAATTGTCCAGGTACCTCTCAGCAAAATGGTAGAGCCGAACGAAAACTTCGTCATATTCTTGACACTGTTCATACTCTCCTTCTCTCTGCCAAAGTTCCTGCTCCTTTTTGGGGTGAAACTGCTCTTCATGCTGTTCATACTATTAATCGCATTTCGAGTCCTGTTATCCAAGATCAAACTCCATATGAGCGCCTTTTTGGGTCACCTCCAGACTATCACCACCTTCGCTCCTTCGGTTCTGCTTGTTTCGTTCTTCTTCAGCCACATGAACATAACAAACTTGAGCCTCGGTCAAGGCTTTGTTGTTTTCTTGGCTATGGCGAAACTCAAAAGGGGTATAGGTGTTATGATCCTGTCTCTCATCGTCTTCGTATCTCCCGCAATGTTGTCTTTTGGGAACATCACCTTTTTGTCGAGCTCTCTCATTTCAGTGCTTCCCTATCTTCCTCCTCTGTCTTAGATCTTTTTTCAGATGAGGCACATATTCCTTCTGTAGCTGCTCCTGATCCTCCTGTAATTGCTCCTGATTCTATTGCTGTAGACTTCTCTGTCCAACCACCAGATATCACTGATCCCTTTCCTAGTTCACCCTTTAATGAACAAGTGGACGATGAACAGGTTGAAGACAAGCTACCCAACCCCAATTCTAAACTTGGGTCTCCTGCTTCTGCTCCGCCTGAAGATCTTGCACAAGACATTCTACCTCGTCACTCAACTCGGGTAAGATCTATTCCTACACATTTACTTGACTATCATTGTTACACTGCCCTTGCTACACTACCCGAGCCTAACACCTATCATGAGGCTTCCACTAACCCTTTATGGCAGATTGCAATGAAAGAGGAACTTGATGCATTATCTAAAAATCATACTTGAGATTTGGTGACACTTCCTCCTGGGAAATCTGTGGTTGGTTGTAAGTGGATCTACAAGATTAAGACTCGCTCTGATGGGTCCATTGAGCGCTATAAAGCTCGTCTTGTTGCAAAAGGTTTTACACAAGAGTATGGGATTGATTATGAAGAGACCTTTGCTCCGGTTGCTCGTATCTCATCTATTCATGCCCTCTTAGCTGTTGCTGCTGCCAGTAAATGGGACCTTTTTCAGATGGATGTCAAAAATGCATTCCTAAATGGGGATTTAAGTGAAAAAGTGTATATGCAACCTCCTCCTGGTCTCTCTGTTGATTCAAACAAGGTTTGTCACCTTCGACGTGCACTTTATGGCCTTAAATAAGCTCCACGAGCTTGGTTTGCCAAATTCAGCTCTACCATCTCTCACTTGGGTTACATAGCCAGTCATTATGATTCTGCCTTATTTCTTCGTCGCACTGACAAAGGCACTATCTTACTTCTCCTATATGTGGATGATATGATCATAACTAGTGATGACCTCAGTGGCATTCAAGAACTCAAGGCTTTTCTTAGTCAGCAGTTTGAGATGAAAGATCTTGGATATCTCAGCTACTTCTTGGGTCTTGAAATCACTCATTCTACAGATGGACTCTATATTACTCAAGCTAAGTATGCCTCTGAACTCTTGTCTCGAGCTGGACTCACTGATAGTAAGACTGTTGACACTCCAGTTAAGCTTAATGCGCATTTGACTCCCTCAGGGGGGAAATCATTGTCTAATCCCTCTCTTTACAGACGCTTGGTTGGCAGCTTAGTTTATCTCACTGTCACTCGTCCAGACATTTCCTATGCTGTTCACCAGGTGAACTAGTATCTGTCTGCACCACGATCAACTCACTATGCTGCAGTTCTGCGCATTCTTCGATACCTAAAGGGCACTCTCTTCCATGGTCTTTTCTACTCTGCTCAGTCTCCTTTTATTCTACGTGCATTTTCTGATGCTGATTGGGCAGGAGATCCCACTGATCGCAGGTCCACCACTGGTTATTGCTTTCTTCTTGGTTCTTTTCTGATTTCTTGGCGAAGTAAGAAACAAACTCATCTGGCCCGCTCCAGTACTGAAGCAGAATATCGTGCCCTTGCTGATACCACATCTGAGCTCCTTTGGCTACGATGGCTTCTCAAAGACTTAGGTGTGTCTACATCTTCCGCTACTCCTCTTTATTGTGACAACCAGAGTGCTATTCATATTGCTCACAATGATGTCTTCCATGAACGGATTAAACACATCGAGATCGATTGTCATTTTATCCGTTTTCATCTTGTCTAGGGTGCTCTCAAGTTGATCTCAGTCTCCTTTAAAGATCAACTTGCAGATATCTTCACCAAGTCACATCCTAAGGGATGCCTTCGTACTTTGGTTGACAACCTCAAGCTGGTCTCACATCCACCTTGAGTTTGAGGGGGGCTGTTAATGTATATTATGTTATGGGCTTTAGGCCCAGCTAGTTTACTTGTATAGCACACTTGTACTTGTACTACACTTTACTTGTACCGCACACATATGCTTACTTGTACCGCACACATATGCCTCCTATATAAAGACATCGCATGTATATTCCTTGATTATGAAATACAATACAATCATTCAGTATTTCTAACAACAACTTTTTGAACTTTGTTTTGGTGTGTAAATAAAGTATCACGGTGTGCTTGACTCTGAGCTTTTATATATTCAACAGAAGAACAAGATAAAGATGATGCTGCTAGTGCTGAGTGACCAAAGCAGAAATTCTCTTGTTAAAAATGTCAACTTTTTGAACTTTGTTGATGAGGCGATGAACTCTGAAAAAATACTGGGTTTTATTTATTTATTTATTTAAATTATGATACGCACCGTTTCATTTAGAGGTAATAAAAATACAAATTACACCACTAAAATTTGTAGCTATTAAATTTTACACTTTAAAGTTTTAATATTTGAATTTTATCTCTGGATATTTAGGGATGATTGGATTTTACTTCCTAAAGTTTGGAGTACTTAAATTTTACACTCTAAAATTTCACAATTTTAGGTGTAAAATCCAAACACTCACAAAATTTAAGGGACAAAATTCAAATTTTGAAACGACAGAGTATAAAATTCAAACATCCCTAACTTCAAGTGGTAAAATTTAATTTCTAAAACTTCAATGTAAAATCTAATTACATTCAACCTTTAGCAGTGTAATTTGTCATTTATAAAAAATAAAAAAAAAACACACAAAAAACAAAACTTTTTGAGCTAGGATTTGTGGAGTATAAATACTTTCTTTTCTCCCGAACACTCTTCACTCTCAGTCTCAAATACTCTTCACTCTCAGACCTCAATTTCTCTCGGCCCGCCGCTGCTGCCTGCACCGAGAGGTAATCACTGAACACTAATCACACACTTTCTCTCCGAAAAGTACTAATTTTTTTTCCTACATTTCAATTTTTAAGGGAGACTGAGACTGAGAGAGTTTACACTCTTCTCCAATCCTTCTCCGAGGTAATCTCAAATCAATATAATTTTTTATATATCAATGTTTCTTTTACTGTGTTGCTTTGCTATTGCTTTTTTTTAAAAAATTTATTTTATTTAATTATTGAATATGGTGATGGTAGTTGATAAATGGAAAATGCAAATTATAGATTGAATTATTGGGGGTTGTTGATGGGTACATTATATATTTTTGCATTTGAGTGATATTTACAACTGGGTTCTAGCTGATTTGGTGTGTGAGCTATTTGGAAATTGGGTGGGTCGATTAACGCTAACGTTGCTGGACGAATTTCAACAGAGGGTTAACGTTGACCCCTCTGTTGAAATTCAAATTTTGATTTGGAAATTGGGCGGGTGTGGTTGTTGATGGGTATATTATATATTTTTGCGTTTGAGTGTTATTTAGAACTGGGTTTTTGCTGATTTGGTGTGTGAGCTATTTGGAAATTGGGTGGGTCGGTAAACGTTAACGTTGCTGGACGAATTTCAACAGAGGGTTAATGTTAACCCCTCTGTTGAAATTCAAATTTTGATTTGGAAATTGGGCGGGTCAGTGAAGGTAAAAACTGAAAATAAAGCTTTTCATTTTCAATCTTCTTCATTTTTGGAGCTCTCTCTCTGTGTCAGTGTTTATCATCACCACCATTTGTCTGCCACTTCCTTCCATCTCAACACCCCATATTTTTAGAATTGTGATCTTTGATTTAGAGCAACAAGATTTTCCCCAGGAGGATCATCACTTCGAATCAGATTGAATTGCATATTTGAGATTTGAACTTGAAGTTACAAAATTAGTCAAGGTTAATAGATAAATTTTGAAGACAATATAAAAATCAGATTATATCCGAAGTTTTTATTTGCCAAGCTTGCATCAGATTGGCTATTTTTGGACAATGCTTTGAGATTATTTTATGTAGTGGTTTGTGCAAAATGAGTTTCCACAACTTATAGGGTAATGGAAGTGGTAATTAAGTTACAATACTTTTGGCTTCCTTTATATTTTAAAATGCTTCATATTTTCTATCCCTTTTTATTTTCCTTTCCCATCCATCAAGTGCCAAGGAATACTGAGAGTTCACAATAATTTTTTAATGAAAAAGCCGGACTATTTTCAGCGTAAACCTTAAGCTAGGAAAAAAAAAAAAAAGAATAGGAGGCTGTGGGTTATTAGCAACAAACAACACAGAAGTTGTGCTTGAATTTGTATGCAGGGAGTTTCACTCTATTTAATTTGATCATTTTCAAGTGAGTTATCAATCATAATGGCCATGCTCTTTTGTTTTTTTGTTTTTTTTTTTAATGTATCTATATGAATTAATTAGATTGCTCTGTCCGTTTGTAAGTAATTAGCCATTTGTACTAAACTAGTAAGTTGCCCGTGCGATGCACGGATAATGTTGTAATGTTTTTTGCAATATGATTTTGGAGAATGTTGTACATATATTATAGCATATCACTTACTATAAAAACTTAACTATAACATTTAAAAATTTTAAAAAAAATTAAAACAAAAAAAAAACAAAAAACAAAGGTGTCACTTGCTATAAGAACTTTACTTTTTTTGGGCACAGTCTCAAGTTAATACCATCACTAAAATTACTTCTTTCCAACATTTATTTTTTATTTTTTTATTTCTCATTACTTGAACTGAAGAAAAAAAAAAAAAAAAAAACCACATTCTCTCTAAACTGCAAACAACACGTACTCTCACGTCTAGCAACACATGAAATGCCCCAACAAATTAGAAACTTTATGTAGATAAAGTATCAAGGTAAGGAGTAGCATCTTTAATGTGCCTTAATATCTAAAGACAAAGGTGAGTAAAGAATATTGAGTTGATTGATCAGAGTTGGAATGTATGTAGTCTAATTTAAATTTAACTTGCATTTGTAAGAGGTTTGTTATGTTCCTCTATAGTGTCCATATGTTATTTTTTTTGTAAAGCAAAGGAGACATTTGGGTTCGTCAATACTATTATTGTTAATCATAATTAATTAATAGACTTTTGCTAGTAAAACTAAATTCAAATCAATTTCAAACCTGGGTATCATTTGTCATGAATAGTAGAAGGGTAAGGAGACAAATATATATATATATATATATATATGAAATGTCTAAGAAATCACAGACATCAATATAAAATAAAATATATATAAAAAAAAAGCACTCCTATTTCAACGTCAATGTTTAATCAAATTCTATTAAAACTCAAAATTAAAACAAAAAATTCTAGTGAGCGCAGTTAGTGCCAAATATGCCAAGTTTAGATTTGAAAACACGTTTATTTTTTGTAGGTATCCATAATTAATATTAACTTGACCATTTGCAATATGCAGTCATTTGAAAGTCACAAACCACAATGGTCAAAAAGTAATTCCAACATGTATATTTGGATGCCCCCTTGAAGCTTTCATTTCATTTCTAGTTTGGATTTGTTCTGATGGAAGCTTGCTTATGTGTAGGCCCCTTAAAGGAAGAAGCAATAGCAACAGCAGCCACAGTAGTTCGCCATTGCTGCCTTGTAATGTGTTATTGTGTCATTGTTTGAATGCTCCACCTCCTACAAAAGATTGCATAAAGTTCATCTCCTGCACATGTAAAGTCAGACCTTCTAATTCACCTTCTTGCACAAATTCATTAAACAGCACATAAACTAACATAAGGTCTACTGCATTGATCAAGAATGAAAACATGAATATCCAAATGTTTTATGGAATCAAAAGCATATCATTAATTAACAACAAAGAATGAACATTGATAAAGAGAAAGAAAGCTAAATTACAATGCATAGGAAAATGAAATTTGTGCTGCGTTGATATCTTGTAAGAATATATAGTTAAACCAAAGATTCCCTATAGGGCCGGCCTATAAGCATCGTAGCAGTTGAAATGAGATTTTAACCCAAAATCATAATTATTAAAAGCTGAAGCATAAAATTTATTGCTACCGAGGTCCAGTTGCACCACCCCATTGCCACGTCATTGGCCATATAATTATTATTTTTCTTATTTAATTTTTATTCCTATTCTTTTATTAAAAAAAAAAAAAGATTATTGTCTTTACACATTCATCTTGGGTAGTTTTAACATTACAGATAATTTTGCCTATACATATTCATTTACTTTAATTTAGAATTATTTTTTTATTCTTTTTAAAAAAAAAAATTATAAATAGATTATTGACTTTACACATTTATCTTGGGTGGTTTTAACATTACATATAATTTTGCCTTTGCATATTCATCTACTTTAATTTAGATGTTTATAACTAAATAATGAAATCAATGAAGAATCAAAAACCAAAAAGGAAAAAGAAAAAAAAAAGAAAGATACCTAGTTGATTATTGAAATTAAAAATAACATCACAAAGGAAACAACGGGGAAAAATACAACTAACCTCAAAGGGACATACCAATTATGATGCCATTGCCTTTGTCAAGGGATTTCGTAAACCACTTTTTTTTATTTGTCTGTAATTCTAACAAAAAACCCAACACATCAAAATTGCGAACTCTAATGTTAGATTGATAACAACACAATTAAAACCTAACCCTCCGTTGATTTATACAAACAAATTTTATAATAAATAAATTTAGTTCATTTTTGTTAAAGCATTTTATTTGTGTTCCCTCTTACTTACCCAAGAATGCAATAACTTTTCTAGAATAAAATTTCAAAAGGGGAAAAAGAATAAAAATTCACAAAGTCTAGAGATTTGCCTTAGGAGTACCCGTTTGAAGCACAGTCTGTCCAATAATACATCAAGATTTTGAGTTATAAAAAAGTGTAGCTAAAGATTTTAGAGGAAAAAAAAATTAAAAAGGAGATCCATAAAAAGAGAAGAAGAGAAGTGATTGTAAAAGGTTTTTTTTTTTTTTTTTGAGAAGCGATTGTAAAAGGTTATATACCTTTGAATCTCACAATTCCTCTCTTTCTCAACCACATAACTCCAAAACTTTCACAGCAAACAAATCACCACGACATCCAAATGAATTGGGCCATTAAAGCAAGACATGGCTAAGATTATAAAATGGAGCACAACATTCATAAGAAATTGAATACAAAGTGCTATGAATTCTATCTAAATCTACATATTAGGATTGGTTAGATATCTCTAAAATAGAACAATTCTTTTTTCTTGTTTCTTGTCTATTTAGTACATAATGTACAGAATACTGCAGTCTGCAGAATGTTTGAACATGCATGTCATGTAAGAGACCGGATACTAATGCTCTAGGAGGAACTCACATTTGCGATATTCTTCTCTAGAATGTCTTCTGACCCTGTTAGAGCTTCCTTCTAATAGTTCTGGTCTTTTAATCCTACTTGCAACATGAGAATGAAAAAACAAAACTCAGGTAAAGGTTCCTATTAGAACCCTAAGTTTTGAAAAAAAAAAAAAAAAAATAGAGAGAGAGAGAGAGGGCTTACTGTAAGTCTGTAATGGGAGAGGCTCACCTCCATTTTAAAATCTCCTACTTCCTCCAGTAGCACGTGGCAAATATTTCATTTAAAGGCTTAAAAAAAAAGGAACATCAACCACAGTTTTTCTCATTATTGTTTTACTTCATTCTCTTTCCAGTTTCCAACGTCACCTTCTTCTTCCTCTCTCTCTCTCTCCCCAATATCACCACTGACACTGTAGAGGCAAAAGCACCAGTTTTTTTTTTTAAATCAACAATGAAGAACTGCACAATGCTAATATAGATTTCAGTCAATACCCATTATCAATTATCATCTTATTGAGAAGAATAATTGAAAAGATTTCACAAAGCCACCATATTAGCCAAACTAAAATCCCAAAAAATTACAGAGCAAAAACATGCGAGAAGGTAATGCAAGAAATTTTTCCAAAACAAATAGATTTAAAATTTCTTTCTTGGCCAACAACTTCACCTTTTGAACCACAAAACAAACAGATTCCCACCCATTTTCAGACCACCGTCTGCCTCCTCAGCTCAAAAGCATCAATTTTGGGTGGTGGTGTTGCACGTTTGGGTTTGGGTTGCAAATCGGCGGCGGTGGTTTGGGTTGCAAATCGGCGGCAACGTGGGTCACAGTGGTGGAGATTTGGGTTGTTTGATGACGGTGGTAGGTGGTTTGGGATTTCAGTTTGGCTAAAATGATGGGTTTTGGGTTTTCAGTTTCTGCTGTGAAATTTTTTCAGTTTGGCTCAAGAGATGATGGTGAAGTTGCAGATTTGTTTGGAGATGGTGATGAAGATATGGTTGTGATGTTGTAGAGCGAAGAGGAAAGGCAAGAGAGATGTAAAAATTACAGAAATTATTAAGACTCAGGGCTGGAACTTGGAAGTATGATAAAGCCTAAAATATAACTTGGATAATTGCAAGGGGCGGAGAATTGAAAGGTTAGACGTAGTAGGGCTGAATTAAAGGTATTCTTGAAAGCTTAAACGTTAGAGGAGGTGAAGAGCAGTAATAACAGATGACGTGTAATATATATATTTTTTTTTGGGGGAATGAGGTGTAATAACTTGGAACCCAAAAAAAAAAAAAAAAAAAGGCTTAAATTAAAGAGCTATAGAATGTGCCACTTGTTAGAACCTCATGTTTTTCCGCATGAGGTCTCTGCTTTTATATATATATATTGATTTGGAATGATGTCTAGGTGGCTATCAAGGCTATTGGAGCATTTAAAGCCAACTGCAGTTGCTGATGCAGATGTGATTTTCAGTGTGAAAAGTAAAATGCTGGTGAGTTTCATTTAGTTTCCATTTCTTTAATAATGTATAAATCATTAAATTGTGTTTTACATTCATGAGCTTATAACCATTAGTTAAGGTGCCTTACCAGGATCTTATAAAATATGTGTGAAAACTGATAGACAATATATGCACAATGTGTGTGTATACACACATATATAATTTTTAGTACAATTACTTATTTGTTTTAACTTAAATTACTTATAAATGAATTGCATGAGGTTGATTAACTGTTTTTGGCACATTACCAATTATTTTTAGCTCTGTTTTTTAGTGTTATATTCTGCTAGAGGCTTTTGTTTCTTCGAATTCCAAACCAATTGAGAAGGGAAATTAAGGTATCAATGAAGCAAAAGTTTTATTTTGGGAGAAAGAGCTGAAAATTAGTAGTTTCATCATTGTCATGTAATAGAAAGTTCCAAGCTCATGCTGCAAATTGCACTTAGGTGCCTAGGATCAACTTAAGGATAGTGTGTGCTAGGTTGGATAATTGATTGATTGGTGTCATTGTTACTTTCATATGCCTCTTATATCTACAGCTGAATTCATAGACAGATTACCTTCTTCCATTAAGAATTTTCCAATTTTGTTGATCCAATTGGAAAATTAGACAACTTACCTTTTTTGCTTGCTTATAAAAAAGGATATAAGTGCAATTTATGAAGGTTTGGATAGTAGTTTGTTATCATTTTTCTTTATTAAAAGAAGATTGAAGAAAATTTGTTATATATTTTTGAGTTTTTCATAGATACGTGTTTGCATACGTGTTTTTATATATTTTTTAGTCTAATTTATTGGTCTCTATGATGTTTCCAGCAAGATGGTTTTCCTTTTTTGGTGATTTTTATTGGCTTTACTTGCACTAAGTGATGTTTGTATGCCTATTAATCAAATAGTTCGACGAAAGCAATAGACATTTTAAGTGGAATTTCATAGTGGGTTTGTGTGATTGTGTTTGAAATTGTAATTTTAAGATGGATTTGCTTGATTTTGATTGGTCGAATTTATTTGTCCTAAAGTAAATGTATCACAATAATACTTTTTGGGTTATTGATATTGTTGGGCTCCTTAGAATAATGGTTAGAACTCTAAGCCTTATGGTCGTGGTCGTAAGAAAATGTTTGCTCTACTCTCTGCACTCTACAACACTCAATATGTAACATTGGTTACACATTTTTGGATTGGATATTAGCTTTAGGATGTTGATTATAATGACAAAGTTTTGTATAATCTTATACACATTTTTATGCAGTGACCGCATAGCACTTCTTAAAGCTTTTGAAGGATGGAAGGATGCAAACCGTAATGAAAAGAATCCTGTCAAATGGGTTTCCAGAGTTTCAGTTCTTTTTTTTTTTTTTTTTTGGCTGCCAAGGCACTGTTTGTTTTGAGGTAAATTCAATTTTTCTTTCCTCTGGAGTTTTTGTTTTGTTTTGTTTTTTTTTCAATTAGGGTTCTATTAATTTGGGATTTATAAAGATTTGATTTGGGTGTTCAATTTGGTATTTTAGTTTTCACATTATGTCTCATTGTAAAATTAATCTTTTTCTTTCTATCACACACAAGCGCATAATTTTTTACATGCATGTTATTATCAGCTTTGTTTTACGATGATTTATGATTTGGAACTTTGGATATGGATGTAGATCCAACATTCATTAATGCAGCCACGATAGATAACCAATACTATATATTCATAGTTTTCTTTTATTTACATGCACACAAACTAATGGGTTTAGCTAATGTGAATATCCTGTCTAATTATGTTGAATATCTTGGTAATGGGTTTAGCTAATGTGCAGCTCATGGAAGAGACAATTCGACACGATCAAGTCGTGTAGGAGACAGTTTGACATGATCAGTTCGACATGATCAGGCCATGGAGAAGATAGATTGAGATGATCAGGTTTACTTCATACTTTCACATATTTGCTACTAATAGTGACAAGTGATCAAAACCAAGTATTATATGGTTTGTATGTTCTCTTTAAAAGAAGCTAAGAGCATTCGCATTGGTTCGTCTAAAATTTCCTAATAAAAACCTACTTTTTTCTATTTTACACGAACACTTTTCAAAATACCTCACATCAGATTATCTATTTTACACTACAACTCATTAAAATAATATTTCTTTATCAATTTTTTTAGAATTCTCTCGTTTACAATAAAATTGGAATTGGAAGAAGCACATTGCGAATTATATTTCTTGCTATTCAAATTATTACTAAATGTCCCACAATTTTTTCAATGGCAAAGGGTTTGTATGTACTCTTTAAAAGAAGCTAAGAGCATTTGCATTGGTTCTTCTAAAATTTCCTGTCTATTTTAGCAAAAAAAACCTAGTTTTTCTATTTTACACGAACACTTTTCAAAACACCCCACATCAGATTATCTATTTTACACTACAACTCATTAAAATAATGTTTCTTTATCAATTTTTTTAGAATTCTCTCGTTTACAATAAAATTGGAAGAAGCACATTGCGAAGTATATTTCTTGTATTCAAATTATTACTAAATGTTCCACAATTTTTTCAATGGCAAAGAAAATGGTTGTTGAAAGGTTTCATAGAGTTTAGGTTTGTCTAAACTTGTGGCTTTGGATTCATGTTAATGTGGTGCTAAAATAAGTTAATGAAATTTCTTGTCCTATATCATGTCAAATAATTTTACATTGTTTCACTTTTCTTTTGTCATTTCGGTTTGTTTTGTGATTTTGATAGCACTTTGTGTAATTTTTATGGTTCAACTTGATGTATGAGGCTTCAGCATGGGTGTGTGAGGCTTTAGCAAGCTAAGAATGACGATGAGGATTAACATCATCAATTTTGCATGGATGGCGTGAATATCTTGCAACAGAAATAGAAGATGCAAATGACTAGCAACGTGGATAAAAGTTTGAGTAATGGGTGGAGTGGTTCCTCTATCCAAGGGAGCTGTTAGTAGTCGATTAGAGTTAGAATTCAACCAATAAATTCCTAATTTTTAGGTAGAGCTATCAGATTGAGTTATTAGATTATTGTATGTTCAATTATCTTATCATTGTAATTCAGTTGATAATCAACTTTGAGATTTGAATAATAAAGCAGGCATATTAATTCCAGAAATTCTCCTCTTATAGGTTGCAGCTAGAAGTGTTTTTTTTTTTGGGGGTTGGGGGAAGGGGGGGGGGGGGGAGTTAAAAGTTGTTTAGGGTTTGATGTAGACGTTATATTGTCTTTGGCCTATGTATATCTTTTTGGTTCTTTTGTATTTGATATAATTTTGGCTAAATGGCACTTAAATAAATCACATTTATAAATAAATCATTTTTGGATTATTAACAAGTTATTTAAAATGTATTATTTTACAATCTATTTGAAGAAAAACTATTTGTTTTTGCCTCTATTGTGCAAATTTATTTTACGAGTCATTGGAAAACTATTTTGAGTGTTCAATAAATCTTTTAATAACACTAAAGTATCATCAATTTTCTCATGAGCTGTCTGTTATGAACGTGATAATTGGCCTTAATTCTACATGTGAAAATAAACACTGCCAACGAAGAAACACATTTTTTGTTTACAAATTTAAAAGTAATATAAAAAACACTTTGGATATGCCTATCAGGTGTCTTGTTAAAATAATGAAAAACCTAAATCTTAGTTTTGTATATAAATTTAAAAATAATTTTAAAAAAAGTCCCACCAAATGTCTTCAATAAATTGAATTAGAATTAGGTCCTAATACATTGTTAAGGGTCATTTTCGTAAAATCGGCCCAACCCAGCATAACCAACAACAAAAGCGGCAGGAACAGAATAAAACTATTAGGTCCGAGCGGCAGGAATAACAAAACACAGGCCCATAAACACGAGCAAATGGGTCTTGAGGAAGCAAATGGGCCTAAAGAGCCCGGAAAGAGAGAAATGACATCCATGGGCAATGTATGGTATGAAAAAGTAAGAATGGGCCGCGGCAGGCCCAAAGCGATGTAAAGAAAGTAGGGGTTAATGGCAAGCCCATGAACCCCAAGGATGAGAATGAGGAGATTGGGCCGAGGAAGCCCAATCAAGTTAGTAAGAGCCCATGGGTACACAGTCAGTAAATGGGCCGAGGAAGCCCGAGGAAAGTAGAAGGGCCACAGGCCCAAAGAAAGGGACAATGGAGCCCATAAAGTGAGAACACCAGCAGACTTCCATGAGTCACTGGGGGAAGAAGTGAAACGGCAGGTCTGAAATGGGCCTAGCAGGAACATGTTGTTATGGTAGGAAAGACCAAGCAATGGAACAAGACATACAATGTAAAACAAGAAATGGGCCGAGGGGGACGTTCTAAGAAGAGCCCAAGCTCAAAGGGAGGTAGTGGAAGTGCAAACAGTCCGCATAAAAATCAAGAGGAGCGGCAGACAAATACGAGCAAGGCACCATGAGCCGCAGGCCTGCTTGGAAAACACACATGACAAGGAGCATGCGCAAAGCCCAGGTGCCACCAGCCTGTACCCAGCCAATATGGGTCGTGGTGGGGCCATGGGTCCGTGGTAAGAGGTAAAGGGGGGTGTGGTTTGGTGGTGGGGAGGGGGGAAAG
Source organism: Quercus glauca (assembly GCA_023736055.1). NCBI lineage: Eukaryota > Viridiplantae > Streptophyta > Magnoliopsida > Fagales > Fagaceae > Quercus > Quercus glauca. The sequence continues at coordinate 58,718,187 of CM043325.1, read as the reverse complement.
GATTTATTTTGCGTTCCCTGTCCAAACCCTTTTTGGAGGTACGTCCTGCTGGGATGACAGACCGTCCAAAATGGGTAAAATTGGAGAGGGAACGCTGAGTGCATGCCATAGGAAGAGAGAGAGAGCATTTAAGGCCACGGCAGAGCAGTGCCACGGCGGACAGAGACAAAAACGAACCTGTCTTTGTCTGGCGAGGGGCGAGCTATGCACAGAGGGTGGTCGGCAAGCATGCCCAGACCAGACAAAGGCCGTTAGAGGGTAAATTGGTAAAAGGATGCTTGCGGCAGGCCCTATAAAAGGAGCCTCGCCGTGCCCTGTAGAGAGGACGGAAAAACAGAGGAAGAAAAATACATAGAAAGAAAAACTAAAAGGAAAAGAAAAAGAAAGGAAAAAGATAAGAAATCATTTGTGAGGATAATAGGCATGCACCCATAAATCTTTTCTTTCCTCTCCCCCTCAAAATCCCACTCTCTAAGGGATAAGGAAGCGGTAGAAATAACAAGAACTTTCTTCACACCTCAACCATTTAGGTCCGATTCCCTCAAAGTTATTAATCCCCACGGCAGGATATTCACCTGGGAGATTGATTTCATTGAGAGGAAGCGTTCTTCCTCTTTGGATGGTCACCATTACAGATTTGGTTATTTGGTTTGATGCTTGTCTTTGATCGAACCTCCATCGTTGTTTAATCCATTGCTTTTCTTTCCTTTTAAAAGCCGTTATTATCACTATTACTACTATTGCAACATTCGGCCATCATTATTACTGAAAGTTATAACATTCTGTCTTTTCATTTCGTTATCATTGCATCTGCCTGCTGTAATTTTGTGGTAATCAAACTCTGTTTGCCGTAAGGGGTGTTCCTGGCAGACAAGGTTGAGTTTGTGCACAAGCCGGCCCAAAGTGAATTGCAGTTGGGCCGGTCTCGACTCTCCTACTCAGAAACAAATCAGGGCCCATCACTTGTAAAAGGGTAGCCCAGCCCAAAACACAAAAAAGGCCCCTACATACATTACATGACTATTTAAACTATCCTTGCGAGTTTAAGCACATAAAAGTAGTACATAACTTTCAATTGGCATAATTCTGTAATTTAATGCCATATAGAACAAAAAAAAAATTAGCCCCGTTTTTTTTTTTTTTTAAATAGTATAAGAACTAATTTCTTTGCAAGAACAAAAAGTCAAAAACACAGTAAAAATTTAAACTTTGGCCTTCAACAGGTTTCTTAGTGACACAGGATATACCAAAATGCACTTTTGAACAATTTTTACTTTTTACTAAACACTGTTTTTTTAAGTAATAATAAGAAGGTTTTACTAACGTGTGCCCTTAGAATATATATTAGTAAATCATTTTAAGAAACTTTTTATGAAAAAACAAAAAAATAATTAACTATTTTGACAGTTTTTTCAATTTTCCATAAAAATATTCCCAAAATATTCCCCAAAAAAAAAACCCAATTCCAAACCGCACCACTTTTTCAAAAAGCAAAATATCAAAAAGCTCCTAGTAAGAAAGAGAGAGTTTATCCAAGTTCCCACTAAGAATGAGTGAGTTGATCAAATTGAGAGAGCGGGAAAAAATAGAGAAATACCAAAAATCACATTAGTAGATTAAGGGAACAACATTGAGTTTGGTTTTAGATATAGAATTGAGAAAAAAAAATGCATATGACCAACCATAACTAATCAGTCTAGATCAATAGTAAACTCCAAAATTTTGGGGTTAAGTCTTTGCTTGTTGTATATATGAAGTTCCAAATTTGTTTGATTAGTTTATGACTTCATTTAGAACTAGGAATGATTTTTAAATAAAGATGTAACCTGTTCTCTTGAAGTCATAAATAAGAAGAAAAAAAAAAGGGATTAATGGTTTTTGAAAACATCCAATCGAGGAGTTATCCTAGAGCAACACCCCATCACCAGAGGTTTGAATAGAATTATAGAAACGTTTGTGAGGAAGAAGATTAGAGGAATTGCCTGTTTGGTATCTGAACTTGAAAGCAGCATCAACGGTAATCTTCAAATGCATCATGTTACAGAATCGAGCACCACTTTGAAATGCATATTATTGTACAAATATAGGCCTGAAGAAAATTTATGGGATCTATCCAAAGAAAAAAGATGTTGATTAACAATGGCAGGGATACCATATGGTAAAAAATAAAAATAAAAAATCTCGCCATGAGAGAGCCAATGCTGTATAATTTTATTCAGTATGAAACAAACAATGTATATAACACACATGAATTAAAATCAAAATGTTAAAAAAAATGGTTCATGCCATTGTGGCAACTACAATTGAGCTTGAAGAGAGGTGTAGGGGCCTTTTTTGTGTTTTGGGCTGGGCTACCCTTTTACAAGTGATGGGCCCTGATTTGTTTCTGAGTAGGAGAGTCGAGACCGGCCCAACTGCAATTCACTTTGGGCCGGCTTGTGCACAAACTCAACCTTATCTGCCAGGAACACCCCTTACGGCAAACAGAGTTTATTACCACAAAATTACAGCAGGCAGATATAATGATAACGAAATGAAAAGACAGAATGTTATAACTTTCAGTAATAATGATGGCCGAATGTTACAATAGTAGTAATAGTAATAATAACGGCTTTTAAAAGAAAAGAAAAGCAATGGATTAAACAACGATGGAGGTTCAATCAAAGACAAGCATCAAACCGAATAATCAAATCTGTAATAGTGACCATCCAAAGAGGAAGAACGCTTCCTCTCAATGAAATCAATCTCCCAGGTGAATATCCTGCCGTGGGGATTAATAACTTTGAGGGAATCGGACCTAAATGGTTGAGGTGTGAAGAAAGTTCTTGTTATTTTTACCGCTTCCTTATCCCTTAGAGAGTGGGATTTTGAGGGGGAGAGGAAAGAAAAGATTTATGGGTGCATGCCTATTATCCTCACAAATGATTTCTTATCTTTTTCTTTTCCTTTTAGTTTTTCTTTCTATGTATTTTTCTTCCTCTGTTTTTCGGTCCCTTCTACAGGGCACGGCGAGGCTCCTTTTATAGGGCCTGCCGTAAGCATCCTTTTACCAATTTACCCTCTAACGGCCTTTGTCTGGTCTGGGCATGCTTGCCGACCACCCTCTGCGCATAGCTCGCCCCTCGCCAGACAAAGACAGGTTCGTTTTTGTCTCTGTCCGCCGTGGCACTGCTCTGCCGTGGCCTTAAATGCTCTCTCTCTCTTCCTATGGCATGCACTCAGCGTTCCCTCTCCAATTTTACCCCTTTTGGACGGTCTGTCATCCCAGCAAGACGTACCTCCAAAAAGGGTTTGGACAGGGAACGCAAAATAAATCCTTTCCCCCCTCCCCACCACCAAACCACACCCCCCTTTACCTCTTACCACGGACCCATGGCCCCACCACGACCCATATTGGCTGGGTACAGGCTGGTGGCACCTGGGCTTTGCGCATGCTCCCTGTCATGTGTGTTTTCGAAGCCAGCCTGCGGCTCATGGTGCCTTGTTCGTATTCGTCTGCCGCTCTTCTTGATTTTTATGCGGACTGTTTGCACTTCCACTACCTCCCTTCGGGCTTGGGCTCTTCTTAGAACGTCCCCCCTCGGCCCATCTCTTGTTTTACATTGTATGTCTTGTTCCATTGCTTGGTCTTTCCTACCATAGCAACATGTTCCTGCTAGGCCCATTTCAGACCTGCCGTTTCACTTCTTCCCCCAGTGACTTATGGAAGTCTTCTGGTGTTCTTACTTTATGGGCTCCATTGTCCCTTTCTTTGGGCCTGAGACCCTTCTACTTTCCTCGGGCTTCCTCGGCCCATTTACTGACTGTGTACCCATGGGCTTTTACTAACTTGATTGGGCTTCCTCGGCCCAATCTCCTCATTCTCATCCTTGGGGTTCATGGGCTTGCCATTAACCCCTACTTTCTTTACATCGCTTTGGGCCTGCCGCGGCCCATTCTTACTTTTTCATACCATACATTGCCCATGGATGTCATTTCTCTCTTTTCGGGCCCTTTAGGCCCATTTGCTTCCTCAAGACCCATTTGCTCGTGTTTATGGACCTGTGTTTTATTATTCCTGCCGCTTGGGCTTAATAGTTTTATTCTGTTCCTACCGCTCTTATTATCTGTTATGCTGGGTCGGGCTGAATTTACGAAAATGACCCTTAACATTTAGCCCCCTGAACATATGGAGCGTTCTTGCGGTTCATATGTGAATGAAGGACCTTTTTGTCTTTTTCACTTTTCCTTTTCCTTCGCGGGCTTTTTGAAACCACGAACTCTTTCCTGCACGTACAGGTATTTTTTCTTTTCTCTTGCCGTGAACAGTGATGACTCTTCGGATTTCCCAAAACGGTAGTTGTTTTAAGACATAACTGCCGCCTCATTAATTCCATCCTCTTTTCAATGGCTGACCAGTCGCCTCCCTTCACGCCGGCCTTAATTACCCAAGTATTTAAGAGAAGAATCCCTTCCCAACGTAGACACAGACTCCTCTTATTTCAAAACTTTTTCCTTTCCTCACCATTCTCTTCTTCTCGAAAACCCATCCCTTTCTTGCTCCATTCAAATCCTCACACTATGGCACCAGTGAAAACTCCGGCTTCTTCTCGCCGTAAAGGGAAAAGTGTTGCCGTGGACCCTCCGGTAGAACACAAAATGGAAGAGGAAGAGGCGCGCTCCGATTCGGACCATTCCGAGGAGGAGGAAGCACGGCGCGACCCAGACAGTGAGTGCGCCCCATTGATCGATCCTTGGTACAACCTTAGTCCTCATTTCCCTAAGGCCCCTGGAGAGTATGTGCCGCCGCCGGTGAACCGTGTGTGGCTTGCTCTTTGCCGGCGAAAGCCTGAAGTTTCTTGGGCTCCGGTGTCTTCCTCCATTTCCGACTTGATCATTCGCCAAGGTGTCGCCCTCCCCGTACCCATTCATTTCGAGTTTGGGTCCGGCACCGCCTTGGGTTGGAAAGAATGGGTTGATAGTGAGTTGTCCGATACCCATTTCATGGGTTTGCTTCAGAGGGCCGGTGTTCTGAAGGCCGTCGTCCTTTCTCGGAGTCTTTCCAACTTTAGAGATCTCTACAACCTCCGCCACTTAGTTCGTCGATGGTGCTCCACCACCCACACATTCTTCTTCTCCTGCGGCGAACTTACGGTTACTCTTGAGGATGTGGCCAACCAGCTTCTTTTGCCTATTCTTGGGGACGCCGATCCTGCCGCTATTGAGCTTTCCCCCGAAGAGGAAGACATTGAAGCGGAGTTGAAGAAAAGGATGGCTGGAAACGCCAAGTTGTCTTTTTGGGTTAGTTCTTCCTCTAAGTTTTCTGCTGTTGCTCGCCGTGCTGCTTTTATTGCCTTTTGGCTTTGCAAGTTTGTTTTCGGGTCCCCTCCACATTATGCCATAAAGCCTTTATATTTTCGTCTGGCTATCAAGATATCTGCCGGGGTGAGTCTGCCGCTAGCCCCCATGTTCTTAGGGCATTTATATGTGCAATTGGACATCCTGCGGAGTGACGAGAGTCAGGCAGGTTCTTGCCACATAGTCGCTTCTTCTGTTCATAGCACTATTCTGCAGCAGCTGTTATTTGAGCGTTGTGCTCCATATTTGGCGAAGTGTAGGCCCGTTAGATTTGCTAAGGAGAAGTATCATTCTTGTCCGCGGGCCATCACTGATTTTTGTGGCAGGTTTGAGCATGACTTTCCCTTGGCTTTTCGTTGGTCCGGTTTGAAGCCTATAGATTGTTCTATTGTGGAGTCCTTTGATGAAGATGTTGGTTTTTCTTGGAGGGCTTATAGACAGTTACGTCCTGGTTATACTTGTGCGGATTCGGTTATGGGTTCCTTTGTTGATACCGTTGGTACTACCACCCCACTGGCTGGCTTTGATGAGGTGGGCATCACATATTTGGCTGCCACCAACTCTGGGTGGCTGCCGTACTTGGCAGATGAGGGTGTGAGATTTGTTCATTATCCTGCCAACTGAGTGAGGAGACAGTTTGGCTTGGACCAGGATATCCCTGATGATCTCTCCTTCCTTGCGGAGTCCCCTACTTCAGCCAGACCCTTCCTGCGGTCTACTGCCTTTGCCTTTTGGAGAGAACGTTTTAGCGCTGTTACAGTTTCTGGTTCTTCGAGGGAGGGCCTTTACACTGCTGCTATGCATCTTTACTGGCAGCTTGTCATGGACTCGTTTGGTGCAGAGTTAGCCGGCAGCCATGGTTTCTCCTTCGTACCTCCTGAGGGGCTTAGTATGGTTATCTCTCCCAACCCTCGGCTGCTCCTTCCTTCTAAATCCGTGTTGGCTTATGCTAGGAAACAGAATCGGTCTGCCATCTTTGAGTGGGATGAAGAGAAGAGAGGGTGGTTTTGGCACGCAGGGGATTACCCCCCAGGTTGGGCGAAGAAGGTTAAAGTGGTGAACATTCCTGCATCAGCCAAGAAAACTCCTGCCAAGCCTAAGTCTGCTAGTAAGCCTAAGCCTGCCGCTCCCCAGCCTATTGCAAGTGCTACTCCTGCCAGCAAAACACGAGGCAGCAAAAGGAAAACAACTCCCCATCCTGCGTCTGCCGCTCAGCGAAGAGTAAGTTTCCAAGACCTTTTTTTTTTGTTTTGTCTCCCAAGTACATGTACATATGTATACATTTCTTTTCTCTTTTTCTCTGACTTCTCCTGGACCTTGGCTGTCTCTTTCTTTGACTCACTTTCTTATGCCTTTTGCTTTTGCAGTCTAAGCAAAAGGAGGATACGTCAGCCGCCCATCCCATTATACTTGAGGAGCCCGAATCAGAGGTATGTTTCCTCTTACTCCTGTACTTTGTCTAATCTGCCACATTTTGTTTTCTGGTTGCTCTACTTGCTCGAAGTATTAACTCGGCCCCTTATACTTCTTTTCTCTGCTCTTCCAGGATGAGCCCGAGCCTCTTTCCATATACCGCCCCACGGCCGAGGAGCTTTCTGCCCCCATGGGCACTCCTATGGCAGGCTCTTTTGATGGAGGCGAGTTTGCTGCACCTGCTCCTCCTACGGCCACTTCCTCCCCTACTGGACCGGTACCCATGGATGAGGGTACTCATACTGGGGAAGTTAGTGAGGCCATTCCCGCTCCTGCTGTGACATCTCCTGAAAAGGAAGCCACCCCCCTTGCCGTTACCGAGACTGAAGCCACCCCTGCTACTCCCCTCGTTATCTCTACTGATGACCCCTTCGCCGCTCTTTCTCAGGCAGCGCAGGGTGTTTCCTCTTTGGTAGTCACCCCTTCTTCTATTCCTGTTTCTGCCACGCGTGGATCTCGTGCTGAGTTGTCCTCAGAGGAGTCTGAGGAGATCTTTGAGGATCCTGAGGATGAGCCTGGCCTGGGGAGGAGGATTTCTGAGTCTGAGGAGGAGGATATTGTTCCACCGGAGGCGATGGGTATGCACTCTTCCTCTTTCTTTTTCTTCCTTTGTTAAGCTTTATTCATTTCCTTTTTTCATTTGCACATCTATATTATTATTTTTTTTTTCTTGCAGAGACCTTTGGGGAGTTAGGCATTTCAACGGGGGTGTCTGCGGTAGCTTCGCCTGCTATGCTCACAACACCTATTCCTGCCATATTTACAGCTTCTGTCTCCGCGGTTCCTTCCGTTCCTGCTTCTGTTTTGCCCACGGCCCCTATTATCGTTAGCTCAGGTAAGTTTTATATCTCATTCCTTCATTTCTTCCCCGCGGGCTTCTCTTCCTCTTATCTTTACCAAAGGTTCTTTAATTCAACCTTTGCATTTTCTGGCAGGTCTACCTTCTTCAGTGCTTTCTCAGTTTGAGGTGGGCAGTAGCTCTGCCACCCTTCCAGATCCTGCGAGCGAGGCCGCGGCCTTCTTTGTGCGCTTTGATCAGCCTGAAGTCAACGACCTTGATCCTGCTTCTTTCTGGGGCTCCGGACCCCCTTACATAGATTTTCATGGCTTCAGAGTCCCTGCGGACTGCGCTCCTCACTTGGTGATGATCTACGATAGTCGTGGGGACTTTATGCAGGGATTCAGACTTGGCCGATCAATCAGAGAGCACTTCCTGAGGATGTTAGGCAGTGTGTTGAACGACATCGAGCACAACTTCGTGGATACTGTCTCCACCGAGAGGATTTTGCAGTGGAGAGCCGCGGTACAGGAGCTCATTAGCGTTGGCTTTGCGGTGGAGTTCATCTTGGATCACCTTCGAGAGATCGCTCGAGCAGTTTTCATGAGGAGAGTTCAGCCTACCGTCGACGCCATTGATTCTCGCCTTGCGATCCTGAGGAAGGAAGTGGCAGACTTGGAGGGCCGCCGAGAGCGTCTTCTTTCTGGCGTGGGAGGACTTGGTCGTTTTGGGGATCAGTCACTTATCTCTGGACTTTATTGATGATGCAGTTGTTCCTTGTTTCGTAGTTTTTCTTTTGCCTTATTACTCTGTTTGGTACATTATGTTTTTCTATAGCACCTATTTGGGTTTGTTTGCCACAGTTTGGGTTTTTGTAATGATACTATACTTATGATGCTATACTTTGCTACTTTTGCTATGATGTATGATAACAAAAATACTTCGTGCTTTTCATTGCAAGGAAGCAAGTTACAAATTTTGACTCGTGACATAGTCATTTGAAAGACAAAAAAACAGAGTATAAGAAAAACATGACAACTTTCGGTAAACAAAAAAGGGTAAGAGATAATCACATTGCTTTTTCCCTTAGGCGTAGTAGTATTTCAACCATTTCCCATTGATGGGATCCATTAAGTCCTTTCCATCCATCTGAGTCAAACGGTAGTATCCACTTGGATGTGCTTCTTTTATCACAAAGGGTCCTTCCCACTTTGGTGCGAACTTCGATGGTCCTGCCAGGCCTCTCCTAACGTAGTCTGCCACCTTTAGGATCAGTTGTCCTTCCGTAAATATTCTTTCCTTAGTCATCCTGGCGTAAGCCTCAGTCATCTTTTGCCTGTATCTGCGGCTGTGTTCTTGAGCCTTTTCCCTCTTCTCATCAAGTCCTTCCAAGTCTTCGCATCTTTCTGCCGCAAAGACCTCTTCATCATTATCCTTTTCCTGCATTTGCATGACTCTCAGGGATGGGATTATTTTTTCTGCGGGGCTTACTACTTCAGTTCCGTAAACCAAAGAAAAAGGTGAAAAACCCGTGGCTGACTTAGATGAACTCCTGTAGGCCCAGAGAGCGTCTGGCAGATGCGTTGCCCAGCCTCCCGTGTATTCTTGGCTCATTTTACTGATGATTCTTATAAGGGTTTTGTTGGTTGCCTCCGCTTGCCCATTTCCTTGAGGGTAATAAGGTGATGACCGGTGATGTTTGATTTGATAAAACTCTAACATTTTCCTCACCTCGCTATTCACAAAAGGTGTGCCGTTGTCACTGATGATCCTGTGGGGGACTCCAAACCTTATGATTATGTTTTCTTTGATAAAGTTTGCCACTGCCCCTCCTGTGGCCTTACGAAGTGGCACTGCCTCCGCCCACTTGGTGAAGTATTCTGTAGCCACTAGTATCCATATGTATCCTCGTGACGGCGGATTCACCGGCCCAACTAAGTCAAGCCCCCAAGTGTGGAACGGCCATGGTGTGACCATGCTATGCAAGTTCTGTGGATGAGTGTGAATCAAATTGGCTTGTATTTGGCAACTGTGGCATCTTTTCACAAACTCTGCCGTGTCCCTTTTCATGGTAGGCCAGTAATAGCCCACTTGCAGCAAGCACCTGTAAAGCTTCTTCTTTCCCTGGTGTTCCCCACACTCCCCTGAGTGTACTTCTTTTATCATTTCTTTTGCCTCCTCAGGGCCCAAACACCTCAAGGGGTCTCCCTCATACCCCTTCTTGAAAAAGATCTTGTTGTGCAAAAAATAGCGCGTCGCTAACCTTCTAAGCTTGTATTTTTCGCTGTGCTTCTGCGGCAGAATACCTTCGGTCAGGTACTGTATAAATGGGTCTCTCCAGTCCTGGTTGATGAACACAGCGTAACTTTCTTCTCTGTCTGCCGCGAGTTGGCAGCTTCCACATTGGGTTTGGACTTGGTCCGCATCTTTGCTCATGGTTGGCTAATAAAAGCCCGCCCTTTGAAGTCTGCGGTAAAGGCTGACTTCTCCGCAGGATCCGCAAGTCTTTTCATGCACTTCTTTCAACTTTCTCTGGGCCTCCTTTTGCCCCACGCATCTGGACAAAACTCCGCCTGGCATCCTGCGGTATAATTCCCCTTTCATCAGAGCGTAGTCCTTGAGTACTTTTAGTCCCATGGCTTCTTCTCCTCCCATCAAGACTTCCTTTATGGGTATTCGCCAATCTCCTTCGTGGCGTTCCTCCTGAAATCTTTCTTTCAATACTTCAATTATGGATTCTTCCCTCTTGCTAATCTCCACTCTGGTGCTTTCCCCTTCAAACATTACTTGCGATCCTAGCGCGGCCAACGCATCGGCAAATCGATTCTCGTTCCTCGGGGTATGTTCTATTTCGAAGGTTAAGAACTTTTCTTCCATTTTCTGCGCCATTGCTCTGTACGGGGCCAGATTGGGTTCCTTAAGGGAGAAACTCCCTTTGGTCTGGCAGACTACTAGGTTGGAGTCACCTAATACTTTCAAATGCTTAACTCCCATCTCAAGGGCTGTGGCCAGCCTAGTTAAATAAGCTTCATATTCTGCCGTATTGTTTGAACAGGGGAACTCCAATTTGAACGATAGTGCTACTGCTTTATCTTCTTCGTGATACAAAACCACCCCAACCCCTCCGGACTGGGCGGTGGAAGATCCGTCAAACTTCATTACCCACTGTTCCCTGAGTTCCTCTGCCATGGCTACTTCCCCTGGAACTTCGTCGTCCAGCGGGAATTCTTCCTCCCCTGGAAACTGCGCTAACAAATCTGCTATAGCCTGGCTCTTTACTGCTTTGGGCGCCCCCATTCTCAAATCATACTGCGACAGTTGTAATAGCCACTGTGATATCCTGCCAGAGAGGATGGGCTGCTGTAATAAAGTTTTGATAGCGTGCGACTTGGTCATCAGCCATACTTCATAGGCCAAGAAGTAATGGCGTAATCTTTGTGAAGCATAAACGATAGCCAGACATGCCCTTTCAGCCCTTAGGTAGCGAGTTTCTGCGTCTTTCAGGGCGCGGCTGATGTAATATACTGGTTGCTCGATGCCACTTCCATCCTCTTGGGCAATCAAGGCACCGATGGCATATGAATTAGTAGCCATATAAAGCAGTAATGGCCTTTTGTGTATTGGGGCCTGTACGGTAGGGAGGTTCATCATGATCTGCTGCAGCCTCTTGAAGGCCGCCTGCTGCGCTTCTCCCCATACAAAGTTTTGCCCTTTTCTCAATAACTTGGTAAAGGCCGAGGTGATTGATGCCAGCCCAGGGATGAATCTCCGGATGTACGAGACTTTCCCCAAGAAACTCTTTAGTTCTTTCACTGTGGTTGGGGGCCTCATAGTTGCAATGGCCGTAGCCTTTGCTGGGTCAACATCTATCCCTCTGCTGTGTACTAGGAAGCCCAAAAATTTCCCCGAGGATACACCGAACGCACACTTGAGGGGATTCATTCTCAACTTAAATGCTCTGCACCTTTCGAACACCTTTTTCAGCACCCGGAAATGTTCTTCCCTCTTCCTAGACTTAACTACTATGTCATCCACATAGTCTTCTAACTCCTGATGCATCATGTCGTGGAATATAGCCGTCATTGCCCGTTGATAAGTTGCGCCTGCATTTTTTAATCCGAAGGGCATCACGGTGTAGTGGAAGTTTCCCATGGGCGTTCTAAAGGCTGTTTTCTCCGCATCTTTTGGTGCCATTCTGATCTGGTTGTACCCGCTGAAGCCGTCCATGAATGAGAACATGGCGCTTCCTGCCGCAGAATCTATCAACAAGTCCATATTGGGTAATGGAAATTCATCTTTTGGGCATGCTTTGTTGAGATCTCTGAAATCTACGCAACACCTGATCTAGCCATTCTTCTTTTTTACCGGTACTATGTTGGATAGCCAGCGAGGATGTTGAATAGGCTTTACGAATCCTGCGGCTAGCAGTTTCTGTACCTCTTTGACTATCTGTCCTTCAATTTCTATGTGAAATACTCTGGCAGGCTGGACTATTGGCCTGGCCTGCGGGTCCACATTTAACGTATGTGCTACTAACCCAGGGTCTAGCCCCGGCATTTCACCGTAGTCCCATGCAAATACGTCTTTGAATTCTTCTAGTAGCAGTACCAATTCTCTTTTCTCATCTTTTGTCAAGCTTGCGCTGATCGAGATGGGTCTCGGCCCTTGTGAAACAGATCCCAGGTCAATTTCCTCCATTTCCTCTTCTGCCATGACCTGCACCTCTTTTTCGGCTATAACTCCTTCGCATTCTTTTTCGTTGCTTTCCTCCTCTGGGCTTTCTTGGACTCTACAGCACATCAAGCCCCCGTGCTGTCTTCCCTGGGTGGGGCCCGTCTGAGTTTCAACCGTGGGCCCCACGTGCCTTCATAATTTGTAAATGATTCTGCCATCAGAGCCTTTGACTCTTGTGCATCGGGGCATGTCTTCAAATCCTGCGGCGGGCGCTTCTTTCCTTCGTTTCTTCCTTGCTAATAATTCCCTCAGATCGGGTTCTGGGTCATCTTGGACATCCTTCCATCTAGGCACGAAGGTACCCAGTGGTCTTGACACTGAACTCTCCCCAGAGGGAGCCCATTGATCATAGAACATAATCTCCACCAAGTGAGCTTCCGCTCGTTCGAACGGTGAAGGATTTGCGGCTATGCGTACCTCCCTACCGTTCAACCTTCCTTTCACACATTGGTGATAGGTGGATGGGACCAGCCGGTGTTTATGCAACCATGGCCTCCCCAGAAGCACGTGGTAGGATACTTCAGTCTTTACCACGTGGAACCGTGCTAGAGAGGCTATGGGACCCACCTTCAACCACAGCTAAATGTGGCCTGCTGTGTACTCACCCCTCCCACCGAAACCTGTTACTTCCATTGGGCATCCCTGAATCTTCCTTTCTGAAATTCCTGCTGCCTGCAGAGTGCTTAATGGAATGAGGTTTACAGAAGCACCCGTGTCTACTAAAGCTCTCTTTATGGGGATTTGATATATGGATGCCGCCAAGTACAAGGGCCTCCTGTGGTCCGGTTGCCCCACTTCCATATCTTCTTCACTGAAAGTGATTTCAGTTGACTCCTGTAAGAGAGCCCTTTCATCTGATATTTCTGCCGATAGACACTCTACTCCTGCACCGGAGGCAATGCTCACCAAGGCCTCGGTGGCTACCTTTCTCTCCTTTGCTGATAGTCCCAGTTGGTCGAATAAATTTCTGAACTTAGAACTTTGTTGTAGAGTGGTAATGGCCGCCGCAGGCAGAGCCATGTTTTCTTCCTTATCCTCTCCTGGGTCAGCACAAATTACCACCGCTGCCACACCTTTCCCTTTATGGTTCGGGAGTGGGTTTCTTTGGACTTCCTGCTGGGACAATTCTAGAGTCCCCTCTTTTATCCTGCGGTGGACCAGTCTGCGGAGCGCCCAGCACTCTGCGGTAGCATGTTGGACATAATTGTGTAAACGACAAAAACGTGGGTCCCTCCATTCTTCCTCCGAGGGCTCCCTGGCAACCTGGTTAGGTTTGAAAATTCCATCTGCTATCCATCTGTCTAGCAATACGTCTAATTCTTTTGAGGTGCATGGTATTGGCGGGGGAGTGTCATATTCCCTCCCCTCAGTCTTCCTTCTCCGTTCTCCAGTGGACACTGCCATTGCCTGTGGGGCGTTTCTTTTGTCTGAGCTTGGCTTCACTGACTGAGCCGTCTTTCTTGCCTTCTGCAATAGCTGGGCGAATTGGGAGATTTCCAAATTCTCGAGTACAGCCCTGTACTCCCTGATCATGTTCGTCATACACATCTCCACCAACGTCCTTTCTTCGCAATGGTCATAGCAGTCAAGTGCTATGTCCCTGAATCTCTTGATGTATTCCATCAAGTCTTCACCACTTCTCTGTTTGGTTGCTTGCAGGGTTGCAAGCGTCACCGTTTCTTCTCCGTGGAAGTACTTGGTGCAGAATACATCTACCATGTCATCCCATGTTGGGATGGTTCCTGGCTTTAACCCAATGTACCAGGTGTAAGCCCGGTCGCACAATGACTTAGAAAATTCTCGAAGACATAAGTCCTCGTCCGTGGCGTAAGGACCAAGTGTGTCGATGAATTTGCTCACGTGTTCGACAGCACTTCCCCTTCTACCATCGTACTGCGCGAAAGCTTTTGGTTCATACCTTTCAGGGTATGGTTTGCTGAGTACCCTCGATGGGTAAGGAGGCCTTCGTGCATAGAACCTCTCCTTAGGCGCCCTGGCCCTTTCCTGCTCCAGGAGGGCGGATACCTCAGCCATTGTGATGAAACGCTGCTCTGCATTGTGTGGGACACCTCCTGCCGGCGTCTCTTCTTTATCTGTCGCGTGCCCTGGGTCATGCTGACTTCCTTTTTCTTTTGTCTTGTCGGTCTTCAGCTGACGGATTTCTTCTATCATTTGCTGCTGTGAGTGTTGCAACGACTGTAAAACCTCAATGAAAATATTGGCATTGTCAGTGGGCATTCTTGGTGGCGGTTGGGGGTCAGCCCCCGTTCCGTTGGCACATTCTGCCTGGTTGAGTGGTGGTTGGTGAGGCGTTGTAGGCCTCGACTCTGCCTGTGAGGGTACAGCACTCATGTTTCGAGTTGTCCTGGACTTTGGAGGCATTTGTTTGTGTGGGCTCTTGTCCCTGTCTATTTCTCAACTCCCCAGTGGAGTCGCCAATTTAATGTAGGGGCCTTTTTTGTGTTTTGGTCTGGGCTACCCTTTTACAAGTGATGGGCCCTGATTTGTTTCTGAGTAGGGGAGTCGAGACCGGCCCAACTGCAATTCACTTTAGGCCGGCTTGTGCACAAACTCAACCTTATCTGCCAGGAACACCCCTTACGGCAAACAGAGTTTATTACCACAAAATTACAGCAGGCAGATATAATGATAACAAAATGAAAAGACAGAATGTTATAACTTTCAGTAATAATGATGGCCGAATGTTACAATAGTAATAATAGTAATAATAACGGCTTTTAAAAGAAAAGAAAAGCAATGGATTAAACAACGATGGAGGTTCAATCAAAGACAAGCATCAAACCGAATAATCAAATCTGTAATAGTGACCATCCAAAGAGGAAGAACGCTTCCTCTCAATGAAATCAATCTCCTAGGTGAATATCCTGCCGTGGGGATTAATAACTTTGAGGGAATCGGACCTAAATGGTTGAGGTGTGAAGAAAGTTCTTGTTATTTTTACCGCTTCCTTATCCCTTAGAGAGTGGGATTTTGAGGGGGAGAGGAAAGAAAAGATTTATGGGTGCATGCCTATTATCCTCACAAATGATTTCTTATCTTTTTCTTTTCTTTTTCTTTTCCTTTTAGTTTTTCTTTCTATGTATTTTTCTTCCTCTGTTTTTCGGTCCCTTCTACAGGGCACGGCGAGGCTCCTTTTATAGGGCCTGCCGTAAGCATCCTTTTACCAATTTACCCTCTAACGGCCTTTGTCTGGTCTGGGCATGCTTGCCGACCACCCTCTGCGCATAGCTCGCCCCTCGCCAGACAAAGACAGGTTCGTTTTTGTCTCTGTCCGCCGTGGCACTACTCTGCCGTGGCCTTAAATGCTCTCTCTCTCTCTTCCTATGGCATGCACTCAGCGTTCCCTCTCCAATTTTACCCCTTTTGGACGGTCTGTCATCCCAGCAGGACGTACTTCCAAAAAGGGTTTGGACAGGGAACGCAAAATAAATCATTTCCCCCCTCCCCACCACCAAACCACACCCCCCTTTACCTCTTACCACGGACCCATGGCCCCACCACGACCCATATTGGCTGGGTACAGGCTGGTGGCACCTGGGCTTTGCGCATGCTCCCTGTCATGTGTGTTTTCGAAGCCGGCCTGCGGCTCATGGTGCCTTGTTCGTATTCGTCTGCCGCTCTTCTTGATTTTTATGCGGACTGTTTGCACTTCCACTACCTCCCTTCGGGCTTGGGCTCTTCTTAGAACGTCCCCCCTCGGCCCATCTCTTGTTTTACATTGTATGTCTTGTTCCATTGCTTGGTCTTTCCTACCATAGCAACATGTTCCTGCTAGGCCCATTTCAGACCTGCCGTTTCACTTCTTCCCCCAGTGACTTATGGAAGTCTTCTGGTGTTCTTACTTTATGGGCTCCATTGTCCCTTTCTTTGGGCCTGAGACCCTTCTACTTTCCTCGGGCTTCCTCGGCCCATTTACTGACTGTGTACCCATGGACTTTTACTAACTTGATTGGGCTTCCTCGGCCCAATCTCCTCATTCTCATCCTTGGGGTTCATGGGCTTGCCATTAACCCCTACTTTCTTTACATCGCTTTGGACCTGCCGCGGCCCATTCTTACTTTTTCATACCATACATTGCCCATGGATGTCATTTCTCTCTTTCCGGGCCCTTTAGGCCCATTTGCTTCCTCAAGACCCATTTGCTCGTGTTTATGGACCTGTGTTTTGTTATTCCTGCCGCTTGGGCTTAATAGTTTTATTCTGTTCCTACCGCTCTTATTATCTGTTATGCTGGGTTGGGCTGAATTTACGAAAATGACCCTTAACAAGAGGCTAAAACAATATTTCCATTAAAATTATTGTGTATTCCAAAGCCGTCTTATGCATTTTATAAAGTTTGTAGACTGTTCTCTTGTATAAATTGCAGATTCAAACGGAGTAGGATTCTTAAGGTTGTTAAGATAACTCTATTATTAAGTTTTTAGAATCTTATTCTTCCACAGTAAAATAAGTGAATTGTTTTGGCATCTTTAAATTATTGATGACGTGACAAATCTAATCCACCCATTTCAAAAAGAATTTTAAGAACTCTGAATAAACTACCCTACAAGCTCTAAAAGATCTTCAAGATTGTCCTCTCTAGCTAAGGATTCCTTGATTAGGGGTGGCAATTTTTATTGGCATGCTAAAGTTGTGTCGTGTCATCTCATGAATATTCAACTATATGAGTTGACACTGACCTAACATATTTATTAAATGGGTCAAAATCCCTCAACCCTAACACAATCTTTTTATTAAAGGAGGCATTCATGCCAATCTGTTTATCAAATTTTATCAAAACAAGAAGAAAAAAAATAGTATTAATTTAATTGACCTAAATTACGAAAAACCAAAAAAATAGTTTTTTTTATATAAAATTCAAAACTAACAGAGTAACTGCATCACTAAAAATCATTCAAAATTAAAGTATATTTTAATATCACAAATAATCAATTACAATATGTGAAACAAAATAAACTACAATAGTTAATGTCCGATCACAATAATCAATTTAAGAAACATAGATAAAGGTAAAAGTTAAAGACAACGACAATGATGCGATGGTGGTAGAGAATTCAAAGAAGAAAGTAAAAGATGATAAAAACTAGGATTTCAAGTAATAGAGAGAAGTGACGGACGATGGTGAACGCAACCCCAATGACAGAAGGGTGACGGTGGCTAGGTGGCAAAGAAAATAAGTTGAAATTGAGGTCGAGTGATAGGTGGCCATAGGACTTGGAAGAATGCAACTAAGAAAGAAAGTAAGTTTACATACCTAGGGTTTTGAAGGATATATTGGTTAATGACAATTAGTTAGACAAGTCAAACAAGTTCTGTGGTTTGGACACGAGCACAAAAAGTTTATAAAACGAGTCATTCGTGTAAACCTAAATATGACACGAACCTGTTAAATCTCAACCCATAATTTGCTAACTTTATGTTGTGTTAGGTTGGATTTTGCCACCCTAACTTGATTCTTCATAAAATAGTAAATACACAACAATGGCAAATTAAATGACGAACAAGATGGCCCACAAGCTCCATGCTCCTGTGAAAAAAAAAGCAAGAAATGAGAGAGACGCCGAAATCAACACAAGATAAACAAACCCCCAATTCAACAGCGGGAAATGGATACATTATTAAATAATCAGATCAAATAATCAAGTGAGGCGTGTACCAGTTTTCTTATTTTCCTCAATTAGTGTGACCCTTGCACTTGAGTCCAGGGATACAGATGCCAAAGCCCTGTATTCAGAGTTTACATGCTTCACTGTCAAATTAATTAAAGGAAAGAGCTGCAGCATAATTGTGATCAAGAAGTAAAATGCAGATATGTATGTTACAACCTTGAGTCATGCGAGAATGAAATTGCAGTTACAAAGCCAAGGTGTGCTTTCCTAACAACTGTCTGAACCTGCTTACTGGCTGAATTTAAAATAAAAACATCACCTTGAGCTGTCCCGCTGCATGTCAACCAATCAAAGGGAGGAAATGTTAAGTGCTCGAGAAGATGCATTGTAAGAGTTTAAACATACACCACACCATCGTTACAGACCAAAACAAATAGAAAGTTCATTTTTTCAGAAATAGAGGAGGTCCTTCCCACAAAGGATTGGACCAAAAATGCAAGGTTTAGTCATTTCAAGACTGCAAACAGATTTGAGGGCTGACATATAAACCATTTTCCTTAAGCCAACGGTCTAAAAAACTATTGCAGGATGTCTTTAAAAAAAAAGTAAGTTGTATTCTCTCAGTGTTGACCATAGTGACATATATCTATACTGTAGATAACTCTAGATGGGAGGATTGTTGGTGATAAAAAACACAATCACATCTATAAAGGATACAGAACTTGAAAACTAAAATCACGAGGAAGGTGAAAATTCATCTCCACGAGAACTTGAACTAGCCAATCAAGTTTTTTTACCAGGCAAGTAGCTTTCCATCTGGTGAAACAATGAAGGCCAAAATTGTGTCACGTACTACAGTCTTTGATCCTATCCTCTTCCATGATTTTGTATCCCATGTTACAATGTTTCCACCTTTACCCATGTAGAATAATAATCACAATGGTCAGCTCATGAAATGGTACGGTGTAAAAGGTAAGCACTTCTTTCAAAAACTGGGAGGATGGCTTCTAGTCTGATTTCTCCTGTCACTGCAGCAATATATAGAACCTAATTCATATCATTACTCACAGAGAATCTACAAAAGCAGAAAACTTCATCCTGTATGTAAACAAATCTTATTAGTTCAATCCATAATATAAAAGATTTATCAAATCAAATCAAAGAAAATCATGAAGACTTTTAAAAGATGTACTAGTATTATGCCTGTGCGATTTACTTCTACCAGGATGAAAGCTGTTTGAGTAGGGCTCGTGAGAATACCAAGGCAAGCTTTAAGACGATTGGCCAACAGCTTAGTAATGCATTTGTAAATAATGTTGCAGCAAGAAATAAGTCTAAACACAGACATGGTAGAATAGTTAGGTACCTTAGGTACAAGAGTGATAATGGTAGCATTCACTTCACCTGGGAGCTTAGATGAGGAGAAGAAAGAATGAATATCAGCCAAGACATCACCCTTCACTATATGCCAAGCTTTCTAGAAAAAGTGGGCGGTATATCCATCAGGACCATGGGCTTTGTCACCGTCCATGAAAAACAAAGTGTCTTGAATCTCCCTATCTGTAACTTCCTGTTGCAACTCCATTCTCAGCTGTTCAGGATGGGTCTTCTACATAATCTGAGCAAGGTCAGAAATAGAACTAAAGAAGTAGAAGTCCCTAGTAGCTGCTGATAGAAATTCACTTCTAACTCTTTAATCTGCCGAATATCCACCCTTGCCCCAGAAGCATCATAAAGACATTTTAGTTTATTTTTTAGCTGCCTTCACTTTCACCATTCTACGAAAATAGCCACTATTTTGGTCACCCAACCTCAGCCAAGAGACCCATGATTTCTGCCTGAGAAAAGCTTCCGCTGCACTACTAACAGATTTGTACAAATGAAGAGCATCCCCTGCACTTTGTTCAATTTACAGGGTTCAGAACAACCAGGATTATTCAGGAGACTTAACTGGAATGAGTCAAGCTGAGCCTTAGCAACTTCAAATCTCAAAGAAATTCCTCCAAACCTGGTCTGGTTAGAGACCTTTAACTCAACTTACAGGAGCTTTAATTTCTTGTAGAGGAGAAACATAGGAGTTCCCTGAACAACCTAAGACCTCACTTGACTTACAATTTCAAGGAAATGATCATTAGCAGTTAAGAAGTTAAAGAAATTAAAAAGTTCAGGACCAGCATTCTGCACAGGCAAAAGGGATAAAAAGATGGCAGCATGGCCTGAAATCCCAGGAGGTAAAACTCAACCAGAGTCTAAGGAAAAACAGATAATTAAACGGAATTACTGAGGGCTTTGTCCAACTTCCTAGCCAAAAATGCAGTAGCATCTCTCTTATTATTCCAAGAGAACAGAACACCAATATAAGGATGATCAAATAGTCCTTGAACACCCATCCAGTTAGCAAAATTCAGCTTCAAAACCAGGGTTTCCCAATCCCCCAAACCTCTCACTCGAGTCTTTAACTACATTGAAATACCCCAAAACCACCCAAGGTCTATCTCAAGTCCTCCATTGTAATCCAGAAATGGCTTGCCACGGCTCCTGCCTTTAAAATCACAGTATGCACCATAAACAAAAAGCACTTCCCATTTTGCTGAATTAGAAAGAAAAACCACCTCCCAATGGATAATTTGATCAGCCTTTAACACCATTAAGACATGGAAAATATTAGTGTTCCAACAAACCCAAATTCTTCCTAATTCATGATTATCATAATTATTGAGGAAACCCCAATTTGGAAATAAGGCCTCTTTTATCTGTAGGCCATTCCTATCTCTAACCTTTGTCTCAACTAAATAAACCAAATCAGCTCTTTGATCCCTAATTAATTTCTTTACCTCTCTTTGTTTAGAAGGATCATTTAGACCCCACACATTCCAGCACAACACTATTCTCTAACAATTTCCAAGTAAACTGTCCACATCACTCACCATTGGAGTATTAACAGGGTTGAGCACAATCTTACCCTTTTCCTTGGCTTTCACATTTTTTATTGGCTTTAGTTTAGCTCCCTTCTCTATGGCAGCATCCAGAAATTCCAATAGAGAGAACTGGCCTGGTGCCCCTTCCTCACACCCTTCAGCTTTCTTCCCAGCAGCCACTTGAGCTCTAGTGACTCTCCTATTTCCTTCCCTAGAATTGGGGGACACCACAGGTGCAACATTGGGGTCTTTTATTCCAGTATCTAGAGGAACAGGGACAACATCATTCACAGTACCACCCACGGACTCAGACATGTTAGCTTTATCTTGAAGTACACTCAAGTCATCTTTCCTGAGGACAGAGACCTGCTCCTGTAGCGCCCGCCCCCCACCCCCCACCCCCCCATCATTACCATTCCCAACCTGAAGAGGGCCAAATCTATTAGGTGACAGAAATTCCTCTACCCCCAGCCACAGATATCTTTGGAGAGGAGGGAAGTCCTCTGAACCTGATCCTTATCCTTGGGAACCCAAGTCTTGTAAGGTTTAGAAGGACTGAATTTGGATAAGTGACCAAACGCTTTGCAATGCAAACATTTTCAGGCTTCCATGGATACTCAATTCCAACTTCCAAGATCTTTCCATCAGGCAATTCAACAACCAAGGAATCAGGAAGTTCATCATCAAATCCAACTTCCACACAAACTCTAGCATATCCAAGCCACTGGTGTTGTTAAGTGACTGCATAAGCATATAATGGCCTTCCCACACCACTTGCTAAATAACTCAAGCACTTGGGGGTCCATAACTCTATTGGCAGTTGCAGAAATTTCACCCAGATACGAATTCTGCCCAACTTTAGATTACTAAGTTGCAAACCAGGCTGCCATCTTCAAAGAAAGAGAAGTTTGTTGGCCACATACCATAATCTAGCATTAAGGACAGCATCCCGATCTTGAACCAAAACAAATTTGAACAAGAAAAGGCCCTTCTCAAAAGTGAACACCACCCCACCAAACAGCTTCCACAAAGTCTAAACAGACCTCTTTACCAGAAAAAATGGTAACTGTTTATCAAAAAATTGCCCTACCAAAAATGTAGACCATTTTTTTTTTATAGGTAGACCATTGCACAACCTCAATAATTTCTTGAGGTGGGAATACAACCACCCAGCCATTTCTCATGCTTGGAGGGTGATATTCCAGGAGCATCTCATGCCTATCTCCCAAGGAAGAGATTTCTAATCTTTGGAAACAGAATTAAAATTCCAAACCCCTTGCTTACCAGACTTACATGAAATTTGTTGGTTTGTTTATCTGACATAAAAGCATAATTTATCGAACACTTTTTAAAATTTTCAAAAAGGCACAACTTTTTAGGTAAACTTGAAAAGTATCATCTTATAAACTTATTTTAGAATGCGGACATCTCCCAAAGAAAAGATGGATATGCAGGAGGGACTACAATTTTTAAGATTTACTTATAATCAGATTCAATAGAGACTAGGGTAGAGTAGAATCAATATAATTTCACATGATTTTAGAAATTAATCATGAAATTGTACATGTTTAAAAATTATAATCTTTACTTGTGAAAATTTAGCCGTTTTATTTAAAAAATAATTTCTATTAGTATATTATTTGCTTACTTATCTGATTTTATATTTTAATTCAGATCAAAACTCAGCCACAACTTTAAAGCAGCAGTCTGCATTTTTGGATTTATGTATATATTATTAGAACTTGGATGTCATTGTATCTACATTCTGCACTTAGTCCAACCTGCTGACAGCCCTATATTATATGGAAAAACTAAAATGAAAAACTCAAGTACAGGGAACCAGGACTTACATTTGTCAATTCAAAGTATGGTCTCATAGCCTGCACCATGCCTTTCTGCATAAAAATGGTCCTTTCAGGAATTTCTCCTAGCAGTAAGCAAACAATGACTGCCCATTTGTTACAGTGAACTCAAAAACCAAGTGCAGCAACAGGGGCTTTCTGAGCAGCTGCAGGAGGGATTCTTTGCATCTGTATACTCCAACTGAATTTTCCTAATCATTCCTAGGTAGAAAAGGTAGTGGAAGAACTGCAAGAGTGAACAGTTGTTTCAGAATGTGCAGCTTATAAGCGAAACAATTTAAATAGAAGCCACAATCACTGCCCCATCAGTGAGATTCGAAACTAAGAAACCCTTCCAACCCCTCTTCTGAAAAAAGAAAGAAAAATAGTTCCTTCACTATTATCTGTAATTTTTCCACAGCAATTGGATCCTGTCCATCCATCTTTTGTTTGACATTAACCAAAATTTCTCTAACATTTTCCATTTCCCCAAGGGCCTAATTGGATTGAGGGACAAGGGAGGGGGAGTGGAAGGGAGTAGAGTAGAGTTGGTTGAAAATAAGCTAATTTTGGGCCAACTCTACTCTACTCTCCCTCCTTCGACCTCAATCCAAACGGAGCATAAAAGTTTAAAATCATATATAATTTGAAAAAGACATAGGAAACAATATATTTAGTAAAGACTAGTGATAGGGTTGCCAAGGAGCAAGCATGATGAAGGGAACAAAAGGTTGACAAGATTGCCATTAAAAGAGCATCCGATAGGCTATGTCATGTCATGTTATCATCTCTGGCTTAATTGTTAAACCTTTTGCAATAATTATAACTATCATTGTACTGAACCCTAAAAACTTAATATTATAGTTGCAAACATGCAACTTGGCCTCCCACAGAAATCTGAATTATATCCTACATGTCAATGACCCCAAAGTGTAATGGGCATATAGTTTTTTAGTAACAACATTTTTTTTTTTTGAGAGAGTTATAATATGTTGCTAACCTCAACAGCTTAAACTCCTTCCCACTTAAACCCCCAAGCACTTTTTGCATGGGGGGGTGTCAATTGAGCTACAAGACTCTAGGTAGCTTTGTAGTAAAAACAATTAATAGTTACCCGCTGGTTTGAATGGGCTCCAAATCGAGGTGCCTTCGACAGAGGCTTCTTTGCCTGATCATATAAGTTGTAATGATCAGGCAAAGAAGTGTTTCCTGCATCATGCCAATATCCACGTACAAGACCCGGTAATATAGACATATGATCTATCAATTACAAATTTATCTGATCCAACTCGCATATCAAAACAAATAAATAAATAAAATTTACCTGACCCAACTCATCATGGCGCAGGGTCACAATACAGTGCAGGGAATGGAGGTTACTGTTAATGCATGAATGTCCAAGTTAATCATACAATCAATCAGTATGAGTGAGAGACAATATCATTCAATTCAATACATATTTGCCTCACTGATAAAGATAAAATTAATCCCTGATAATCAGATATTCATGACAAAAGAAAATTAACCCTCTAATTTCATCAAGACCCCCCAGTGAGTTCATAGCTAAGAGAATAATAGAGGTAGAGCCTGGATGCTAGAACATCAGCGGTTCTCCTAATCATGTTCTTCAATCGAACAATGGAAGCTGAGGCGCACAAGCTTTAGCCTCAGAGACATCAAAAGCAATATTAAAAACCACAATGACATCAAAGAAATCTAACCATGTTACCTCATTGTATCTCTTCTGATCAATGAGAAATATTAGCACAAGAAAATCGTAAATCCCTAGCTCTGGCAAGGAGTGTTTTGCAACAGTTTTGAGTCCCAGATGTAGCAGTGTCAACATCCATGTCATGTTCATCCTCCTGTAACCAACCTTTAACAGTTTTAGTGTTCAAAAGCATGAAAAACATTCAATGTATAAATTCTAATTACAATGAAAATAATTATCAACTAACTATTCCTGTAATTTAGGTTGCTCAACAATATAAAATGCAGTGGTCTGTGACTCTGTAATACTAAAAGTCATTATATTTCTAAACTTTAAAAAAAAATTATTAAGTAAAGGCTGATTATTAAATCCAATCTGAAAGTAAAACTCCAAGAAAACATAAAACATATGTTAGAATACTCCCACATAATTATAAATCGTTAATTAGAAATTAGATTGCAAATCAAATCCTGCTAGCCTTGGAGTTTAATTTCCAATAACCTATTTCATATGAACCTCATTCATATTACCATATTCATTCACTTGAAAACCATGTTGAAAGGCGGAAACATTTGGCATCATTGGATATGGCACACACACTAGCATTAGTTACTTGATTGGAGTGTAGTAGCACATAAAGGAATTATGGGTGTTAATGGGTTGGTAAAAATTGGGCTTCAAGGACTAGCAAAAATGCATGATCCAACTAGATGCACTGCCATATTGAATCCAATCAGTTAGGTTCATCATCATTGGTATCATAGTTAGGTTCATCATCATTGGTATCATAGTTGTTGATCTAATGAGTCAGCATCAAAGGGAAACATTTAAGGAAATTCTGATTGGATGAAACATCATGGAGATAGGTTGTTTTCTGTTAAATAAGTCCAATGTGTAACTACTAACTAGAATGGTTCTGGTTCTGGCTTGCAAGGAATGCTAGACTTGAGAATTTTTTTGCTTGAGCTCGGCTTGTTTATGAAACAAGCCTAAAAAGGCTCAAGCTTAGCTTGTTTATAAATAAATAATAAATGAATGAACTTTTTATCGAGTCTAACCCGAGCTATTTATCAATGGCTCAATTCATTTAGCCCTGTTTTCAATTACTATTATTTAACATCAGAATATGCCAGGTGCATCATCAATTGTGCAAACTGCCAATTCCTTTTTTCACTTATTCACTTTTTAAAAAATACACCATTCCAAGAATGAATATAGACTATAGAGAACATAAATCACAAAAGGACCCAAACTCAAAATGCCCCCAAAATTACCTTGGGAAGATATGCAAACAACCAACCATGCAACTCAGATCCTAGGATGAGAGTGAAATTGTGGAGTGCAGTGAGCACAGCTGCGTTCAGCTTCCGCCTCAGCGCCATGGTAAGATGAACCACACGCACAACAAATTGCACCTCTCAGTTATATGCACTGGTCTAGATGAGAGATGCAATCCCCTCCAGATCTAAACTCATGTACATATGCATAAACACCAAATCTAAAACATGTATGCTACATAAAGTTGCATTTTTTTAAAATAATAAATTTAAAATGGATTCAATAAAAACTCATGTGCATCCATGTACATGGGCAGCTACATAAAGGTGCAGTGCAAAACCTTCTTTTTGTACTTTATGGCTAAGTTCACTGTATCAGAAACACCAAATTCATAAAATCACATCAAAATCTAAACTTCAACTCGCAATTCCCAATATATGAGCAAAGAAATCAAATCCCAGGTCCCCAATTTCAGAAAGCAGATTTCTACTTTGTGGCTAAGTTCATTGTCTTAGAAACACCAATTTCACAAAACCACAGCAAAATCTAAACTTTAAAACGCAATTACCAATATTTGAGCAAAACAAACAAAACCCAGATCACCAATTCCACAAATTCAACATCAGTCAACAAAATTTAGACTATAATGCAAAAACCCAAAACTAAAAAATAAAAAATTAGGAATATATAAAATTATAAACACTTATAGGAATATATAACTGTGTGTAGAAGTTGATATTACAGTGCAGAGTTGACAAGAATGCCATTAAAAGATGTCTTCAATAAGCTGTCATGTTATGTTTATTATCTCTGGCTTAATTGTTCAACCATTTGCAATAATTATAACTATCACTGGACAGAATCCTAAAAAGTTAATATAGAGTTGCAGATATGCAACTTGGCCTCCTGCAGAAATATGAACCATATCCTATATGTCAGTAACCACAAAGTGTAATGGGCACATTGCTTTGTACTAAAAACAATTAAGAGTTACCTGTTGTTTTGAATGGGCTTCAAACCGAGGTGCCTTTGACCTAAAGCTTCTCTGCTTGACCATATAAGTTGTTCTGAAGGTATTTGCAAAGTAGTAGGTTAAGAAGTGGTTCCTGCACTATCTGTTATCTCAATCTCTCTCACGGGAATGAGATAATGCAATCCCCATGAGATATAACAAGCTCAATTTTCTTGTAAATGTTTATCTGCCAGTAGAATGAGCTTTTTGTCACTAAAATTGCATTGCAAATGCACTGCAGCCACAAGCAAGATATATCATTCTGATCAAGGAACAAGCACAAGACCTTTGCTGGGCCTTTGCTCACCAAATAAGAACTTCCACATCCCATTTTTAACATTCTCATCTTAGGGCTTCTTTTCTTCCCTCTTCTTTGTTCCATTTTTTATTTTATTTTGTTGGAAAGTAGTAAGATCTCTAATCTAATCAAACATTCTCATCTTAGGGCTTCTTGTCTTTGCTCTCTTTTACTCCATTTTTATCTTATTTGTTTGGATTTAAGTAAGGTCTTTAATCTAATCTTTTACAAGTTACAACACCATTAGAGAGGCACACAAAAAGTTACAAGTAAAATGTCATATCCTTTCATGAAATCGCCACAAGAATTGTTAAGAGCTTCGGTGGCAGGTAGTGTTTAAGGGTTGATTGAAATATTGGAGGATATGACTGACCTCCAAGAATTGTGAGGGAGAAGAGAGAACACAAAACAAAATTGTTGGTTAATTTCTGCATGATCTCATTACAAAGCCAAATACCTATTTGTATGTACCATCCTGACCAGTAGATTAACTATCTAGCTGATCTAGTAACTCCTTATGCCAGCTGGCATAACTACCCCTAACAACCTACCAACAATGGAGCACATGCTCTAAATTTAATATCTTCTACACTACTAAAATAGCATAATACTGCCCTTATCAACATACACATGTGCCTAAGTAATTGCAACTGGTCTAAGTGGTCTTGAATTAGTTCGTACAAGCAAGCAAGCTTTTATTACACATAGTCACTACTTAACACAGCACTAGAGTAGCTCATAGGCTCAGGCAACACCAGATCAAAGCACACAGCACACAGCACATAGCAGTAGCTCTAGGATTTAGACAACACCAGATCACAGCACACATATGAAACATAATATGAGATTCCTAAGAAGCATTAAGTTTTTTTTTTATATAAATCAAGAATAAAATTCACCTAAATTACATCAATACTTCTCTGCCTACCTCAAAACAAAATGATACCAAATAATTTATCAAATCAAATGACAGAGAACCTACAAAAGCAGAGGAAAAACTTATTTGGATTGGAAATAGGAAGGGTGATTTCACAGTGAAGAGTGCATATTACATCGCTCTTGGTCTGGTGGAAGCTGATGAATCTGGTGAGTGCTCTTCTGGTGACCCAAGAACCCCCACTCTGGAAGAAAATGTGGCATCTGAAGATTCCAGCAAAGACAAGAATCTTTGCGTGGAGGGCCTGCATGAACGGTCTTCCCACTAGACTGAACTTAAGTAAAAGGGGAGTAAACATCAGCCCCTCATGTCCTATATGTGATCAAGAAATAAAATCCATATCCCACGCTTTATTTCAATGTGAATCAGCATTACAAGTGTGGGACAGATGGGAGGGGTGCCTGGTGAATATGCGTGAATTTCAGCTTGACACCACAGATATTGCTCTAAAAATTCTGAATGATGGTACTGCTCAAGACCTGGAAATCTTTCTTGTAACGTCCTGGACAATCTGGTACAGCAGAAACAAAAACGTCTTCGAGAATGTTAGGCACTCAGCTGAATAAATTTGGTCCTCTGCAAAAACTATTAGGAAGGAGTGTAAAGAAGCTACGGCCTTATGGTTACAAAACCAAAATAACGAGGCGGCTAGGTTGGAGGTTCCACCATCGGGTTGGACCAAAATCAATGTGGATGGTGCTACATCCAATGATGGGCGCCCATCTAGTATTGGGGTTATAATTAGAGACAGTAAAGGAGAAACAGTGGCTGCCCTCTATGAAGTCCTCCAAGGCCAATATTCAAGCTTGGAAACTGAAATTGTGGCTCTAGAAAAGGGGATCCTTTTGGCTAAGGAAATGGCACTCACACAGGTCATTTTTGAATCTGATGCTCTTACAATGGTCCAAGATATTCAGTCAAAAGTATCAAATGGCTGCCTTGGCCACTTATATCAGGGCATTGGGGACCTCCGTAAGTCCTTTAGGAGCTGGAAGATATGTCATCTGAGACAAGAGCACAACAGAGTGGCCCATGAGCTGGCTCATTATGCTAGATATAGTGAATCAAATCAGGTGTGGAAGGGGTGTACTGCCCCGAGAGTCCTACACCTAATCCAAATGGAATGTATCAAGTCTGGTGTATTTTCATGTACTCTGTTGTTCTTTTTTCTTGTTTCAATGAAGATTATGATTTTCACATCAAAAAAAAAAATATCTGCCACACTACTAAAGTAGTATAATACTGCCTTTATCAACATACACATGTGCCTAAGTAATTGCAACTGGTCTAAGTGGTCTTGAATTAGTTCGTAAAAGCAAGCAAGCAAGCAAGCTTTTATTACACATAGTCACTACTTAACATAGCGCTAGAGCAGCTCATAGGCTCAGGCAGCACCAGATCAAAGCACACAGCACACAGCAGTAGCTCTAGGATTTAGACAACACCAGATCGCAGCATATGTATGAAACATAACATGAGATTCCTAAGAAGCATTAAGTTTTTTTTTATATAAATCAAGAGTAAAATTCACCTAAATTACATCAATACTTCTCTGCCTACCTCAAAACAAAATGATACCAAAGGAAAAACATGAAAATGGTCTCATTTGTATCACACTTACATAACAAAATCCTATGATTATCACTAACGATTTCCCTTCTTATCCAGATAGCTCATTTGCTCCATCAAGTAACACAAGGCTTTCCATAAAAGTAGTAGCTATATCTGGATCTTTTTGGAAACCAAGATCCTTCTCATGTGAAGTTTCAAGGTCAAGCGAAACAACCATGGACCACCTCCAATCATTGTTGGATTCAAAATTATTCTTCTTTATAACTAGCAGTTCACCACGACTGGTGCAACCAAAGAAACGTACAGACATAACATTTTCAAACTGGACAAAAAGAAGTTTACTCCATGATTCATGTACACCATACTCTCCCATCACCCATATGAAGCATGAATGAGGTGTATGCGACCTCATAAAGTCATTGTATTCGTCTTCATTGGCGTGGTCCAATCTGAGGTAACCCAATGTAATGAAGGCCAGTTTCCCCTTGAACACCATCAGACCATATATTTTTGCCATTACACCTTGTGGTAGCAGTTGTTGTTGTTGTACATGAGGGACTGCTATCTCTCCAAATTTATCATTATTGACATCAAATGACAAAATCATGTAACGAGATGCGGCTTCATAATCATATCCCAACCAATGCAAAGCTCCACTAACAAATGTGGCAGTCCGATTGTCGACAGGCACGCCCAAAACAGTGCTTGCCAATGAGATTTCAACCCTTCTCCAAGAGTTGGAGCTCAATGTGTAAACCTCAGCCTCAGTCCCAATCCCATTGTAGCCAGCACTCATTTGAGAGATCTTAACAACCTTGTAGTCATTGGTGTTGGACTGATAAGCAAATCCAGTACAAAAACTAATATATTGGGTTTGGGAAAAAGCAGGCAAGCTCTTAAGTTTTCTAATGCTGGGGTTCCACAAATAAATAGCACCAGTATTAGTGGGAATGTGTCCATGATTAGTGAAACACACCAAGCCATTGCATGAATCGGCTGGGCAGGAATAACCTGAAGGAAAAAAGCCAGAGGGAATTGGGTACTCGGAAATCCTATTAAATGTGGGGTCGTAACCACCGATAAAGCTTGGGATGGTACTGTTAAAAGTAGTGGTATTGTAATAATGAGAATCAAAAGGAGTAGAAGCAAAGTTTATGAGATAAGCTAAGTTGTTGTTGTTGTTGTTTTTGTTAAGATTAAGGTGGGCGGAGATGAAACTAGGAGTGGTGATCGAGGAGTCCCAGGTTTTAGAAACACACCTGAATCTTAGGACTGATTTGACAGGCAGGTTTGCCAAGATGTTGAGTACGATGTCGTGTGGGAGATGCTCCTTCTTTTGTCGGAAGATCCTACGAGGATGAGGAGTTTCCCTTGTTTGAGACATATTGTTTAGGATCAAACCCAAAAAGGCAAAGAGGTTGGAGTCACCAACAAAAACCAGCAAGCTGAGGCAAACGAACTGAAGATATATAGCAGCAGAAGAACAAGAAGATGATGATGATGCTGCTAGTGCTGAGCGACCAAAGCAGAAATGCTTGTTAAAAATGTGAACTTTTTGCTTGATTTTGTGGGTTTGGTTGAGGAAATCATGGTGGGGTTTTTGTGTGAGAGTGAAACCAAAGGCCTGTAACTATGGCATTTTGGGAGAGACGGACCTGGGCTGTGTGGCTGTAGCTGTGTCTGTGTGTGAAGGTAAAGCGAAGAAAAGGAAAGTTATGCAGATGAGGATGAGTGAACGAGTGGCTGATAAAAGTTAATAAATTTATTTACAAATTTTAAAAGGAAAAAAATTTATTTACACATATATATATATATATAAATTAATTTCTCAAAAAAAAAAAATATATATATATATATATATATATAAATTATTTCACAGCTATATGAGTGGTAGAGAAAAAATTTTGGGTATATTGGTAGACAACCATTCACAGTTTGCCACATTAAAATTGTGGTTAAAAAATCATAGAATAGTTTGTGATCTTCAAACCATTCAATTAAAAAATACTAAAAATATTAATAATATTTTATTTTGAAGAGATTTATTTTACTAAAATTATTGGGTTATAACTTTTAAGATAATAATTTTGTATTCATTATGAAAAATGCAAATCAACTTGATTTTTTGTGTGGAGCAATTAAAGAAAAAGAGATAAAAAAATAATATTAAAAAAAAAAGACAAAGGGAAAGAGAATGAAATATAATAAAATTAATTAAAAACAAATGTTATGTTCATACCTTCCTAATTGAATTTTGATCAATTGTCTTCCTTTCAAATTAGCGGGATTATGGGAATAGATGCTGAGAATTGATTTTTTTTTTTTTTTTAGAATTTGAAGAAGAAAGAGAATATGATAAAGATTGAGAGACATAAAATTAAGAACAAAGAGAAAAAAAAATGTACAGATAACCGTAGTAGTGGGTTTGAAGGTGAAGTTTTGAGTTTTGAGTTTGGATAATTGTTTGTGTTTCATAATGGATTTTGCTGAAATTTTAAATTTGGATAAGCACTTTTTTTTTTTTTTTTTGGATAAAAATTTGGATAACTACTTGGTAATGTTTTTTTCTCAAAAAAAGAACTCGGTAATTGGTTAAGTTAAACTTCTATGTTTTTATTTACTACGATTATTTATTTTTATTTTTATTTTCCCCCTGGATGTCTAACGTGAGAGAGAGAGTTTATAAACAAACAAAAAAAGTGAGAGAAAAAAAAAAAAATTTTGAGAAAGAGCAAGAGAAAGATAAAAGTTATTACATTTGTATTTTGTAAAATGTGGAGAGGCAGAAAATGGTCAGGAGAAATTGCTTTTTTTATTATTTTAATTTAGCTAAAATTTAAGAGTTTTGCTGAGCCGAACTCAGACACAATATTTGCCTTGACGTCATATATAAGAAAAAGAAAAAGAAAGATTTAGCGGTTTTTGAAAACATGCATCATCCATTCGAGGAGTTATTCCTAAAGCAATACCCCAACAGAGCTTTGAACAGAAATGTTTGTGAGGAAGAAGATTGGAGAAATTGCCTGTTTGGTATCTGAACTTGAAAGCAACATCAATGGTAATCTTCAAATGCTTCAAGTTACATAATCAAGCATCACTTTGAGATGCATATTATTGTTTAAATATACGCTTGAAGAAAATTTATGGGATTTGTCCAAAGAAAAAACAGATGTTGATTAACAGTGGCAGTGATACCATATGGTTAAAAATAAAAATTTCGCCAAGAGAGAGCCAGTGCTGTATAATTTTATTTAGTATGTAACAAATAATGTATATAACAAACATGAATTTAAAAATTTTTTTAAAAATGTTCAAAAAATAAGTTCACGCAATAGGGGCAACTACAGTTGAGCTTGAAGAGAGGCCGAAAGAACACTTCCATTAAAAATACTGTGTATTCCAAAGCCATCTTATGCATATTATAAAGCTTGTAGACTATTCTCCTGTATGAATTGACAATTCAAATGAAGTACAATTCTTAAGAGGTTCTTAAGATAACTCTATTATTAAATTTTTAGAAATTCTTCCATTGTAAAATGAGCGGATTGTTTTGGTATCTTTAAATTATTGATGATATGACAAATCAAATCTACTCATTTCAAAAAAAAAATTGAAGAACTCCACGATAAGTAACCCTACAAGCTCTGAATTTAATTGATCTAAATTATGAAAAACCAACCAAATAATTTTTCTAATATAAAATTCAAAATTTACAAAAGTAACTGCATCCCAAATAATCATTCAAAACTATAATATATCTTAATATCACAAATAATCAATAACAATATGTGAAACAAAATAAACCACAACAACTAATGTCAAATTACAATAATCAATTTATGGAACATAGATAAAGATAAAAGTAAAGGACGACGATAATAATGAGATGGTCGTAGAGAATTCAAAGATGAAAATAAAACTCGATAGGAACTAGGGTTTCCAGTGATAGAGAGAAGTGAAGGATGAGAGCAAACGCAACTTGGCATCCCTAGTGACAGAAGGGTGACAATGGCTAAGAAAATAAGGTGAAATTGAGGTCTAAGAGTGAGAGGCGGCCATAGGACTTGGGAGAATACAACTAAGAAAGAAAATAAGTTTATATACCTAAGGTTTTGAAAGGTATATTAGTTAAATGACATTTAGTTAAACGAGTTCCGTTGGAGACGAACACAAAAAGTTTATGAAATGAGTCATTCGTGTCAACCCGAATATGAGACAAACTCATTAAATTTCAACTCATAACTTGTTAACTTCATATCGTGTCAAGTCGGATTTTGCCACCTTGACTTGATTCTTCATAAAATAGTAAATACACAACAATGGCAAGTAAAATGACTAACAAGATGGCCCACAAGCTCAATGCTCGAATCTAAAATCAATACAAGATAAACAAACCCACAATTCAACAGCGGGAAATGGATACGTTATCAAATAATCAAGAGAGGCGTGTACCAGTTTTCTTATTTTCCTCAATAAGTGTCACCCTTGCACTTGAGTCCAGGGATACAGACGCCAAAGCCCTGTATTCAGAGTTTACCTGCTTCACTGTCAAATTAATAGAAGGAAACAGCTGCAGCATAATTGTGATCGAGAAGTAAAATGCAGACACGTATATTACAACCTTAAGTCATGCGAGAATGAAAGTGCACTTACAAAGCCAAGGTGTGCTTTCCTAGCAACTGTCTGAACCAGTTTACTGGCTGAATATAAAATATAAACGTCTCCTTGAGTTGTCACACTGCAAGTCAACCAATCAAAGGGAGGAAACGTTAAGTGCTAGAGAAGATGCATTGTAAGAGTTTAAACATACACCACACCGTAAGTATCATTACAGGACAAAAAAAATAGAGTTCATTTTTCAGAAATCGAGGAGGTCCTTCCCACAAAGGATTGGACCAAAAATGCACGTTTTAGTCATTTCAAGACTGCAAAGATTGAGGGCCTGACATATAAACCATTTTCCTTAAGCCAACGGTCTCAAAAACTATTGCAGGATGTCTTTAAAAAAAAGTAAGTTGTATTATCTCAGTGTTGACCATAGTGACATATATCTATACTGTAGATAACTCTAGATGGGAGGATTGTTGGTGATAAAAAGCACAATCGCATCTATCAAGGATACAGAACTTGAAAAATAAAATCACGAGGAAGGTGAAAATTCATCTCCGCGAGAACTTGAACTAGCCAATCAAGTTTTTCTACCGGTCAAGTAGCTTTCCATCCTGTGAAACAATGAAGGCCGAAATTGTATCACGTACTACAGTCTTTAATCCTATCCTCTTCCATGTTTTTCTATTCCATTTTAAAATGTTTCCATCTTTACCAATGTAGAATAATAATCACAATGGTCAGCTCATGAAATGGAATGGTATAAAAGATAGGCACTTCTTTCAAAAACTGGGAGGATGGCTTCTAGTCTGATTTTCACCTGTCACTGCAGCAATAAATAGAACCTGATTCATATCATTACTCACAGAGAATCTACAAAAGCAGAAAACTTCATCCTGTATGTAAACAAATCTTATTAGTTCAATCCATATTATAAAAGATTTATCAGATCAAATCAAAGAAAATCATGTAGACTTTTAATAGATGTACTAGTATTATGCCTATGTGATTTACTTTATACTTCTACCAAGAATGAAAGCTGCTTGAGTAGGGCTCATGAGAATATCAGGGCAAGCTTTAAGACAATTGGCCAGCAGCTTAGCAATGCATTTGTAAATAATGTTGCAGCAAGAAATAAGTCTAAACACAGACATGGTGGAATCGTTAGGTACCTTAGGTACAAGAGTGATAATGGCAGCATTCACTTCACCTAGGAGTTTAGATGAGGAGAAGAAAGATTGAATATCAGCCAAGACATCACCCTTCACTATATGCCAAGATTTCTTGAAAAAGTGGGCAGTATATTCATCAGGACCATGGGCTTTGTCGCCGTCCACGAAAAACAAAGTGTCTTGAATCTCCCTATCTGTAACTTCCTGTTGCAACTCAATTCTCAGCTGCTCAGGATGGGTCTTCTGCATAATCTGAGCAAGGTCAGAAACAGAACCAAAGAAGTAGAAGAAGTCCCCAGTAGCTGCTGATAGAAATTCACTGCTAACTCTTTAATCTGCCGAATATCCACCCTTGCCCCAGAAGCATCATAAAGACATTTTAGTTTATTTTTTAGCTGCCTTCACTTTCACCATTCTCTGCAAATAGCCACTATTTTGGTCACCCAACCTCAGCCAAGAGACCCGTGATTTCTGCCTGAGAAAAGCTTCCTCTGCACTTCTAACAGATTTGTACAAATGAAGAGCTTCCTCTGCACTTTGTCCAACTTACAGAGTTCAGAACAACCAGGTTTATTCAGGAGACTTAACTGGACTGAGTCAAGTTGAGCCTTAGCAACTTCAAGTCTCACAGAAATTCCTCCAAACCTGGTTAAAGACCTTTAACTCAACTTTCAGGAGCTTTAATTTCTTGTAAAGGAGAAACATAGGAGTTCCATGAACAACCTAAGACCTCACTTTGACTTACAATTTCAAGGAAATGATCATTAGCAGTTAAGAAGTTAAAGAAATTAAAAGGTTCAGGACTAGCATTCTACACAGGCAAAAGGGATAAAAAGATGGCAGCATGGCCTGAAATCCCAGGAGGTAAAACTCAACCAGAGTCAAAGGAAAAACAGATAATTAAATGGAATTACAGAGGGCTTTGTCCAACTTCCTAACCAAAAATGCAGTAGCATCTCTCTTATTATTCCAAGAGAACAGAACACCAATATAAGGATGATCAAATAGTCCTTGAACACCCATCCAATTAGCAAATTCAGCTTCAAAACCAGGGTTACCCAATCCCCCAAACCTCTCACTCGAGTCCTTAACTACATTGAAATCCCCCAAAACCACCCAAGGTCTATCTCTAGTCCTCCATTGTAATCCAGAAATGGCTTGCCACAGCTCCTGCCTTTTAAAACCACAGTATGCACCATAAACAAAAGGCACTTCCCATTTTGCTGAATTAGAAAGAAACACCACCTCCCAATGGGTAACTTGATCAGCCTTTAACACCATCAAGACATGGAAATAATAGTGTTCCAACAAACCCAAATTCTTCCTAATTCATGATTATCATAACTATTGAGGAAACCCCAATTTGGAAATAAGGCTTCTTTCATCTGTAGGCCATTCCTATCTCTAACCTTTGTCTCACCTAAATAAACCATATCAGCTCTTTGATCCCTAATTAATTTCTTTACCTCTCTTTGTTTAGAAGGATCATTTAGACCCCACACATTCCAGCACAACACTATCGTCTAACAATTTTCAAGTAAACTGTTCACATCACTCACCATTGGAGTATTAACAGGGTTAAGCACAATCTTACCCTTTTCCTTGGCTTCCACAGTTTTTTATTGGCTTTAGTTTAGCTCCCTTCTCTATGGCAGCATCCAGAAATTCCAAAAGAGTGAACTGGCCTGGTGCCCCTTCCTCACACCCTTCAGCTTTTTTCCCAGCAGCCACTTGAGCTCTAGTGACTCTCCTATTTCCTTGCCTAGGATTGGGGGACACCACAGATGCAACATTGGGGTCTTTTATTCCAGTATCTAGAGGAACAGGGACAACATCATTCACAGTACGACCCGCGGACTCAGAAATGTTAGCTTTATCTTGAAGTGCACTCAAGTCATCTTTCCCGAGGACAGAGACCTGCTCCTGTAGCGCCCCCCACCCCCCTCTCCCCCTCTCATCATTACCATCCCAACCTGAAGAGGGCCAAATCTATTAGGTGACACAGAAATTCCTCCACCCCCAGCCACAGATATCTTCAGAGAGGAGGAAGGTCCTGTGAACCTGACCCTTATCCTTGGGAACCCAAGTCTTGGAAGGTTTAGAAGGACAGAATTCGGATAAGTGACCAAACGCTTTGCAATGCAAACATTTTCAGGCTTCCATGGATACTCAATTCCAACTTCCAAGATCTTTCCATCAGGCAATTCAACAACCAAGGAATCAGGAAGTTCATCATCAAATCCAACTTCCACACAAACTCTAGCATAGGCAAGCCTCTGGTGTTGTTAAGTGACTGCATCAGCATATAATTGCCTTCCCACACCACTTGCTAAATAACTCAAGCACTTGGGGGTCCATAACTCTATAGGCAGTTACAGAAATTTCACCCAGATAGGAATTTTGCACAACTTTAGATTACTAAGTTGCAAACCAGGCTGCCATCTTCAAAGAAAGAGAGGTTTGTTGGCCACATACCATAATACAGCATTAAGGACAGCATCCCGATCTTGAACCAAAACAAATTTGAACAAGACAAGGCCCTTCTCAAAAGTGAACACCTCCACCCCACAAACAGCTTCCACAAAGTCTAAACAGACCTCTTTACCAGAAAAAATGGTAACTGTTTATCAAAAAATTGCCCTACCAAACACGTAGACCATTGCACAACCTCAATAACTTCTTGAGGTGGAAATGCAACAACCCTGCCATTTCTCATGCTTGGAGGGTGATATTCTTGGAGCGTCTCATCTCCCAAGAAAAGAGATTTCCAATCTTTGGAAACAGAATTAAACTTCCAAACCCCTTGCTTACCAGACTTATTTGAAATTTGTTGGTTTGTTTATCTCACATAAAAGCATAATTTATCGAACAGTTTTTAAAATTTTCAATGAGGCATAACTTTTTTAGGTAAATTTGAAAAGTATCATTTTATAAACATATTTTAGAATGTGGACATCTCCCAAAGAAAAGATGGATATGCAGGAGGGACTACAATTTTTAAGATTTACTTATAATCAGATTCAATAGAGACTAGGGTAGAGTAGAATCAATATAATTTCACATGATTTTAGAAATTAATCATAAATTTTACATGTTTAAAAATTATAATCCTTACTTGTGAAAATTTAGCCGTTTTATTTAAAAAATAATTTCTATTAGTATATTATTTGCTTTCTTATCTGATTTTATATTTTAATTCAGATCAAAACTCAGCCACAACTTTAAAGCACCAGTCTGCATTTTTTGGATTTAGGTATATATTAATAGCACTTGCATGTCATTGTATCTACATTCTGCACTTAGTCCAACCTGCTGACAGCCCTATATTATATGGAAAAACTCAAGTACGGGGAACCAAGACTTACATTTGTCAATTCAAAGTATGGCCTCAAAGCCTGCACCATGCCTTTCTGCATAAAAATGGTCCTTTCAGGAATTTCTCCTAGCAGTAAGCAAACAATGACTGCCGATTTGTTACATTGAACTCAAAAACCAAGTGCAGCAACAGGGGCTTTCTGAGCAGCTGCAGGAGGGATTCTTTGCATCTATATACTCCAAATGAATTGTCCTAGCCTTTCCTAGGTAGAAAAGGTAGCGGAAGAACAGCAAGAGTGAACAGTTGTTTCAGAATGTGCAGCTTATAAGTGAAACAATTTAAATAGAAGCCATAATCACTGCCCCATCAGTGAGATTCGAAACTAAGAAACCCTTCCATCCTCTCATCCGAAAAAAGAAAGTAAAATAGTTCCTTCACTATTATATGTAATTTTTCCACAACAATTGGATCCTGTCCATCTATGTTTTGTTTGACATGAATCAAAATTTCTCTAACATTTTCCATTTCCCTAAGGGCCTATTTGGATTGAGGGACGAGAGAGGGGGAGTGGAGGGGAGTAGAGTAAAGTAGAATTGGTTGAAAATAAGCTAATTTTGTGCCAAGTATACTCTACTCCCCCTCCCTCCATCTCAATCCAAACCGACCATAAAAGTTTAAAAATCATATATAATTAGTAACCTTTTGCAATAATTATAACTATCACTGTACTGAACCCTAAAAACTTAATATTATAGTTGCAGACATGCAACTTGGCCTCCCACAGAAATCTGAATCATATCCTACATGTCAGTGACCTCAAAGTGTAATGGGCATATAGTTTTTTAGTAACAACAATTTTTTTTTTTTTTGGAGAGAGTTATAATATGCTGCTAATCCCAACAGCTTAAACCCCATCCCACCTAAACCCCCAAACACTTTTTGCATTGGGGGGGGGGGGGGGGGGGGGGGGGGTGGTGTGGTGGTGTTGTCAATTAAGCTATGAGGTTCTAGGCAGCTTTGTAGTGAAAACAATTAAGAGTTACCCGCTCGTTTGAATGGGCTCCAAATCGAGGTGCCTGTGACAGAAGCTTCTTTGCCTGATCATATAAGTTGTAATGATCAGGCAAAGAAGTGTTTCCTGCATCATGCCAATATCCACGTATAAGACCTGGTAATATAGACACATATGATCTATCAATTACAAATTTATCCGATCCAACTCACATATCAAAATAAATAAATAAAGAAAATTTACCTGACCCAACTCGTCATGGCACAGGGTCACAATACAGTGCAGGGAAAGGAGTTTACTGTTAATGCATGAATGTCCAAGTTAATCATACAATCAATCAGTATGAGTGAAAGACAATATCATTCAATTCAGTACATATTTGCCTCACTGATAAAGAGAAAATTAATCCCTAATAATCAGATAGTCGTGACAAAAGAAAACTAACCCTCTAATTTCATTAAGACCCCCAGTGAGTTCATAGCTAAGAGAATAATAGAGGTAGAGCCAGGATGCTAGAACATCAGCGGTTCTCCAAATCATGTTCTTCAATCGAACAATGGTAGCCGAGGCACACAAGCTTTAGCCTGAGAGACATCAAAAGCAATATTAAAAACCACAATGACTCAAAAGGTTAAAAACCACAATGACATCAAAAGCAATCTAACCATGTTACCTCATTGTATCTCTTCTGATCATTGAGAAATATTAGCACAAGAAAATAGTAAATCCCTAGCTCTGGCAATGAGTGTTTTGCAATAGTTTAGTCCCAGATGTAGCAGTGTCAACATCCATGTCATGTTCATCCTCCTGTAACCAACCTTTAACAGTTTTAGTGTTCCAAAGCATGAAAAACATTCAATATATAAATTCTGATTACAATGAAAATAATTCTCAACTAACTATTCCTGTAATTTAGGTTGCTCAACAATATTAAATGCAGTGGTCTGTGACTCTGTAATACTAAAAGTCATTAAATTTCTAAACTTTAAAAAAAAATTATTAAGTAAATGATGATTATTAAATCCAATTTGAAAGTAACTTAAACTCCTAGAAAACATAAAACATATGTTAGAATACTCCCACGTGATTATAAATCGTTAATTAGAAATTAGATTGCAAATCAAATGCTGCCAGCTTTGGAATTTAATTTCCAATAACCTATTTCATATGAACGTCGTTCATATCACCATATTCATTCACTTGAAAACCATGTTGAAAGACTGAAACATTTGGCATCATTGGATATGGCACACACACTGGCATTAGTTACTTGATTGGAGTGTAGTAGCACATAGAGGAATTATGGGTGTTAATGGGTTGGTAAAAATTGGGCTTCAAGGACTAGCAAAAATGCATGATCCAACTAGATGCACTGCCATATTGATTCCAATCAGTTAGGTTCATCATCATTGGTATCATAGTTAGGTTCATCATCATTGGTATCATAGGTGCTTGATCTAATGAGTCAGCATCAAAGGGAAACATTTGAGGAAATTCTGATTGGATGAAACATCATGGAGATAGGTTGTTTGCCGTTAAATAAGTCCAATGTGTAACTACTAACTAGAATGGCTCTAGTTCTGGTTCTGGCTCGCAAGGAATGCTAGACTTGAGAATTTTTTTGCTTGAGCTCGGCTTGTTTATGAAACAAGCCTAAAAAG
Organism: Quercus glauca; assembly: GCA_023736055.1. Taxonomy (NCBI): domain Eukaryota; kingdom Viridiplantae; phylum Streptophyta; class Magnoliopsida; order Fagales; family Fagaceae; genus Quercus; species Quercus glauca. The sequence continues at coordinate 58,676,899 of CM043325.1, read as the reverse complement.
GCTAAAGCTCAGCTTGTTTATAAATAAACAAACATGAACAAACTTTTTATCGAGTCTAACCCAAGCTGTTTATCAATGGCTCAATTCATTCAGCTTGTTTATAAGTACAATTCATTCTTATTTTAATCTAGTATTACAGAATATGCCAGGTGCATCATCAATTGTGCAACTGCCAATTCCTTTATTCACTTATTCACTTTTTAAAAAATATACCATTCCAAGAATAAATATAGTGAACATAAATCACAAAAGGACCCAAACTCAAAATGCTCCCAAAATTACCTTGGGAAGACATGCAAACAACCGACCACGAAACTCAGATCCTAGGATGAGAGTGAAATTGGGGAATGCAGTGAGCACAGCTGCATTCAGCTTCCGCCTCAGCGCCATGGTAAGCTGAACCACACGCACAATACATCGCACCTCTCAGTTATATGCACTGGTCTAGATGAGAGATGCAATCCCCTCCAGATCTAAACTTGTAAATATGCATAAACGCCAAATCTAAAAAATGTATGCTACATAAAGTTGCATTTTTTTAAATAATAAATTTAAAATGGATTCAATAAAAACTCTTAAGAGTGTGCATCCAAGCACATGGGCAGCGACATAAAGGTGCAGTGCAAAACCTTTTTTTTCTACTTTACGGCTAAGTTCACTGTATCAGAAACACCAAATTCATAAAATCACATCAAAATCTAAACTTCAACACGCAATTCCCAATATATGAGCAAAGCAATCAAATCCCAGGTCCCCAATTTCAGAAAGAAGATTTCTACTTTGTGGCTAAGTTTATTGTAACACCAATTTCACAAAACCACAGCAAAATCTAAACTTTAAAACGCAATTACCAATATTTAAGCAAAACAAACAAAACCCAGATTGCCAATTCCACAAATTCATCATCGTTCACCAAAATTTAGACTATAATGCAAAACCAAAAACCAAAAAATAAAAAATCAGGCATATATAAAATTATAAACACTTATAGGAATATATAACAGTGTGTAGAGGTTGATATTACAGTGCAGAGTTGACAAGAATGCCATTAAAAGATGTCTTCGATAAGCTGTCATGTTATGTTTATTATCTCTGGCTTAATTGTTCAACCTGTTGCAATAATTATAACTATCACTGGACTGAACCCTAAAAAGTTAATATATAGTTGTAGATATGCAACTTGGCCTCCTGCAGAAATCTGAACCATATCCTATATGTCAGTAATCACAAAGTGTAATGGGCACATAGCTTTGTACTAAAAACAATTAAGAGTTACCTGTTGTTTTGAATGGGCTTCAAACCGAGGTGCCTGTGGCCTAAGCTTCTCTGCTTGACCATATAAGTTGTTATGAAGGTATTTGCAAAGTAGTAGGTTAAGAAGTGGTTCCTGCACTATCTGTTATCTCAATCTTTCTCTCACGGGAATGACATAATGCAATCCCCACAAGATATAACAAGCTCAATTTTCTTGTAAATGTTTATCTGCCAGTAGAATGAGCTTTTTGTCACTAAAATTGCATTGCAAATGCCCTGCAGCCACTAGCAAGATATGTCATTCTGATCAAGGAACCAAGCACAAGACCTTTGCTGGGCCTTTGCTCGCCAAATAAGAACTTCCACATCCCATTTTTAACATTCTCATCTCAGGGCTTCTTTTCTTCCCTGTTTTTTGTTCCATTTTTTATTTTATTTTGTTGGAAAGTCGTAAGACCTCTAATCTAATCAAACATTCTCATCTCAGGGCTTCTTGTCTTTACTCTCTTTTACTCCGTTTTTATTTTATTTGCTTGGATTTAACTAAGGTCTTTAATCTAATCTTTTACAAGTTACAACACCATTAGAGAGGCACACAAAAAGTTACAAGTAAAATGTCATATCCTTTCATGAAATTGCCACAAGAATTGTTAAGAGCTTTGGTGGCAGGTAGTGTTTAAGGGTTGATTGAAATATTGCAGGACATGACTGACCTCCAAGAATTGTGAGGGAGAAGAGAGAACACAAAACAAAATTGTTGGTTAATTTCTGCATGATCTCATTACAAAGCCAAATACCTATTTGTATGTACCATCCTGACCAGTAGATTAACTATCTAGCTGATCTAGTAACTCCTTATGCCAGCTGGCATAACTACCTCTAACAACCTACCAATCAGTCACATGCTCCAACAATGGAGCACATGCTCTAAATTTAACATCTGCTACACTACTAAAATAGCATAATACTGTCCTTATCAACATACACATGTGCCTAAGTAATTGCAACTGGTCTAAGTGGTCTTGAGTTAGTTCGTACAAGCAAGCAAGCTTTTATTACACATAGTCACTACTTAACACAGCGCTAGAGCAGCTCATAGGCTCAGGCAACACCAGATCAAAGCACACAGCACAGAGCACACAGCACACAGCAGTAGCTCTAGGATTTAGACAACACCAGATCACACAGCACACATATGAAACGTAATATGAGATTCCTAAGAAGCATTAAATTTTTTTTTTAATATAAATCAAGAATAAAATTCACCTAAATTACATCAATACTTTTCTGCCTACCTCAAAACAAAATGATACCAAAGGAAAAACATGAAAATGGTCTCATTTGTATCACACTTACATAACAAAATCCTATGATTATCACTAACGATTTCACTTCTTATCCAGATAGCTCAGTTGCTCCATCAAGTAACACAAGGCTTTCCATAAAAGTAGTAGCTATATCTGGAACTTTTTGGAAACCAAGATCCTTCTCACGTGAAGTTTCAAGGTCAAGCGAAACAACCGTGAACGACCTCCGTTCATTGTTGGATTCATGATTATGCTTCTTTATAACTAGCAGTTCACCACGACTGGCACAACCAAAGAAACTTACAGAGATAACATTTTCAAACTGGACAAAAAAAAGTTTACTCCATGATTCATGTACACCATAGTCCCCCATCACCCATATGAAGCATGAATGAGGTGTATGCGAGCTCATAAAGTCATTGTATTCGTCTTCGTTGTAGTCGTCGGATCTGAGGTAACCCAATGTAATGAAGGCCAGTTTCCCCTTGAACACCATCAGACGATTTATTTTTGCCATTACACCTTGTGGTAGCAGTTGTTGTAGTTGTACATCAGGGAGTGCTATCTCTCCAAATTTATCATTATTGACATCAAATGTGGCAGTCCGATTTTCGAAATGCATGCCCAAACCAGCGTTTGCCAAAGAGATTTCAACCCTTCTCCAAGAGTTGGAGCTCAATGTGTAAACCTCAGCCTCAGTCTTAATCCCGTTGTGGTCAGCAGGCATTTGAGAGATCTTAACAACCTTGTAGTCATTGGTGTTGGACTGATAAGCAAATCCAGTACAAAACTTAAGATATTGGGTTTGGGAAAAAGCAGGCAACCTCTTAAGTTTTCTAATGCTGGGGTTCCACAAATAAATAGCACCAGTACTAGCGGGAAGGTTTTTATTATCAGTGAAACACACCAAGCCATTGCATGAATCGGCTGGGTAGGAATAAAGTGAAGGAAAAAAGCCAGAGGGAATTGGGTACTCGGAAATCCTATTAAATGTGGGGTCGTAACCACCGATAAAGCTTGGGATGTTGATGTTAAGAGGAGAAGCAATAGTAGGAGGAATGCTTATGAGATAAGCTAAGTTGTTGTTGTTTTTGTGATAAATAAGGTGGTTGGAGATGAAATTAGGAGTGGCGATTGAGGAGTACCAGGTTTTGGAGACGCACCTGAATCTTAGGACTGATTTGACAGGTAGCCTTGCCAAGATGTTGAGTACGATGTCGTGTGGCAGATGAAGGATCCGACGAGGAGGAGGTTCCCTTGTTTGAGACATTGCTAGGATGAGACCCAGAAACCCAAAGCCAAAGAGGTTGGAAGGAGTCACCGACTAAAACCAACAAGATGAAGAGGAAAAGGTTGAAGATAATGCTGCCACTGAATGTCAACTTTTTTAACTTTGTTTTTTGTCTGATGAGCGGAGGACGAGGGTTTCCCTTGTTTTGATTCTTTCGAATTTGATTAAAATAGCATCACTTTACTTATTGTACCTCTGAGTACAACCCACACGTTCCCTGTCTTGACCCTTGAGGTCTTTTTTTTTTCTTTTTTCTTTTTTTTCTTTTTTTGAGAAAACCCTGTCTTGAGGTCCTATGTTTGAAGTTTGAATCCTAGCGGAAATTGGAGCTGCCTCTTTCAGCTAACCTCTAATTTACTACTAGCTCTCTCGTGGGCGAGAGTGAGGTTTGTAGTCGCTCACAATCATAGTAATTACTACTCAATTTAACATTGTCTAACGGAATGTGCTCCTATGATCATTTTTAGGAGGGTGAGTCATAAATTCACAATGGTAGCCCTCACTCTCTCTTTTGGCCATAAAAAAAAAAAAAAAAAAAAAAAAAAAAAAAGAGTACAACCCACACACTTCAAGCTTCAAGGGCATGTTTAAAATATAAATAAACAAATAAGGGCTGTCAGGAGGATTTTTGTTTTTATTTTCAAAACAGTATAAAAGTAATTTTCAAAAACTTGAAATTGAAACTTGTTTTTAGATGGTAATTTTATATTATATGTTGATGCTGTTAGTGCTGAGCGACCAAAGCAAAAATGCTTTTGTTAAAAATGTGAACTTTTTGCTTGATTTTGTGCGTTTGGTTGAGGAAATCAATCAATCATGGTGGGGTTTTTGTGTGAGAGTGAAAGCTAAGGCCTGTTACTTTTGTTTGTGTTGGTGGCTTGGTGATTTTCGAGACTTGGGCTGGGTTGTGGCTGTGTGTGAAGAAAAACTGAAGAAAAGGAAAGTTAAGAAGATTAGGATGAAGCGAACGGTTGGATGATCAAAGTTTAAAAGATGAAATTTAATTACAAATCTTAAAAGGAAAAAATATTTAAATTGTGATTCCATAGAATATGAGGGGTAGAGAAAAAATTATGAGTTCATCACAATATGCCACGTTAAAATTCTAGTAAAAAATTTATGAAATCATATGTGATTCTAAAACCACTCAATTAAAAAAGTATTAATACAATTTTATTGTGAGGAGATTCCTTCTACCAAAAATTATTGGGTTTTAACTTATGAGATGATAATTTTGTATTTATTATGAAAAATGCAAAGCCCCTTACTTTTTTACAAATTTTTTTTATTAAGAGAGTCATTTATTATTACCATGAAGTTAATAATAATAATTTTATTTTTATTATTATTATTATTATTATTATTAAGAAGGTAAAATCACATAATGAATTTTTAAATAAATAAATAAAAGAACACAAATATAAAGAATTCTTTATATATATCGTCGCCTTTAAGGATTACATCAAGCATACCCACTTCCTTTTTTTTTCTAAATAACACTGATTTTTAAACAATTTCGTTAGTTAGCACGTTTTTAAAACTATTTAAAAAACTAACATCTCAAGTGTAATAAACTCGATTTTAGAATGCTAAATCGAGTACAATGAACTTGATTTTGGTACTCACTCAGCAAAAAAAAACCAACAAAGAAGCAAAAATAACATCAAACCCAAAGAACCCAAAAATAACGCCAAATGAGTTGCTACAACAAACCCATTTCCAAAAACTTTTCTTCTCCAACAATCAAACACAACAACCAGAGAGAAACAACGAAATCAACAAACCCAAGCACCTGATCAACGCCGTGATTGCGGCTCGGATGCTGACTCAGAACTCAGAGTCGGACTAGGCGGGCCTTGGTGGTATTGCGTTCAAAACGGCGTGGTGGTTCATCTACGTTGGGATCTCTTGCTTCCTTGTCCTCTTCGTCGAAGGGTATATTAAGTATTTTTTTTTATTTTTGGGTTTGGGTGGGTTGAGGTTTCAGTGACGAAGAAGAAGCTCAGAGCTCGCAGTGTGGAAATAGATTTGTGGAGTTTTTATTGCTTTCTTAAAGAGCCTATAAGGCTTGATTTCACTTTAAGGAACTCAAGCTTTACAAGCTAAGGCTTGAGTTACAGGTCCATATGGAACATTCCGTGTCAAATCGGTTTTGCCAAAACACAGAAATCGAGCCTCTTAGACTCGAGATATTAGTTTCCTAAATAGCAGAGGTGTGCAGAAAACCCACCGACCCGACCCAACTCGACCCGCTGAGTTGGGTTGGTTTTTAAGGCTTGGCGGGTTGGGTTGGGTCACAAAATTTTTTTTTAATAGTGGGTTAGGTTGGGTGTGGGTCATAAAATTACAAACCCGTCAAACCCAACCCAACCCACCCATATTTAATATATATTTAAAATATATTATATATTTAATAATTTTTTTTAAATCAGCTGTAAATTTAATATATACTAATAATAATATATTTAATATATACTAATAATAATATATTTAATATATACTAATAATAATGTTATATATTATAAGTGCTTATATATAATATATACTAATAATAATATATTTAATAAATTTAATAATAATAATAATTTATCAAACCCATGGGTTCAACCCGACCCAACCCAACCCATGTGGGTTGGGTTGAGTTGGGTTGGACTTATGTGATGGGTTGGGTTGGGTTGAATTTTTTTTGACCCACCATGGTGGGTTGGGTCAAAAAATCTCCTAAACCTGACCCAACCCGACCCATGCACACCTCTACTAAATAGTTTGGAAATGATGCTAACTAACGAATAAGTTTGAAAAAATGGCGTTATATCGCAATTTAGGCCACCCACTTCCTGCTCAAATCTGCATTCTAGTCGACACCATAGCATCCTCTTCACAAGATCTCTATTAAAAGGGTTATCCACCAATAACCATCCAAGGAGACAATGGTTGCCCTTGCCTATTTCTTACAAACAGAGAGTGACTATAAAATTATACATGAATAAATATTTTTAGAACAGCTACAATGGATGACTTTAGACAAGCACTATAGCATTTTGCAAATTTTGAAAATAGTGTGTGTGTGTAAATTGATGAACATGACTCTATTTTAAAATTTATGGTGTTTTACTAGATGGAAATGTTCATACCATATAATGGATTTTCTTTAAAAGAAAAATGAAAAAAAACGTATAAGCCTATAAGGGGGTTCTAACTTCGATCTCAATTAAACCAGAAGACCTTGTGATGGGTAGAAAAATAGTCGGAATAAATCATAGAGAAAAAATGAGCAATTGCTGAACTTGAAAGTAGTTTCAAGGGTAATCTTACTTTTGAAGTGCATATTATCGTACAAATATAGGTTTGGAGAAAATTTATAGGATATGTCCAAGGGAAAAAGATGTTGATTAACAGTGATAGTGATATCATATGATTAGAAATAAAAAATCTCGCCAAGAAAGTGCCAAATGCTGTATTAATCTTAAGATTTCAGTAACAAAATGCTAATTAAAAACAAAAGGTTCAAAAAATTAACCACCAGATTCATGCTACTATGAATATTGTAAACATGTGTTTTCACAATACTTTTTAAACCATAGTTTTCACATCATTTTAAACAACAATACTAAAAATCTCCAACCAAACCGCCACTGTATAGAATTGAAGAAGTGCCAAAACTTCCATTAAAAGACAACTCCCATATAGAATTGTCCAATTCGAGCATAGTAGGATTCTTGAAGTTCTTTAAGATAACTCCATGATAAGTTTACCCTACAAGCTCTTAAAGAACTTCAAAACTGTAACCCCTAGCTGGATTCCTTGATTCTTCATAAAATAAGCAACAATGGCAAGTAAAATGACGAACACAACCCACAAGCTCAATTCTCCTGGAAAAAAAAAATGAGGATCCCAAATCAACACAAGATAATTTTAAATGTAGTGGAAAGAACTGCAAACAACACCCACCCCCCAACAAAAAGGTAAATAAAACATAATAGATCATGTCCATGGCAAAGATGTTTAAGCTATTCAACAGGGTAAGCAAATTTATTAGGCCAATCGAGTCCAAATTACATTAAATAAAGCACATTTGGCTTGAAAACTATTTCTTACAGAACTTGTTGGGGAATCAGTCACAAAGTGGTGTCCCCTAAAAGAGAAATATGTGGACCAAAGAAAAAAACCACTTAAGTAATGATGACACAACACAAGGGGAAATGCCTAATGTAGTGAACCCCCATCATATTTTATGATAGTTTCACTGTAGCATATTTCTGATAAGAACATGATGGAATATGAATATGATTTGTGGAAGAGTAAGAATGGTGAATGGGAATAGTAGTTTTTGTAGGCCACTTCAAGGGGACCTAGACCTCCATAGAGAAAGAGAGAGATTAAGAGAGAGTAAGTCATGTGTTAAATGAGGTACATGTGCCCAATACTAACTAACTCATCCTAATCTCAACTAACTAACTAAAGGGATTACAACAACTATGAGTAGATTACAAGGCATATGACATAATTTGGGGTTCCTATCATTTTCTCTCGCTAATACCTTCCTAGATTTCTGTTTTTCCTAAACAGGATTCATTTCATTCTTCTCAATTTCAATATCAATTTCATTAGACAACAATCCTTTCAACTGAAGCCATGACTGGCTCAAGCACAATCCTAACACTGACCTAAGTTTGCATTTAATCCAAGAAGTCATCATGAATTAAAACAAGTATGCAAAATAACACGTACAGTACTTTAGTTTCAGGGTGGCAAGTCATTCCCTGCCCTCAAGGCCCAAGCACACGGTTTTAGTTTGTCCCTTTTGGACGTTCAATACTTCAATTTCTATCCCTTTCAAGTAATAGACAGTATCCTGTCCTGTGTACCAGATATATGCATCTTCATGTGGGTCCCATAGTTGTAAGGCTCGCATGTTTTTTTTTTGTAGGGCTCACATGTTGTGGAAGACAAGATGCATATATCAGGTGCAAGAGATAATTATTGTTCTAGTAGAGGTAGTGTTTTCCACTCAATACCCTTTGAGAGTTTATTTTGCATTCTATAACCTTCACAAGTGTTTTTACTTATGTACTTTTAACAAAATGATACTCCTCTATCCCCTGAAAATATTTTAACTTCTACCTCTGTAAAAAATTCAGAAGCAAATTTATGTTTGGCTCCTCAAAAAATTCAACAGCTTCAATAGGGTAAACCATTGCCAATTCAACAGCAGGAAATGGATACTTCTTTATTTTATTTTTTTTTCTTTCTTTTTTTTTGATAAGTAGCAGGAAATGGATACATTATTAAATAATCAGATCAAAAAATCAAGATAGGCATGTACCAGCTTCCTTCTTATCCTCAATTAGTGTGACCCTTGCACCTGAGTCCAGGGATACAGATGCCAAAGCCCTGTATTCAGAGTTTACATGCTTCACTGTCAAATCAATTGAAGGAAAGAGCTGCAGCATAATTGTGATCAAGAAGTAAAATGCAGATATATATGTTACAACCTTGAGTCATGCGAGAATGAAAGTGCAGTTACAAAGCCAAGGTGTGCTTTCCTAACAACTGTCTGAACCTGCTTACTGGCTGAATTTAAAATAAAAACATCACCTTGAGTTGTCCCACTGCATGTCAACCAATCAGAGGAAATGTTAAGTGGTCAAGAAGATGCATTGTAAGAGTTTGTAGCACAGTAAGTATTGTTGTGAACAAAAATAAAGGAAGTTCACTTTTTCAGAAATAGAGATCCTTCCCACAAAGGACTGGACAAAGAAAGCAAGTTTTAGCCATTTCAAGACTGCAAACACGGGAAAAAAAGGTGGGGTGGGGGGTGGGGCTGGGGCTGAACATGAAGGAAGCAACAACTGCTCTCATAATAAACCATTTCCCTTAAGCCAATGGTCTCAAAAACCATTACAGGATGTCTTCAAAAGCAAGTAATATTCTTTCTCAAGGTATTGACCATAGTGACAAATTCTCTACTGTAGAAAACTCTAGAAGGGAGGATTGTTGGGGATAAAAAGCACAATTTCATCAATTAAAGATACCGAACTTGAAAAATAAAATCACGAGGAAGGTGAAAATTCATCTCCTTGAGAACTTGAAACTAGCCAATCAAATTTTTACTAGGCAAGGAACTTTCCATCTGGTGAAACACTGAAGGCCGAAATTGTATCACATACTACAGTGTTTGATCCTGTTCTCTTCCATGTTTTTGTATCCCACGTTACAATGCTTCCACCTTTACCTATGTAGATTAATAATCACAATGGTCAGCTCATGAAACACTGCAGTAAAAGGTAAGCACTTCTTTCAAAAACTGGGAAGATGGCATCTAGTCTAATTTTCACCTGTCGCTGCAGCAATATATAGAACCTGATTCGTATCATTACTCACAGAGAACCTACAAAAGCAGAAAAATTCATCCTGTATGTAAACAAATCTTATTAGTTCAATCCAGATGATAGAAGATTTATCAAATCAAATGACAGAAAATCATGAAGACTTTTAAAAGATGTACTATTATTATACCTTTGCAATTCACATTAGTATAATATAATATGCAGGAAAAAAAATCTATTTCATCATGTAAGATCAAGTTTCTATCAATCATAATATAATAGATTATTAAAAGTTTAAAATTAAAAAAAAAAAAAAAAAAATTGTTTGAATTTCTTAAAGGACATGGTTTGGCTCTAAATACATTTGGACGTATATTTTTCAACCCATTTCGTGCTAATTTATAAAACTATCCATGTGTATCATTTAAAAAAGTCACATGATTTATTAAAAAACTCATGTAACTAGATCTATATATAGATGGTCTCTTCAATCGTCACATAGTAGGTTGAAGAAAGATAGGTTCAAACATATTTGGAGCCAAACTTTTTCATTTCTTAAAACTTTTGAGAATTGAATTTTATTTGTAGCATGTTAAATTAACTTTGGTAATAGAGCATCCTGTGTAAGGATATAGAGAAAAAAGAGAGAACACCCACTTGGCACAACCATAGTTTGTATGACACACTTTTATCATATAGTACATCAAGCCTATGATACTCTCATTTCTACAATACATTTAGCCAGTATATGAGGTCATGGTGATGATCCCATCAACTTATGTTGACAGAGTCATTTTTTCAGTACTTTTTTGCAATACAATCAACTAGCATTAGTTACTTGATTGGAGTGTAGTAGCACATAGAGGAATTATTGGTGTTAATGGGTTGGTAAAAATTGGGCTTCAAGGACTACCAAAAATGCATGATCCAACTAGATGCACCGCCATATTGATTCCAATCAGTTAGGTTCATCATCATTGGTATCATAGTTAGGTTCATCATATAATGAGTCAGCATCAATGGGAAACATTTGAGGAAATTATGATTGGATGAAACATCATGGAGATAGGTTGTTTTCTGTTAAATAAGTCCAATATGTAACTACTAACAAGAATGGTTCTGGTTTTTGCTTGAGCTCGGCCTGTTTATGAAACAAGCCTAAAAAGGCTCAAGCTTAGCTTGTTTATAAAATAAATAATAATAAAAATAAAAAATGAACGAACTTTTTATCGAGTCTAACCCGAGCTGTTTATCAATGGCTCAATTCATTTAGCCTTGTTTTCAATTACTATTATTTAACATCAGAATATGCCAGGTGCATCATCAATTGTGCAAACTGCCAATTCCTTTATTCACTTATTCACTTTTTAAAAAATATACCATTCCAAGAATAAATATAGAGAACATAAATCACAAAAGGGCCCAAACTCAAAATGCCCCCAAAATTACCTTGGGAAGATATGCAAACAAGTCAACCAACCATGCAACTCAGATCCTAGGATGAGACTGTAATTGGGGAGTGCAGTGAGCACAGCTGCATTCAGCTTCCGCCTCAGCGCCATGGTAAGATGAACCACACGCACAACACATCGCACCTCTCAGTTATATGCACTGGTCTAGATGAGAGATGCAATCCCCTCCAGATCTAAACTCATGTATATATGCATAAACACCAAATCTAAAACATGTATGCTACATAAAGTTGCATATTTTTTAAATAATAAATTTAAAATGGATTCAATAAAAACTCTTAAGAGTGTGCATCCAAGTACATGGGCAGCTACATAAAGGTGCAATGCAAAACCTTCTTTTTGTACTTTATGGCTAAGTTCACTGTATCAGAAACACCAAATTCATAAAATCACATCAAAATCTAAATTTCAACACGCAATTCTCAATATATGAGCAAAGAAATCAAATCCCGGGTCCCCAATTTCAGAAAGCAGATTTCTACTTTGTGGCTAAGTTCATTGTCTTAGAAACACCAATTTCACAAAACCACAGCAAAATCTAAATTTAAAACGCAATTACCAATATTTGAGCAAAACAAACAAAACCCAAATCACCAATTCCACAAATTCAACATCAGTCAACAAAATTTAGACTATAATGCAAAAACCCAAAACTATAAAATAAAAAATTAGGGATATATAAAATTATAAACACTTATAGGAATATATAACTGTGTGTAGAAGTTGATATTACAGTGCAGAGTTGACAAGAATGCCATTAAAAGATGTCTTCAATAAGCTGTCATGTTATGTTTATTATCTCTGGCTTAATTGTTCAACCTTTTGCAATAATTATAACTATCACTGGACTGAACCCTAAAAAGTTAATATATAGTTGCAGATATGCAACTTGGCCTCCTGCAGAAATCTGAACCATATCCTATATGTCAGTAACCACAAAGTGTAATGGGCACATAGCTTTGTACTAAAAACAATTAAGAGTTACCTGTTGTTTTGAATGGGCTTCAAACCGAGGTGCCTTTGACCTAAAGCTTCTCTGCTTGACCATAAAAGTTGTTCTGAAGGTATTTGCAAAGTAGTAGGTTAAGAAGTGGTTCCTGCACTATCTGTTATCTCAATCTTTCTCTCACAGGAATGAGATAATGCAATCCCCATGAGATATAAAAAGCTCAATTTTCTTGTAAATGTTTATCTGCCAGTAGAATGAGCTTCTTGTCACTAAAATTGCGTTGCAAATGCACTGCATCCACTAGCAAGATATATCATTCTGATCAAGGAACCAAGCACAAGACCTTTGCTGAGCCTTTGCTCGCCAAATAAGAACTTCCACATCCCATTTTTAACATTCTCATCTTAGGGCTTCTTTTCTTCCTAATTTTTTGTTCCATTTTTTATTTTATTTTGTTGGAAAGTAGTGAGATCTCTAATCTAATCAAACATTCTCATCTTAGGGCTTCTTGTCTTTGCTCTCTTTTACTCTGCTTTTATTTTATTTGTTTGGATTTAAGTAAGGTCTTTAATCTAATCTTTTACAAGTTACAACAACATTAGAGAGGCACACAAAAAGTTACAAGTAAAATGTCATATCCTTTCATGAAATTGCCACAAGAATTGTTAAGAGATTCGGTGGCAGGTAGTGTTTAAGACCTCCAAGAATTGTGAGGGAGAAGAGAGAACACGAAACAAAATTGTTGGTTAATTTCTGCATGATCTCATTACAAAGCCAAATAGCTATTTGTATGTACCATCCTGACCAGTAAGTAGATTAACTATCTAGCTGATCTAGTAACTCCTTATGCCAGCTGGCATAACTACCTCTAACAACCTACCAATCAGTCACATGCTCCAACAATGGAGCACATGCTCTAAATTTAATATCTGCTACACTACTAAAATAGCATAATACTGCCCTTATCAACAAACACATGTGCCTAAGTAATTGCAACTGGTTTAAGTGGTCTTGAATTAGTTCGTACAAGCAAGCAAGCTTTTATTACACATAGTCACTACTTAACACAGCACTAGAGCAGCTCATAGGCTCAGGCAGCACCAGATCAAAGCACACAGCACACAGCAGTAGCTCTAGGATTTAGACAACACCAGATCACAGCACACATATGAAACATAATATGAGATTCCTAAGAAGCATTAAGTTTTTTTTTAATATAAATCAAGAATAAAATTCACCTAAATTACATCAATACTTTTCTGCCTACCTCAAAACAAAATGATACCAAAGGAAAAACATGAAAATGGTCTCATTTGTATCACACTTACATAACAAAATCCTATGATTATCACTAAAGATTTCACTTCTTATCCAGATAGCTCAGTTGCTCCATCAAGTAACACAAGGCTTTCCATAAAAGTAGTAGCTATATCTGGAACTCTTTGGAAACCAAGATCCTTCTCATGTGAAGTTTCAAGGTCAAGCGAAACAACCGTGAACCGTTCATTGTTGGATTCAGGATTATGCTCCTTTATAACTAGCAATTCACCACGACTGGCGCAACCAAAGAAACGTACAGAGATAACATTTTCAAACTGGACAAAAAAAAGTTTACTCCATGATTCATGTACACCATAATCCCCCATCACCCATATGAAGCATGAATGAGGTGTATGCGACCTCATAAAGTCATTGTATTCGTCTTCATTGGCGTCTTTAAATCTGAGGTAACCCAATGTAATGAAGGCCAGTTTCCCCTTGAACACCATCAGACGATTTATATTTGCCATTACACCTTGTGGTAGCAGTTGTTGTTGTTGTACATGAGGGAGTGCTATCTCTCCAAATTTATCATTATTGACATCAAATGACAAAATCATGAAAAGAGATGCGCGTTCAGAAACCTTTCCCAACCAATGCAAAGCTCCACTAACAAATGTGGCAGTCTGCCGATTGTCGACAGGCACGCCCAAAATAGTGTTTGCCAATGAGATTTCAACCCTTCTCCAAGAGTTGGAGCTCAATGTGTAAACGTCAGCCTCAGTCTCAATCCCATCGTAGTCAAAACGCCTTTGAGAGATCTTAACAACCTTGTAGTCATTGGTGTTGGACTGATAAGCAAATCCAGTACAAAACCTAAGATATTGGGTTTGGGAAAAAGCAGGCAACCTCTTAAGTTTTCTAATGCTGGGGTTCCACAAATAAATAGCACCAGTATTAGTGGGAAAGATTTTATCGTCAGTGAAACACACCAAGCCATTGCATGAATCGGCTAGGTAGGAATAACGTGAAGGAAAAAAGCCAGAGGGAATTGGGTACTCGGAAATCCTATTAAATGTGGGGTCGTAACCACCGATAAAGATTGGGATGTTGATGTTAAGAGGAAAAGCAATAGTAGGAGGAATGCTTATGAGATAAGCTAAGTTGTTGTTGTTGTTGTTGTTTTTGTGATAAATAAGGTGGTTGGAGATGAAATTAGGAGTGGCGATTGAGGAGTACCAGGTTTTGGAGACGCACCTGAATCTTAGGACTGATTTGACAGGCAGGTTTGCCAAGATGTTGAGTACGATGTCGTGTGGGAGATGGTCCTTCTTTTGTCGGAAGATCCTACGAGGATGAGGAGGTTCCCTTGTTTGAGACATGTTGTTTAGGATCAGACCCAGAAAGCCAAAGAGGTTGGATTCACCAACGAGCCGAGGCAAATGAACTGAAGATATAGCAGCAGAAGAACAAGAAGATGATGATGATGCTGCTAGTGCTGAACGACCAAAGCAGAAATGCTTGTTAAAAATGGGAACTTTTTGCTCTATTTTGTGGGTTTGGTTGAGGAAATCAGGGTGGGGTTTTTGTGTAAGAGTGAAAGCTAAGGCCTGTTAACTACGGCATTGTAGAGCTTATGAGAGTGGAGTATACTTTTGTGTTGGTGGCTTGGTGATTTTCGAGACTTGGGTTGGGCTGTGGCTGTGTGTGAAGGAAAACTGAAGAGAAGGAAAGTTAAGAAGATTAGGATGAAGTGAACGGTTGGATGATCAAAGTTTAAAAGATGACATTTAATTTTCACCCAAAAAAAAAAAAAAAAAAAAAGATGACATTTAATTACAAATTTTAAAAGGCCAAAAATATATAGATGAGATAGAATATGAGTGGTAGAGAAAAAATTATGAGTCCATCACAAAATGTCACGTTAAAGTTATAGTGTGAATTTTAGTTAGTTCAATTGGTAAGCCTCTGAAAATTGAATAAGAGATTTAGGATTTAATTTTCGTCTATACCAAAAATTGACTGATGCCTTAATTTAATGATTAAAGAACTATCATAACAAACAGACATTATAAATTAAAACTTTCTAAAAAAAAGCTATGGTAAAAAAATAATAAAATAATATATGATTCTAAAACCACTCAATTAACAAAGTATCAATACAATTTTATTGTGAGGAGATTCCTTCTACCAAAAATTATTAGGTTTTAACTTATGAGATGATAATTTTGTATTTATTATGAAAAATGCAAATCCCCTTACTTTTTTACAATTTTTTTTTACTAAGAGAGTCATTTATTATTACCATGAAGTTAATAATAATAATTTTATTATTATTATTATTATTATTATTATTAAGAAGGTAAAATCACATAATGAATTTTTAAATAAATAAATAAAAGAACACAAATATAAAGAATTCGTTATATATATCGTCGCCTTCAAGGATTACATCAAGTATACCCACTTCCTTTTTTTTTCTAAATAATACTAATTTTCAAACAATTTCGTTAGTTAACATGTTTTTAAAACTATTTAAGAAAATAACATCTCGAGTGTAATAAACTCGATTTTGGAATGCTAAATCGAGTACAATGAACTTGATTTTGGTACTCACTCAGCAAAAACAAAAACAACGAAAAAGCAAAAATAACATCAAACCTAAAAAACCCAAAAATAACGACAAATGAGTTGCTACAACAAACCCATTTCCAAAAACTTTTCTTCTCCAACAATCAAACACAACAACTAGAGAGAAACAACGAAATCAACAAACCCAAGCACTTGATCAACACCGTGATTGCGGCTCGAATGCTGACTCAGAACTCAGAGTCGGACTAGGCGGGCCTTGGTGGTATTGCGTTCAGAACGGCGTGGTGGTTCATCTACGTTGGGATCTCTTGCTTCCTTGTCCTCTTCGTCGGAGGGTATATTAAGTTTTTTTTTTTTTTTTTTTTGGGTTTGGGTGGGTTAAGGTTTCAGTGACAAAGAAGAAGCTCAGAGCTCGCAATGTTGAAATAGATTTGTGGAGTTTTTATTGCTTTCTTATCGAGTCTGTAAGGCTTGATTTCACTTTAAGGAACTCAAGCTTTACAGGCTAAGGCTCGAGTTCCAGGTCCATGTGGAACATTCCGTGTCACGTCAGTTTTGCCAAAACACAGAAATCGAGCCTCTTAAACTCGAGATATTAGTTTCCTAAATAGTTTGGAAACGATGCTAACTAATGAATAAGTTTGAAAAATGGTGTTATATGGCAATTTAGGCCACCCACTTCCTGCTCAAATCTGCATTCTAGTCGACACCATAGCATCCTCTTCACGAGATCTCCATTAAAAGGGTTATCCACCAATAACCATCCGAGGAGACAATGGTTGCCCTTGCCTATTTCTTACAAACAGAGAGTGAATATAAAATTATACATGAATAAATATTTTTAGAACAGCTACAATGGATGACTTTAGACAAGACTATAGCATTTTGCAAATTTTGAAAATATAGTGTGTGTGTGCAAATTAATGAACATAACTCTCTATTTTAAAATTTAGGGTGTTTTACTAGATGGAAATGTTCATACCATATAATGGATTTTCTTTAAAACAAAAATGAAAAAAACGTATAAGGGGGTTCTAACTTCGATCTCAATTAAATCAGAAGACCTTGTGATGGGTATAAAAATAGTTAGAACGTATCATAGAAATAAGAAAAAAGCAACTGCTGAACTTGAAAGCAGTTTCAAGGGTAATCTTCAAATGCATCATGTTACCAAATTGAGCATTTTTTTTTAGAATTACTTTTGAAGTGCATATTATCGAACAAATATAGGTTTGGAGAAAATTTATAGGATATGTCAAAGGGAAAAAGATGTTGATTAACAGTGATAGTGATATCATGTGATTAGAAATAAAAAATCTCGCCAAGAAAGTGCCAAATGCTGTATTAATCTTAAGATTTCAGTAACAAAACGCTAATTAAAAACAAAAGGTTCAAAAAACTAACCACCAGATTCATGCTACTATGAATATTGTAAACACGTGTTTTCACAATACTTTTTAAACCATAGTTTTCACATCATTTTAAACAACGATACTAAAAATCTCCAACCAAACCGCCCCTGTATAGAATTGAAGAAGTGCCAAAACTTCCATTCAAAGACAACTCCCGTATAGAATTGTCCAATTCGAGCATAGTAGGATTCTTGAAGTTCTTTAAGATAACTCCATGATAAGTTTACCCTACAAGCTCTTAAAGATCTTCAAAACTGTAACCCCTAGCTGGATTCCTTGATTCTTCATAAAATAAGCAACAATGGCAAGTAAAATGACG
The DNA here is from genome assembly GCA_023736055.1 of Quercus glauca. Taxonomy (NCBI): domain Eukaryota; kingdom Viridiplantae; phylum Streptophyta; class Magnoliopsida; order Fagales; family Fagaceae; genus Quercus; species Quercus glauca. The sequence goes on along the minus strand of CM043325.1, from coordinate 58,658,714 downwards.
AACACAACCCACAAGCTCAATTCTCCTGGAAAAAAAAATGAGGATCCCAAATCAACACAAGATAATTTTAAATGTAGTGGAAAGAACTGCAAACAACACCCACCCCCCAACAAAAAGGTAAATAAAACATAATAGATCATGTCCATGGCAAAGATGTTTAAGCTATTCAACAGGGTAAGCAAATTTATTAGGCCAATCGAGTCCAAATTACATTAAATAAAGCACATTTGGCTTGAAAACTATGTCTTACAGAACTTGTTGGGGAATCAGTCACAAAGTGGTGTCCCCTAAAAGAGAAATATGTGGACCAAAGAAAAAAACCACTTAAGTAATGATGACACAACACAAGGGGAAATGCCTAATGTAGTGAACCCCCATCATATTTTATGATAGTTTCACTGTAGCATATTTCTGATAAGAACTTGATGGAATATGAATATGATTTGTGGAAGAGTAAGAATGGTGAATGGGAATAGTAGTTTTTGTAGGCCAGTTCAAGGGGACCTAGACCTCCATAGAGAAAGAGAGAGATTAAGAGAGAGTAAGTCATGTGTTAAATGAGGTACATGTGCCCAATACTAACTAACTCATCCTAATCTCAACTAACTAACTAAAGGGATTACAACAACTACGAGGAGATTACAAGGCATATGACATAATTTGGGGTTCCTATCATTTTCTCTCACTGATACCTTCCTAGATTTCTGTTTTTCGTAAACAAGATTCATTTCATTCTTCTCAATTTCAATATCAATTTCACTAGACAACAATCCTTTCAACTGAAGCCATGAGTGGCTCAAGCACAATCCTAACACTGACCTAAGTTTGCATTTAATCCAAGAAGCCATCATGAATTAAAACAAGTATGCAAAATAACACATACAGTACTTTAGTTTCAGGGTGGCAAGTCATTCCCTGCCCTCAAGGCCCAAGCACACAGTTTTAGTTTGTCTCTTTTGAACGTTCAGTACTTCAATTTCTATCCCTTTCAAGTAATAGACAGTATCCTATCCTGTGTACCAGATATATGCATCTTCATGTGGGTCCCAATAGTTGTAAGGCTCGCATGTTTTTTTTTGTAGGGCTCACATGTTGTGGAAGACAAGATGCATATATCAAGTGCATGAGATAATTATTGTTCTAGTAGAGGTAGTGTTTTCCACTCAATACCCTTTGAGAGTTTATTTTGCATTCTATAACCTTCACAAGTGTTTTTACTTATGTACTTTTAACAAAATGATACTCCTCTATCCCCTGAAAATATTTTAGCTTCTACCTCTGTAAAAAATTCAGAAGCAAATTTATGTTTGGCTCCTCAAAAAATTCAACAGCTTCAATAGGGTAAACCATAGCCAATTCAACAGCAGGAAATGGATACTTTTTTTTTTTTTTTGATAAGTAGCAGGAAATGGATACATTATTAAATAATCAGATCAAAAAATCAAGATAGGCATGTACCAGCTTCCTTCTTATCCTCAATTAGTGTGACCTTGCACTTGAGTCCAGGGATACAGATGCCAAAGCCCTGTATTCAGAGTTTACATGCTTCACTGTCAAATCAATTGAAGGAAAGAGCTGCAGCATAATTGTGATCAAGAAGTAAAATGCAGATATATATGTTACAACCTTGAGTCATGCGAGAATGAAAGTGCAGTTACAAAGCCAAGGTGTGCTTTCCTAACAACTGTCTGAACCTGCTTACTGGCTGAATTTAAAATAAAAACATCACCTTGAGTTGTCCCGCTGCATGTCAACCAATCAGAGGAAATGTTAAGTGGTCAAGAAGATGCATTGTAAGAGTTTGTACATGCACAGTAAGTATTGTTGTGAACAAAAATAAAGGAAGTTCCCTTTTTCAGAAATAGAGATCCTTCCCACAAAGGACTGGACAAAGAAAGCAAGTTTTAGCCATTTCAAGACTGCAAACACGGATAAAAAAGGTGGGGTGGGGGGTGGGGCTGGGGCTGAACATGACGGAAGCAACAACTGCTCTCATAATAAACCATTTCCCTTGAGCCAATGGTCTCAAAAACCATTACAGGATGTCTTCAAAAGCAAGTAAGTTATATTCTTTCTCAAAGTATTGACCATAGTGACAAATTCTCTGCGGTAGAAAACTCTAGATGGGAGGATTGTTGGGGATAAAAAGCACAATTTCATCTATTAAAGATACCGAACTTGAAAAATAAAATCATGAGGAAGGTGAAAATTCATCTCCTTGAGAACTTGAAACTAGCCAATCAAATTTTTACCAGGCAAGGAACTTTCCATCTGGTGAAACAGTGAAGGCCAAAATTGTATCACATACTACAGTCTTTGATCCTATCCTCTTCCATGTTTTTGTATCCCACGTTACAATGCTTCCACCTTTACCTATGTAGATTAATAATCACAATGGTCAGCTCATGAAACAGTGCAGTAAAAGGTAAGAACTTCTTTCAAAAACTGGGAAGATGGCATCTAGTCTGATTTTCACCTGTCGCTGCAGCAATATATAGAACCTGATTCGTATCATTACTCACAGAGAACCTACAAAAGCAGAAAAATTCATCCTGTATGTAAACAAATCTTATCAGTTCAATCCAGATGATAGAAGATTTATCAAATCAAATGACAGAAAATCATGAAGACTTTTAAAAGATGTACTATTATTATACCTTTGCAATTCACATTAGTATAATATAATATGCAGGACTTTGGTGTCTGAACAGAGCTTTGCAATACCCCAACAGAGCTTTGGTGTCTGAACTTGAAAGCAACATCAATGGTAATCTTCAAATGCTTCATGTTACATAATCGAGCACCACTTTGAGATGCATATTATTGTTCAAATATAGGCTTGAAGAAAATTTATAGGATTTGTCCAAAGAAAAAAAAGACGTTGATTAACAGTGGCAGTGATACCATATGGTTAAAAATAAAAATAAATAAAAATTTTGCCAAGAGCGAGCCAGTGCTGTATAATTTTATTTAGTATGTAACAAACAATGTATATAACAAACATGAATTTAAAAATAAATAAAAAAATGTTCAAAAAATAAATTCACGCAATAGGGGCAACTACAGTTGAGCTTGAAGAGAGGCCCAAAGAACACTTCCATTAAAAATACTGTGTATTCCAAAGCCATCTTATGCATATTATAAAGCTTGTAGACTATTCTCCTGTATGAATTGACAATTCAAATGAAGTACAATTCTTAAGAGGTTCTTAAGATAACTCTATTATTAAGTTTTTAGAAATTTTTCCATTGTAAAATGAGCGGATTGTTTTGGTATCTTTAAATTATTGATGATATGACAAATCAAATCTACTCATTTCAAAAAGAATTTGAAGAACTCCACAATAAGTAACCCTACAAGCTCTGAATTTAATTGATCTGAATTATGAAAAACCAACCAAATAATTTTTCTAATATAAAATTCAAAACTTACAAAAGTAACTGCATCCCAAATAATCATTCAAATTTGTAATATATCTTAATATCACAAATAATCAATAACAATATGTGAAACAAAATAAACCACAACAACTAATGTCAAATTACAGTAATCAATTTATGGAACATAGATAAAGATAAAAGTAAAGGACGACGATAATAATGCGATGGTTGTAGAGAATTCAAAGATGAAAAAAAAACTCGATAGTAACTAGGGTTTCCAGTGATAGAGAGAAGTGAAGGATGAGAGCAAACGCAACTTGGCATCCCTAGTGACAGAAGGGTGACAGTGGCTAAGAAAATAAGGTGAAATTGAGGTCTAAGAGTGAGAGGCGGCCATAGGACTTGGGAGAATACAACTAAGAAAGAAAATAAGTTTATATACCTAAGGTTTTGAAAGGAATATTAGTTAAATGACATTTAGTTAAATGAGTTCCGTTGGACACGAACACAAAAAGTTTATGAAATGAGTCATTCATGTCAACCCGAATATGAGACAAACTCGTTAAATCTCAACTCATAACTTGTTAACTTCATATCGTGTCAGGTCGGATTTGGCCACCTTGACTTGATTCTTCATAAAATAGTAAATACAAAACAATGGCAAGTAAAATGACTAACAAGATGGCCCACAAGCTCAATGCTCCTGTGAAAGAGAAAAAAATATATATATATGAGAGAGAATCCAAAATCAATACAAGATAAACAAACCCACAATTCAACAGCGGGAAATGGATACGTTATTAAATAATCAGATCAAATAATCAAGAGAGGCGTGTACCAGTTTTCTTATTTTCCTCAATAAGTGTCACCCTTGCACTTGAGTCCAGGGATACAGACGCCAAAGCCCTGTATTCAGAGTTTACATGCTTCACTGTCAAATTAATAGAAGGAAACAGCTGCAGCATAATTGTGATCGAGAAGTAAAATGCAGATACGTATATTACAACCTTGAGTCATGCGAGAATGAAAGTGCACTTACAAAGCCAAGGTGTGCTTTCCTAACAACTGTCTGAACCTGTTTACTGGCTGAATTTAAAATATAAACGTCTCCTTGAGTTGTCACACTGCAGGTCAACCAATCAAAGGGAGGAAACGTTAAGTGCTAGAGAAGATGCATTGTAAGAGTTTAAGCATACACCACACCGTAAGTATCATTACAGGACAAAAAAAATAGAGTTCATTTTTCAGAAATCGAGGAGGTCCTTCCCACAAAGGATTGGACCAAAAATGCACGTTTTAGTCATTTCAAGACTGCAAAGATTGAGGGCCTGACATATAAACCATTTTCCTTAAGCCAACGGTCTCAAAAACTATTGCAGGATGTCTTTAAAAAAAAGTAAGTTGTATTATCTCAGTGTTGACCATAGTGACATATATCTATACTGTAGATAACTCAAGATGGGAGGATTGTTGGTGATAAAAAGCACAATCGCATCTATCAAGGATACAGAACTTCAAAAATAAAATCACGAGGAAGGTGAAAATTCATCTCCGCGAGAACTTGAACTAGCCAATCAAGTTTTTCTACCAGTCAAGTAGCTTTCCATCCTGTGAAACAATGAAGGCCAAAATTGTGTCACGTACTACAGTCTTTAATCCTATCCTCTTCCATGTTTTTCTATTCCATGTTACAATGTTTCCATCTTTACCAATGTAGAATAATAATCACAATGGTCAGCTCATGAAATGGTACGGTATAAAAGATAGGCACTTCTTTCAAAAACTGAGAGGATGGCTTCTAGTCTGATTTTCACCTGTCACTGCAGCAATATATAGAACCTGATTCATATCATTACTCACAGAGAATCTACAAAAGCAGAAAACTTCATCCTGTATGTAAACAAATCTTATTAGTTCAATCCATATTATAAAAGATTTATCAGATCAAATCAAAGAAAATCATGAAGAATTTTAATAGATGTACTAGTATTATGCCTGTGCGATTTACTTTATACTTCTACCAGGAATGAAAGCTGTTTGAGTAGGGCTCATGAGAATATCAGGGCAAGCTTTAAGACGATTGGCCAGCAGCTTAGTAATGCATTTGTAAATAATGTTGCAGCAAGAAATGAGTCTAAACACAGACATGGTGGAATCGTTAGGTACCTTAGGTACAAGAGTGATAATGGCAGCATTCACTTCACCTAAGAGCTTAGATGAGGAGAAGAAAGAATGAATATCAGCCAAGACATCACCCTTCACTATATGCCAAGATTTCTTCAAAAAGTGGGCAGTATATCCATCAGGACCATGGGCTTTGTCGCCGTCCATGAAAAACAAAAGTGTCTTGAATCTCCCTATCTGTAACTTCCTGTTGCAACTCAATTCTCAGCTGCTCAGGATGGATCTTCTGCATAATCTGAGCAAGGTCAGAAACAGAACCAAAGAAGTAGAAGTAGAAGAAGTCCCTAGTAGCTGCTGATAGAAATTCACTGCTAACTCTTTAATCTGCCGAATATCCACCCTTGCCCCAGAAGCATCATAAAGACATTTTAGTTTATTTTTTAGCTGCCTTCACTTTCACCATTCTCTGCAAATAGCCACTATTTTGGTCACCCAACCTCAGCCAAGAGACCCGTGATTTCTGCCTGAGAAAAGCTTCCTCTGCACTACTAACAGATTTGTACAAATGAAGAGCTTCCTCTGCACTTTGTCCAACTTACAGAGTTCAGAACAACCAGGTTTATTCGGGAGACTTAACTGGACTGAGTCAAGTTGAGCCTTAGCAACTTCAAGTCTCACAGAAATTCCTCCAAACCTGGTCTGGTTAAAGACCTTTAACTCAACTTTCAGGAGCTTTAATTTCTTGTAAAGGAGAAACATAGGAGTTCCATGAACAACCTAAGACCTCACATTGACTTACAATTTCAAGGAAATGATCATTAGCAGTTAAGAAGTTAAAGAAATTAAACGGTTCAGGACTAGCATTCTGCACAGGCAAAAGGAATAAAAAGATGGCAGCATGGCCTGAAATCCCAGGAGGTAAAACTCAACCAGAGTCTAAGGAATAACAGATAATTAAATGGAATTACTGAGGGCATTGTCCAACTTCCTAACCAAAAATGCAGTAGCATCTCTCTTATTATTCCAAGAGAACAGAACACCAATATAAGGACGATCAAATAGTCCTTGAACACCCATCCAATTAGCAAATTCAGCTTCAAAACCAGGGTTACCCAGTCCCCCAAACCTCTCACTCGAGTCCTTAACTACATTGAAATCCCCCAAAACCACCCAAGGTCTATCTCTAGTCCTCCATTGTAATCCAGAAATGGCTTGCCACAGCTCCTGCCTTTTAAAACCACAGTATGCACCATAAACAAAAGGCACTTCCCATTTTGCTGAATTAGAAAGAAACACCACCTCCCAATGGATAACTTGATCAGCCTTTAACACCATCAAGACATGGAAAATATTAGCATTCCAACAAACCCAAATTCTTCCTAATTCATGATTACCATAACTATTGAGGAAACCCCAATTTGGAAATAAGGCTTCTTTTATCTGTAGGCCATTCCTATCTCTAACCTTTGTCTCACCTAAATAAACCATATCAGCTCTTTGATCCCTAATTAATTTCTTTACCTCTCTTTGTTTAGAAGGATCATTTAGACCCCACACATTCCAGCACAACACTATCGTCTAACAATTTTCAAGTAAACTGTTCACATCACTCACCATTGGAGTATTAACAGGGTTAAGCACAATCTTACCCTTTTCCTTGGCTTCCACAGTTTTTTATTGGCTTTAGTTTAGCTCCCTTCTCTATGGCAGCATCCAGAAATTCCAAAGAGTGAACTGGCCTGGTGCCCCTTCCTCACACCCTTCAGCTTTTTTCCCAGCAGCCACTTGAGCTCTAGTGACTCTCCCATTTCCTTGCCTAGGATTGGGGGACACCACAGATGCAACATTGAGGTCTTTTATTCCAGTATCTAGAGGAACAGGGACAACATCATTCACAGTACGACCCACGGACTCAGAAATGTTAGCTTTATCTTGAAGTGCACTCAAGTCATCTTTCCCGAGGACAGAGACCTGCTCCTGTAGCCCCCCCTCATCATTACCATTCCCAACCTGAAGAGGGCCAAATCTATTAGGTGACACAGAAATTCGTCCACCCCCAGCCACAGATATCTTCAGAGAGGAGGAAGGTCCTGTGAACCTGACCCTTATCCTTGGGAACCCAAGTCTTGGAAGGTCTAGAAGGACAGAATTCGGATAAGTGACCAAACGCTTTGCAATGCAAACATTTGCAGGCTTCCATGGATACTCAATTCCAACTTCCAAGATCTTTCCATCAGGCAATTCAACAACCAAGGAATCAGGAAGTTCATCATCAAATCCAACTTCCACACAAACTCTAGCATAGGCAAGCCTCTGGTGTTGTTAAGTGACTGCATCAGCATATAATTGCCTTCCCACACCACTTGCTAAATAACTCAAGCACTTGGGGGTCCATAACTCTATAGGCAGTTACAGAAATTTCACCTAGATAGGAATTTTGCACAACTTTAGATTACTAAGTTGCAAACCAGGCTGCCATCTTCAAAGAAAGAGAGGTTTGTTGGCCACATACCATAATCTAGCATTAAGGACAGCATCCTGATCTTGAACCAAAACAAATTTGAACAAGAAAAGGCCCTTCTCAAAAGTGAACACCTCCACCCCACAAACAGCTTCCACAAAGTCTAAACAGACCTCTTTACCAGAAAAAATGGTAACTGTTTATGAAAAAATTGCCCTACCAATCATGTAGACCATTGCACAACCTCAATAACTTCTTGAGGCGGAAATGCAACAACCCTGCCATTTCTCATGCTTGGAGGGTGATATTCTTGGAGCCTCTCATCTCCCAAGAAAAGAGATTTCCAATCTTTGGAAACAGAATTAAACTTCCAAACCCCTTGCTTACCAGACTTATTTGAAATTTGTTGGTTTGTTTATCTCACATAAAAGCATAATTTATCGACAGTTTTAAAATTTTCAATGAGGCATAACTTTTTTAGGTAAATTTGAAAAGTATCATTTTATAAACATATTTTAGAATGTGGACATCTCCCAAAGAAAAGATGGATATGCAGGAGGGACTACAATTTTTAAGATTTACTTATAATCAGATTCAATAGAGACTAGGGTAGAGTAGAATCAATATAATTTCACATTATTTTAGAAATTAATCATAAATTTTACATGTTTAAAAATTATAATCTTTACTTGTGAAAATTTAGCCGTTTTATTTAAAAAATAATTTCTATTAGTATATTATTTGCTTTCTTATCTGATTTTATATTTTAATTCAGATCAAAACTCAGCCACAACTTTAAAGCAGCAGTCTGCATTTTTGGATTTAGGTATATATTAATAGCACTTGCATGTCATTGTATCTACATTCTGCACTTAGTCCAACCTGCTGACAGCCCTATATTATATGGAAAAACTCAAGTACGGGGAACCAAGACTTACATTTGTCAATTCAAAGTATGGTCTCAAAGCCAGCACCATGCCTTTCTGCATAAAAATGGTCCTTTCAGGAATTTCTCCTAGCAGTAAGCAAACAACGACTGCCCATTTGTGACTGCCTTTCAGCTTGTTTATAAGTACAATTCATTCTTATTTTAATCTAGTATTACAGAATATGCCAGGTGCATCACCAATTGTGCAAACTGCCAATTCCTTTATTCACTTATTCACTTTTTAAAAAATATACCATTCCAAGAATGAATATAGTGAACATAAATCACAAACTCAAAATGCCCCCAAAATTACCTTGGGAAGATATGCAAACAACCGACCACGCAACTCAGATCCTAGGATGAGAGTGAAATTGGGGAATGCAGTGAGCACAGCTGCATTCAGCTTCCGCCTCAGTGCCATGGTAAGCTGAACCACACGCACAATACATCGCACCTCCCAGTTATATGCACTGGTCTAGATGAGAGATGCAATCCCCTCCAGATCTAAACTTGTAAATATGCATAAACGCCAAATCTAAAAAATGTATGCTACATAAAGTTGCATTTTTTTAAATAATAAATTTTAAATGGATTCAATAAAAACTCTTAAGAGTGTGCATCCAAGCACATGGGCAGCTACATAAAGGTGCAGTGCAAAACCTTTTTTTCCTACTCTATGGCTAAGTTCACTGTATCAGAAACGCCAAATTCATAAAATCACATCAAAATCTAAACTTCAACACACAATTCCCAATATATGAGCAAAGCAATCAAATCCCAGGTCCCCGATTTCATAAAGAAGATTTCTACTTTGTGGCTAAGTTCATTGTCTTAGAAACACCAATTTCACAAAACCACAGCAAAATCTAAACTTTAATACGCAATTACCAATATTTAAGCAAAACAAACAAAACCCAGATTGCCAATTCCACAAATTCATCATCGTTCACCAAAATTTAGACTATAATGCAAAACCAAAAACCAAAAAATAAAAAATTAGGCATATATAAAATTATAAACACTTATAGGAATATATAAGAGTGTGTAGAGGTTGATATTACAGTGCAGAGTTGACAAGAATGCCATTAAAAGATGTCTTTGATAAGCTGTCATGTTATGTTTATTATCTCTGGCTTAATTGTTCAACCTTTTGCAATAATTATAACTATCACTGGACTGAACCCTAAAAAGTTAATATATAGTTGTAGATATGCAACTTGGCCTCCTGCAGAAATCTGAACCATATCCTATATGTCAGTAATCACAAAGTGTAATGGGCACATAGCTTTGTACTAAAAACAATTAAGAGTTACCTGTTGTTTTGAATGGGCTTCAAACCGAGGTGCCTTTGACCTAAGCTTCTCTGCTTGACCATATAAGTTGTTCTGAAGGTATTTGCAAAGTAGTAGGTTAAGAAGTGGTTCCTGCACTATCTGTTATCTCAATCTTTCTCTCACGGGAATGAGATAATGCAATCCCCATGAGATATAACAAGCTCATTTTTCTTGTAAATGCTTATCTGCCAGTAGAATGAGCTTTTTGTCACTAAAATTGCATTGCAAATGCACTGCAGCCACTAGCAAGACATATCATTCTGATCAAGGAACCAAGCACAAGACCTTTGCTGGGCCTTTTCTCGCCAAATAAGAACTTCCACATCCCATTTTTAACATTCTCATCTTAGGGTTTCTTTTCTTCCCTCTTTTTTGTTCCATTTTTTATTTTATTTTATTTTGTTGGAAAGTAGTAAGATCTCTAATCTAATCAAACATTCTCATCTTAGGGCTTCTTGTCTTTGCTCTCTTTGTTTGGATTTAAGTAGGGTCTTTAATCTAATCTTTTACAAGTTACAACACCATTAGAGAGGCACACAAAAAGTTACATGTAAAATGTCATATCCTTTCATGAAATTGCCACAAGAATTGTTAAGAGCTTCGGTGGCAGGTAGCGTTTAAGGGTTGATTGAAATATTGGAGGATATGACTGACCTCCAAGAATTGTGAGGGAGAAGAGAGAACACGAAACAAAATTGTTGGTTAATTTCTGCATTATCTCATTACAAAGCCAAATACCTATTTGTATGTACCATCCTGACCAGTAAGTAGATTAACTATCTAGCTGATCTAGTAACTCCTTATGCCAGCTGGCATAACTACCTCTAACAACCTACCAATCAGTCACATGCTCCAACAATGGAGCACATGCTCTAAATTTAATATCTGCTACACTACTAAAATAGCATAATACTGCCCTTATCAACATACACATGTGCCTAAGTAATTGCAACTGGTCTAAGTGGTCTTGAATTAGTTCGTACAAGCAAGCAAGCTTTTATTACACATAGTCACTAGACTCACTACTTAACACAGCACTAGAGCAGCTCATAGGCTCAGGCAGCACCAGATCAAAGCACACAACAGTAGCTCTAGGATTTAGACAACACCAGATCACAGCACACATATGAAACATAATATGAGATTCCTAAGAAGCATTAAGTTTTTTTTTAATATAAATCAAGAATAAAATTCACCTAAATTACATCAATACTTTTCTGCCTACCTCAAAACAAAATGATACCAAAGGAAAAACATGAAAATGGTCTCATTTGTATCACACTTACATAACAAAATCCTATGATTATCACTAACGACTTCACTTCTTATCCAGATAGCTCAGTTGCTCCATCAAGTAACACAAGGCTTTCCATAAAAGTAGTAGCTATATCTGGAACTTTTTGGAAACCAAGATCCTTCTCACGTGAAGTTTCAAGGTCAAGCGAAACAACCGTGAACGACCTCCGTTCATTGTTGGATTCATGATTATGCTTCTTTATAACTAGCAGTTCACCACGACTGGCGCAACCAAAGAAACCTACAGAGATAACATTTTCAAACCGGACAAAAAAAAGTTTACTCCATGATTCATGTACACAATACTCTCCCATCACCCATATGAAGCATGAATGAGGTGTATGCGAGCTCATAAAGTCATTGTATTCGTCTTCGTTGGCGTCGTCGGATCTGAGGTAACCAAATGTAATGAAGGCCAGTTTCCCCTTGAACACCATCAGACGATTTATTTTTGCCATTACACCTTGTGGTAGCAGTTGTTGTAGTTGTACATCAGGGAGTGCTATCTCTCCAAATTTATCATTATTGACATCAAATGACAAAATCATGAAAAGAGATGCGCCTTCAGAAACATATCCCAACCAATGCAAAGCTCCACTAACAAATGTGGCAGTCCGATTTTCGAAATGCATGCCCAAACCAGCGTTTGCCAAAGAGATTTCAACCCTTCTCCAAGAGTTGGAGCTCAATGTGTAAACCTCAGCCTCAGTCTTAATCCCGTTGTGGTCAGCAGGCATTTGAGAGATCTTAACAACCTTGTAGTCATTGGTGTTGGACTGATAAGCAAATCCAGTACAAAACTTAAGATATTGGGTTTGGGAAAAAGCAGGCAACCTCTTAAGTTTTCTAATGCTGGGGTTCCACAAATAAATAGCACCAGTACTAGCGGGAAGGTTTTTATTATCAGTGAAACACACCAAGCCATTGCATGAATCGGCTGGGTAGGAATAAAGTGAAGGAAAAAAGCCAGAGGGAATTGGGTACTCGGAAATCCTATTAAATTCGGGGTCGTAACCACCGATAAAGATTGGGATGTTGATGTTAAGAGGAGAAGCAATAGTAGGAGGAATGCTTATGAGATAAATAAGGTGGTCGGAGATGAAATTAGGAGTGGCGATTGAGGAGTACCAGGTTTTAGAGACGCACCTGAATCTTAGGACTGATTTGACAGGTAGCCTTGCCAAGATGTTGAGTACGATGTCGTGTGGCAGATGAAGGATCCGACGAGGAGGAGGTTCCCTTGTTTGAGACATTGCTAGGATGAGACCCAGAAAGCCAAAGCCAAAGAGGTTGGAAGGAGTCACCGACTAAAACCAACAAGATGAAGAGGAAAAGCTTGAAGATTATGCTGCTACTGAGCGACCAAAGCAAAAAAGTACAAACCACACACTTCAGGCTTCAAGGGCTGGTTGAAAATATAAATAAACAAATAAGGGCTGTCAGGACGATTTTTGTTTTTATTTTCAAAACAGTATAAAAGTAATTTTCAAAAAATTGAAATTGAAACTAGTTTTTAGATGGTAATTTTATATTATATGTTGATGCTGCTAGTGCTGAGCGACCAAAGCAAAACTGCTTGTTAAAAATGTGAACTTTTTGCTTGATTTTGTGGGTTTGGTTGAGGAAATCAATCAATCATGGTGGGGTTTTTGTGTGAGAGTGAAAGCTAAGGCCTGTTACTTTTGTTTGTGTTGGTGGCTTGGTGATTTTCGAGACTTGGGATGGGTTGTGGCTGTGTGTGAAGAAAAACTGAAGAAAAGGAAAGTTAAGAAGATTAGGATGAAGCGAACGGTTGGATGATCAAAGTTTAAAAGATGAAATTTAATTACAAATTTTAAAAGGAAAAAATATTTAAATTGTGATTCCATAGAACATGAGGGGTAGAGAAAAAATTATGAGTTCATCACAATATGCCACGTTAAAATTATGGTAAAAAATTTATGAAATCATATGTGATTCTAAAACCACTCAATTAAAAAAGTATTAATACAATTTTATTGTGAGGGAATTCCTTCTACCAAAAATTATTGGGTTTTAACTTATGAGATGATAATTTTGTATTTATTATGAAAAATGCAAATCCCCTTACTTTTTTACAAATTTTTTTTATTAAGAGAGACATTTATTATTACCATGAAGTTAATAATAATAATTTTATTATTATTATCATTATTATTATTAAGAAGGTAAAATCACATAATGAATTTTTAAATAAATAAATAAAAGAACACAAATATAAAGAATTCTTTATATATATCGTCGCCTTCAAGTATTACATCAAGCATACCCACTTCCTTTTTTTTTTCTAAATAACACTGATTTTCAAACAATTTCATTAGTTAGCACGTTTTTAAAACTATTTAAGAAACTAACATCTCAAGTGTAATAAACTCGATTTTGGAATGCTAAATCGAGTACAATGAACTTGATTTTGGTACTCACTCAGCAAAAACAAAAACAACAAAGAAGCAAAAATAACATCAAACCCAGAGAACCCAAAAATAACGCCAAATGAGTTGCTACAACAAACCCATTTTCAAAAACTTTTCTTCTCCAACAATCAAACACAACAACCAGAGAGAAACAACGAAATCAACAAACCCAAGCACCTGATCAACGCCGTGATTGCGACTCGGATGCTGACTCAAAACTCAGAGTCGGACTAGGCGGGCCTTGGTGGTATTGCGTTCAAAACGGCGTGGTGGTTCATCTACGTTGGGATCTCTTGCTTCCTTGTCCTCTTCGTCGAAGGGTATATTAAGTATTTTTTTTTATTTTTGGGTTTGGGTGGGTTGAGGTTTCAGTGACGAAGAAGAAGCTCGCCAAGAAAGTGCCAAATGCTGTATTAATCTTAAGATTTCAGTAACAAAACGCTAATTAAAAACAAAAGGTTCAAAAAACTAACCACCGGATTCATGCTACTATGAATATTGTAAACACGTGTTTTCACAATACTTTTTAAACCATAGTTTTCACATCATTTTAAACAACAATACTAAAAATCTCCAACCAAACCGCCCCTGTATAGAATTGAAGAAGAGTCAAAACTTCCATTAAAAGACAACTCCCATATAGAATTGTCCAATTCGAGCATAGTAGGATTCTTGAAGTTCTTTAAGATAACTCCATGATAAGTTTACCCTACAAGCTCTTAAAGAACTTCAAAACTGTAACCCCTAGCTGGATTCCTTGATTCTTCATTAAATAAGCAACAATGGCAAGTAAAATGACGACCACAACCCACAAGCTCAATTCTCCTGGAAAAAAAAAATGAGGATCCCAAATCAACACAAGATAATTTTAAATGTAGTGGAAAGAACTGCAAACAACACCCACCCCCCCCAACAAAAAGGTAAATAAAACATAATAGATCATGTCCATGGCAAAGATGTTTAAGCTATTCAACAGGGTAAGCAAATTTATTAGGCCAATCGAGTCCAAATTACATTAAATAAAGCACATTTGGCTTGAAAACTATTTCTTACAGAACTTGTTGGGGAATCAGTCACAAAGTGGTGTCCCCTAAAAGAGAAATATGTGGACCAAAGAAAAAAACCACTTAAGTAATGATGACACAACACAAGGGGAAATGCCTAATGTAGTGAACCCCCATCATATTTTATGATAGTTTCACCGTAGCATATTTCTGATAAGAACATGATGGAATATGAATATGATTTGTGGAAGAGTAAGAATGGTGAATGGGAATAGTAGTTTTTGTAGGCCACTTCAAGGGGACCTAGACCTCCATAGAGAAAGAGAGAGATTAAGAGAGAGTAAGTCCTGTATTAAATGAGGTACATGTGCCCAATACTAACTAACTCATCCTAATCTCAACTAACTAACTAAAGGGATTACAACAACTATGAGGAGATTACAAGGCATATGACATAATTTGGGGTTCCTATCATTTTCTCTCACTGATACCTTCCTAGATTTCTGTTTTTCCTAAACAGGATTCATTTCATTCTTCTCAATTTCAATATCAATTTCATTAGACAACAATCCTTTCAACTGAAGCCATGACTGGCTCAAGCACAATCCTAACACTGACCTAAGTTTGCATTTAATCCAAGAAGTCATCATGAATTAAAACAAGTATGCAAAATAACACATACAGTACTTTAGTTTCAGGGTGGCAAGTCATTCCCTGCCCTCAAGGCCCAAGCACACAGTTTTAGTTTGTCTCTTTTGGACGTTCAATACTTCAATTTCTATCCCTTTCAAGTAATAGACAGTATCCTGTCCTGTGTACCAGATATATGCATCTTCATGTGGGTCCCAATAGTTGTGAGGCTCGCATGTTTTTTTTTTGTAGGGCTCACATGTTGTGGAAGACAAGATGCATATATCAAGTGCATGAGATAATTATTGTTCTAGTAGAGGTAGTGTTTTCCACTCAATACCCTTTGAGAGTTTATTTTGCATCCTATAACCTTCACAAGTGTTTTTACTTATGTACTTTTAACAAAATGATACTCCTCTATCCCCTGAAAATATTTTAGCTTCTACCTCTGTAAAAAATTCAGAAGCAAATTTATGTTTGGCTCCTCAAAAAATTCAACAGCTTCAATAGGCTAAACCATTGCCAATTCAACAGCAGGAAATGGATACTTCTTTTTTTTTTTTTTTCTTTCTTTCTTTTTTTTTTTTGATAAGTAGCAGGAAATGGATACATTATTAAATAATCAGATCAAAAAATCAAGATAGGCATGTACCAGCTTCCTTCTTATCCTCAATTAGTGTGACCCTTGCACCTGAGTCCAGGGATACAGATGCCAAAGCCCTGTATTCAGAGTTTACATGCTTCACTGTCAAATCAATTGAAGGAAAGAGCTGCAGCATAATTGTGATCAAGAAGTAAAATGCAGATATATATGTTACAACCTTGAGTCATGCGAGAATGAAAGTGCAGTTACAAAGCCAAGGTGTGCTTTCCTAACAACTGTCTGAACCTGCTTACTGGCTGAATTTAAAATAAAAACATCACCTTGAGTTGTCCCACTGCATGTCAACCAATCAGAGGAAATGTTAAGTGGTCAAGAAGATGCATTGTAAGAGTTTGTACATGCACAGTAAGTATTGTTGTGAACAAAAATAAAGGAAGTTCACTTTTGCAGAAATAGAGATCCTTCCCACAAAGGACTGGACAAAGAAAGCAAGTTTTAGCCATTTCAAGACTGCAAACACGGGAAAAAAAGTTGGGGTGGGGGGTGGGGCTGGGGCTGAACATGAAGGAAGCAACAACTGCTCTCATAATAAACCATTTCCCTTAAGCCAATGGTCTCAAAAACCATTACAGGATGTCTTCAAAAGCAAGTTATATTCTTTCTCAAAGTATTGACCATAGTGACAAATTCTCTACTGTAGAAAACTCTAGATGGGAGGATTGTTGGGGATAAAAAGCACAATTTCATCAATTAAAGATACCGAACTTGAAAAATAAAATCATGAGGAAGGTGAAAATTCATCTCCTTGAGATAATAATTTTGTATTCATTATGAAAAATGCAAATCAACTTTATTTTTTGTGTGGAGCAATTAAAGAAAAATAGATAAAAAAAATAATTAAAAAATAAAGACAAAGGGAGAGAGAATGAAATATAATAAAATTAATTAAAAACAAATGTTATCTTCACATCTTCCTAATTGAGTTTTGAGTAATTGTCTTCCTTTCAAATTAGTGGGATTATGGGAATAGATGTTGAGAATTGAATTTGTTTTTTTAGAATTTGAAGAGGAAAGAGAATATGATAAAGATTGAGAGACATATAAAATTAAGAACAAAGAGAAAAAAAAATGTACAGATAACTGTAGTAGTGGGTTTGAAGGTGAAATTTTGAATTTTGAATTTGGATAATTGTTTGTGTTTCATAATGGATTTTGCTGAAATTTTAAATTTGGATAAGTAATTTTTATTTATTATTTTTTTTCTTGAATAAAAATTTGGATAACTACTTGGTAATGTTTTTTTCTCAAAAAAAGAACTTAGTAATAGGTTAAGTTAAACTTCTATGTTTTTATTTACTATGATTATTTTTTTTCCCCCTAGATGTCTAACGTGAGAGAGAGAGTTTATAAACAAACAAACAAAAAAAATGAGAAAAAAAAAAAGGAACAAGAAAAAAAAAGTGAGAAAGAGCAAGAGAAAGATAAAGCTATTACATTTGTATTTTGTAAAATGTGGAGAGGCAGAAAATGGTTAGGAGAAATTGCTTTTCTTATTATTTTAATTTAGCTAAAATTAAAGAGTTTTACTAAGCCAAACTCAGACACAAAATTTGTCTTGAAGTCATAAATAAGAAAAAGAAAAAGAAAGATTAGCGGTTTTTGAAAGGCGAAACTACACTATTAGTCTCTGAAGTTTATCCTGTGTACACAATTGGTCCTTTAAGTTTGAAACAAGCACAATTAGTCCCTTAAGTTTTAAAACTAAGTTGTATTGGTCCTTTTACTAATTTTTGTTAACGGTGTTACTTACATGGTTAACTTTACAATGATTTGGCATTTTCTTTAATGACCTGGCATATTTTTAATTTAAAAATTGCAAACTAAGTGATAAAAAAATTAACCAGTACCAAATTAAAAATAAAATAAAATTTCTACCTACTTCTAAAAACCCATAGCGAGAGAGAAAGGGAGAGAGGAAAGAAAACAAACCCCAGCCACCGCCTGAAGTTCCATTCCCTAGCTACCGCCGGCAATAGCCCAAGCCGTAGCTGCTGCCGGCGACAGCACAAGCCCTAGCATCTTCTGCTCACACCCCGTTGTAACATTCTCGCTCTGGTGGAATGTTTCTCTTCTTGTTCTTTTGTTTGGGTTAAGAGGTCTTGCAATAGCATTGCTCACCAAGCAGCTAGATCTGCGGTTAGTTCTTGTTTATCTTTTTTCTTCCATAAAGATAATCTACCACCTGTTTTGTTGGATTGTTGTAAGGCAGATTATCCTAGTTGATCTTCGTTTTTTCAGTAATGAGATTGCAGTTTACCAAAAAAAAAAAAAAAAAAGAGCACACAAATAGAGGGGGGCAGTAATATGCAATTAACAAGCATTTAGAATAAAAACAAAATACTTATTCAAATGGGTTTCACTGAAAAAGGGAAAAAAAAAAATAACGTGAGTGAAATTAAGGTTTTGTTTTGATCCTAACCTTCACTTAAGAGTAAATTGACTGAGAAAGAGCAAGCAAGAGAGAAAAAGTAGGAGCAATTTCTCAGAAGGAGTGAACCAATTCCCTCTATCTAGTCGTGCAAGTCGCCCCTGGGAATTGAGAGAAAACTTGCCATGGTTGAAAAGGTACTGTTCAAAGATTTGCTTCGTCTAACGAGAGCTTCGGCTGACCAAGAGCTTCGGCAGGAATTTTTTTTTTTTTTTTTTAATTTGGTACCGGTTAATATTTTTTCTCACTTACTTTGTAATTTTTTAATTAAAAATATGCTGCGTCATTAAAGAAAATGTCAAATAATTGTGAAGTTAGCCAAGTAAGTAACACCGTTAATAAAAGTTAGTAAAAGGATCAATACAACTCAGTTTTAAAACTTAAGGGACTAATTGTGTTCGTTTCAAACTTGAGGGATCAATTGCACACATAGAATAAACTTCAAGGACCAACAGTGTAGTTTCGCCTTTTTGAAAACATGCACCATCCAATCGAGGAGTCATTCCTAAGCAATACCCCACCAGAGCTTTGAACAAAAATGTTTGTGAGGAAGAAGATTATGTTACAGAATCTTCAACTGTATCATGTTACAGAACCGAGCATCACTTTGAAATGCATATTATTGTTCAAATATAGGCTTGAAGAAAATTTATGGGATTTGTAAGAAAAAGATGTTGATTAACAGAGACAATGATACCATATGGTTAAAAAAATAAAAATAAAAATCTCGCCAAGAGAGAGCCAGTGCTGTATAATTTTATTCAATATGTAACAAACAATGTGTATAACAAACATGAATTAAAAAAAAAAAAATGTTCAAAAATAAGTTCGTGCAATTGGGGCAATTACAGTTGAACTTGAAGAGAGGCCGAAACAACACTTCCATTCAAAATACTCTGTATTCTAAAGCCATCTTATGCACATTATAAAGCTTGTAGACTATTCCCCTGTATGAATTGCCAATTCAAACGAAGTTCGATTCTTAAAAAGTTCTTAAGATAACTCTATTATTAATTTTAGAATCTGATTCTTACATTGTAAAATGAGCGGAATATTTTGGTATCTTTAAATTATTGATGATATGACAAATTAAATTCACTCATTTCAAAAAGAATTTGAAGAACTCCATGATTAGTAACCTTACAAGCTTTGAATTTAATTGATCTGAATTATGAAAAACCAAAAAAATAAATTCAAAACTTACAAAAGTAATGGCATCCTAAATAATCATTCAAAACTATAATATATCTTAATATCATAAATAATCAATAACACCATGTGAAACAAAATAAATCACAACAACTAATGTCAAATCCCAGTAATCAAATTATAGAACATAGATAAAGATAAAAATAAAGGACGACAATGATGATACAATGGTGGCAGAGAATTCAAATATGAAAATGAAAGTCAATAGGAACTAGGGTTTCAAGTAATAGAGAGAAGTGAAGAACGAGAGCAAAAGCAACTTGACATCCTTAGTGATAGAAGAGTGACAGTGGCTAAGAAAATAAGGTGAAATTGAGGTCTAAGAGTGAGAGGTGACCATAGGACTTAGGAAAATGCAACTAAGAAAAAAAATAAGTTTATATAATTAAGTTTTGAAAGATATATTGATTAAATGACATTTAAACTCCGTCTGAGAGCTGATAAAAGTTTCAACTTATTTTAGATTTTAGTTTTTTTTTTAATACTATTCATGAGTTCTATTACATTTTTTAGTACTATTCATAAGTTCTATTATACTATTCAACTAGGTTTTAACTTTTTTTTTTTTTTACATTTTCAACAAAAACTTTTCAGTTTCAGCTAAATAACCTATTCCCAAACAGACCCTTAAGTTGCGTTTGGTATTGGCTTAAAGAGCCAGCTTTTTATTTATTTATTATTTATCTTATTTTTGCTACTATACAACTTATTTTTGCTACTATTCGTAAGTCTCATTGCACTTTTTAATACTATTCATGAGTCCCACCGTATTATTTCAGTTACTTTTTAGCTTCATTTACAACATTTTCAGCAAAAAATTTCAAATTTCAACTAAATAAACTGTTTCCAAAGATTCTCACAAACGCAAAAAGTTTATGAAATTGGTCATTCGTATTAATACGAATATTACACAAACCCATAAAATTTCAACTCATAACTTGCTAACTTTATGTCATGCCAGGTCGGATTTTGCCACCTTGACTTGATTCTTCGTAAAATAGTAAATACACAACAATGGCAAGTAAAATGACTAACAAGATGGCCCACAAGCTCAATGCTCCTGTGAAAAAAAAAAAAAAAAAAAACAAGAAATGAGAGAGAATCCGAAATCAACACGATAAACAAAACCCCAATTCAACAGCGGAAAATGGATAAATTATCAAATAATCAAGTGAGGCGTGTACCAGTTTTCTTGTTTTCCTCAGTTAGCGTCACCCTTGCACTTGCGTCCAGGGATACAGATGCCAAAGCCCTGTATTCAGAGTTTACATGCTTCACTGTCAAATTAATTGAAGGAAAAAGCTGCAGCATAATTGCGATCGAGAAGTAAAATGCAGATATGTATATTACAACCTTGAGTCATGCGAGAACGAAAGTGCAGTCACAAAGCCAAGGTGTGCTTTCCTAACAACTGTCCGAACCTGTTTACTGGCTGAATTTAAAATAAAAACGTCTCCTTGAGTTGTCCCACTGCAAGTCAACCAATCAAAGGGAGGAAATGTTAGGTGCTAGAGAAGATGCATTGTAAGAGTTTAAACATACACCACACCATAAGTATTGTTACAGACCAAAAAAATAGAAAGTTCACTTTTTCAGAAATTGAGGAGGTCCTTCCCACAAAGGATTGGGCCAAGAACGCAAGTTTTAACCATTTCAAGACTGCAAACAAATTGGGGGGTGACATATAAACCATTTTCTTAAGCCAACAGTCTCAAAAACTATTGCAGGATGTCTTCAAAAAAAAAGTAGGGTAAATTGCAAATTATACCCTTAAAGTTTGAGGGTGTTTGAATTTTTCCTCCTGAAATTTCAGAATTTAGGGTCTGTTCGGTTAGAAGAGTGGAAAAGTGAGAGGATGGAAAATTGTGGGAGGATGGAAAAGTGGGAGGATGGAAAATATTTAGTTTTCTCTCTTGTGTGTTCGGTTGAAAGAGAGGAAAAGTGGGAGGGTGGAAAACTCTTTTGTTTGGTTGGAGAGAAAAAGGGAAGGATGGAAAATGTAATTTATATAAATTAACTATTATACCCTTGTTACATAATATGTAAGAAATATATTTATTTGTACTCATTAAATAATATAAAATTTATCACATCATATATATAAATTTATATTATTATTTTTATTATTATAGTGTAAAAATTAGATCAAGTCACATTGAAAAAAAAAAAAAAAAAAGAAAGAACGTTCAGTTACGTTGAAAAAAAAAAACGTTCAGTCACGTTGAAAAGAAAAAGAAAAGGTTCAGGTCACATTAAAAAAAAAAAAAAGAAAAGAAAAGAAAGAAGAAGAATGTTCAGTTACGTAGAAAAAAAAAAAAAAAAAAGAATGTTCAGGTAACGTGAAAAGAAAAAGAAAGAAAAAAAAAAAAAAAAAAAAAGAAGAAAAGAACGTCCAGGTCAGAAAAAAAAAAAAAAAAAGTTGAAAAGAGGGTATTTTAGACAAAGTGCTGCTGTAGCACTTTTCAACCTAAGTTTTTCTTCCGATTTGGGAGGAAAA
The DNA here is from genome assembly GCA_023736055.1 of Quercus glauca. Classification (NCBI taxonomy): domain Eukaryota; kingdom Viridiplantae; phylum Streptophyta; class Magnoliopsida; order Fagales; family Fagaceae; genus Quercus; species Quercus glauca. Next base: position 58,636,327 of record CM043325.1, on the reverse strand, counting down.
AAAAATTGGCCTGGGAGAGAAAACTTTCTCTTGGGTTTTCCATCCTTCCTATTTTCCTTCCCCAAACGAACAGTGAAAAACAGTATTTTCCACCCTATTTTCTTCTCTCTATTTTCCATCCTCCCTATTTTCACTCCAAACGAACACAGTGTTAGATTTTACCTCTGAAATTTGAGAGTGTTTGGATTTTACTCTGACATTTCAAAATTTGAATTTTATTTTCTAAATTTTAGGAGTGTTTGAATTTTACTCCCTAAAGTTTCAAAATTTGGGGTGTTAAATCCAATTAGTCCCAAATTTTAGGGGGTAAAATCCAAACACCACAAAACTTTAAGGGATAAAATCCAAATTCTGAAACTTTTAAGTGTAAAATCCAAACACCCCCAAACTTTATGGGTGTAATTTGCAATTTATCCAAAAAAGTAAGTTATATTCTTTCAGTGTTGACGATAGCGACATATATCTATACTGTAGATAACTCTAGATGGGAGGATTGCTGGTGATAAAAAGCACAATCACATCTATCAAGGACAAGGATAGAGAACTTGAAAAATAAAATCACAAGGGAGGTGAAAATTCATCTCCGCAAGAACTTGAACTAGCAAATCAAGTTTTTACCAGGCAAGTAGCTTTCCATCTGGAGAAACATTGAAGGCCGAAATTGTGTCACGTACTACAGTGTTTGATCCTATCCTCTTCCATGTTTTTGTATCCCATGTAACAATGCTTCCACCTTTACCTGTGTAGAATAATAATCTTAATGGTCAGCTCATGACACGGTACGGTATAAAAGGTAAACACTTCTTTCAAAAACTGGGAGGATGGCTTCTAGTCTGATTTTCACCTGTCACTGCAGCAATATATAGAACCTGATTCATATCATTACTCACAGAGAATCTACAAAAGCAGATAACTTCATCCTGTACATAAACAAATCTGATTAGTTCAATCCAGATTATAAAAGATTTATCAAATCATATCAAAGAAAATCACGAAGACTATTAAAAGATGTGCTAGTGTTATACCTGTGTGATTCACATTAGTATAAAATAATATACAACAAAAAAGAACATTTCATTAATGTATAATTGAAATTAAACATTAACATTGATAGCAAAAATAAAAGGAGAAAAGTGACTTTAAGTTGTGTCACAGATTCATATTGTAAGATCAAGTTCCTATCAAATCCTAAAATAATAGATTATTAAAATAAAGAAAAAACTTTGTTTGAATTTCTTAAAGGACAAAGTCTCACTCCAAACATGTTTGGAGCTATGTGGCGATTTATAAAACTATCTATGTTTATTATTTAAATGAGTCTCATGACTTATTAAAAAGGTCATACGAGTAAATCTACACATCGATGGTCTCTTCAATTGCCACATAGTGGGATGAAGGAAGATAGCTCCAAACATGTTGGGAGCCAAACTTTTTCCTTTCTTAAAACTTTTGATAATTGAGTTTTATTTGGAGTAATATTTATAATTTGATAAACTTTGGTAATAGAACACCGATATGATACTCTCATTTCTACAATAAATTTAGCCAGTATATGAGGTTATGGTCAGATGTTCCCACTAATAACTTACATTGACTGAGTCATTATTTTGGTAGTTTTTTACAATACAATCCGCTTTTGCTTGTTGATGTTCAATAACCATACAATTGAAAAATACTCAACATTGCATGTTAAAATCATCAAACAATCTACTTGACTGGAAGTAGCTGTCAACTTAGAAAGCTAAAATTGAAAATAATTTGATTTTCCCTCATGGGAGAATTTTAATCAGTTGCTCACATTTTCCTTTAGAAGAGAAGCTATGGCTGTTTTGGAAGTCAGATCCCAAACCTTAGCAGGACCACTGTTACCTAAGGAGACAAGGAACTTCCCATCAGGGCTGCAAGACAACAAAGTCAGATCGTTAATATAACTTCATTACAAATAAAGGAGGTAGCATGTACAAAATCCCTTCTTTTTTTTCCTTTTCATGGATCTTGCAAATTAAGAGAAATATTAGTACATGCAATCAACCTGAAATCTAGATCCTTCACAGATTTATGAGCACCGGCCTTATCAAGAATAATAACCATGCTAGGCCACTCGAAGACCCTTAAATTTCCATCCTGTACTTTACAAAATTCAGATAGTCATCACATCTTATATTTTCATGAACCAAGACACATTTTGGAAAAGAGATTCAGCAATGGCATAGATGAAGCACAACTTAACTCCATTTAACAACACACAAAAATAAATAAATAAATCATTACTTGAATAAATGTTAATCTTTTAAAAAGAAAACCAGAGAAATGGCCATGATGGGAGCAAGATATTACAAAGAAAGTGGAATAGGAAGGTGTTTGGTGATTTGGCTTTTAGAAAGAAGAATTTGCTGACTGAACTTATGGGCTTAGATGCTAGAGAGGAGTCAGAGGGTCTTTCGAATGAGAATCAGATTTGTCGCATTCAGCTAAAAGGGGATATAGAACATTTGGCTTCTCTTGAGGAAATTTCTTGGAGACAAAAGTCTCGTGCTTTGTTTGTGAAGGAGGGAGATAATAATACTCGTTTCTTTCATAGATTAGCAAATTCCCATAGAAATGCTAATCTTATTAAGAGGATAGAGGTGGATGGTGTTCTTTATGAGGATGAGGCTGATGTGCGCTCTCAGTTAGTTCTCTTCTACCAAAGGTTGTATGAGGAAACTGAGGTGAGGCGTCCTACCATGGATGGGTTAGATTTTGCATGTATTGAAGAGGAAGAGAGGTTGTCCTTAGAGAAGGAATTCTTGAAAGAGGAAGTCATCCAGATATTATGGGAGATGGAGGGTGATAAAGCCCCTGGTCTTGATGGTTTCACCATGGCTTTTTTTCACAAATGCTGGAGTGTGGTGGAAAAGGATGTCATGGATTTCTTTGATTACTTTCATCGGCACTTTGTGTTTGAACGGTCTATGAATGCTTCGTTTCTCACTTTAATTCCCAAGAAATGTAATGCTGTTAACATTAAGGACTCTCGCCCCATCAGTTTGGTGGGTAGCGTGTACAAGCTGCTATCCAAGGTGTTGGCTAATAGGTTGAGGGCGGTTTTGGATAATCTTATCTCTAAGTCTCAAAATTCGTTTGTTGGCGAAAGACAGATTCTGGATTCAGTGCTTATTGCAAATGAATGTCTGGATAGTAGGTTGAAGAGCAGATTACCGGGAGTGGTTTGCAAACTTGATATCGAAAAAGCCTATGACCATGTGAACTGGGAGGCCTTGTTTTATTTGTTGAGCCGGATGGGTTTTGGGTCGAAATAGAGGGGGTGAATTAAGGCTTGTGTTACTTCGGTTCGTTTTTCAGTCCTAGTAAATGGCTCTCCTAAAGGTTTTTTTGGAAGTTCTCGTGGATTAAGGCAAGGGGATCCTTTATCCCCGCTTCTGTTTCTTTTGATAATAGAGGTTTTGAGTAGACTATTGAAGAAGGCAGAGGAGAGTAATCTTATTCGGGGTTTTCATGTAGGCTCTGTGAACTTTGGTGGGGTGCGTATCTTCCATCTTTTATTTGCTGATGACACTATCTTATTTTGTGATGCCTCTAAAGAACAGTTTTTATCCATTAGGTTGGTGTTGTCTTGTGTTCAGGCTTTTACGGGTTTGAAGGTCAACGTTGAAAAAAGTGAGATTGTCCCTGTTGGGGAGGGGAATAATCTAGATGCACTGGCTAATATTCTTCAATGTAGAGCGGGCAGTTTGCCTATGAAATATTTGGGGATGCCGTTGGGGACTTCTTTTAAGACAGCTTCGATGTGGAATCCTATTTTGGAAAAAATGGAGAAGAAGCTATCTGGGTGGAAGCGTTTCTATCTATCTAAGGGTGGTAGGCTCATGTTACTAAAGAGTACTCTCTCAAGCCTCCCAACGTACTTTTTATCTCTTTTTACTATTCCTAAATCTGTGGCTGATAGATTGGAAAGTATCCAAAGGAACTTTCTTTGGGGGTCTTCTAAGGGGAGTTTCAAATATCCTTTAGTGGCTTGGAAAAAGGTGTGTTTATCTGTTGAGATGGGTGGTTTGGGAATAAGAAGTGTAGTGTCTTTTAATCAAGCTCTATTAGGAAAATGGTTATGGAGATATGGTCATGAAGTTTCCCATCTTTGGCGGCGAGTTATCTCCACAAAACATGGTGAAGGTCAAGGGGGGTGGTGTACTAAAGTGTGCAGGAGGACTCATGGGTGTGGCCTACAGAGAAGTATTTATGGAGGTTGGGAGAACTTCTCTAAGCATCTGTCTTTTGTAGTGGGTGAAGGCACTCGTATCCGCTTTTGGCATGATAGATGGATTGGTGATAATACTCTAGAAGATCTCTATCCTGAGCTCTATGTGTGTTCGGCAGTCAAGGATGCTTGTATCTCTGAGGTTTTGTGGATTCCAGAAGAGGTTTCGGTTAGAGTATGGGATTTAAGGTTTTATAGAGCTTTTGAAGATTGGGAGCTAGCTGCATCTTTTTCTCTGTTCCAACTTATCCAAACCCGTATTCCTCAGGGAGTTAGGAGTGATTCTCTTAGTTGGCAGCTAAAAGGGGATGGTAAGTTTGATACCCGGTCGTACAACCATGCGATTCAGGGTGCATCGAATTCTTTGTTTCCTTGGAAGGGTGTTTGGAAACCAAAGCTTCCTAGGCGAGAGGCGTTTTTTTTGTGTATAGCTGCACATGGTCAGATCCTCACTTTGGATAATCTAATGCTTAGGGGTCGCATGTTGACCAATTGGTGTTGTTTGTGTTGTTATGATGGGGAGTCGGTAGACCACCTTCTTCATTGTCCTGTTACTCATTCCCTATGGACTTTTATGCTTCAGGCTTTTGGTATCTGTTGGGTTATGTCAGGTTCAGTGGCGGGTTTGTTATCCTGTTGACATCTATGGCTTGAGAAACATAACTCGGACATTTGGAATTTGAAATTTGGTTCCAGGGTGTTTAATGCGGATTGTATGGTTGGAACGAAAAAGTCGTTCCTTTGAGGATAAGGAGAAGACGTTGGATGAGTTAAAGATTTTATGCCAACGTAGTCTTTTGGAGTAGTCTCATTGTTGGGGTTTTACTGGTTGTTCTTCTCTCCCTAAGTTTATGTCTTCACTTAGCTTAGTCTCTTGATTTCTCTTTTTGTTGTGCTATTTGTTCTTTTTTTCTTGTTCTTCATCATCATGAACAACTTGTACTTTTCCTTATTTTCTCATTAATAATAGTTTTCTGATTACCTATCAAAAAAAAAAGAAGAAGAAGAATGATGTTAGTTGTAACAGGAAAATATATATTCTGATATGGTAATTGAGACAACTACAATGCCTTTTCTAACAGAAGTTTAAACTTGTAAGATTTAGACACAACCAACACATGTGACTTACCTATCAAAAATGTAAGTAGACATCTCTAAATAATGCATGCTAATTGTTGTACAACATCTCAATGTCAAGCAGCAAATAAGTAGTCTAAAAAATGTGAAAGACAATATCTACCTCGCCACCAGCAGCAAGTGCAGAACCCTCATTGTTAAACGTTAATGATAATTGCTGTCCAACATCTTCCAACCGGTGCTGCACTTTATCAGACTCCTCTAAAATTAATTTATAATGTTCCCCATCCTCACTCTTTTCTTCAACCATTTCATACCATCTGCATTGGAAAAGCTCAATTACAAATCAACAACTCCCATGTAACTGGAAGGAATAATGGTGACGGTTTAATATGTAACACTCATACACATCTTAACAAAATTGAGTTCCTTCACCCTTATTGAGAATAGCATGCAGTGGGGTCCACTTTTAAATAGTACATCTTAGTAACTTACCTAAATTAGTTTACACTCTTAACATAAATTTTGGAGGTAGTAGACTAGTAGTAGGGTTTTTTTTTTTTTTTTAAAAAACCTTTCTAAAAAAGAGCCTTTAGACTCACCTCCCAGGGACAATGATAAACTGCTTAACCCGTCAAGGGTGAAAAGCCCCCAGATTACCCGATAACTAGTTCTAGCGGGTGGGGTCAGTTAGCCTGTTCGCTACTAGTTTGAGCAAACGGGCTAATTGAACCCCACCCGTCAGACCCAATGGACGCGCTAATCAGTTTATGCAATTTGGTAGCTTTAGGGGGTGTTTGGTTTTATTTTTTAAACAACAATTTTGGTTGTTTAAACATTACAACGTGTATTTCTATGACACTTTTTACTTACCCATATTTTCATAATACTTGAACAACGTTACTAGAACAACATTACCAAACAAGCCCTAATTTATTTTATTTGAATAATCAATTGGACAATTCAAGAGCTTATAAATTGGTTGGACAGTTAGGGCTTTTTTTAGAGAATGAATACCTGCAACTATTGGGGAATGAACAAAAGACTCCGTCTCCATTCGGATGAACAGCCGTTCTATACGGCAAATCAGAGCCAGTTACAAGCCTAAACACCTGAAAATCAAACCCACAATTTTTTTATGCATAAATTTGCAAAATCTATAATTCAAAAAACAAAAAAACTTAATCCCTAAAATTTAACAGTAACAACAATTTTCTTAAATCTGAATTGAAAGAGTATTACGGGCTGATCGGAGAGGGAATTGGCGTCGGAATCGAAGGCGCAGATAAGGACGGCGTTGGGGATACCACTCCGACCCTCGCCGCCACCGCCGGCCAAAACGACGTCGTACTGAGTCGAGTTGGAAACTTCATCATTATCGCTGGTTCGATCTAGATCTCGATCTTTGGATCTACGCCAACCGGCTGAATACAAAGGAACACCGTATTTCCGAGAGCTGAGAGAAGAATCAGTCTTCTTCTTCGTCATCACTGTGGAAAATTTATACTTTTCGGTTTGTGATTTTTGCTAAACGTTTCTTGCGCTTATCTATCAAATGTTGAGTGTGCTTTCCTAGAAGTATCCAAAATATTATTTTAATCATTTTATATATATATATATATATATTTCAAAGACTCTTTAATTTTTCTTTTTCTTTTTCTTTTTCTTTATAAGATTTGTTTTGATATTAAATTTATTTGGAAAATAAATATTTTATAAAAGCTATTTTATTTTTACTATATTTGGTAGTGATCTTAAAATCAGTTGAAAAATTATCTCTTAATTTTTCTTATTTAACTTTATAAGGTTAAAAGTCTAAATTATATATTGGACCTTGAGCCTTAATCAAGAGTATAGTAATTCGAAAACAAATGAATGATGTTGGATGATCAAGCTGAAAGAAGAATCAGTCTTTTTCTTCGTCATCGCTGTGGAAAATTTATACTTTTCGGTTTGTGATTTTTGCTAAAGGTTTCTTGCGCTTTTCTATCAAATGTTGAGTGTGCTTTCCTAGAAGCATCCAAAATATTATTTTAATCATTTTATATATATATATATATATATATATATATATATATATATTAAAGACTCTTTAATTTGTCTTTTTCTTTTTCTTTATGAGATTTGTTTTGATATTAATTTTTTTTGGAAAATAAATATTTTATAAAAGCTATTTTATTTTTTCTATGTTTGGTAGCGATCTTAAAATGAGTTGAAAAATTATCTCTTAATTTTTCTTATTTAACTTTGTAGGGTTAAAGGCCCAAATTGTATATTGGGCCATGAATCTTGGCCAAGAATATAGTAATCCGAAAATAAATGAATGGTGTTGGATGGGTCAAGTTTAGAATCTAATGAGTGAGATATGAGTGGGAGGGTGGTCCAAGGAGGAATGTCTCATTTGATAGGTTAAGCACGACTCAAATGTGTATCTGTACGGCACCCAACCCCATGCCTGCTTTTTGGGCCCCAGGTCTGTGAACAACATTTGGGCCCCGGCCCAATTAATCCGAAAGGCCCGGCCCATGACCATGCGGATCATTAGTCCAGGTATCCCAACGAGGGCCGAGCCGAGCTCTTGTCCCGTACACTATGAAATTTGGAATAAGCGGAGGTTTTGTATTTTACTTTCTCGGCAATTCCCCGAGGATCGAGGCTACCGTGTCATTCATTCAGGGAAGAACCAAGTTCCAATGCCACCATCACCAAACCACCCACTTACCTTTGATTACATTGGACCTCTCACCGCACTTACCACAACGTGATGATGACCACCCCACTCTGGAGAAGCTATAAATACAAGAACTACAGAAGGAAAGGGGGTTGGAAGATTGGGAGAAAAAACAAAGGAAAGAGGAAAGAAGAGTGAAAGAGTGCATAAACAGCTTCAGGACTTTGAACTACCCATAGTAGGAAAACTTCAAACCCACAATAGAAATAGATTGTAAGCCCAACGGTAGTCCAGCCTGCTGGCCATTTTTGGGTGCCTACAGTATCCTAAGGTTCAAAATAACCTTATAGGAAGCTCTAGTAACAGGAACATACATCTCGAGTGTACCAAAGAGTGGAAGCTAGGAAATACCTAAAGAAAGACTGTTGTCGCCGCATTGAATACTCTGCAGGTAACTTTCTAACCGCATTTATGTGGAGAAAATCCTTGAACAGTGCTGCCTTAACTACCACAACTCACAGAAAATCAAAGAGGGTGTCTGATGGGATAAGCATTCAAGTAATGGCTCAAACGATCAATAAGTGTAAAATCAAGATGGTCTAAGATGGACTATATAATGAAAGAGATCCTCCATGGATAGAGGATTGGAAAATTAAGGAGAGAAACAATGTAGCAATCAGGAATCAAACTTGTAATTCAGTTTCGAAAGCAATACATAAGAACCAGTCTCCTTGGACATTGCTGAGGACGTATTTCTTTAGTGTAAATTTGTTATCTTCATTCCTTTGTTATCGAGAACTATTTATTTGTTGCATTAATTCATTTAAACCCAGTTTTCCAATTCATACTCTACAAATTTATTGTTTTAGACTCTTTAGGCTTAAGTCAATCTATTATTTGGGTTAGGAGTCCAAATCTGGTTCTTACAAACTTAGTGTGTGAAGATAGGGTTATTTGAGATATAGTTATTTTTCATAAATTTTTAGCAGAAAACAACTCTATCACTTTCTCATGCCAAATAATTTTTGGTTGACCAATTTTTTCTAATACCACCAAACACAAGAAAATACAAAAAAAAATTATGTTTTCCATTAAACTACTAGTATTTTGAAAATTGCATTTTAAATATATAAAAAAAATTATATTAATCTTCTAACGCATAGTTATCAAAATCAAATTGAAGGTTGAGCCAACTAAAAGACAGGTTTTTTGGTCGAAATGTAAGTTGATTAATTAAGTAATTAATATATTTTTAATTATAAAAATAACTAAAATAAAATAAAATTAAGTCAAGTATCTAATTTTTTTTTGAGAAGGAAGTCAAGTATCTAATTGATAACCAGCAAAAAAAATTATTATATCACATAAATTTGAGAAGTGCTATATCTACAATATTTTTATAACAAATCATATATGGTTAATTGTTATTGGTTCAAATTTGAATCAATTACTGAGATTACTTTTTTACTCCAATAATAACAACCAATAACAACTTATTATTTAATATTTATTGTAAAAATATTATAAGCATTCTTTCATAAATTTAGATAATAATAGACCCAATATTTATATTTAATTATCCAAATTATATTTAACCCTTTTTTTTTAAGAAATATATAACCCAGAAGTTGAATAAAGAAGATAATAATAACGATAAAGGGATCTCAAAAAAAATAACGATAAAGGGAGTGACATACAGCACAAGGAATTGGGGAATCAATGAGCATTAAAATTAAAAAATGAATGACGCGGGAGTATGGTAGTCGTAGAGAAGCTGTATTTAGGTTTCTCAGATTGATTTTTTAAGCATCCCTTAAAAGTCTCAATCAATCAATCAAAAAAAAAAAAAAAAAAAAGCATCCCTTAAAAGTCAAAAAAGCTGTCTAGTTTTGAAATTGACGACCCTTCCAAGTCACCACTCCGAATTAAATTGCGTACCTTCCAATGCAAGTCACAACTCACGGATTTTACGGTGGAACTAGCTTCGTTACACACGCGAAGCGTGTGTGATGAAGCTTTTTTTTTAGCAAAAAAATTATGTTTTTATTTTTTAAAAATACTAACGAGTATTTTTAATGCATTGGTTAATAATTTATTTAAAATTTTTTTTATTATAAATAAAAAAATAATTAGTATTTTAACAGATTTTTTCATTTCTCATTTCTCATAAAAATTGTATCAAAACTTTTTAAAAATGAATTATTAACGAGTGCCTTTACATGACCTTTTATTTTATATATATAATTTTTATTTTGAGAATCTAATTTATAAGTGGATAAAGCAATTTAAAAATTAATAGAAGAGTGGTCCTATTTTTTCGGTAATATTTTAGTGGGAGTAAGAGTTGCATTTTTACTGGATTGTCTTTTAATTTTGTCTTTACTTAAACATAGAAGTGTAGGGACATTTTTAAACTAAAAAATGAGAAATCTAAACAAGGAAAGCCCTATAAATAGGATAGATATAGATAACTTGAATAAACCGTGTGGGTTCTAGTTAAATGGAAAAAGTTTTTAAGAGCATTAGTATCGGAAAATTTCAATTCTGTTCTATTTTACCATTTCAAAAATCTACTTTATCATTATAACATACCATTTTTTAATATCTCAGCATCTCAAAACTCTATTTTTATTAAAATATTATTTTTCAATCTTCTTTTATTATTTCTTTCAACTGTCCATTTTTTTAAGACTTTGGCATGATTCCAAGTTTCCAATGGTCACATTTCTTTCCAACTGTCAATTTCTTTCCTGGGCTTTCCAACAGCCAATTTCTTTCCTGGGCTTTTCAACAGCCAATTTTTTTTCAATAGTAATTTTGAGATTTTGATTCCAGCGGTCACATTTCTTTCTTGGCCTTTATATCATTTATTTCCAGCAAACCTTTTTTTTTTTTGGGTCAAATTCAACAACTATTCCAAACAACCTGCCATTTTTTTTTTTAATAGAAAAAAGAACCTGTCAAATATCTTTCCTTGGCCTTTATCATTTCTTTCCAGCAAACTTTTTTTTTTTTGGTCAAATTCAACAACTATTCCAAATAACCTGCCAAATAAATTCACACATATAAAACCTGCCAATTTTTCTAATCCACACACACATATAGAACCTCTCAAATTCAATGTATTCAACCTGTCAACTTTAATGATCCACACACACACATATAGAACTTGCCAATTTTTCTTTATAAAAAGTACTTGCCAAATATCAATTTACTCAAACTTGCTAATTTTAAAAATCCACATACATACATACATATATATATATATATATATATATATATATATGCAACTTGTCAAATATCAATGTACTCAACCTGCCAACTTAAAAAATCCGCATACATACATATATATATACATACATGCAACCTGCCTAATATCAATGTACTCAACCTAAATCCACATACATATATATACATGCAACCTGCCAAAAATCAATGTACTAAATCTGCCAACTTTAAAAATCCACATACATATACATAAATGCAATTCACATACATAACTATCAATGTTGTCTTTAGAAGACTTGTACATATATCAAATTACAATAAAACACCACATGCATAACTCAAACACTTACTAAGTTCTTACAAGTCCCCTTGTAATTGCCATAAATGCTCAATGAGGTCTGATTGGAGTTGAAAATAATTTTTATGGTCTCAAATTCATTGATGGGTTTCAATGAACTCCGTAAATGTATTTGTGTTCTCCTGTGAAAGTTGTATAGTAGGATTATCATCATTTGCTCATAATCTAATTCCACCACTTCATTTACATCTCGCTCATCCTCACCGTCTGTCCTCTTTCGCTTAGCCTTTTCGGCTTTTTTACCAGTTGGTCTCCCTTGCACCACTGTGTCATCATCATTACTATCAACTTGATTAATTGAATTTGGAGTTTGAGGGAGCCCTTTTGATCTTTCCTTAGGCATACTCCACTTTGGTTGGTTTTTCAACACAATCCAACAATGTTCATAAGCAAAAGCTATTTTTTTGCCGGTTGCTGGATTTGGTGTTGATTTATATATATCCTTTGCATCTTTCAACTATAGTTTTAAAAAAAAAAAAAAAAATAATTAGAGTCTTGAAACTATAAAGGAAATTAATATTGTGACACCATTGCAATATAATTTATACCTTGTCCTCGTCAGTCGTACCACTGCTATTTCGGGCTTCAACTTTAGCCATGAACCTAGCAAACCTACTTGTCTCCTTATTATTATTTCCCCATCGACTTGATAGGGAGGAACTAGAACGTGCGGTTCCTTAAATATTGTTTGCGCAAAAGTATTTCCAAATTTTCGCCCAAAAATTTTCACCCTTTTGTTCAGTACCATTCACAGCATGCATGCCAATGTTAAGCCATGCAGAGATGAGAAGGAGGTCCTCATCTACACTGAAGTTGCCACAATGTTTTGATGAATTAGAGATGACAATTTCAACTTCCAGTAAAGAATGGATGGGCATTGAAGGATTTTGAGACCCACTTAAAAATGGTTTCACAAAATCGGAATCCCCTTGTAAGAAATTACCATATTGTTCAATGTCTTCTTGCCTAACCATCCCTTTTAAAAAGGGAACTTAAAACAGTTAGTCTATGAAGTCAATTAGTGTATGAAGTCAATTCTTATTTGTATCTTTACAATCAGTATATGCTAATCATAATATTTTGGTGGCAACTTCTCACATATAGCAACATCTTACAATATATGTTGACAACTTATAATCAAAACAATATATGTTGACAGCTCCTAATCAACATATTTCGACTATACTACAGTAATTTTTTGTTTTACAGAAATACTAGCCCTGTACACAGCCAAATATTAATAGAATACAAGAACACCAATTATCTAATAAAATTGGGATTTTGGTAGAAATGAGGAGTTGTTGAATGATTTGTGAGGAAAAAAAAAAAGCTTATCAAAGAACGGTTTTACAGAGGGGTAAGAAACAAAGAGAAAAGAGAGAATGGAGAGAAATAGATAAAGAGAGAAACTTACTGGTAATTGAAGATGAACCTGATGAGCAAACCTTCTGAAGATGCTAATCCCGTGCCAGAGCGAAAACCCCTCATGATGAAGTTGAATCTCACCTTTGCAAACATTAACAACAATTCTTTGATCAAAACCCAAACACAAACACAAGTTGAATCCCTCTTTTTCTTGCAGAGAGAGAAAAGAAACACAAACACAAAAACTCTAATGCATTGATCAAAACCCACCTTACAGTTAGCACCAACACCAACGGAGCTGAATCCCCCAATATCGACGAAGCTTTGTTTTTGCAAAATCTTAACCCAAACCCAAAAACCCTTGAGAATATCGGTTTGAAGAGAGAATGATAGAGTGAAGAGTTAAATGGGTAAAGCTATCTAGAGCGTTGGGTTTATGAGATGAGTAAATCGGCAAAGGGATTTGGAGATGGGTGAGGGTGAATCAGTTGAGCTACAATGTGATGAGAGATGAGAGAGAGGCCGTGTAAAGCTTCAGGGATGGAGATGGGTGAGAGGCTTGGTGAAGCTTCAGCGATGGAGAGAGCCACTGTGTGATGGTGTTTAGGTCTGAAGAGAGGAGAAAGCAGATGGAGAAACAAAGAATGAAGAGAGAGAAGAGAACTTTACCAAATGAGAGAGATGAGAGAGAAATTTCGTGGGAAAAGGCATCATAATATATATATATATATATATTTTACAATACTGTTACAGTGCAATTCTAAAGATAGAATTGCATTGTAGCAGTATTGTAAAAAAATTTGCAATACTTGCCTTTAGAGTTTTCTGATGTAGACCAATTTGGGGATGCAAATGCCAAATTCTCCTTACATTTGGCATTTGCATTCCCCATTGTCAATGCTCAAATAGTTGAAACTCTATTCGGGTGTTACTACGCTTTTACTAAAAAAAAACCATTCGGGTGTTACTGTTTACAAACACCGTTATAATGAAACAAACTTTTTATAAACTGTTTGGATTAGACTCAATAAAATTAAAAAAAAAAAAAAAAACTCATTTTATTTTTGTTACTTGTTTATAAATAAACCTAGTTAATCCTTGGATTTAAATTTGTTTAATAAATGAGTCAAGTTTATGCTGGGAATAAAAAGGCTTAACAAAAACAAGTTTAATTTATTCCTGTTTATGCGCTTGGTAATAAACTTGAAATGGACTTCACAAATAAATTCGTATCTTACTAAGCCATTAATTAACTAGAAGTTGAAACCACTCGTTGAAACCAAATGGGCTCGATAATAAGCTTAATATGGGCTTAATAATGTATTTGTATTGGATTTCGAGTTCAAGGTCCTAGTATTGAGCTCAAGTTTAGCTTGACAAATGAATTAAACTAAGCCAAGCCAAACTCAAGTTTTTTGACTTTTTGACAAGCTTGAACTTGAACATCATTTGTAGGCTTGATTTGAGCTCAAGCAAAGTTTGAACATTGTATTTTAGTTATTAAGGGGAGTTTGAATATTCACTAAGGGATAAAGCTCAGCTCATTTACAACCCTACTAACACGCGTTCTTCGTACACTTACTACTTATAAACCTTTTTTTAACTTAAAATTTCATATTTTTATTGTGCTTTCTTAGAAATTGGATTGCTTAACTCAACTTTAAATTTATTGTCATAATCAAAAAGTTATTTAGAATATAATTTTTTGTTAATGTTTCTGGATATCATTGCTCTTAATATTGATGAGATAGCATGAATATAATAATCCAATACAATTATTTGTTCCCCAAAGCCTTGTAGCTTAATGTTGATGTCCATTTTTGACAAAGGGCCAATAGTAGAGAAGGTGAGAAGGGGAAAATGGTAAGGAAATAAGGAAACAAGCCCAGTAGGCTGAAATGATAGGATTGATGACCAGCAGACCCACAAGAATAAAAAGAGGTAAAAGAAGAAGTAAACAGGCCGAGGAAGTCTAAGGAATGAAGCAATAAGTCCATGAGAATAATAAGAGGTAAAGAGGAAGTAAATGAGTCGAGGAAGCCTGGGAAATGAATTAGTAAACTCAATGGGGCTTAAAGGCCAGTAAGCCCAAATAATAATAAGAGGTAAAGGTGTGGCAATTGGGCCGAGGAAGCCCAAAGAATCTAGCAAAAAGCCCATGATAGTAAAAAAGGTAGAGAATAAGTGAATGGGCCAAGAAAGCCCAATGAATGAAGTAGTGAAATGGGCTGGCATAACAGGAATGTAGACTAACCAAGCCCAAAAGAGGTAAAGATGTGGAAAGTAGGCCAAGGAAGCCTTGAGCAAAAAACTGACGAAGAAGTGGGCTGGCATGGTAGGAGCATCAGCCCGCAAGCCCACAAGGTAACAAGAAATAAAAATAGAGGTAAAGTTATAGTAGGTGCGATAAAATGATATGACAGAATTAGTAGCCAAAATGCCCACAGTCATAGAAAAGGAAAGCATGAGCTCAGTAGGAAGATGAAGGCTTTTGTCCAAACAACACCCAGTCCAAGAAGGAGTAAAAGGCAGAGAACATGAGTCCAAAAAACCCACACACCTTTCACGCCACAAAAGTTAAATACCAACTAGCATGTACAACAGAATCAAACAAACACAAAGGCAGTAGAAATGGTGTGAAGGCCAGAAAGAAAAAAAAAAAAAAATCATACGGAGTGAAGCATGCATAAAGGGCAAAGGCACCACCTACTTGTACTTACCCAATACATGAGAGGTGGGCCACAGGTTAAGACTTTCAGAGGGTGTGGTTTGGCGGCAGGGAGAAAAATGGGTTTATTCTGAGGTTCCTGCTCAAGTTCCTTTGGGAGAGATGCCCTACTGGAATGGCATTTCACCTAAAAGAGGTAAGTATGGGCTGGAACCACTTGATGCATGCCATAAAAGTAGGTGATGAGAAAACTTAATCCTTATTTGGATGAGTGAAGTGAAAACAGAGAGAGGTAAAAAACAAGACACGCAATTTTGTTTGGGAATTGAGAGTGGTGCAACCAACACACTCTGAGCAGAGGTAGTGGTTCGGCAGTCGACATGCTAGTAGGCAATCCTGGAATGACACCTATAAGGAGCCAAAAGCAGTTGAGGGGCAAAAATGGTAAATCCTACCATGGCAGATGGTATAGAAAAGGGTAGCTGTGAATAGTGAAGGAAAAGGAACGAAAGGAAGGAGAGGTAGAAAGAAAGAAAAGAAAGAATAGAGAAAAAGAAAGAGCATACAGAAAAACCTAAGAGATATAAGTAGTAGGAATAGAGGCATGTATCAATGGACCAGACCACTCTTTCTCTCCCTCTTGACAGACCCACTTTCTAAGGGATTGAGAATTGAAACTTAAACCATTTAGATCATTTTTCCAAAATGAGTAACTTCTACGGCAGAAGCCTTCTTTAAGGTTACTCACGTTGGAGATTCGCTCCCTACTTAGGCTTGCTTTTACTGAAAAGTTAAGCCTACCTTTCTAGTAGACAAGTTTTCTTTTTGCTATTTATGCTTATTGGGTGATTAGTTTACTATATAGTTATTAAGTTGTTTGTCGTAGCGTTATTTCCATTTGTGGTATTATTCTACTGTAACTTTATTAGCTACCTTCCTTCTTAGTGATAGTCCCATTCATTCTGTTTGGTATTATAGTTATTCTGTTGTACTGTATTCTTGCTATAACATCTATAACAGTTATTCCTGCCGTGGCAATGCCATACACACAACTCGCGATGCTCCTACTAGAACGCGTCTATATTGGTATGGCTAAACCTATGCACAAACCGGCCTAAAGTGTAATCTCATCTAGGCTAATCCCAACTCTCTTACCTCAGATCTACGGGCTGCAGTGCAGTAAGAGGAATCAAAGCCCAACAACACAAAAAGGCCCACCACACTCATCAAAATCATTTGTTCTCCTATACACATGATCCCGGTCAACTGAATTGATTATGGGGTTCATGGGAAGTCCTTATTGTTGATCTTTTCTAGTCACATGGTTTTGTGTTTGGATTTTAAAAATATTTTCGTTTGCCTTAAGCTTTGCTTAATATTTTCTATCTCACTTTGTTTCTTAGGCAAATACCTTAAGCTATTCATAGAGTAAATCTTACTCTCCATCTTGATGTACATACAAATTTAGAAGAGCATATTCTTATTAGGTTATATCTATTAGAATGATCATGATCTTGGAGCAACATAACCCTAATCCCAATACTATTGTTGAGGAGATCTTTAATGTAGTTCTTGAAGTCTGTTAGAGGGACTTATTATGATCACAGACAAGGTTCATAAGAGAAGAAATTCTTAAAATCTTTAAAGAAGATTTCAAAAGATCTAAAGCTAGCGTGGGGTCACGCCAGTAAATTTATCTACCAAGTAAAGTCCAGGGTCATGGTTATGAATTAGATTGTAAAACTTTAATTTATATACTGGATACTCTCGTAATGGTTTTTCCTTTGGAGTTATTCTCTATTGGTTTTCTACTTCGTCAACATATCTTTGTATTGATTGCTTTATGTTTTTTTTTTTTTTTTTTAATGTTTTGGTGACTTGCTAGATTGTGGTATTTGAATTATCAAAAATGTGATTACATAATTGGTTAATTGGAATTTAATTGATAAATCCGCTTCATAATTAACAAAGGTAAATTTAAACTTATGGTCAGTAAGTTCCATTAAGACCAATTACAACGTAGTCGAACCATGCTGATTTTATATTTTAAAAAATTCTGGTAATCAATTGCAGATTTTTTCTATGTCACAATCTAACATGTGGTGAAATTTGTCCTGGAAAGTGGAAACTAATTTGCACTTTTAGCTGACTAAATTAAATGTTTGGTAGAAAATACATAGACATAACTGGTTACTGCTAGCTATCTCCTAGCAGCATAAGTCAGCTTTATGAGTGGCCTAGGAGGGCGCTTTTTTGAGGACATTGCTCGAATGTTGCTGCTTTATTTCCTAATTGTCAAGTGTCAACTGTGTCTATGTCAAATTGTCAATTGAAGATGAATTGTTTTGCATGAGTTATTGCCTGAGAAAGACAAAAATCTTATGGATGTTGGAAGTGTGGAGCAGTGGATGTCCGAAGAAGTTGAGGTTTGAAGGCTTCTTGTTCTTTTATATGTAGATAAAGCTGTTAATTACCTTTGTCTGTGTTGCTTTTAAAACTTATGACTTTGATGCTTGTAGAGGCCACACACTTGTCCAGTTGATGATTGCCATTCCAGCTATTGAAGGACCACCTGACTCAGCATCTTCTTTAGCACAAAGAAAACTGTGGCCATGAAGTTTCTTTTCAAGGTAACATGCATGACATGAATAGGGTGTGGAATGGTTTTCAGATTTGCATCAAAACAGTAAAAGCATGAGAAATCACATAGCTAAGTTGCTTTGCTTCTAGATTCTTTAGTTGGTATTGTAGATGATCTGGTTACATTGTTCTTGGAAGAAAAAAAAAACTTTCTAAATTTTTGAAATTTTATCTATTGCATACTCTGACAAATGTAATTAAATTAGATTTACTGGATGCACTTTGCTGCGGACTAGGTTGTATGAGTAATATTGCTAATGATCAATGCCTCAAGGCTCACATCCAGTCCAGCCACCAACGTGTTATTGTGAGATATGTTGGCTCAAGCGGCACTTATGAATAATGAAATGCTCCTATGAGTGTTTTCTTCACACATTTTCAACGGTAAGATACTGCACTTTTAAGAATTTTCATCGAATAAAGATCCCCTTAGACCTACCTTTTTCAGTAAAAAAAAAAAAAAAAAAAGATTCCCTTAGACATGCTTATTATGAGTTTTTCTTTTTTGATTAAGACATGCTTATTATAAGCTATTGGTGCCATTCTTGAGATGAGTAATATCTGACACTAGACAGTAGACATTAAGTCTCCTCAAGAAGACTATGGCACAAGGTCCCATGCCTTGTGGGGATTGAAATTGAATGTCTCTCTGGTTGGAGGACTGGACTCTGGGCAGCCTTTATATGAGTGACCATGAAAACGTGGCATTTCCTTAGGTATTGATTCAAAGTTGAGGTTCCAGACCTCAAGATAGAAGACTATGGTACAAGGCCCCATGCCTTGTGGGGTTGAATGTCTCTCTGTTTGGAGGACTGGGCAGCCTTTATTTAGTGGACCATGAAAGTACTAGTGTGGCATGTCCTCAGGTATTGATTCAAAGTTGAGGTTCCGGACTTCTTTTCTTATTTTATTTTTTCGCTGAATAAGGTTCCAGACTGACTTGTAGTTATAGGACACTTGTTTAGCCAACAGACATCAAGAGGACTTTGCATATTATTAATGGAAAAAAGATGATTATGTGTCTCTCAGATTATCAAACATAGCTCATTATGTTTTCCCATATTAGTTTTTCATCATGTAATGTTGACTGATAGAATGACTGTTTACCAAAAGTAGAGAAGAATTGGAGTGATATCGGTGTGACACTAACCTAACAACTCTAATTGTGATCTCACACTTGTCTAATGGAATAATACTTTTTTTTTTTTGGAGTTTAATAGACTAATACTTAAGTCCAATTGAAGTAACTTATTCACTAAATATAATTGTGATCTCACACTTGTCTCTGATTAGGGATCTTCCTTGTGTATATAGGATTGTCGGGTGTTTCCTTATTTTTAGTCACTTTTCTTTGTGATTTTTAATAGGTCTTAAATGGTGAGTGATATCCCACTTGAGGTTCCAGACTTGTTTTTTTATTTTATTTTATTTTTTGCTGAATAAGTTTCCAGACTTGCTTATATTTATAGGACACTTGTTTAGCCAGCAGACATCAAGAGACTCAAGAGGACTTTGTATATTAAAAGTGGCAACGTAAAGCACCAGCAAGATGATGATTATGTCACTCAGATTATCAAACACAGCTTATGTTTTCCCATATTTTAGTTTTTCATGTAGTTGGTTATAATGTTGACTGATAGAATGATTGTTTACCAAAAGTAGAGAAGACTTGGAGAGGTATTTAGATTCTCTAGATTTCCTAAAATATTCTACCAATAGATCTTCTTAAATCTTAACCACTCTTTTATGATTTAAGGGTTTAGATTTTGCTATGTCAGCATTCCACTAATGGTACTATTAAAATAATAAAATAATGTTGTAAACAAAACAATTATGATTATTGTTAGTGAAATGCTGACATGGCAAAATTCAGACCATTAAATCATTAAAGAATGGTTAAGATTTAATAAAATCTATTTGGAAAAGTACTCTAAGAAATCTAGAAAATCTGAATTCATTAGTGTGACGCTGACCTAACAACTCTAATAGACTAATAGAAATAACTTATTCACTAAATATAATTGTGATCTCATAACTTGTCTCTGATTAGGGATCTTCCTTGTATGTATAGGATTGTTGGGTGTTATTTCCTTTTTTTTAGTCACTTTTCTTTGTGATTTTTTAATGGGTCTTTAAATGGTGATATCCAACTTCATTATGGTGCCGATTTTCTATAATGTAGAGCAACTATCTCTTCAGATTTAGTGCTTGAATATGGTACTCCAGAATCTAAGATGCTCTGGGCTCAGGTTATTCCTTGCTCAAACTCTAGGAGTCAACTTGGTAAAGTATTGTAAATTTCCTATCTTAGCAATATTAGTGAAAAATAGAGAGAAAATCAACATAGAGATAGATATTTATGTTGTTGGGAAAATAAACTAAGGAAGAGAGAAGAAAAATAGACATAGAGAATTTGCATGGTTCAGCAATATGCCTAGAGAAAATCACTAATTTTCTTCTTCTCCTTGATGCTTAGTGTTAGGGTTTCTGTTTCTGTGTCAAAGTTTGTAATGGAAAGAGAGATAGACTTGGCAACGGTTGTCGCAGGGTTTTGGTGAGGTTTTGAGTGGGCCAGTGGTTTGGGCCTAGTAGGATAAAGCCTAGCTAACTAAATAGAAGCCCTTTTTTTTTTAAGAAACAACTAAATAAAAGCCTAAATATATTATATTATCCATCAAAAAAACTATATATTATATTAATATAAAGTAAAAATAGATGATCTCTCTTTTTAAAAAAAACAATTAATAAAAGTTTTTTAATAAATTTTTCTTAAGTTATAAAATGGTGCTACGTGAATGAGGTGCATTTAGAGTATCTAAAATGTTCATGTGAATTGCGCATTTCTTTGGTGGAAATGAGAATTGAGAACAAAAGCAAGACCACGTCCTAGAAGGTCAGGGTACTTAGGAATAATGGAAAACACAAAGTTAAAGTCTGTTTGGATATCGCTTATTTTGCTGAAAACTGAAAACTTATTACTGAAAATATTGTAACAAAATATTTTTTAAAGGACAAAATACTGTTCACGCGTTTTTCAAGTGTTGGCTGGTCCATGAACAGTGCCATGGGACCAGCCAAAAAAAAGGCAAACGCATAAACATTTCTATGCAAATGTACGCTTAGTGTACGTTTGGCTTGCACTTTTTGCGTCTGCGTTTGCGTTTTTTCCCCTTTTTTTTTTTTTTTTTTCACGTGTTCTAGCCATATTTTTACTGTAGCAGTACTGTAGCGGCTACTGTTCATTAAACAGTAGCCGCAAAGTTTGACTTTTCAGCAAAAAATTACTGTTCATGGACCCACAAATTTAACCTTTCAGCAACTTTTTCATTAAAAATGGGTCCCACGATACTATTCATACATTTAAAAATTATTTTGCTACAGTGTTTTTCAGTTTTCAGTTGTATCCAAACGGACTCTTAGTGCTAAAAGTCAAAACTGCCGGTTTGTGGTTGTTTTTGGTTACATTGAATTGTGAAGGAGATGGATAGATTGTTTTGACCATTAGGCCATTGGATCTATAGTAATGCGATTACCATTCTAGATTAATTTAAAAAAAAAAAAAAAAAAAAAAAAAAAAAAAAACAGTTTCAAGTTGGATGCATGCAATATTAGAAATTCGAGTAGGGATTGGGTACATGCAATAATTGGGTTTCGAGGGTCGAGTATTCGTGGGTAAAATTTTCAGGTCAAATTTGACATCCTTTAATAATGGGCCTATCTCATAGTATTTCTGTTTTTTTTTTTTTTTTTTTTTTTTTGTCTCTTAAAAAATTTAAAGGTAAAATACTATTTTATTTTTTAAATTTTACCAAAAAGTTTATTTTTCATTCTCTAACTCCTAAACATTAAGAGGTTGTTTGGTTGGCCTGTTTCCGTAACTCAATTCTCTGTTTCCATAACTCAATTCTCAAAATTGGTGGGACCCATAGCAGAAAGTCCGTTTGGCTGCACCAATTCTCTGTTTCCATCACTTAATTCTCTTATTTTTGAGTTATGAGTTATGTAAACTAAAAACACATTTTGGCTGTTTTCAGTTTCCATAACTTTAACTCAATGACATTTTTTTTAATTAAACACACATGGGGGACCCACTTAGCCACAACTTTTGACCAATTTTTTTTTTCTTTTGGTTCGGTCTTCAGTTTTAGTTTTTTTTTTTTTTTTTTCACTGGGTTTGGTATTTCTTTGGGTACTTAAAAAATAAAAAATAAAAAACTTGCACCGAGTGACAGTTATGGGACCCACAAATAGTGTGAAAAATATTGAGTTATGAAAAGTGAGTGATGGTGTCAAACGGGTGTAAAAAATTAAATGATGAGTAATGAAAATTGAGTGATTGAAAAAATTCATTCAAACAGCGTCTAAAAAGCTAGATCAAAATACTATTTTACTCAAAAGTTTAAAAAATCTGGAATTAGGGCTTAGCTCTGTCACAGCATTGGGCTAGCCTTGGCCCATTAATTTCGACTGTGTAAAGCGCATCAAACTTGTGTGTCACGGAGCTGTAACCTGAAACTGAAACTCCTGCTTACCTAGGGTTCTCATTCATCACTGTCTCTCTCTCTCTCTCTCTCTGAAAATTCACACCATACAAATGCAAAGTTTGAACTAAAAGAAACAAAAAAGATGGCATTTTGGCGTAGAATCAACTGGTTCAAGCTCAAGCACCTTCCAAATCAAATTGTTCAAAGATACTACCTTGGCAATTCAAATGCTTCACACACCAACCCATGTCTTGTAGAAAGCCTTATTGGGTAATTCACAGTGGACCCATTAGCTTTTGCAACAATGTCAGGTTTTTAGCTGCACCAGTTCAGGTAATGATCTGGGTTTGGTAGTTTGATAATTATTTGAGAATTTTACTTAAGATAAAAAAAAAAGTCAGTAACTGGGTACTGGGTATTATGTATTATTTTTCTGGGTTGGATTCAATTTTTTGTGTTATGGTGTAGTTTGTGGATCACTTGGCTTTTGGTGTAAATGTCTTTTTTTTTAGGAGGAGTGGGGTTGGTTTTAACGGGCAGTTGCAGATGCATAATTGAATTCAGCTTGTAAGAGTAAATTTAAAATAAATAAAAAAATGGTATGTTTTTTTTTTTGGTTGTGGTGCTGTTGTGTATTGGATGGTTAAGGATGCGGAATGAGTGTGTATCTATGTGTGGGTGTGAATTTTTAGTCATTTGTGGCATCAAATTAATTTTTTTGGTGATATTAGGATTTAGATGATGTGTGTTATATGATGTATTCTCGAACTTTCAGGCTGCAAAGAAGGAAAAGGACACAAGTGCGCTGCGTTTGAATGGCCTAATCCAAGCCCCTTTTGTTAGGCTTGTAACAGAGGAAGGTATATCAGTTGGGAATGTTTTGTAATTGATTTATTGTATATGTCCACATTATAATGTTTATTGATGTTAAGTAGAAAAATATATTGTTCTAATACTTGTTATGCCCATTAAAGAAACTGATGGCCACACACACATATTTTCTGATAAGTAAAATGCCTTCGGATTGAATCTTGTGGAAATTAAGCCAATGAAATTTTTTTGGACTAAAACCACAACTTTGTTATTGTTTTCTTTTGCCTGTAGCTTTGGTATAGCCAATTCCCATTGATGCGAGAAGTGAAAAAAAAAAATTTTAATATAGGTTTATTTAATATTTGAAGGAATTTGCTGTCGAATGATTGACCACGTCCCCCGTATTTGTATCACTAGGGAATGGAAGTCACGCTTCCATAAACAAAGAATTTAACTCACTCTCAAGTTCACGTCTTAAAATAAAGGAAGTATGTTCCTTTATATAGGAGTGTGAATGGGGGGAATACTCCATATAAGAAATGAGTTCATTTTAATTCTTAGTTGTTAATTAGGTTATTACTGTCCTATTTAATTTTCTAGAGTCAAGACTATTTTTGTAATTTAATAATTGGGTACTCCCAAGTCATTTAGAATGAGGTTTCCTTAATCAATTAGAATTAGAATTAGGGTTTTGTCCTAGTAGTCTATATAAACACAATATTATACTCCCATGGAGAAGTTAACAATTTGATTGGTTAATAAAATTTCTCTTGGAATTTTTCAAATACTTTGGTGCTTACTCCGACCAACCCTAGGTCTTGCATCTTAGAGCTTTTGTTGGTGCACTCCTTTTGCTTCTTGTCACATATGATATGAGTATGGTGATGGGAGGAGACATATTGAGACTTGTCCTCCTATAAATGGATGTTTATCTGTGACTTTCTCCATAAACTATTATGAGGATTATTGCTTTGCCTTTTGGCCAAAGATTTGCTCTGGAACTTTGGAGCTTTCACATTGAGGTCTTTATTTTCTTTCATTTCCGTTGTGTAAACTTTTTTTTCTTCTTTCTTTTCTTTTGAGTGGTTTTTTTTTTTTTGGGGGTGGGGGGGGGGGGGGGATGTTGAACTTGAAAATTTTGGTTCTTGAACTAAAGCTACTAGATATTATCAATGTGGCACCTAGTTATTGCTCATTTTCAATGTGATTTTAGGAATAGAAAACACACATACATCATCTCCTTGCAAGTGTACCTATTCCAAAATCATCTCATAGGCCTTAAACATTGTTTTTACATCAAGAGAGAATTGCTAATATTGGGAAAAACATGTATGCATCCAAGCTTCAAAATCACTTTGCTATTTGCAAAAGGGCATAGATGACCCTAGGATTGGTGAATCAAAGCATCAATCTTGTGGATTGTTGGAAGTTTCCAATAAATATAACTTTTAGAAGTTTGAATGTTTACCTTCCCCTTCACCAATGAGCTGTAGTTCAGGTAGCATCTTGTCCCTTTGTAAAAACAATGTGTAGGGTGAAGTCATGAGGTGGTGCATGTACAACTTATTGATAATAATAATAATAACAAAAAGGATGAGCCCCAACTCGTAATTGACCTTATTTAGGATTAAATAATTCAATAAGTTATACTGGGAGATGCTCCAAACTTACTATTGCAAGTTGATTTATAATGATATATATGAAGGTCCCAAAATCTAGGTGTCATCACCTTGACTAATGTTTTGCATTTTAAAATTTTTGGAAGCTTTGGAGTAACAGATAATCATCAGTTGTTTTGACCTTTTTTTTTTGATGACGTGGAACCTCATCAAGACAGGGCCCTTTGGACCAGATTCTTCTCATTGCTATCCACAATTTTAACACTGCTCTTAAGTACAATTATAAATGAATCAAGCCGTTCATAAACGGTTTACATTGGACTCGATAAAAAAAACTCATTCATTTTCGTTTATTTGTTTATAAATAATCCTAGTTAAGCCTTAGTTTTATGTTTATTTAATAAACGAACCAAGTTTAGGCAAAATAAATTGTCTATAAACAGACTTGTAAATAAAAGGGTTCAACAAAAACAAGCTTAGCTTATGCTTGTTTATGGGCTTGGTAATAAACTTGAAATGGACTTGACAAATAAATTCATATCTTACTAAACCTTTAATTAATTAGAAGTTGAAACCACTCGTTCAAACCAAATGAGCTCAATAATAAGCTTGATATGGGCTTAATAATTTACTTGTATTGAATTTCGAGTTCAAGATCTTAATATTAAGCTCGGGTTTAGCTTGACTAATGAAATAAACCGTGCCAAGCCAAGCTCAATTTTTTTGACTTTTTGACAAGTTTGAGCCTAAACATTGATTGTAGGCTTGATTTGAGTCAAAAAGTTAATATAATAATGCAATACAGTTATTTGTTCCCCAAAGCCTTGTAGCTCCATAACACAGTTTGTTCTCCTATGCACATGATCCCAGTCAATTGAATTGATTGTGGGGGTTCATGGGAAATCTTTATTGTTGGTCTTTTTTAGTCACACAATTTTGTGTTTGGCTTTTAAAAATATTTTTTTTTGCCTTAAGCTTTGCTTAAAATTTCTATCTCACTCTTTTTCTTAGGCAAAAACCCTAAGCTATTCATAGAGTACATCTTAGTCTTCATCTTGATGTGCCTACAAATTTAGAAGAGCACATTCTCATTAGGTTATATCTATTTGAACGATCATGAGCTAGGAACAACGTAATCTTAATCCCAATATTGTTGTTGAGGAGATCAAATCTTTAATGTGGTCCTTGGAGTCGATTAGAGAGACTTATTATGATCACGTACGAGGTTCGTGGGAGAAAAGATTCTTAAAGAAGATTCAGAAGATCTAAAGCTAAGTAAATTTATCTACTGAGTAAAGTCCAGGTTCATGGTTATGAATTAGATTGCAAAACTTTTATTTGTATATTGGATACCTGTAATGGTTTTTCCTTTGGAATTGTTTTTCTATCGATTTTCCACTTCATCGCCATATCTTTATGTTGATTGCTTTATGTTTATTTATTTTTTTATGTTTTGGTGACTTGCTATAGATTGTGGTATTTAAATTGTCAAAAATGTGATTACGTAATTGATTAATGGGAACTTAATTGATAAATCCGCTGCATAATTAATAAAGGGTAAATTTAAACTTCATAAACTAAAACTTATGGTTAGTATGTTCCATTAAGACCAACTATAACATTGTAGTGGTAAACCAAACTGATATTCTATATATAAAAATATACTGGTAGCTAATTGCAGCTTTTTTCTATGTTACAATCTAACATGTGGTGAAATTTGTTCTAGAAACTGATTTGCACTTTTTAGCTGACTAAATTAATTTTTGTAGAAAATACATAAACATAACTGGTTACGGCTAGCTATCTCCTAGCAGCAAAAGACAGCTTTATGAGTGGTCCAGGAGGGTGCTTTCTTGAGGACATTGCTCGAATGCTGCTGCTTTATTGCCTAATTGTCAAGTGTCAACTGTGTCTGTGTCAATTGAAGATGAATTGTTTTGCATGAGTTATTGCTTGAGAAAGACAAAAATCTTATGGATGTTGAAAGTATGAAGCAGTGGATGTCCGAAGAAGTTGAGGTTTGGAGGCTTCCTGTTCGTGCATATGTAGATATAGTTGTAATTACCTTTGTCTGTGTTGCTTTTAAAACTTATGACTTTGTTGCTTGTAGAGGCCACGCACTTGTCCAGTTGATGATTACCATTCCAGCTATTGAAGAAAGGACCACTTGACTCAGCATCTGTGGCCATGAAGTTTCTTTTCAAGGTAACATGCATGACACGAATAGGGTGTGGAATGGTTTTCAGATTTGCATCAAAACTGCAAAAGCATGAGAAATCACATAGTGAGTTGCTTTGCTTCTAGATATCCTTCTTTAGTTGGTATTGTAGATGATCTGGTAACGTTGTTCTTGGAAGGAAAAAAAAAATTTTCTTTCTAAATTTTTGAAATTTTATCTATTGCTAACTCTGACAAATGTAGTTAAACTAGATTCAGTGGAGGCACTTTGCTGCGGACCAGTTTGTATGAATAATATTGCTAATGATCAATGCCTTAAGGCTCACATCCAATCCCGCCACCAACTTGGTACTTGTGAGATATGTTGGACCAAGCGGCACCTATGAAGAATGAAATGCTCCTATTCACACTTTTTTTTTTTTAGTTGAGGAACGCACATTTTCAACTGAAAGATACTGCACTTTTAAGAATTTTAATTGAATAAAGATCCCCTTAGACACGCTTATTATAAGTTTTTTTTTATTAAGACATGCTTGTTACTATAAGTTATTAGTGCCATGGGTAATATCTGACCCTAGACAGTAAGTCTCCTCAAGAAGACTATGGTACAAGGCCCCATGCCTTGTGGGAATTGAAATTGAATGTCTCTCTTTTTGGAGGACTGAGCGCTCTGGGCAGCCTTTATATGAGTGACCATGAAAGTGTGGCATTTCCTTGTGGGGTACAAGGGCCCATGCCATGTGGGGTTGCATGTCTCTCTGTTTGGAGGACTGGGCAGCCATTATTTAGTGGACCAAGAAAGTACTAGTGTGGCATGTTCTTAGGTATTGATTCAGAGTTGAGGTTCCAGCCTGGTTTTTTTATTGAGATTTAGTCTTTAGGGCATATATTAGTAATTCATTTTAGGAAACTTTATATAGAAAAAAAAAAATTAATTCATTGTTTTGACAGCTTTTTCAATTTTTCATAAAAATTTTCTTAAAATGGATGGTTAATGTGTGCCTTTCCGGGTCATTTAAAGAAACTTTATATAGAAAAACAAAAAATTAATTCATTGTTTTTACAGTTTTTTCAATTTTTTATAAAAATTTTCTCAAAATGAATGGTTAATGTGTGCCCTACCGGACCCTTTTTTATTTTATTTTTTGCTGAATAAGGTTCCAGACTTGCTTAAAGTTATAGGACACTTGTTTAGCCAACAGAGATCAAGAGGACTTTGTATATTATTAATGGCAAAATGATGATTATGTGTCTCTCAGATTATCAAACATAGCTTGTTATGTTTTCCCATATTAGTTTTTCATGTAGTTGGTTTATAATGTTGACTGATAGAATGACTGTTTACCAAAAGTAGAGAAAAATTGGAGTGATATTGGCGTGACACTAACCTAACAACTCTAATTGTGATCTCACACTTGTCTAATGGACTAATACTTTTTTTTAGAGTTTAATAGACTAATACTTAAGTCCAATTGAAGTAAGTTATTCACTAAATATAATTGTGATCCTACAGGACCTACACTTGTCTCTGATTAGGGATCTTCCTTGTATATATAGGATTGTCGGGGGTTTCCTTATTTTTAGTCACTTTTCTTTGTGATTTTTTAATGGGTCTAAAATGGTGATATCAAACTTCATTATAGTGCTGATTTTCTATAATGTAGAGCAACAATCTCTTCAGATTTAGTGCTTGAATATGGTACTCCAAAGTTCAGATGCACTTGGCTCGGGTTATTCCTAGCTCGAACTCTTAGGAAGTCAACTTGGTAAAGTGTTGTCCATTTCCTATCTTAGCAATATTAGTGAAAAATAGAGAGAAACATAGAGATAGAGATTTTTGTTGTTGTGAAAATAAATCTACTTACGTAAGATTAAAGAAGAGAGAAGAAAAATAGAAACAAAAAATTTACAAGGTTCGGCAATATGCCTACAAACAGTATCAGTAATAAAGAAGGTTTCATTATAAAATAAGGAGATTACAATAGTAGTACAATACAATTCAACTATATGAAATTATAAATAATATTAGCCATAGCCATATGTTTATATTAGCCTAGGTTGGTTTGTGCTTCCTACTTCTATTTGGAGTAGACAACAATAGTCTTGTCTTACACGAATCCAAAACCAGTTAGGAATTGGTTTCCTATGAGCCACTATAGCAAAGCCACGGACTTTGTATTGCCAAAGTCAAGCCACATGCATAACATATGTGGTTCGTCTATGTGACCATATAATTTTCACTATAAAATAATAAAGAGTTTACAATAATTTTATAGTGTTTCTAAAGAAATCCTGAACTGTATGTTGAAAATTTTCAATGTACTTCTATTATATCGAGGGGGAGACCTTGTCCCTCTTACCCCCAAGGCCTCAAACTTATAATTTCCCAATCTACTCTGCTTCACTGCTTTCCCCATAAGACCTTTAAATTAGAGATCAATGTTACTTACACATCTGAATATGAACATTATTTTTAACGTTAAGCTATGAAAAGAACCCCTTTGAGTGCATCAGATAAAATTGGAACTTATAGTAAAATAAATAAATAAATAAATAATGAATGTGAAAATTTTTGTGGGTTTCAATTAATTTAACAGGTAAAATCACATTTTTTTGAATAAGTGATATAGAGTTTGAACATATATTATAGTAGGGGGGAAGGGAATGAGCTAAAGATTTGGATCCAACACAGAAAAAAAAAAAAAATCATGGACATCTTTGTCAGAAATTTTTTTTTTTTTGAGAAAAAATTTCATTTTTTTTTAGAGTTTTAACTTATGGCGTCTGCTCTTGATGATAGCTCTTTATTATCAGACCAATACATTAATCGATTTTTGGTGTAGGTAGGAATTGAACCTTTAGGTCTCTTATTCAAACATTAAAAATTTTACTAGTTTAACCAAAAAAAAAAAAAAAAAAAATTTTACTAGTTGAGTTAACTAAAACTCACATTTGTTAAAAAATTAAAAACACCAAGGAATACCAGTTGAGCTACAAGGCATAGACAACAAGTTAACTTTTAAACCCATGGCAGAATATAATTAAAAAATAGAAAATGCTAATGGATGCCTTTAGGACAATGGTTAATAATCCATTTAAATAAAATTTTTATGAGAAAAGAAAAAAAAGTAATTAATATTTTAAAAGTTTTTTTCATTTCTCATAAGAGTGATGTCAAAACTTTTTAAAAATAGATGATAAACCATTGCCTTAAGAGTATCCATTAGCATATCCCTTAAAAAATTTATTCCTTATTTACTAAGCCTTGCAAGCTGCAATCATTATTATTATTTTATGTTTTATCCTTTCTACCCCTAAGTTGAGATGAACAAGTTAGATGCTATTGAACACTTTTAACTATTGAAGTTCCTCTTGATTCTTTAAAAAGTAATAATAATAATTACACAGAATAAATGTGAGATCTGGCATATACAACCAGTAACATGTAACCACATCTATTTATAGCACTTAGGATAATGTTGTTTTAAAATTGTGAACACCGACCAATTTTATATCTCGGAGCGTAATGCACCTACATGTGCCATGTGGCAAGCGGCAACATCAACTATGTAATAGAGATTGAATAAGCAAAAACGACAAAAAGAAGCAGTGAGATTTGGCCCTTTAGAATCTATTTTTTGTTAAATAGAATAATTTATTTTATTTTAAAAAAAAATTATGAGATCTATGATGTGTCTACTAGCATTTTAATTTATCATTATGTTAAATAATAATAATATACTATGTTGGGCAAGTGGTCAACATGAATGATGACACTAAAATACTAATGTGAACGTATGGTATTGAAGTGACTAAGTACTATTCTCAAAAAAAAAAAAGTGACTAAGTACTGATGTACTGGAGATCATAGTGGAGATTTGGCTTTGTATAATAAAGAAAAATCTGTCCCTAAATTGATGTGTTTATAGTAAACCAATATCAAACAAAAACCTATACATCTTGACAAAAGAAAGAGAGAAACCATCTATATTTAAAAGAAAATGTTAACCAATACTTTTAGGGTATTAGTTTATGAACTATTTTTAAAAATGTTTTATTAGGAGAATGATAAAATAATAAATGTTATTGACAAATTTTTATATTTTTCATAAAAATTGTGTCAAAATTTTTATCTTATAATTTATTAACAATTATCCTAAGAGTATATGTTAACATGACTTATATTTAATTGCAATTTAAAACTCTGAAAACTAAGGGTAATTCTTTGTTTTTTGCAAACTTCAATTTTTTTATTTATTAATTTTATTTATATATATAAATTTTATGAACAAGAATAAAGAAGAAGAAGAAGAAGATGAGCTCATCCCAATTACAAAAGGTCTCCCAAAGGGCCAAATTGTGAAGCAAAATGTTATCATTGAAAAAAATTAATATTTATGTAAAATTTGTATATATATTTTACTCATTATCCTCTTTTAGTACGAAAACTAATATCAAACCAAACAAGGAACGTGATATAAATCTTAAGCAGCACAAATTCATTATCAAATTAGATACACAATTAGCTTTTTCTTTTTTAAGATAAAGATAAATAATTAGCTTAAATGTGCTTTTTTTTTCTATTTAAAAAAAAAAAAAAAAGCTTAAATGTGGTTGTCATTAGCTTAAATGAGCCTTTTTTTAATCATCAAAAAAGAAAAGAAAAGTAGAGCCTTTATCCAACACATAAATTTATTGGTTATTGTATCATTTCAGTGCAAGACTGATTTAACAAACATGAAATGACAATTAATCTAAAGGATTGACACTATTTCAACACATATAATAATTGCTTCTTAATTTTCGTTCTTAAGATATGTCTCGCATGGAAAAGATAATAAGGAAACAGCTGGTAGTGCTGGTCTACAAAATCCTATATAACCCGGTGAACTATTTAGCTGAGCCATCTATCACTCGTGACATTTTTTAGATAAATTGCATTTCAAGCAAGAAGCAACACCATTTGTTTCAATTTGCAGGTAGGCTGTCCTCTTAACTATTCACTATCTAGCCAAAAAAGAAAAGAAAAAATTGTTAACGAATTTTTTTATGGCATTGATTTAAAAATTATTTTTGTAAATATTTTATGTAAAAATAATAAAACAATTAATTTTATTGATAGTGTAGGGACTCAAATTGTTTTGGACTCAAACAATAACATTTGTAGAGGATGGGTAGAAGGGCTAGGCACTAGCAAAGCGAACTATGGTTTGCATGAGATTCACAGGAATAACAATGAAGGATTTGATTAAGTATTTGGGACGATCAAAACAGTAATTTTCGTTAAGTGTTTATGAAGAAAGTTCATCCTCGGCTCAGTCCGAGGATTAATTTCTTCTAGAATTGACAAAGACAAGAGTCGTTCTCGGACTCCCTGAAAACCACTTCTCTGTCCTTATTCCAGAGATCCCCCCTCCTTTGTGTTAGAGGTTCTATCTATTATATATTCTTGTTTAGTTGATCTCCTCCGTCCACTTGTTGGTCATCTGAACTTGTATCTGAGGGCTTGTCCCATTAGTCACCTCTGCAGGCTTTTTATTAGTTGGAGTAACCAAGGCTGCACTGTTTACTGATCACTTCACTATTAATGCAGCCAGAGTGTTACTGGCATGCATTTAATGAATGAGTGACAGCTTCCATCAATCAACATCGGCCTGTCGAGAACGTGGGCGTTCTCGGCGCGGCCCCCTAGCCACCTGGGCCTCGTCCGCTTATCCTCGGGCTCTGCCTTTCCTTGGCGCGGACCTTGGGCCCGATTTGGAATGGGCCGGGGTTATAAAATATTTGATGCCCCACAATTCTATATGATTTTTCATTTTAAAAACTCAATATATTTTTTTTTAATCTTGTTTGTGCATATATATGATATTCAATTATAAATTTCTTATTCGATGACAAACAATTTTACCATTTTGACATAATTAGAACTTACTATTATTGTTCCAAGAATTACAAAGATTCATGAGCGGAGGAAAAAGGTGGGGTATTAAAAAGCTAAGATTAATAAGAATTTTCCAGAGTTTTAGATTTTTATTACTGTTTTTAGGGATTAGTATGTTAGAATACATATTTTTTTGGTCATGATAGCAAGTATTTTTAAAGCAACTGTTAATAAATAATAATAGGAAAGTTTTGATATTACTTTCATGAAAAATATAAAAAACTATTTGTGGGGCATCAAATATTTTATAACCCCGGCCCATTCCACATCGGGCCTAAGGTCCGCGCCGAGGAGAGGCAGAACCCGAGGATAAGCGGACGAGGCCCAGGTGGCTAGGGGACCTCGCCGAGGACGCTCACGTTCTCAACAGGCCGATGTTGATTAATGGAAGCTGTCACTCATTCATTAAATGCATGCCAGTAACACTCTGACCGCATTAATGGTGAAGTGACCAGTGAATAGTGCAGCCTTGGTTACTCCAACTAATAAAAAGCCTGCAGAGGTGACTAATGGGACATACCCTCAGATACAAGTTCAGATGACTAACAAGTGGACGGAAGAGATCAACTAAACAAGACTATATAATAGATAGAACCTTTAACACAAAGGAGGGGGGATCTCTGGAACAAGGACAGAGAAGTGGTTTTTAGGGAGTCCGAGGACGACCCTTGTCTTTGTCAATTTTAGAAGAAATTAATCCTCGGACTGAGCCGAGGATGAACTTTCTTCATAAACACTTAACGAAAATTACTGTTTTGATCGTTCCAAATACTTAATCAAATTCCTTCATTGTTATTCCTGTGAATCTCATGCAAACCATAGTTCGCTTTGCTAGTGCCTAGCTCTTCTACCAATCCTCTACAAATGTTATTGTTTTGGTCCAAAACAATTTGAGTCCCTACAAGAATAAATGTACATCATAAAACTTAGGTCGAGTATCTATCCAAAAGTATTTAATTTCTCAATGGGTAGGGGTTTTATTTTCTCTAGATTCGAATCATGGGTTGGGAAAGTACAAGCACCCATACCAAAGCCTAAGTTTTTAAAATGAAATTTATAATTGAATATCATATATATGCACAAACAAGATTAAAAAAAAAATATATTGAGTTTTTAAAATGAAAAATCATATAGAATGAATGTACATCATAAAACTTAGGTCGAGTATCTATCCAAAAGTATTTAATTTCTCTAGATTCGAATCATGGGTTGGGAAGGTACAAGCACCCATACCAAAGCCTAAGCCATAGGCCAGGCCAATGTGAGACATATCTTTGGTAACTTTGGGTCAAAATTATTACTGTTTGTAAACATATGCATTGGACTCCTACATTACTTGTACTCTAAATATGCGAAACTATGCTACTTATTTTTTTTATTTTTTTAATTTTTTTTGAGAATGAAACTATGCTACTTCAGCTTTCAATGTTTCACAAAATCCCAAAAAATAAAAAAAGTTTTCAATTCAAACACTGCAAATCCAAATCCAAATCCAAGGATGGTTCCTCCACACTTGCTTATCCACACACAGCCCATATTCATTGTGGACCCACCAATGAGCTAACCCAAAACCAATCACTGGGTCCCATTTCAAAAGCTCCCGGTCCCGCAATCAAAGCCGAAGCCAAACACAGTGGGGCCCACTTTCCCAATTGGTCGGTCTGTGTGTAAAATGAGAATACTCACTGCATGAATAGCCGCGTCAATTATCGAATCTCAAGCCAGCCTAACAAGGACACGTGGCGAAAACCCAGTACCCAAACAGAGTGACCGACGTCTCAGATTTTCGATGTGGGACTACATACCATTCACAGTTCACACACTAGAGCTAGCTTATAAAGGTAGAGGACCCCCCCTCACTGACTCTTGTGCACCATACTTATCATTTTCATTCTTAAACAACAACAACAACAACAACAAAAGCTTTCAAGATATTTTCTTTGCTCACAATTCCTATAATTCCCATTTCTTAAAGACAATCTTTTAGGTCCAATATCGAAGTGTGATAATGGGTGCTCTTGATCATTTTTCTGATCTCTTTGATTGCTCTACTGGTAGCTCCAAGCTCCGCAAACGCAAGCAATTACAGGTATAACTATACTCTTAAATCTCTCAACCATTTCTTTTAATTTATTTGTACATATATGAACTTCAATACTAGTGTTTGAGATGATCATCAAGCTTGGCTGAGTCTTTTCTTAGCTTTTTTCCAACTTAAAAAGACACGAGATTTTGATTAATTTTGGATGCTATATGTTGTGTACAGTGTCCTTTTTTACCTTTTGATCTAGTACAGTGTCCATTTTATTCAAAAGAGAGTGACAAAGTTTCTAAATTTACTAGTTTAGACTAGATATAGTACATATCTGATAGCACCTTGTTTTTACTTCTTTGATTTGAATCTGTATCCTACTGTTTTTTTCTTGTAAAAGTTTCGAATATGGGTATATTCTTTATGGCTTTATCTCTCAAGCCTGAGCTGAGATAGTGAAACAGAAGGCGTGGTTTCAGTGTGGTCCATCAAAAAAGTCTTTAATTTGCTCAGCTCTCACCTGAAAACCAGGCTGTGTAACGTGTAACTGGTTAAGGTGCCTTCTGGAATGTACCCATAATAGTCCAAAACAACTATGATCTCTTGAGTATTAGGCCCACCTAATTGAGAATCTTTTTTACCTTTTCTTTTCACCTTTATTTTAAAAAGATAATTTATTATGTTATTTATTTTATTTTAATTTATTTATAATACAATCAATAGCGCCTCGTGGTAGGTGTGACCGTTTTCAGTTTTTTGAAAAATAGTGTAAAATGTGTAAATACATGTGAAATGTTGTTTAAAGATTGAAAATATGCTATTACACTCAAGTACCAAACTAGCCTCAGAAGTTTTAGTTTTTTTTTTTTTTCATTATTAAATGAGATTAATGGTAAGAGAATAGTTACTTTTACAATATTTTCACACATATTATAGATAAAAAGATATTATTAGTACTAATTTGAACGTAAAACTTAAATTAATGCTTAAAAACACAACATTTTAAAGAAATGCTAAACTTTAAATTATAAGAGATTTACAAATTAAGATGATAAAGGGTTTGCTGTTCGATTTAGTTTTTTGTTATTACTTATTGCCTATTTGCTGAAATTTGGTCAAAAAATGATTTGGTGAAAGATGGATTTTTGAGGTTTTAATAAATTGTTGATAAAAAAATGAATACGTTAATTTTTTATATATTTTTTTTCAGCTTTTAAACCCGAATTTCACAACACTTTTTTACCTCACAGATATTTTCACAGCACTTAACTATACTAAAAATATCTGATCATATGACCAATAGTATTCATAATATAATACTATTGTCCAAATTATTTTACAATGGATTTTAAAATTGAAGTGATAAATTGATGATTTTGTGATATGATCAGACGGTGGAGATCAAGGTAAAAATAGACTGTGAAGGATGCGAGAGGAGGGTAAGAAAGGCGGTGGAGGGAATGAAGGGTGTGACGCAAGTGGACATACAGCGCAAAGCCCACAAGCTAACAGTCATCGGATACGTTGAACCATCGAAGGTAGTGTCACGTGTCCAACATCGAACGGGCAAGAAGGCCGAGCTCTGGCCATACGTGCCGTACGACGAAGTTGCCCACCCTTACGCCGCTGGGGTTTATGACAGAAGAGCCCCTGCCGGGTACGTGCGAAACCCAGACCAGCAAGTCTCGCAGTTGGCACGTGCGAGCTCGCTTGAGGTGCGGTACACCACAGCATTTAGTGATGAGAACCCAACTGCTTGTTCCATCATGTGAAATTTGAATGAAAAAGAAAAGATAGAAATTGTGACCTTTATTAATGATAAAAAAAAGAAAAAAAAAAGGGGACTTTTAATTAATGTTTTAGGACCCTAGATTCATAAATTTGTATTGGGATTTGTGTGAAGTTGTAATTTTTATTTTTAATTTTTGGTTGGGTGGGTCGCGTCGGGTGTATGACTTTTGGTCCTTTTTAGATCTTTTAGATTTAAAATGTTTCATCATGTTCTTTTTTGTTGTATATTTTTATGAATTGTGTTAGTATAATTTCAATATTTAAAAAAAAAAAAGGAAAATTCTATGACTCTATCAATTTGACTTGACTAGTTTGATGAAGATCAATATTCAATTATGAAATTTTGAAATTAAAACTTTGTTGCCTGGAATTTGGAGAGTAGTCCAGCAAAAAATTAGCTCATTAGATCATAAACAATTAGAGTATTAGCATTGGAAAATTTCAATGTTATTCTATTTTACAATTTTAGAAAGCCACTTTATCACTATACCATACTATTTTACAATACCTTTACATCTTAAACTTCTATTTTCCTCTTTTACTCATTAAAATAATATATTTACATAATAAAATAATATATCTTAAAATTATATCTTTTCTCTCCCATCTCTCTACTCTCTCTCATATCTTAAAATATTATTATTTTTTTTACAATTCTATTGCACTGTAGCAGTATTGCAAAAAAATTTGTAATACTGCTGTTTAGCATTCTCTAATGCAGATGATTTTAAGGCTTAAAATTCTAAATTTTCCTTAGATTTGACATTAGCATTCTCAATGCTAATGCTCTTACAAAAATAAAAAGTTGAGTTATTAGATCTTGATCAAATTTGCTGTGATATACGTTTATAGTGGTAGTTATATATAAAATTGTCATTATGAATCACACATTATTATTTCTTTGAATTGGGAGAGTAGTCCAGGTAAAAATTATTGAATGAATTGTTTAGATCTTAGATTCAAATGTTTCATTATGTTATTTTTTTGTTGTATATTTTTATGAATTGTGTTGGTATAATTCCAATTTTTTTAATAGTGAAGTCTTATAGATCAATTTGACTAGTTTGTTGAAAGATCAATATTCAATTCTAACATTATGAACCACAATTATTACCAAAAGGAAATTATAAGTTAGTTTGTTGAACATCAATATTCAATTCTAACATTAACCACACTAATTACCAAAAGGAAATCATTATAATTTATGGATCATAAACAATTTCAAAAAGAAAAAGTTGTGTTAGCTTGCTCAAGAGCTAATACATAAGATTTTGGCTTCTTTTCTGTAGTTTTTGGTTCTTTTGTTAATATAATTTGTTGATTATCAAAAAAAAAAAAAAATTGTGAATATATATTTGAGATGCAAATAAAATTTTCTAGTTAAAAGTCTATATGTACCACACTTATTACCCAAAAAAAAAATCATTTTATAGATCATTATATTAACAATTTTAAAAAGAAAAAAGTTATGTTACTAGATCTTGATCAAAATAGGGTTTGCTTTTTTTGAATTATTTGTAGTACCCCTATTCATAGGCATGTGCTTTCACTAGATAAACTTAGATATCAATGAATTTAATTTCACTATCTATGACTAACATAAACTCGAACTTTCTTTTTTCTTTAGTGTGAAATATGTATTCGTGGTATGTAAATTCATTGTCGCATTCCATAAAATTCTCAAAGTAGCTATGTTCCATTTCAATTCTATCCATATATTTGTCTTCATTCACCAAGTTGGCCCAACTATGGATGTGCAATTGTGTGTGATATGTCTTTCTCATTGTGGTATTGGATGTTGGTGATATATGGTGGTGGAGATCATAATTGCTCTAGTGGTCCATATTACTCTAAGCATATATAGATGAAGGTGGGGATTGCTAGTACCTGGGTAACATAATTGAAGCTTGAATAATCAAAGCTCAAGTATGGTCCACAAGTTTATATATTCATATTGAGGATGGATGACAGGCTGCTAATCTTGAATCAACAAGCATGAATGACGCTTGACAAAACGGAAAAGCATGGTGGAAAAATTCTATGGTCCAATCATGCTCAAACCAAAACAACCGCTGTCATGAAGACATTTGTGTGATTTTAACACAACTTGGTATTTTTATTATTAATAAATGAATAAGAAAAAAAGGAATTTTGGTGTGAGCTTATCGACCTCACGTGGCGATAATGGATAATATCACATGTTTTATCAGGTCTTGATAGAGTTATCATCGTGAAGCGTGATGAGCACAACACATTTTTTTTTTTAGGTTTGTTTTTTTAGAGAGTTTCAACCTATGACATTCACTCCTAATAATAGTTTTTTTTTTCATAAGACTAAGACACCAATCAATTTTTGGTGTAGGCAGAGACTGAACCATAGATTTCTTATTCAATTATTAGACCAAGACACCAACCAGTTTTTGGTGTAGGCGGGGATTGAATCTTAGATTTCTTATTCAACGATCAGAGATTTTATCACTTGAGCTAACTAGAACCTACAGCACAACACATTTGTTGAAGTGCTACTTTTCAAACCACTTAACTCTTGGCGTCTCTTGCCAACCAACATATAAAGTGATAAAACAAAAAATTGCTAATTATATATATATATATATATGAGTGAATGTGGTATACCTATTTAGAGGTTTTAAAAAAAAAACTGCAATAATTCTCCCACTTTAATTATAGTCTGTAAAGATAATTATATACTTCTTTTTTCTTTTTTCTTTATGTCAAATTAGTTTGATGTCGTTACGTGCACCAATTCCATCAACTTCATGATCGATATGGATATGGTCGGTACTCGACCCACATAATCTACCTAGCAGGACAAAGCCAAATATCTTGATACTGGCTCAATTCAACAACCTCATAGAAACGAGGATGACATTAACTTGCTTGCCAAGAAACTGATCGACCTGCATTCCTAGATTTGTGGTAATAATTATGAGTTTATGACTACTATTTCTCATTAACTATGATAAAAATTTATAGGAAAATAACGAGCCATAAAGATTATAAGGAGAAAAAAGAACAACATATGTACAACAAATCATTAAAATCACCATACAATTTTTTTTTCCTCTAAAAATATCCATTAACTTAAACATCGGATAATTAATAGCCAGCAAAACATCACTATCGATATAATGTGTCTATTATTTATGTCAACTGTCCAATCAATGAATTTATCATTAATCATTACCAATAAAATATGTTACGAAAAATCAAAGATACTATTTTAACGAACATAAGTTATGAGTTTTTTCATAGGATTGTATTTTCCATCTTAAATGGTTATGTAAAAAAAAAAAAAAAAAAGAGTTTATTTTAGGGGAAAAGAAAAGTTCATTAGATATCATGAAATGGATATATATTTAAGAATTACTACTAAACAATGCCCTTAGCAAAACTAGTTACCAAAAGGGGTGAGAAAATTAAAAGCACAAAAAGGTGAAATGGATAAAGATGTTTGACATATTAGTTTATGAGTTTTGAACAAGTAGTAGGCTAGTTCTTAACACAAGAGCTGCTGTTCTTTCTAGGAAATTGGAAAATCCATGTTAAAAGTTGTAAACCAACCGCCCAAACCTTGACCCCTAAAACTTTCTGTTTTTTTTTTTTCAAAATGCATTTTAGGCTTTTCATATATTATATTAGTTTCAAGTTTCAACACTTATACCCAAAAATGTTAAACAAATGACTAATTCTTTGGTTACATCCATTGCAGGACTGTACTAGGGGCCATTTTTACAATTACATCACGTAATCTTAGATTGGAAACCAAGTAACAACAACTTGGGTTTTTCCTGTTTCCTTCTCGGAGATCCTTATGCATGACTTTTCTATGTACTTCGCCATCACCATTGAGAAAGTAGAGAGTTTAAATATATTTGAATTCTTAATCTCAATTGGGCGGCTTGAATGGGTAGCATTC
This sequence comes from Quercus glauca, assembly GCA_023736055.1. NCBI lineage: Eukaryota > Viridiplantae > Streptophyta > Magnoliopsida > Fagales > Fagaceae > Quercus > Quercus glauca. The sequence goes on along the minus strand of CM043325.1, from coordinate 58,595,267 downwards.
TGAAAACATTTGACAAATTCAGATTGAAGGATAATCTTATTTTCCATCTACTTGACACAGTTGACACAAAGCATTTACAAATTTATCGGTTATTTATTTGTTGCATATTGCATTATGTATGTATTGTTTGAAAAGAATAATCATAAGTTGACCCAAGTAAACTACGTAGCAATAAAAGAAGTCATTGTCAAACAAAAAAAAAATGGTAGAAATTATGAAAAAAAAAATTGCAAATTGCCAAAGGAGCAAAGTTATCCACTTGGAAATAAGTTAAAAAACAGTTTGTGATATGCTAGACATGGGGTCTACTTTCTAGTACGTGAACATTACATGGTCATGTATCACATATTGATTTTTTTTTTAATAAACAAAAAATAAGAAGGGTAAAGCGGAAGTAATTTGTGAAAATTCTATCCCAATGTAACTATAATTGCTCCTTTCCTGTCGAAAAATCAATCCCCAAGGAACTTATGTGGTAAGAGGGTTGCAACCTGCAAGTGCTTGTTCATGTGAATTGAGCCATATTCTAACTTCAATACTCCACTTGAAGATTTGGTGATTCCAAATAGTAAAAAGTAATAGTCTTTGAGTTAAGGCCATCACACCATTGTTTCTTAAAGTTTGAATTCATTATCTAATGATTCTAACCCATTAGTCGTAACCCTGCACCAAAACCTTAACCACAACAATGTCATATTGATTATTTAAACTTCAAAGATAAAAAAAATGCTCTATTTCATAACATTCTTGCTTCCAAAAGAAATATCAATACTTTTAAGAACTAATGTGTTAACTCGTAAGAGGGCTAGTAAGAGAGTTACAAATGCTTATTCATGTAGGTTGAGCCATAATCTAACTTCAATTCTACTTAATAATCTAGTGATTTCAAGTAGTGGAAAGTAAATAAAACTATCGCCCGATCTGACACCTAACCCACAATTTGACACCAAAATCAATGTCATATTGATTATTTCATAACATTATTTTTTTCCAAAAGAAAAATCTAACATCATTGACAAAACAGTAAAATTATCAATAGTTTTTTGGGACCAATCTTCTACATCCTTTTATTTGGACCTGGCACTTATAAACCTGAACTATGAATTTCCATTTTGGGCTTATCTAAACAATATCAAAAAAGCTCAAAAAGTCCGCTGGCCCAAAAAAAGTTCACTCTCCCAAGTCCCATTCTATTCCATATATAAAACCCTCAAAAACCTTATTTCCCTCCATACCTTTTTTTTTTCCTGGCAGGAAACCGATATCCTACTCTCACAGAAAAAGAAATGGCGGAAGTCAACACCGAGAAGACGAGGCTAGTCTGGGTCAATTAGGGCATACATTAACCGAACTCTTCATTATTTCATAGCATTTGTTTTTTTCAAAAAGAAAAATCTAATATCATCATTGGCAAAACAGTAAAATTCTCTCTACATCATTTTATAAGGGCTTGACACTTATATACCTGGACTATCAATTTCCATTTTGGGCTTACCCAAACAATGTCAAAGCCCAAAAAGCCCACTGGCCCAAAAAAAAGTTCTTTCTTTCAGAGTTCCAAGTCCCATTGCATTCTATTCCATTTCCATATATAAAACCCTCAAAACCCTCCCTTTCTTTTATTTCCCTCCATACCCATTTTTTTTTTCCTGGCGGGAAACTGATATCCAACTCTCACAGAAAAGAAATGGCGGAACAACAACGAGAAGACGAGCCGAATCTGGGTCAATTGGAGGAAGAGTACACTGTGTGGAAGAAGAACTCGCCGTTCCTCTACGACTTGATCATATCCCACCCTATCGAATGGCCGTCTCTCACTGTCCAATGGGTCCCACAACCGCCCACCCACACCTCGGATTCATCTTTCGCCGTTCAAAAACTCGTCTTCGGGACCCACACTTCCTCGGGAGTCCCTAATTTTCTCATGGTCGCCGATGCTCACCTTCCTAGCAAAGCTTCTGAAGCTAACATCAATGGCGATGCCGAAAACCCCATCACACCTAAGGTCCGTGTTTTTTTGTGTGGTTTTTATGCTTGTTTTGGAGAGTTATTTTGTGGGTGTTTAGTGTTTTTGTGAATTGTTTTGTGGGTCTTTTTGTATTTTGATATTTTTATGAATTTTTTGTGCGTACCAAGTGTTTGTTAAAATGTCTAGCTGAATGTATTTATATGAACTGAGTCTTTGGTGGTTTCATGGGCAAAAAAATGACTCAAGAGTATTCCTTTCAAGAATTGTTTTGTGGGTACTCAGTGTTGAGATTTCAAGGTTTGATTGTTTTGTTTGGAATGTTTGTAGGTGGAGGTGACGCAGAAGATACGTGTTGATGGAGAAGTGAATAGGGCACGGTGTATGCCACAGAACCCGGTAGTTGTGGGTGCAAAAACAAGTGGGTGTGATGTGTATGTATTTGATTGTAGCAAGCAATTGGAGAAGCAACAAGGGGGTGACTGTGAGCCTGATTTGAGGTTAAGGGGTCATGATATGGAAGGATATGGGTTGTCTTGGAGTCCCTGTAAGGAGGGATACCTTTTGAGTGGCTCGCATGACTGTAAAATATGTATGTGGGATGTGTCTGCTGCGGCTCAAGATAAGGTGCTTGATGCATTGCATGTTTATAAGGTAATTTTCCAAGTCAAATTTTACATATTGGTGGTTGATGTTGGTGTGTTAGTCATGCTGCTTTTGATACTTTGTTTATGGGACTTGCGAATGTATCTCACAGGCTCATGAAATGTTGGTGGAAGATGTATCCTGGCATTCAAAGAATGAAAATTTGTTTGGGTCTGTGGGGGACGATTGTCATTTGATGATTTGGGACTTGCGCACAAACCAACCCCAACAATCTGTCAAAGCTCACGAGAGAGAGGTGACTATCTTGAAAGCATATTTATTTCTGTGACAGTAGCTCTCCAATTGTTTGTTTTACCTACCTTGTGCTCTAAATTTTCTGTGAATTTTTTTCTGAATTTCCATAATAATAAGTGAGCTGGATGCATTTTGTTTTGTTTTGTCCTCAGCCAAAAAAAAAAAAAAAACCCTTTAATTATGTTTTATTGATGCAATTAATTATAAGGTCTTGGGAAAGCCTGCTGGTTAGTTTATGTATAACGTATATACTAGCAAGTTCTGATTCATAGTGTCAACCAACCTTTGTTACTGATGTTGAATTGAGATCTTTGTTACCCTCTGTGTATCTCTGCATCTCCATCTCCATCTCTTTGAAATGCAAACATTGTTGGCCTCTGATTTTCTGCAATTCTTGGTTCTAGCATGAATATTAAGAGATGATTCTTTTATGGTGATTCCAGGTGAACTATCTTTCTTTCAATCCTTACAATGAATGGATATTGGCTACAGCATCTTCAGATACCACCATTGGTCTCTTTGATACAAGGAAGCTAAGTGTGCCGCTGCATGTTTTGAGCAGTCACACGTATGCTCTTCACCTATTGATTGATTTCATATTTTGGTATCATGAGTGAATTATCTGTGAATGACCTGCCCTTTGTTTGCCCCAATCTCCCCCCCCCCCCCCTCCTCTTCCTCTTTTTCTCTTGCAAAGCCAATTCCTTTGCCAATTTTAATGACATTTGTTCTCATATGTGTGCTTCTCTTAATGGCTATTGTAGTTGAAACTATCATTTATGCACTGTTTCCATCACGTCAGAATTCTTGCCAACTCCCCAAAATAGACAGACTAAAAAGTTCTTATATTTTAATGAATAATGGGCTATGAAAATGAAGTGATGTTTGGCTTTTGGTGCACCTTTAGTCAGTATATTACTTTGAACTCAAATCTGTTGACAAAATTAAATTGTTTTACATGTTCAAAGCATGTGTAGTATGTATATCAACAACTAATTTTTAATTGATTCTTGAAGCAGTGGTTCCTTTTTTGCATGGTAGTCAATAAGTTCTTGGTGCAACCCCTCATTTTCTTGTTCTCTTAAGAGCTAATAATATTAATATCCTTGATATTTCCTTGAATGCTGGGGTCTATACTGTTAAGTTTAGACTTCCATGTGCCATTAGATTATAACATTTTTTGACTCATTTTTGTCTAGCAATGGAATTAGGGTTATAGATTATCATTATCTCAAACTTGTTTCTTGGGAGTGTTAAGTGCAAACTGATACTTTTGCTGCTTGGTCAATTGATTGATTTACTCTTTAACAAACTAATATGGCACAAGAGAAGCAAATTATACTTGCTTGACATCTTGGTTGATACTCAAATGTGCTTATATGATTCTCTATTTTATGTTCTTACTGTAGTTTGACATTGTATTCTTTTATGCCAAGAAATTTCTCTGGGTCTTGTCAGATTGTTTTGAGATAAATTAGAGTATGAAGTATGGAATGGCAATATCTCACCCTGGATTTGTTTCTTGCAGGGAGGAAGTCTTCCAGGTAGAATGGGACCCGAATCATGAAACTGTGCTGGCATCATCTGCCGATGATAGAAGGTTGATGGTTTGGGATCTTAACAGGTACTGCACATCAGGACTAGCTGTTAGTAATATCCTCAGTTTTATTTCCTTATTTTTAAAAAAAATAAAAATAAAAAAAACATTTACAGCCATTATATATTTTTCTTACTTCTATTTATTTCTTTATGCAACATTTGGTTGATTGAGTACAGGACATTAACACCTGCCACTTCAGATATGTCTCATAATTGGCCTGACTTGGGAATCGAATATAGTTGACTTACCCAACCATACAGTCACCACTGTTATGTTTTGCTCTAGACAAAATGATGGAAGGCGTATAATAGGAATACCAGATAAACCTATCAGTAATTATTCTCAGCAGAACCTCTTGCTGAACATGTGGTCGATGCATGCATTAATCACAATTGTTTAAATACTTTGTCATGGAATTTACTTGCATATCATCTCTGTCTGGTTGATGTTTGACACTTCCCTTACCACAATCTATGAATCTTGATTAGTATACATTAAATCATGCATAAGGATAATTAAGAAGCAATTTTGGCATTTAAATATTAGCTTTTTCTAGCTATTATTAATCTTTTATTTCAATATTGATGTGCTTTCATCTTTTTACCAAATACAAACTGAATTATCCTCCAAACTGGTTTGGCCCACTATGTGGCTGTTCACAAGACCATCCTTGTATACTATTGGTTTGTGACTTGTTTAGATTTATTTAATCTCATGTGATTTAATACATGTGGAAGGTCTTATGAATCGCTACATAATGGGTTTGAGGACTCCTCCAACTTGCTTTAGAGAAAACTTTGTCCATTTCCAAAACTTCATTGAAATTTTGGGAAGCTATTTCTTGGTAGAAATTTTACAGAAAGGAATTAAAGTCATGGTGTCCTCTTATTTTTGAATTATATTATACTGAGTTTAGATTCATATATTTGTTTGAGTTTTGCACACAATGAATCTTTTGCCTTGTCTAACTGTTATGTAATGCCTTCAGGATTGGAGATGAGCAATTAGAGGGAGAAGCTGAAGATGGTCCTCCAGAGCTTCTATTTTCCCACGGGGGTCACAAGGCAAAGATATCAGATTTCTCATGGAATAAGTATCAACCATGGGTCATTGCTAGTGTAGGTGATGACAACACTGTTCAGGTCTGGCAAATGGCTGAGAGTATATATCGAGAAGACGATGATGACGTGCAAGATGCTGATGACTAATTATGGACGTGGTCCGTTGCTCTAAAGTCAATCTTTCACTTGGAGGTTTAGGTGGAATAGGCAATCTTTTACTTTCAGTTTCAGTTGTAGTGAGATTTAGGTGGAAACCATATTCAACTTTTTGCTTGAAATGATCACCAAACTTGAAAATTCTGTAGATTCTGGAGTCCTTAATATATTGCCGTGTGGTAATATTGTTAGTTTGGAACCATCTTAGGTGTTCTGTCTCTTTGGTCAGAACATCTTGGGGTTCCATACTGTAGTGATAATTCTGTATGTTCTTTTGATATACATCCTCTTGTTATGGGTTTTTGCAGAGCCCTAGTGCTCCCACTGGGATCGCTTATGGTTTGTTTTTTCTTTTTCCAGCCATTATCAGTATATCCTTGTTAGAAAGACAATAATTATTTCATGCATATTGTACATATATTATCTCGTTTTCTTACCTGTGGGCTTCACACTTAACATAAGGTTTCTTAAGGTTCTAGGTTGTTGTGAGCTTCCTCTCTGGGACACTTTACCATACCAAGGTCCATTTGAAATGGATCACATTAGCCATTACATTCTTTGTTAATGGTGTGCTTGGTTTATGGCATATGCTCCCCATGCTTAGTATTATCTAGCAGATCATTCTTCGTAATGTTCATGAGGAGTACGATCGACAAGGGATCCTTCGTATTCAAATTGATCGGTGGAACACTGAAAACCTGTTTCAATAAAATACATGATGTAATATTGGAAAGGGCCCAATGATATATCTTGGAACACAAACAAATACGAAAACATTTGAAACAGATTTTGGATTTTATTATTTTTATCTCTAAATTTGGCACCTGTTTGATTGAGTTTTTATTTTTTTTATTATTATTTTTTTTAAATTTAAATTTTATTCATTTTATTAGTGAATGAAGATCATATTAACCTACGCTATCAACTGTGCTATCGATGTCTCATAAAAAAAAAAAAAAAAAACTGTGCTATCGATGGATAGTGATTAAAAAAAACGTACGCTATCAATGGGTTGGTCACTTGGTTCAGTATCTGAGTTTGATTTTGAATTAGATAAAACATTATCATAAACAATAATATCTGATGATTTGAATTCCAATGCTCCTTCCTGCCTGCCCCATATTAGTTGTGCATCTTTGTACACTCAAATTTGTACAAATAATAATCTTAACCTGTGAAAATTTAGCCTTTTTAATTAAAAAATTAATTTCTATTATAGTATATTATTTGGTTTCCTATTTGATTTTATATTTTAATTCATATCAAAACTCATTCACAATTTTAAAACAGGTATAACCATTCTTGGTGTAATAGTCACTCCACAAATATAAGTATTTGTGGGGTGTAGGGAGTGAAGGCCAAGATTCAAGTATCTAAGAAGAAGCTTCACATTTATATATATATATATATATACATTTTTTAAACTTTAAATCAGGTATATATTAGGAGTGATATTTATGGGCAAAATCATTCCTTAAAAAAGGTATATATTATTATTTATGGGTAAAATGACTAAAATCATTCCGTATGGCCAAATCAATCTCCAGGCTTCCGTATGGATTTTCATTTATAAGATAATTACAAGCATTTGAAAAATAAAGAAATTACAACAAAAAGAGATAAACCCTAGTTATCTGTTGTGCGACTTTTATCTTCAATAGCTTCAACAAATGGTGTTTTACTAGGACTCATATCCTATTGCAATGGGAAATAGGATAGCTTAACGTGCCTTTTTATTTTAACCTAATTGCCGAACCCATTATATTTGTTAGAACTTCCCTGCCTCAAGTATATGCGCCGACCCCAAAATCCTATATATATACATCGGGAAAGGCCAGTCCTAAATCTGTTTTTATCTCTCTAGCTCAGCTCTCTTAGATAAAATTTTCCATTGGAGCAGTTTCTGGATATGGAGAAGAAAGAAGGTGTTTGGGCAGATGAAGAAGAACGTTATAGGATCGCATTCTGTGGGTTTGTTAGCGCAGAATCTGCAGGCTTATCTTATGAGGGAGAGGTATCAGGTCACCCCGTAGGATGGTTTGTCATCAACGTCCCAGATAAAGACTGTCTTCCTCTCTATCCTTCTTCTTATCTGTCAAAGTTGAAGATGAGAGAAAAGGGAAACCAAGCAAAGGAAAAGAAAAAAGTTTTGAGCACAGACCAGCCTCTGAAACCAATTTTGGTAAGCATTTGTAACATCTACAACCACAATGCAGCAATAGGGTCACATTTGTATTCTCTTGGCGGCAGCGAAGATGTCTGTTCTAATTCTTGCGAAGATAGCATCGTAGCTTGGAGACTAGACCTTAACTCTCCTAGTGATGGTTGGAACCGCTGTCCTAACATGAATGTTTCTAGATGGGATCCTCAAACATTGGTTTTGGATGGCAAGTTGTATGCTTTAGATTCTCTTCTTACTCATTCTCCACCATCTGAATGTGGGTGGATGGAGGTTTTTGATCCCGACATAGCGACATGGGAATCTTTGCCTAATCCTCCATCTCCTCCTCCATCATGTCATCAAGTTCGTCACAATGATTTTACTTGTGCGGTTCTTGAATCCAAGAAGGAGATTCTTTTGGCTAAACACTTTGTTAACGATGATGATAACCTTTACTTTTTTACATTATATGCTTTCAATGTCGTGACTCGATGTTGGACAACACTTATGCCCCTAAAGCGCAAATTGCATGGTTGCTTTCCTCGTTCTGATGATAGAAGAGCTGTAGCTGTTGGTGCTACTCTCTATTGGGGTGCTTTCCCTGAAGACTCGCACGAAGTACATCTTTTCTATGTACAAGCTTATGATCTAGACAAGGATGTGTGGCTCCATGGACGTCTCAACACTCGCCCACTTTTTGGGAAGCATGAAGGTCCCCGATCTTTTGACCGTTCACCTCGTTTGCTCCATTTACGTGATCACATTTTCTGCCTTCTCTTGCATGCCTACTTCTCTTCTTCTCCTACTACTAGTTACCTTTATTGTCTCGTAGTTAACATTGAACCAATATCATCACCAATATTATCCGATGATGATGATGAAGACGACGACGAAGATGATGATGATGATCACCTCCACAAGCTGAGTATTTCCATTATCTCCGTCCAAAAGTATCCTCTGAATGAAGTTTCATCCCTCTGGGATAACGTGCTGCTGCCAGAGTAGTGGCTCCGTACCTGGCAAGTGTGTTAGCGGCGGATGGAAGTGGCTCCTTCTCTGCAGATGTGATGTTTACCTAAGGTGCTCACAAGTTTTGATTTTTTTTTTTTTTGTTTGTTTGTAAAATTTAGATTTTCATTCAAGTATACGTCTTGAATTGAATTTTTGGAAATTTGATATGATGTATGGGATTTTATTGTTAAGGTTGAGCACTATATTTGGTTATTATAATTGATTATGATTGTGAACTTTGACAACCCCTCAAGGTGCAGCAGCCTAGGCATCCTGAAATTTTTGGAGTTTGTCTTTCTCTGCTTGATGAGAATGCATGTGACCAAGGTGCAGGATTCGAATGGGGATAAAATTATTTCAGCTCTTGTTTTGGGGATTTTATGGGGTCCAGGAATCAACATTTGGGGTGGATATAGAATCTGTGCATGATCCTCTGAACGAGTTTGGCTGTCTGCATTTTAAATAACTATCTAGTAACTTTTTCTTTGCATATCAATTGACAACCATTTTTTTTTTTTCTTTCATTTTTCATAGTTTCTGGGCTTGCCAGATTTTAGAGATAGAGGAAGGTATTTTCAAGTTACCACTGTCTGTGTCTGATAAGTATGTGTATGTGTGTGTAGTTTATATTCAGTGAGCGTGACACTTCTGAAATCTGATAGCTTTGTTCAAGGTATTCTGCGAATTATTTGGGTGATTACTTACGAAAATGGAGTGGGTTTTTGGTAGTGATTTATCTAAAATTAAAGATGTTCATTCTTTCTCTCTTTCTCTTATTCTTTTGAGTAGAGTTATTTACAGAATAATAATAATAATTATGCCCGCAGGAGTTAATCATCAAAATCCTTAAATATGCAAGTAAATACATGGTTTTTATAAATTTAGAGGTTTTTTGCAGCACAAAATCATGAAGCCGTGCAAATTGTCTATCTTAGCAGATGTTGATGCTGCTGACATTTCTAAGAACACTTACTGGCCAGCCATAGATAAAAAAAAATCATTAATATTTGGTTGTTAATACTTAATATGACCTTTTGGTTTAGCAATGCAATTTCAAAATTCTTGCAGCTGTGTTTTTGTGGCAGAGTAATGAGAAATTTTTTTGAGATGATTCAAAGTGACATATGCTTATAAGTCTTTTCTTTTCAGTGCACTCTGTTCATGTAACACTAGTAATATAAATATATGACTCTGGTGGTTCTCTTGGTGTTAAAATCAAATTTTTTGAGTTAAGTGCAGCTGCAGGGCTAAATAGAATTTAATAGCAGAACCCCAACATTTGAAGGCTGGTTTAAGCAGTTAAGGGTCTTGTTTAATTGGATGCCTGTTGGGTTCACTTAGGCTGTCTGACGATTCTGACCTTATCAACTTGAAACCAGTTGACTGTCATTATAATTATTTATCTGAAAAATGCCACTACATATCATGTATAAATATGTACCTGTGTATATGTACGTGTGTATATATATATATATATATATATATATATACATGTAGGAATGTATGCCTGTACATATGTTACTTGCACTAGGGCCAAATGCGTTGAACCTACCCATTGTGAGATTAACCTCACCCACTCTGTGTTCTCATTCCATTGTTTCAAACTTTTGTTTTGTAGGAGGGAAGTAGTATCTTAATTCTTATTTTAAGTTTACTATGCTATTTGCTTCAATATCTCTGAGTAAAAGATATTATTGATTTTTGTTTTTGAAAAATGATCTAGGCTCATGAAATTAATCCTGGTGGTTTATATATTTGTTTGTACGTCGGAATAAGAATGAGAATTTACCAATGCCCACTTTGTTCTGCTTCTTTACCTTAATTGCACTCAAGACTTTTATAGCAGAGCAGATTTGATGTGTATCTTACTTTTCTCCACAGGCTTTTCCCCATATAAATCTTTCTGATTCACGAACTTTGTTGCTACTAAAGAAGAGGAATCAGAAACATCCTCTTTAATTTAATTTTCTTTTCAGGTAGAAGTGAAATCACAATTGTTCAAATGTTTGTTATGGAGTTTAATTGCATATCCTCTCTGTCTGGTTAATGTTCGACACATCCCTTACCACAATCTATGAATCATGACTAGTATACACTATCATGCATAATGATAATTTAGATGCAAGTTTGGCATTTCAATATTAGATTTTTCTAGTTATTATTAATATTTTCTTTAATATTGAGGTGTTTTCATATTAATATCCGATGCGGATAGAATTGTCCTCCAAATAGTTTAGCCCACTGTGTGGCTATTCACAAGACTATTCATGTATACTATTGGTCTTGTGACTTGCTTAGATTTAATTAATAGCTCATGATTTAATACACGTGAATAATCTTACGAATCTCTACATAATGGGGTTGGAGGACTCCTCCAACTTGCTTTGGAGAAAACTTCGTCCATTTCCAAAACTTAAATGAAACATTGGGAAGCTATTTCTTGATAGGTATTTTACAGAAAAGCATTAGAGTTATGGTGTCATCTTATTTTTGAAGTATAAGTTTAGATTTATATATTTGTTAAGACTTTTGCACACAACGAATGTTTTGCCTTGTCTAATTGTTACGTAATGCCTTTATGATTGGAGATGAACAGTTGGAGGGAGATGCTGATGATGGTCCTACAGAGCTTCTATTTTCCCAAGGTATCACAAGGCCAAAATATCAGATTTCTCGTGGAACAAATATCAGCCATGGGTCATTGGGAGTGTAGGTGATGACAAGACTGTTCAGGTCTGGCAAATGGCTGAGAGTTTATAACTTTATATTGAGAAGACGATGATGACATGCAAGCTGCTGATGACTAACTGTGGATGTGATCCATTGCTCTAAAGTCAATCTTTTACCTTGAGCTAAACCATATTCAACTTTTTGATTGAAATAATCACCAGACTTAAGAATCTTGTAGATTCTGGGGTCTTAATATATAAATTGTCATGTGCTAACATTGTTAGTTTAGAACCATTTAGGATGTTGCGTCTTTTTGGTCAGAACATCTTGGGTTTCCAAACTGTTATGACAACTCTAAATGTTTTTTTGATTTACATCCTCTTGTAATGGGTTTTTGCAGTGCCCTAGAGATCCCATTGGAATCGTTTATGGCTTGTTTTTTCTTCCTCCAGCGATTATCAGTAAATCCTTGTTAGAAAAACAATAATTATTTCATGCATACTGTACATATATTATCTATGGCTTCAAACTTAATAGAAAGGTTTCTTATAGTTCTAGTTTGTTATGGCTTCAAACTGACCATTTAGCAACAGTTAGAAGATGGGCTTCCCTCATGACTCAATCGACATGAAATCCACACAACCAAATACTCATACCTAATGTATCAAAAATAGTTGTAACTTGGAGTTCTTATTATGAGTACGCAATAGTTAACCATAAAAAGGTACAAATTGGAAAGAACTCATCCTACCAACATATATGCTCTTTTGCCTCCTTAAGTATGACTATAGAAAAACCAAGCTGAAATATGCCAAATGAATTCAGGATCTGTTCAATAAGTTTGCAACCTAAAAGATATTTCGGGTCTGTTTGGTTGTGTTGTTTAAACAACACAACACGTATTTTCACAACACTTAAACAACGTTACTATAACAACATTACCAAACGGGCTCTTCATTTAAGGAGATGACCATCAAAAGGCAATGAGCCCATAGATATCGTCCTTGCCATCTTCATTTCTCACCCTAATGATGTGAAAGAGAGTCCCATTGGTTGGTAGTTGCAGTGGCCAGTTGCATCAATTAAAGACAGCACACTGAGCAATTTACCCAATAGTTTGTCACAACTCATGGACGACATTAACACCTTTTCAAAACTTCAGTTAGAAGACAATGCTTCCTTCGATGGAAATCTGGCATTCTTTTGTCAGGAAAAAACTTCTTATGTTAAAAAGTTGCAAAGTTAGAACCAGAATAACAAATACTGGAAACATTGCATGATGATTCTACCCTTCCAGACAAATCATGAGTATGGATCACACAAAGTGAGATATGTTCTCTCACCTGTTCACAGCTCATAGAATTGAAAGATGAAAGGCATCCCATCTCCCTAATTTCTGTAATTCAGCAATCAAGAATTCAAAAGGTTTAGATATGAAGAAAATTGCTGTAAACATCCACCCAAAGGAACAAAGACAATGAAAATCAAACAAAAAGGCGCAACATGGAATGATGGCAGTTCATTTAACTGGTTTATGTGTAGCAGTATAGAATATGAAGGTTGAGACTAAAAGGCATTTCAACTTCATAGAAAACCATAAAGTTGGGCTCTGCCATAAGTTCCACCAACTACACATCAACTAAGCTCTCCACTTTACAAAACATTAAAATAGACTATATGTCATAAATTGCCCCACCAGCTGAGATAGCAGCAAGTACAGAAAAACTTGTGCTTGATATAGATAACCCACGGTAGCTCCACAGACCCAACAGTGGGTTAAGATAAAACAGATTTTTTTTAAAAGAAGAATTAAAGTAACAAAAGATCAAAACGACCTGAGGAAGAGTTGGTGCCGCAGTTCAACAAAAATACTTATTGGAACACCGTATGTACCCCTGAGCATAAAGACATTGCCAATTAATCAGCTCTTCAATTTCCTGTTGCTTTGCGAGCCCCTCCTAACAAAATAAACACCATAATAATCAGGGTCATAAAAGGCTAAAAAGCAATAAGTTGTACAAATCCTAACATCATGTTAAAGTGCATTAATTTGTTGATCAAAATGGAAAAAACAGGATCGTAAGCAATGCAAAAAACCTAGATTTTATGATTGAAAACACTGCAATCTCATACATATAGTTATACCTATGAACATATGCTATTATTAAGATAAGCTGATCTCCAATATGTCTGCACTTTGTCAATCTCCACTGGAAACAATATTATAAAACCTGTTATAGCCTCCACACCTTTTTCTCATTTTCACATGAACATAAACAAATGGGCCTTCTCTTCCTACTTCCTAGGCTTAAACTAGGTATGTTCAATGGATTTTAACTCAAGTACAATACTGAAAAAAAATTTAAGCAAACTATCTGCAATAAATCCAATTCCCCCAAATGTCAATGCCACAACTTGAGTATAATATAGGTCATGTGGTTGCTTGAGTTTGGCTGAGACATCACATAGATACTTCTTTTTTTAAGTGCATGAAGTACAATGTTTTACTACATGGTAAGACATGCACGAAAGACAACTTCAAAATTTTAATAATTCAAACAAAGAGGAAAAAAAAAATTATGAAATTAAAAAAAAAAAAAAATTGGGAATTTGATTTTGTGCACAGAAATACTCTTCAAGTTTGTATCTTGTAGAAGTTCAAAACCAACTACAAGAATCTCAAAGTAAACAAAACTACTTTTTTTTTTTTGATAAATAAAGTAAACAAAACTACATTGCAATTGACATATCAATTAAGAATAAAAGTACATGTATATATCAAGTAAGGCTCATGTTATGGCTTACTTTTTAACTGCTTCAACCAAGCCCAGTCCTACAGTTTCCAATAAAAATAACATAAGAGAATCTAACCCCAAAGACTGCTAAATGGCAGAAAGGGCTCATGTAGCTAACCTGGATAGTTCATCATTGCAGGGGCTGCATTTTGTGTGTATCACAATCTCATTCTCACAAAAAAATATCCTCAAACTCTCTTAGGAGAGACCCAATCTGCCTGGGGACAGGCTAGTCCAACCATGTATCATTTGCTAGTTTGTTGAGTAATTATCTTTGCACCTTAAGCACACATGCTTTTTTTTTTGGTTTGTTGTTTTTTTTGGGGGGGGGGGGGGGGTTGTGGTTGGTTAGGGAAGAGGAGCATTGCCTTTGGTTATGAATTCTTGTAATGCCAAACACTACCTCAGAATATATCTCCTAATGCAACCATAATACATTCCAACAAATGAAAGAAAACAATAAGATGAACTACTAAATTGAAACAAGACCAGTAGTACTTATTCACAGTCCCATATCAAAGCAACCACTTAGAATACAACTTATTTTATGGCAAAGGCATAAATCCAATACAGCTATATAACTTAACCGCCAATCATTGCCACAATAATAAGCTCAATACTCCTAACAAGGAAAAAAAAGCACACCCCACATAAAACAGAAATGCTATATTGCTATCAGAGTTGCTAATTTGCATCATGACAAACCTGCTAATGAGACAAGCAACAAGTTCCACATCACAAACACTTTGCTAAAAAAAATTAATCAACAAAAATATGACATTAAGTGCCAATTAATCACTATATTCAATTTCAAATAAACAAAAAGGCACAGCACTCAAAATTCACCTTTCCTCTTATTTGAACCAGAAGAATTGACATCAGAAGCCACATTTCCAACACCAGAATCAGGAAGCTCCTTGGATACTGGATTCTGATTCACTAAACACTGAAGATTCTCAAATTCACAACCACTATAGCCTTGCCCGTTGAATGATACACCTTCTCCACTATTGCCATCCACACCTGGATGAAGACAATAGACTTGTTCATCACATTGCACGTTACAGGGGTTCATCACATATGCGTTGGGCATGTTTGAACTAGGCAAGTTTGGATTGACCGGTCTTTGATAAGGAAATGATCCAATCTCGCCTTCAATCCTTCCCCGAATGTCCACAAGCAAACACTTCAGCCTTGCAATCTCTGCTTCCAATGCAGCTTGACCCTGCAACCTCTTCATCAACTGCTGATTCAAAGCTCTCAATCTTACAACTTCATCCTCCAGCGACGCAGTTCGGGCCTTCTTCTTCTCACGGTACTTGCGAACTGCTTCCCGGTTTCCTAACGGACGTTTCTTCCCTTTCTTTTCAGTGGACTCCGCGGTATCATCTGAAGCAGCCTTTTCCTCACTTTGAGAAGGCAAAATTTTAGTGTGCACATGAAAACAAGTATGCGTATGCTGAGAAAAATCAGGGCCTGGTGGATTGCAAGTGTGAGTGTGAGTGCAAGCATGAGTTTCCTTAAGTAAATCATCAAAGAAACTATCCATTGAGCAACTGCTTGGAAGCTCCCCCATGTCCAACACATCTTGATTGTTCGAGAAATCAAGCTCTCCGTCGTCCATTACCATATCGAAATTGCTAACAAACCACCACTTTAGAGATGCTAAACCTGTTCAAAAGGTTCCCAATTTATGATTTTTGAACTTGACCCAGACGAAATTTTGAGCCCAATTTTCCTTTTTGATGTCAATTAACCAATACCCAGATGGCAAATTTCAGTTCTGAACTGATACAAATCACCACAATCAATCCACTAAGGAATACCCAAATACCATTTTCCACAACTAAACGTCTAAACCAAGAAATCAATCAAAAACCCTACAAACCAAAAGAGACAACCACAATGAATTCCACCATTTCAGTCGAAACCCAGATGAGATTTCATAGCAACAAACACTAACAGGTACTTAATTCAAGGCAACCAAAAAAAAACACACAGATTTTTCAACAAGAAAAGAAAAATGCTTACCGGTTACCAAGACAACCTTAAACCAAACGAACTATACCCATGATTCAAATCATGAGCCTAATCAAACAATTCGATGCGATTAAGGTTATAGGGATTGATAAAACAGGATGAGAGTCGAAGAAAGATCCTAGCTTTGAACAAAAAATTGAAAAACCTAATGAGCCCGAGGTGGGCTAAAATATATATAACCCTAGATAGGAGCTGATAATAATGAAAGACAGTGATAGTCTTCTTATAATGTTTTTTACTTAGCCCACATTTTTTGATCGAGAAAAACCCATAAAAATGAACGAATCAGAAAAAGTTACAAAGATAATCGAGACTGGTACGATTGGCTGAGAGTCAGAGATTCCAAAGGCAGTTTCTCAAAGTGACAAAGTCAATAAAAGTCTTTATTATTTCCAAATTCCATTTAATACTTTTATGTGTAATATTAAAATTTGAAGGGCCATTATGAGAGACTATGGCAATGGTACAAATATGTTTTTTTTTTTTTTTTTGAAAACGGTACACATGTGTATTTGTGGGTCCAATTATTTATGTTTTATTCAAAAAAATATATTACTTTTCAAAAAAAAATTATTATGGCATCTAGCTTTGATTCTCTTCTATCTATGATTTTTCGAGTAAACTACTGACATAAATTATTTTACAATATTTTTATAAACTGTTGATATGACTTTAACATTTTTTAAATAGTTATTATAAGTAAAAATATGATGTGTGAGTTCCAGTTAACTCAACTGGTAAAATCTCTTATAGTTGTATAAAAGATTTGGGGTTCAATTTCTGCCTACACCAAAAATCGATTGAACACTACTCTTATTTTCGGGTCAAAGCCATGATGATTTTCTTTTTTCTATTTTTATATAGGCAAATTCATGATTTCTTTCCCATAATAAAAAGAATCCATGATTTCTTAATCTTCTATATACTAAAAATTTTACCACAAGGGAATCAATTATGATTTTTTTAAAAAAAAATTCACTATAATTTTACACCATTCTTAAATTAGCTTTTTCCTTTATATACGGATCATTAAAAAAGAATTTAAATCGCAATTTTTGGTAGGTACATATACAAAATGGTAAGCTAATTTAGGAATATATAAATTTATTGTGAATTTTTGTTGTATACTTTTATTATTTTGATCTTGGCCGTGTGTTCCATATATTCTTGTACAAGTCAAGATTAGTCGGCAAAAACTATTCCTATGGAAGTATAGTTTGTTTGTGTAGCTAGTTACATGATATGATTGCCAACCGAGATTCTCATGTCAAAATCAAATGACATCCCATGTGAGACCTACTAACAGAGAACTCTTTGCGGCACCAATGGAGAATACTAGTCGTACATGTTAATGATTAATTTAATTCACCAAAAAGAAAAGATTCATTTTGGTGGATAGTATATAGACACAACTTTTGTTATAATTATTGTTATAACATTATATGTAATGTTATGTTATGAATAATAGGAAAAAAACAAATAGATTTGTGTGAAAGTGATGGCTTCCCCATCATAATTACAATTTTCATCAAATTGTGGTAAAAATTTGAGAAAATGTGTAGCTTTAGAAGAAGGTATATATTGACATTGATTGATTGGCATTTTGGAAGTTGATGAGAAATTTCTTTCTGGAACATTGTATACCTTTGGAATATTTATTTAGGAAGTTTTAAGACCAATGAAAATGTATTTTTATGTGGGTTCCAGTTAGTTCAACTGGTAAAGTCTCTGATAGTTGTATAAGAGATCTGGGGTTCAATCCCCGCCTACACTAAAAACTGATTGGTGTCTTGGTCTGATGATAACTCTTTATCATCAGGAGCGGACGCCATAAGTTGAAATTCTCTCTCAAAAAAAAAAAAAAAAAAGTATTTTTATCTATTTCTTTATATATTCCTTGTCACGTCACGTGAACTCCAAAAGTTTCAAATCTCACGCACAAGAAGAATGGTAACTAGGAACTAGCCAGCCCACTTGTTAGTAAAATACACTTAAAAGTCTTGAGCATTAGTTACTTGATTTGAGGAGAGCTTTTGTTACTTGGATTGAGGAGAGTCTTTCAAATTTTTGGGTTGATTTGGCCTAGCCCAAAGCTGGATATTCCTTTTATTTTGGGTCAATTTTTAAAATGTTGAGCTAGTTTTTCTTTGTTTTGAGTTGATTAAGAGTAGTTCAACAAGTTTTTAGGTTTAAAAAGCCTTATTTTTTTATATTTAAAGGATCAAATGGTCTAGTTCAAATAATATAATTTAGAGATGGGTTAAAGTTACATCTGGCGTAACTCTAAAGAATTACATTTTTTTTAAACCATTAGATTTAAGTAGATTCAACGGTCAAAAAAAGATTATCATTAATGCTAATAGTGTATTAAGATCTCATTAATTATCCTTCATTTATTATATTTTATATCTATCTCTAAACCCAAAAAAAGTGTTATATTTGACTCTCTCTACGTTTCTCTCTTTATCTCTTTCTCCTCCACTGTTGTTTCACCTCCAAAAAAAAGTGTTATATTTGACCCAAAAAGGGAGCATTATTTGAACGCTGAAGTTGTAAAATAAAAGTTGTATAGTAGTTTATAATAGTAGATTTTTTTTTCTAGAATGTAAGCACTAAGCAAGAAATTTGAACGTTGAAATATCTGCCACCCTTGGTATCCTATGCAAAATATGTGCAATCTATCCATAGAGGTGGAACAATGGTGGAGGAGAAAGAGATAGAGAGAGAAACTTAGAGAGAGTCAAATATTTTTGGGTTTAGAGATAGATATAAAATATAATAAATGAAAGATAATTAATGAGATCTTAATCAAAATATTAGCATTAATGAGAGTCTTTTTTTGACCATTAGATTTACTTAAATCCAATAGTTTAAAAAATGTGTAACTCTAAAGAGTTACAGGTGTAACTTGAACCTATCTTTATAATTTAATATAAAATAAAACATATGCAGACATTACAAACAACCACAGATCTAGGCATGAGACACATTAAGCAAGTTCCTTAAATTACTTAATTATTCATTTAGTTGTTGTTTACGTAGTAATATATATCCTTATTTTTTATGAGAACATATATCTTATAACTTCATATTCAAAAGGTTATCATCATATCTTCTGCATCAGAGATGAAGTCTTTGCAATCCCAATATTGACCAAATCGGACCTTTGATTCTCTTTTCAATGAGCTTAAGCTGATAAGTTAGCTTCTTCCATACCTGCAAAGCCCTCCACTTAACAACACATCACAATCTTAGCTTCTTCCATACCTGCTAAGCCCTTCACTTAACAACACATCACAATCTTCAAGACTACACATCATATCGTACAACTTACACTTGCTTAGGCAATACATTTATTAAATTAAGAATGCCCCAAACATGGAACAAAACTCAACGTGTTGGGGGGGGGGGAATAAGGTGGACAAATATTCATCTATAAACAATTCAATATGGCTTCAGAAATAGTTTAAATGCATAAATAGTACTTTAAAAAAATTTAAACCCCTGCAAACATAAACTAACCACCAAATAAAGATAGCTTCTAATTCATTTCATTGTAGCTTTACATCACTAGATGGTTCAATAAACTTTAAACATATTAAAAAAAGTAGAAGATTTTAATGAAGCCTTACATCACTTGATATCTACAATGATTTCAAATAAACTAAGTTTAAGTACTTCACCAGGGACTATCTAATGAAATTTTCTAAGACTACATAAAATTACACAACTTGTACAACAACTGTCCAAGTGGTAGACTATGAACAGTTTAAAAAAAGTGGTGAATTCATGTGAAAGTGAAAGACAGTCAGTCATAATTTGACATGTAAAATAGTTGTGGTAAAAATTATGACAATTTATGTGGTACTAGAACTACTCAGGGGTGGAGTTAGGAATTTTTGTTTGGAGGGGCCAAGTTGCGGCACTAATATATTTATCAAGATAACCCCCACATACATACATATAAATATATACACACACACACATTTTTTTTATTATATATATACACACACATATAGATACACACTTTTTTATTTGATAAGTTATATATATACAAACACCCAAAAAAAAAAAATAGTTTAGTATTTTCAATCAAAATTATGTTTGATGACGATCTTTCGTAAAATAAAATTCATTTTTTCCATTTTCATAGTGAAATTCTTAAAATGTTTCATTTTAAATACAAATTATCAAATTTTATACTAAAATAAGTAAAAAAATCTTTCAATTGAACTAATGAAATTTTCAAAAACATGAATGGTCTAAAACTTGGATGAATAAATTAGGCTTCAAACGTATGTAAAGCTATCTTGCTCTAACCTATTATGTGGTAACTAAAGACACATTTCATGTGTAGTTTTAGTGACAAATTTTTTTTAATGAGTCAATAACTTGTTAATCGCCACATAACAGGTTAAAAAATATAGATTCAAACATGTTTAATGCCAAACTTTATCAAATATTAAACAGATAAAATAGCATATTTTACTATAAAAAATAGAATTGCGAAAAATAAAGTTATATCTCTATATTTATTAGACCAATTATTTTTTTGAAGAGCATCACTGGACTAATTCAAATATTTGGGGGGGGGGCAACTCTTATTTTTACAGACTAAATTTTGAAAACATTAAAATAATTATATATATATATATATATATATATATAAATTTGAAAATTTTGGCCCCCCACCCTTCAGCATAGCTACCCCCTGGAACTACTTATATCTAATTGCACATAAACATAGCATTTGTCCCACGTACACGTAAAATATAATAATTACTTATGCTGTAATATGCAACCCTTTTCAAAACAAGAACACTGGTCTAATCCCTGAAAAAAAAGAAAAAAAAAAAAGACATTTAAAAAAAAAAAAAAAAAAAAAAACCATGAGTCAAATGCAAGAAAATGTCATCGAATATAATCTTTTAGTTAATCAACATGTCAATGGTGGGAATCAGTTCTTAATTACTATAAGAATCTAAAACTACAATCACTACAAGGTGTCAATTTGCATCTATATTACCGTATGATTAGTTTTAGTCGAACAAGAAATAAATATGATGGACAATACTTTACACTATAAACTTTTTTACAAATTATAGAATTTTGAATAAGAAACCAGCATGAATCAATATATCATATCAAGTAAATATCCACATAAAATAAGGAGCATCTAAGCTCTGAAGCAAAAAAAAAAAAAAAAGGCCTATTAGCCCAGCGTCCATTTTGTTCATGTTGCAACCCTTCTCTTTTCTTAACAGTTTTAGAATAACTGATAAAGTATGGTAAGTCACTGATCTCTTAAGAATAGTCTTCAATTTGGTGACAACTTGTAGCTGATTTCTTCATACTTCACATTCTTTAAAAGTCACATTTTTTTGGTATATGCTGGAAACAGATGGCTGTTGTTGCTGCCTGGGTTGGGCGGCATCAATGGATATGAGGAAATTTTCTTGAGGGTCTGTGAAATCACTCTGTTGATACTGAGAACACCCAGGGAGACCTTGATGAGTGTTCTTGAAACTTTCATCTCATTAGTTCAGTGGGGTAGAAGTCCAGAATCCACATGCACAGGCTTAGATCTTCCTTTGCAGGTCTCTCTTATTTTTATTTGAAAAGCATAATTGCTTTTGCTTCCCTTTGTAAAATGTTTTAGTATATAATAGTAGAAGATTATTAAAAAAGTCATGGTTGGATAGGCTTCTGTTGAACTAATGAGTAATGACCCAATGGTTGAAGCCCAAGGCCCGAAGCCCACCCCAAATCAGGTAGAGAAATTTAAGCTAATAGAATAGCCCGTATGACCAAACTATACAATCCAAAAAAAAAGCCCATGTAGAAAATTAGTATAAAAAATATATATTTATTCATTCCACCGCCATGTAGACACGTATATGTATTCACTCGGGAGTCCGAGAGTCCGTTTGTTACCGTTGTTTAAACAACAATTTTCAGTATTTAAACAACATTACACGTATTTTCATACAGTTTTTCACTAACACATATTTCCAAAAAAATATAAACAACGTTATTAGAACAACGTTACCAAACGGGCCCCGAATCTTTCACTCGCTTGCATTCCAAATCCTAATTCCAAACCCTTAGGGCCTGTTTGGTTAGAGATTTCTAGTATTATTGTTTAAACCTTAAGGTATGTTTGTTTGGAAGTGAAATGGGATGGATGAAAAACTTTGGAGAAAAAATAGGATGAAAAACTTTTTTGGAGTGTGTTTGGTTGGGTAGGAAGGAAGAAAAATAAATAGTAGGGCCTAGGTGTTGCCTCTTTTTTTTTTTTTTTTCTTTTTTCTATTCTTTTTTTTTTCTTTTGATTTTCTAAGCCTGGGTGTGCTTTTTTTTATTTATTTTTTTTGGGTAGTAACATTACCTTTTTTTTTTTCTTTTGATTTTCTAGAACCTGGGCGTGATAGTTGTTTTTTTTTTTTAACTAGACGTGATTTTTTTTTTTTTTTTGGGACATGATTTTTATGTTTTTAATAAATTTGGGTGATTGCTCCTTTTTGTGGTTATTTGTCATTTTTTTGTTTTAATTGGGCATTATTCTTTAACAAGGGTATATGAGTAAATTTATTCAAACTCAGTTTTTTCATTCCTCCACTTTTCCACTCCAAACCAAACAAAAAGAAGAGAAAATAAAATATTTTCTATCCTCCCACTTTTCTATCCCTCTAACCAAACAGACCCTAAATGTTGTGAAAATACATGTGAAATACGTTTCAGTATTTAAATACTAAAAACTGTTGTTTAAACAATATTACCAAGCACCCCCTTAGCTAAGGTGGAGTCTCTTTTGTTTTGTCAATTGGAAGTCAAACCACCTATAGAGGTGGAGGTGGATGAGGATGTCCTGAAAAGTAGGGAGAAGTTACACGTTGTCGATGGTGGTATATTTGACATCACTTTATGCATAAAAAATGTTTACGAGGAGTTTTTGATTTATCGAATTCAAATACCAAAACCTTAATCCTTTAGCAGCAACGTCGACAACTTGACCACAAAGAAGCTCTTTTCGATTTCGAAAGTAGACAACAAAGTGTCGGGGCCTTATCTTGCTCGCTACTATTCAGTGTTAAATGACCATCTTTATTCTGTTGGTGGCAAAACGTTTTTCCCTCATCGCATTGACCTTTTAACTTTTGAAGGTATTGAAAATTATACTCTTGACGACACCCCTCCTCCTTTTGAAATTGAGTACTATACGTCCACCACAGAAGGTTGGATACGTGTTCCACCTCCACCCAGACACTCTTATGATGTCAATTGCTCTATCCCCGCTACAGAAGTCTAGACCCTCAACCTCAAATGTCCTCACCAGGGTTGGAAATCTGCTCCACCCATGAAATATCGGAGACTAAACCCTCAAACCATTGTTATTGATGGTAAGCTCTATGTACTTGGCAGTATAATGTTATTGCCACCCTAAGATATTTGCTTTGGTTGGATGGAGGTTTATGACCCCGAATCGGAAACCTGGGATACTTTACCAAATCCCCCTACTTATACTGAACTCGTAGATAACTTCATTTACGCTCACCTAGTCTTGGAAGGCAAGAACTACATTTTGGTGAATAGGTCCTCCCTTGGAGGAGAATCAATGAAGAAGGACCAGTTGATTACCTATGATGTAATGAAGCGGTCTTGGAATCACTTGCTAGTTCAAGAGTCTTTCTTTTTCTTGAGATGGATAAAATATTTTCCATCTAAAAGACGGCAACAAGTTGGCACAACCCTCTATTGGACTGACCAGTTGCCTGAGAGCAATGATGAGATTGACATTTATGGTTTTGATATATCTTTGGGTGTGTGGACTCAAAGAGCACTTAAAATTCAACCCATTTTAACTGCTGAGAGAGAACATTTCATGCAAACTGGTTCGTTTTTGCTCCACTTACATAATCTGAAATTCTACCTTCTGTTGGTCACCTGCCACGAATATGATCATTATCTACACTGTATCATCCTTGACCTCAATTGTGGTGCTCGTCTATCTGTTATTTCCATTCAGAAGTACTTGTTGGAGTGTACCGGTTTAGATTTATTGGACTGCATGCTTATGTAGGTTTTCTGCTCTCTCTCTCTCTTTCTCTCTCTATATATATGTGTGTGTGTGTGTGTCTTTCATCTCTTATGCTATATATAGTCACTTTACGTTTCTTGCTTGATGATTGATTGATTTAGTGTTGTTTGTAAGTGAAGATAGTTCTAAGATAAATTGGTGAATTGTGATCATGTGACAATGTGTTCATATGAGGGGATAATACATATGGAATTCTATAAGGATGTTTGTTTGGGACCTTTATTAATGATTTTCATGGAAACTAAGAAAAGAATTTCAATTTGTGCTTCATGGAAAAAAATAGGATTTACTTTCAAGATGCCTTCTTGGTGGTGAAATAGTAGACACACATTATTCAAACTCATGAATAGTATATTGAAAATCACCCTTGCATTTAAGAAGAAATTAGTTCATCAAAAAGAAGAAGAAGAAATTAGTTTAGGTACTTATCAGTTATCAGTAATAAGGGTGCTCGAGTAAATAACTAATAAGTAATAACTATATGCAAATTCAACAACCAACTTCATCAGCAATTTATCTACAGAAAATTTACTATTCACACCGGCTCACTGTTGCAATTTCTTTAAAATTTTATTACCATACTTTATCATCCTCGTTAATAGTATTCTCATTTATCAATTATCATAACATGGTCCAAGTTTATTTCATTAATTTCGAATCAGTTTATGTAGGACAAACTATTACATTTTGGGAAAAGAATCTAATCAAGTAATTTTCTTTTCCTTCTAAAATAAATGTAATTTTCTTTTCACAATTGAGTTACATATAGAAAATGACAAAAATATATAACTTATAAAAATAGCTTGAAAGGACCGCACTTGTTGTGTATTTGAGAAAAATATATCTTAGAAGATATGAATGAGGTTTAGAACAAGAGTGGTTTGTAGAGATTTGTTGGATTCTAAAAAAGGGAAAAAAAAAGACAAAAGAGTTGGTAAAAATAGTGGAGAGAGAGCATTTAATTAAGGAACAGGATAGCAACATTAATGGTTGCTGTGTTCAGAGAGTAAACGAGAACAAGAAGTGCAAAGAGAATCTCATCAATTTATAAAAAGAAGTGCAAAGAGAATATCATCAATTTATAAAAAGAAGTGCAAGAAATCAGAGGTGGTTTTGCTAAAAATGTGAAAGTGAGTCCATGAGCGGTACATATGAATATAAGCCAAAATCTCTAATAATTCTCTTAGGCATGCTCTTACCCCCCAGCAGATATTGATAGAGACGACATCTATGACTAATAGGGTACACTCAATTCACATTAGTGTGTTAGACCATTTGCAACATGTGGTTAGAGTTGGAGTAATCACAGAATAGGCATTTAAGCACATTTAATTATAATATCAGAAGTTGGTGGCAAAACAACGAACATAATAGGCTTCAAGGAGTGGTAGTGTTGATATATTTTTCTTTCTTTATTATTTTTTCTTGTATAGTATACTAAGCTAATTGAGTAGCATTGATATGCAGCAGGATCCTTTATTATTTTTGTACTTTTTTTCCATTTATTAATACAAATTCTACATTCTCAGTAAAAAAAAAAAAAAAAAAAAAAAAAAAAAAAAAACTCTAATAAAGCAAAGCTTTAATTGTTATTGTATAGTCACCACTCACCATCACTAGTATGGTAATTAACTAGGTCTAGAATAAAGCTTATTTATCTTCTCCCAAAAAAATATAATAATAATCTAATTTTTGAGCATTTCATTTTATTCTCATTTTTTCTTAATGGGATGTTGTTATCTTTTTGGTTTCATGTGAGTTTGAACCGAGTCGTAAATGCCCTTAATTAAAATTAATAAATTTTAAGAAGAGTATCAAGTCTTAACCATATATCCAGCAAGGATAAAAATGTGGCACAGACGACGATAAAATGTGGCTGAACATGTGTCCTACTCCTACAAATGGTGGGTTGGATGATCTAGGTTGAAACTAGTTGCAAGGGTTCTAGTGAGAGGCTGTTGATTTTTGTTGCTGAGAGGGACCTTTCGATGGTTGTGGGTGGGAATTACTACAAGGAATTGAAGAAAAGTGGAAGGGGTGGTTATGTGGAGATAGTTGAGAATTTAGGTGAGAAGCATTGCTTCCATTTGTTTAATCTCAAATATGAGAAGACTGTGGACTTTGATTAACAAGTTTGTTACTTTATTTAAACATAAACAACTCACTTTTCTACTTTTGGAGGAAGTATCTAAGGATAAAGTTTCTCTACACCTAAGTTGGAGGAACTCTCTCCAAACTATGATGTGTCAACAACAAAGAGTGACATTTGTCCTGACCCAACTAAAGCTCAAATTCAAGAAATAAACCCCCGTTAACCCAAACGTTAGACTATTTTTCCATATCTTTTCTTATTTAAAAAAAAAATCTATTTTCCAACATCATCACCTAAACGCTCAGTCCATCTCTCTCTGTTTATCTCTTTTGTTCAGTGCAAATCCCTTCTCCATCTCTCCTTTGTTCCAGATTCTCTCTCTTTCTTCCATTGCTCTCAGGCCTCAACCAATGCTCCCTTTGCTAGTCCCCCTAATCTGTCCCTTGAACTTTGAATCATTCCCCTTGTCTGCTCTAAATTATGCAGTTATTGGGAGTATTGGTGTATCGTTCCTAATTTAACATATGTCTGTAATGGCTTTTTGGGGTACTAATATATAGAACAAGTACTAATTATTACGGGTTATTATTTGATTTTTCAAAAGATGTAAAGGAACTAATATTTAGAACAAGAACAATTAGTACCACACAGAAATCAAGGTAACAAGAGAATAAAAAAGTCTCACTATAAGCCTCTAACAAATTAAAGATTCTTTTATATTTTATATCAAAAGAAGGTTGAAGAAGGATACTAGAAGTTTTGAAGAAGGATACTAGAAGTTGTGAAGGAGGGTGGCAGATTCTTGGAGGAGAATTTGACAGTGGAGTTTGGGTTGCCAGCCAACCTTTGTACAGGATTTGGCAAGATTATAAGTGGGGGGGACTGGCGGAGACAAGGGAGGGTTGGAAAGATCGGCAAAAAGACAAGGGAGGGGTTAAGTGGAGGCTAGAACGAGATTGCCATGAGGGGCAAGTTTGGAGCTTTGGCTATTGGACTAGAGAGAATTTAGGGGAGAGAGAGAAGGGATGATTCAGGCCTGACTGGTCTGTAGAAGAGGAGAAAAAAGTGCTCTAACATCTAGGGTTAACGATGTTATTTTTGAATTTGAGTATCAGTTAGGCCAAGACATGTGTCACTCTCTAGTGTTGACACGTTGTAGTTTGGAGAGAGTTCCTCCAATTTAGGTTGTAGAGAAACTTTGTCCAGTATCTAATATATTTGCAACGTCTCTCTCATTTTGTGTAAATCTTACATGTGGATGAAAATCACACAATATAAGAAAGGTATTACATGTAGTGGATGATATAAGATATTTTTCCTTCTACTTTGCATGAAAATTAAAAATATCATGATCTATACATCTAAATAACAATTATAGCAACTATAGTAATAACAAAGGCTAGAAAAGATATAAATATAAAAGCTAGAATTATCTCAAATTAATTATACATTATATCCTAAAAACTATTCATGAATATATCCTTCACCAACATTGGTACTCATATGGAAGAATAACAAAAGGAAATGGTTTCGATATTAGGTAATCCATAAATAGTCGATAACAACGATCATGATTCGAAGGCAGAAATTGGGCCAAAATTGGGAATTGAGCCCATTTTTCAAACAATATAATTAGTAGACAAGGTTTCAAAACTATATTTTTTACTAACATCTCGAGTCTAAGAGACTCGATTTTGGGCTATAAATCGAGTCTTTGAGGGTTTGTTTTCATGTTCTAATCAGGCCTAAGGTGGCACTTTGTCCACCTGGAAATTAAGTCTTAGAAACTCGATTTTTATATCGACGCTCAAAGACTCGATTTGTTCTTTAAATCATTCAAACTGAAAAGATGCAATTTCAGCAAGTGTTGGGAGTAAAAAACACAAACACAGATCAGCCATTACAAAACATCCAACCAAATCCACCCCCAACAACCACCTAAAATCCAAATTAAAAAAAAAAAAAAAAAAAAACCCAAAAACCCATTAGATCAAAGAGAGAAAGAACCCATCAAATCAGAGAGAGAAAGAATTCGAGGAGAGAGAGCTCACCTCACCTCGTCGGGTTGATGCCTAGGTCGCGCAGCTTGGGTCGCACTGCTTGGGTCGCGCGGCCTGGGTCTCGCGTTGCCTGGCTGGATTAGGTTCTGAGTCGCTCGATACGGAGTAGACTTGCGAGTGCCAGTGATCTTCATCTTCAAAAGTTAGATTCGCCCATTTAGAGAGAGAGAGAGAGAGAGAGAGAGAGAGAGAGAGAGAGAGAGAGAGAGAGAGAGAGAGAGAATGTGTTTAAGTTTGTGTGTGTGACAGTGAAACTGTGTGTGTGTGTGTGTATGTGTGTGTGTGAAAGTGAACTGAATATGCAGGGTGCTTATAAATCGAGTCTTAGAGACTTGATTTCCAAGTGGTTGTCACGCAGAAAAAATGCCACATTAGACGTGATCAGACCATGGAAATCGAGTTCTAAAGACTCGATTTATAGGCTTAAAATCGACTCTTTTAAACTCGAGATGTTAGTAAAAAATATAGTTTGAAAATAGTGCCTACTAATTATATTGTTTGAAAATCAGGGTTAAATTCCAATTTTGGCCCAGAAATTGTGGTTGAAACCAAATGATGTGATTGCCTCGAATATGAGAATCCACTACGGCCTCTGCTACACCAGGATACGTTTCATGTAACAATTCCATTTCTTCATGAGTAGATCTCTATAAAAAAAAATAATAATAATAAAATAAAAAGTGTTAGCATTCACATCAAAGAAGGCAAATATTTTAGCTTTTAACATCTCAAATCCCTACTTTATCTGTTTTAACATATCACTTTGCAATACATCCAACATCAAAAATTTTATATTTTTACAAACTTCATTTAAATATTCTTTATTTAATATTTATTTTTCTCTTCCTATCTGTATCTCTCTCTTCATCAAACACCAAATGGTCCAAACCCAGCTACCTCTTCTCAATCTAGTAAACCCACACAGCCACCACCATCACCGCCAAAATATTAAAAAAAAAATCAGCCACCCCACCCGAAAACTTAAACAGCCATTAGCCGCCACACCTAAAACACCAAACCCACCTATTTCTTCTCAACCCAACAAACCCACACAGCCACCACCGGAATATTAAAAAGAAAAAGAAAAAAAATCAGCCACTCCACCCAAAACCCAAACCCAAAATCATTTACCACCACCACAGCACCACCCCTACACCCACCACCCCCACAGCTACCAAACCAGCCATCTCATGCCACCACTGATATATATATATATATATATATATATATTGAGAGAGTTTGAGTTAGAGGAGAAGAAGAGAGAGAAAATAAAGAAAGAAGTGAGAAAGAAAGTGATAGATACGGAAATAAGTAGAGGAGAAAGAAGAGAGAACATTGAGGAAGAAAGAGAAATAAATATTTTTTTAGGAAAAGAAGAGAAAGAATATAAGATTACAGTTACAGTAAATATTAAATACGAAAATTAATATTTTTTTAAAGATTGCAGTAAATTGTTATGTTTGACAGCTTCCTGTTTTAAGTTTAGCATATTTGATGTATCATGCTTTTGTTATTTGTGTTGCAAAACTATAACTTTTTAGCATTTTAACAGCCTTGCTATGAATGCTTTAACAAGAAATAAATAAATAAAAATGAAAGAATGAAAGAATAGTAGTTAAAGAATAAGTATACCAGGATATTCTTAGTCTAGCAGTGATATTGAAAATTTCGCATATAGATGGGTAAGGTAGAGGATATGCCATGTTTGTACGTTGAAGGGTTATGCCAATACACGCGGCAAAAAAGTGCCTTCTCAACAGATCCTTAGTTACCAAGAAATCTCTGAGACCATGCATGAAATGGAAATCACGCATCACCGAGAAGATGGAATGCATCGCCAGCTACACTGTTCTCTTCCACATATTCTTTGTTGAGTTGAAAAAAAGCGCACCTTTGGTTTGCATCATAGAAAACCGGATGCATTAGCTACAAATATGCATACTCTTCTGGATGTTGTAGGAAAATCTCTGAGAAAAATAGTTTCACATAAAACGGGATTTCAACATCGAAATTAGGAATTGTGGAAATTATAACTTCAGTCACCATCCGCCTGAAATGAAGAAGATCTGTAAAAATGCTGTCAACCAAAGTGGTATCCCCGTTAGTTGACTGATTTGGAAAAGGGAAGTTTACGGAAAGATTTCCGTAAATTCTTATACGATTGATCAAATTCCCAGCACATTAACCATTGAGTTGAATCCCAGCAACAATGCTTGCAACTTTCATAAACATAACTTTGATTTCAAGGCTGAATTCGACTATATTATGATTTGCGTCTTGTATCCACCTCGTATATTTATTTATGGATCATATAAAATCCTGAAAATTCTATAGAGAGAAAACATTCTTGTCAGACAAAGTATGAAAAAAAAAAAAAAAAAAAACATTCTTCTCGTATACCTGTCCACGCTCTTTAGAAAGTTCGCTGGTCAAGTGTCTTGAATGAGCCGATGGTTTCTTATATATAATATTTAGGTTAGGGTATAAATCCACACTGAGAAAATCACTCATTTTCTTCTTCTCCTTGATGCTTAGTGTTAGGATTTCTATTTTTGTGTCAAAGTTTGTAATTGAAAGAGAGACAAACTTGGCAACGTTGTAGTATGGTTTGTTGCAGCGAAATTTTTGTTGCAATAATGAAGATAATGTTGTTTATAATGATTAACCATACTGTTGCAGTAACCTATCGTAACAAAAATTTTGTTGCAACAAATTATAGCAACAATATTTTTTTGTTGCAATAAAGTATTTTTAATAATAATAGAAATATTTTATTGCAACAAAATTCTATTACAATGAAATTTTTGTTGCAATAGTCTATTGCCACAGACTTTATTGCAACAGTGGGCAACGAAAGTTTTTTGTTGCAATAGAGGTTTATTGTAACAATTTGAAGTCTATTGCAACAAGGCTTTTTTTCTTGTAGTGATTTGTAATTTAGTACTTTATTAGTGATTTCACTAATTTGTGTCAAAAATACTTTTCCATGATCAATCTTGTGTAGGATCTCAATCCTGATAACCTTGGCCATGACCATTCTTTAGGAAAACTGGCAATAAGCCGTCACGGACATACTTTTCCCCCTTTGGGATTCTCATAGTGATACACATGGCCAAGAATTGATTCGTGATCTTTCATTTTCAACTTTTTTCCATCACTTACCATACCCATATATTTTAATATGATATCCAAATAAACTATAGAAATGGTCTTGATCATGTATATGCATATCACAGAGTGAATTGCAAAGTTTAAATTTTTCCCAATCCCCATAGATAATTGGATTAAATAGTTGGAACATAAAATAGCTATTGATTACTTGAGGATTAAGAAAAATCTCAGAAAAAGCGAGAGTGAAATTTTTTGAAATATATTCTACTTTTGAAAACCCGAAACCATAGATTACATTAGGTATTTGAAGTGCATTATATAAAATTTTATCTCGGCATTGTTAGTGTCCCTAACTAAATCATAGGGGTGATAGATGGTTAGGTCGCACCTTATTCTAAGACGGTTAGAACATCCTCCGAACACTCACCCTAACAAAAATTTGTATAAAGAAATTTAGCTATCTCAGGAAAAAAAAAAAAAAAAAAGCCTCCTAAAACCTACCCCAAAATGTATGATATACTCGTCCTTGTCTCTCTCCCAATCCCTCTAGATAGGAGTGTTTGGAACCTTAGCAATTAGTTCGGAAAAATTCTAGAAAAAAAAACAAAAACAAAAAAAAATATATATAAAAAACATAAAAGAATACAACAATATAACAAAGAAACAAGTGGAAACCAAAAACAAAAACAAAATATAAAAAACATAAGAGAATACAACAATATAACAAAGAAACTAGTGGAATATTTACCATAGAGCTAACTTTGTCTAGATTTTTTATGAGATCTGGTAGCTCGGGTAAGGTTTATAAAGTTTCATTACTTCGAAATGAAGATATAGGGAGTGCCCCATCTATTGTAGGGAAGTAATTGATTTCACACAATCGACGAGGAGGAGAAAGAAGAGGACGATGAGGAGCACGAAGACGATAAGGAAGACCATATGCATGACCATGAGGACAATAAGGAAAACCAAGAGGACCAAGAGGATTTGGTCGACGTCCGGCCATATTAGCTTAGGTTTCTACTTCTCTTTCTTAGCAAAGGTTTAGGGTTAGGATTTGCTCTTGGCAGTGGCGGCTCTAGGATTTTTTTCTAGAGGGGTCAATAAGAAGATACATCTTAGGTAAAATATGAATCTTACAGCCTACATGGTTTCCTTATTACAAATTTGTCTATAGTACGCACTAGTAATAGAATAAATAATAAACTATAGGTTCATTTGACATATTTTTTCTTAATATAATGATCATGTTAATTATTGTTGTTAAGTGAATTATAATTATTATTGCTTAAAATACTTTTATTTATTAGTTTAGGACGATTATATGTTTACATTGTACTATCAATGTAAGATTTACATTATAAATTATTATACTATACACATTTGCAAAAACTATACAATATTGTACACATTTGTTTAGAAACAATATAAATATTACAATGTAAACTATAAACTTTCCATTAGTTTATTTCAAATTTATTAAGATCTAAATGGGCTTTTTAAAAAGATTTTAAATGAAAAAAAAAAAAATTTACTTTTGTTGTTGGGCTTAGTATTTCTCCCCGATTTTAGATAAAATTAGATTGTTGTTATGCGTTTTTTTGTGTTTAAAAAGATCAAAATATTGTTAAGAGGATCATAATTAAACTTATTTCAAGTGGGTTTAAAAAAAATTTTAGAATTAGGGTGTTCAAATATTTATTTAGGAGGGTCAAATAAAAAAACAAAATATATTATGTGTGTCTATATATATTTATATATAATTGCTAGCTTAGGGGTTCAATTGAACCCCTTGAACTATACATGGCACCACCCATGGCTCTGGGTGGTTAGGTTTTGCTTGATTTGGAAAAATATATTTTGGGTATGGTTATTGTAAATCTTGGGTTTGGGTGTGCTCTTGTGTTTGGAATTGGGTTGTGGGAACTGGAATTCAGCGATGCCCGCGCCAGTGGAAATTGGTGATGGTGGCGCCATTACATGGAGTAAGGAATGGGAACTGGTTGAGAGAGGTGGATTAGGGTTGAGGGCAGAGAGAGAAGGGTGTGAGAAGAAGAGTTTGTTTGGTTTTGAAATTTCATTTAATTAGTCATGTGCTTCTCACATGACCAAAAACATGCCTAGCTTTCTCTCTGGCCAAAGATTTGATTTTTTTTTTTTTTACTTTCTTCTTATCTTATTGCATTTTCTGGGTCGTTAACTCTGATGGGCCTGGGCATTCCCCTTTATTGTAATAAGCTATCCATGATGGCAAATTATTTTGGGCCTTTAAAGCCCAATCAAGAGGGATGGGTCCGCAAGTTTCTAACGTACGTTTGGTTGAATATTTGGCTGCAACAAACTTAGTTGTAAACAAAATTCTTCGAATGTTCCCACCAGCTTTTCATAAATGGTTCTTCAACACCTTTTCTGAGCCGGCTGCTTGGTTTTAGGGCTCGGGTTGCTTATGCACACATACTACTGCATATTGTCGGGCTGGGTGACCAACATGGTGAAAGCATTCTTTTTGATGTCTAATGAATTACTACCTTATGTGGAATTATTAAATTGTTTGAAATAAAAATAGTGGCAAAATATTCTTGATGAACATACTTACCAACGAGTATTCTTATTTTTACCTGTTTGTGTTTTCTTGCACTTAAATATATTAATTATTAACCCCATTTTAATGAAATTTTCATGGTTGCCATATTTTCAATGTGCGGATGCTTTAGCTAAGCTTGGGGCACAGTCCAGCTATCATTTTGTTGTTTTTTGTAACCCACCGCCTGTGGTGGAGAATTTGTTAGTTTTTGATAAAGTCAGCATGTTTTGTAATAGACTTGTAAATTCCTAGTTTAATATTATATCATGGATTACCGAAAAAAAAAAAAAAAAAAGAAATTTTCATGGTCTACATTTATGAATGATTTAGTAAATTTCTATTATTTCTGATGAAGCATTATTTTCCAAACCTGGGTTTTCATATTGATGGACAGTCTTGTGGAGCCTACAGAACATGATTGATTGGTTGGGTTGCATCACTGGATATGAGGGAATTTTCTTGAGGCTTTGTGAAATCACTTTGTCAGGGATACCTTGATGAGTGTTCTTGAAACTTTCATCTCATAAGTCTAGTGGGGTAGAAGTCCAGAATCCACATGCACAGGTTTAGATCTTCCTTTGCAGGTCTCTCTCTCTTATTTTTATTTGAAAAGCATAATTGCTTTTGCTTCCCTTAGTAAAATGTTTTAGTATATAGTAGAAGATTATTAAAGAAATCATGGATGGATTGGCTTTTGCTGAAGTAATGAATAATGAACCCAAGGTTGAAGCCCAAGGCCTGAAGCCCAACCCAAATCAGGTAGAAATTTTTTTTTTTATTTTTTATTTTTTTTGTTCTTGATTTTTTTCATTTTAGGTAGAAAAATTTAAGCTAACAGAATAGACCGTATGACCAAACTTTACAATCCAAAAAAAAAGCCCATGTAGAAAATTAGTATAAAAAAAATAGGATTTACTTTCAAGGTACCTTGGTGGTGAAATGGTAGACACAGAAGAT
The DNA here is from genome assembly GCA_023736055.1 of Quercus glauca. Classification (NCBI taxonomy): domain Eukaryota; kingdom Viridiplantae; phylum Streptophyta; class Magnoliopsida; order Fagales; family Fagaceae; genus Quercus; species Quercus glauca. Next base: position 58,560,005 of record CM043325.1, on the reverse strand, counting down.
TCAAACTCGTGAAGGTTCGAGTCCTCGTAAGGCATAATAATATTAAGGATGCCTATTGAAACATCAATTTAATTAGAGATCTTGGATCAATTAAATATAAATTTATTTGATTGGGTAATGGGTTTATAAGCATTCTAGCTAGTTATAGATGCAAGTAAAATGAACTAATGAAAATGTTGTTGTAGAGATAAACCTAGTCTTATTAAATCAGGGAATTTACAATCATAAAAACTCTGCATCAGAATTTCCTCTAATGGTAGTTCAAATGTCATATTTTCTGATTTATTTTATTCTTTATTTACAGCAGTGTCATTGATATCAAAGTGATGCTATATGGGGCTTTTGTCTTGCATAAGGAGGTGGCAGTATAGAATATAATAATAATATTGTTTGAAATTGCATGTATTCTTTATGGAATTCAATATTAACAATAATTAATGAGACGAGAGCCTTGTGGTTCAATGACACTATTGGGTCATTCCCATGGGAAAACTTGGGTTCAAATGTCCCCTCCACACTTGTTGTAAGAAGAAAAAAGAAAAATAACTGATGAGAATCTAGGTGACATTTATAGGAAATTTCACTAGTAAAACGTGGTCGAGTAGCCTTAATTAGACAAAACTTTAAGAGTAGCAGCATATTGTAACAATTAAGAATAGAATTCTCAATTCTAAATATTACTGTGAACTCTATGCTTTTTTGTTCATAGCATGAATAATGGCAGAAAGTTGTATAGTTGATTTTCTTGAATTTGAAGTAATAGTAACTTGCCCTAAATCAGGAAATTGTTATGCTTAAGGAGTTTTTGGAAACTATTTAGTTGACTATAGAAATATCATTCAGAGGTGACAGGGGTAGAAAACTGAATAATGAATATTGTTTAAGAGGGAATGCATGTTCAGAAAAGGAAGTATATGTTGGACATATGCAAAATTAGGTTCCAATTGAAAATACAATTAAATTTTCTTTCAAACTTTGGCTTTATATATATATATTCTATTATGAATTTATGATACTATTATATTATCCATTAAAATCAGTTTAGACCTTTACTTGGAAAATAAGATTTTTTAAGCCTTTAAATAAGTTTGCAATTTGTAAAGCCGAAATAAACATTTACCTTCCAATAATTAAATTGATTTTTTTTCTTTAAAAAAATTCTAGTGTATTCTAGATTTTTTTTCTTGTGGATTTAAGGAGCGACTTGTAGATATAAATTTTACGTTTAGCTCAATGAAATTCCAAGTCCCCGCTAGTCCAAATCATTTAACAAGTGAAGTTTTGGGTTTGGGCCTCTTAAACTCTTTAACTTAAAGAGACTAAAAAGCAAACTTGTCCCAAACGGCAAGTACCAACATTAATTCAAGTTCAACCATTCATGCTTTTTTTATTGCTTGGAAAGATTGCTAATCTACAAGCAAAAGGAATAAGATCATAATGGCGGTTTGCTTCATGAATGGATCATTGTGTCACGTACGAAAGATGACTGATTTGTCAACAACTCAACCATATTATTAAAAAACATGGCATTTTTTCTTTCTTTTTTAATTTGGGTATAGAGGCATAAAAATTAGCATTCTCTAATTGGTTAATTAACATTGTCATCACCATTAAATTGGAAACATATAGTTTGGTTTATCACTTTATCTTCTTGCTTGGTTAATAGTTTGGCTGAGATACGTGTTATAGCCAAACATAGAAATATATGGTTCTCAATTTTTTTTATTAAAAATAATGTACTCTTTCCATCTGCAGCACTTAATTCTTGGTTCTTATCCACCTAAATTCTAAGCACCTTCTTGTGCTAATGCAGATTACAAAATCTTTGGTGTTTATCCATTTTGACAAGTCCAAATTCTGTTAAAGAAGCAACTCTACCTCAAACCAATGAACCTCTTCCAAAATGCTTGGGGAATCATGCCAAACTTTCTTATAGAATAAACCAATTATTCCTCACATTTGTTCCATTTATTTTCTATATAAATAGCATGACCCCCCAATTAACATGCTATTGTTTCATATAGAAAAATAAAAATAAAAATAAAAATGAATTCCTCTCATCTGTCCCATTTGTTTCCTATGCAAATAGCATGACCTCCAATTAATGTGGCACTTTCATGAAGGGGTCCATGAATGGGTCTTTTAAACAAACTCAATCCCAAAATTTAAATGTGATGCAGTCACAACTTCAATGTGATGAAAGTGAAATTAGGATAATATTTATAAAATATCTCTTCAAACATAAAAACAAACATATTTGTAGTGGAAAGGATCGTAAACCGTTCATCATATAAAATTAAAGGTTAATATGTTCGTCACATATTTGGACAGTAAATATATTTTTCACCTTTTAGCTATACATTAAGAAAATTAATTATTCGTCTCATTCCTTGAAATTATTATTTATTTTTTTGAGAAGATTCCTTCAAATTTCTTGGTAATGCATAGACATTCTCCCTATATATGAAAGAGTGTAGTGTCCAATAAAGTTGACCGATCACAATTTTTTTTTTTTTTTTGGGTGTATAATGGTAAAGTTTTGTTGTAAATTAGACCATTCTCTTGTATATTATATATTTGAACAATATTTTGTCTAGAAGAGTAAATTTTTGTCCTCTTATAAGTCATATATAACAACATATCTATCATATAAAATATAAATACAATAAGGAAAAAATCATTCTAAATCAGTTTAAAAGTAATAAATTAAATCTTATAAAAATAACTAAATAAATTCTGAAGTTTCAAAAAGTAAAAAATTAAATTTCAGCAAATTTAGGTAGATAATATCTAAGATTTAATATGTTGCTTTGGAAATTATATAATTAAATTTGATACTTTTTAAAACTTCAAAATTTAATTTATTTTGAAAATTTTAGGATTTAATTTATTAAACTCTATAGGATTTAAAATGAATTTTTAGTGTAAATAAAAATATAAATCACTTAAATTTAGCTATTCAAACCAAATTTGAATGTCTATACACTCATGCTTTATATATATATATATATATATATATCCATTCATTTTGATTAGTGCATAATTAAAATAATATCCATGATATAACTGGTAAAATTGATGTTTTAATTACGATAGTGATGCTCTTCTTAAAAAAAAAAAAAAAACTTACGATAGTGATGTTGCTCTATTTTTAATTGGTGCAAAATTTTAAGTAATATTAGTGGTGCACATAATGAAAGTGATGTTACTTTTCTCAAAAAAAAAAAAAAACCTATGAAAAAAGTTGTATTCCTAACATTGATTGTTTTGAAATACAAAAAACATAAAATTTAAACCATTTATAGATAGGATAATTATAGAGAATCTCTAAAATTTTACAAGTGTGAAAAATATAAAAAGAAAATTATAATCCAAATTCTATAATTTTCAAAATAATCATTAAATAAAAATTTATTGAGTTGACATAAATTTTTTTTTTTTTTTTATTGAGTTTATATTTACATATATATAGGAGAGACAAATTTGTTAATATAGAGAAGAAGAGGACCAGAAAGTAAAAAATCCACAACGCGGGAACTACATTAACCAGAAAAAAATTCAGGCAAATCCACCCTTCCAAACTGCCCCTCTCTTTCTCTCAGTCCCTTCAACCGTACCAAAACCTCCGGAACAATCAGAACTCTAGCTTTTATGGAGGTTCTTGGTTTATCTCTTCTGCCATATTTGAAAACAAAGGCAACCCAGAATTTGAAAACAAGAAAAGACAAGAACTTTGTGAACTTTGGAAACAATTAGTCACACCCAGAGGGGGCAGAGAGACTTGGTTTCTGTTGGACACTTTTGGGTTGTGAACATAACAGTTTTTTGTTTTGTAGTCTTTGAAAGCTAAGAGTTTGAAGGGGGATTTGTTTTGTTCTTCAAGTTTATGATCAATGTCTCGGTGCATACCCTTTCCTCCACCAGGGTATGTGTGGAACGGTGAGGGTGGCGAGGCTCTTATAGAACTGATTAAGGTTTGTTTGTTTGAGCAATTTATGTTCTGTTACTACTGCTATATTGTCACTTCACATCTTGAGCTAAATGGGGAGTTAATTATCTTTCATGGCATGTGTATATGGTGAAATAGTACCCTTTTTTAATGAATAAGAGTGCGTGAAGTACAGGAGCCCATGAATAATAGTACTTTTTTTTTTTTTTTTTGTTCTTGCTTGATGTTTGATTTGGTGTTATTTGTGATTGAAGATAGTTCTAAGTTGTATTGATGAATTGTGATCATGTGACAATGCGTTAATATGGAGAAGGAAAGAGGCTCACGTTTTGTTCTATAAATGGTTTGATGGAATTCTATGAGGGGATAATGCATGTGGTTTTCTGTCTTGTGATTTGATTTTGGTTGTTTGGCCCCAAAAGTAACTGTGTGCTGCATTTCTTGGTAGTTGAGGGAGCAATTGTTGCATTTTATCAAAGAGGGAATATATTTGCTTAGGTTATGCCCAAATTAGATTCTGAATGATCTCGGAATATGCTCCCCCCCCCCTAACACGGAAATTTTGCCCCCTGTAAGGTCATATTTCCTCTAAAACACCATGTAGTTTCTTGTAACCTTCAACATGAGATAAATTACATCTCTGTTTTAGTTTAGTCAATGGGACTTCTCAATTTTAAATATTACCATGATCTCTATGCTTTTAAAGATTTTTCATTCATAGCATGAATAATGGCAGAAAGTTGTACAGTTGATCTTCTTGAATTTGAAGTAATATTAACTAGTCCTAAATCAGGAGACTGTTATGCTTAAGGATTTTTTGGAAACTATTTAGTTGATTGCAGAAATATCTTTCAGAGGTTGCAAGGAGAAAACTGAATAAGGAATATTGTTTAAGAGGGAATGCATGTTCAGAAAAGGAAGCATATGTTGTTGTTTATATTTATGAAACTATTGCCAATACATATCTTTGGAGTTACTAAATTATGGGAATCAAAGAATTAGCTTGATACTGCTTTTTTTCTTGACTGCCTGTTTAGTTTATCCCAAAATGATTATTTTTCTTTTCTACTCTGAAGCTCAACAGAGAAAGGGTAGAGGCTGAGAAGGAAAGGAAGAAGGAGAAGAGGAGGAGGAAGAAGGAGAAGGGAAGGAGGAAGAGGGAGAAGAGGAGGAGGAAGAAAGAGGAGAAGAGAAGAAGGGAAGATGGTGAGGTTGGGCAGGAAATGCAGAATCAGCAAAATAGGAACAAAGATGGCAGTAAAAAGAGAAGTTGGGAAAAAGGTGACAATGAAAAGGGAAGGAAATATGAAGCACAAGGGTTGGAGACCAGCAGTCTTACTGAAGAGCTTGAGCAGCCCACTATTTCTGACTGCATCTATGATTCCTCTGACAATAGCAATAACATTAAGAGGAAAAGGGTCAAATGTTCTCCCAATGCCAGCCATAACCATGGTATGTCTGTTTACATTAGTCCTTTCTTAGGAAGTCAATTTGCTTCTTAGGTTTGTCACATTTTCTCAGATACTTATATTTGTCACCATGTTTTTACTTTTTACTACAGAAAGTCATTTTAACTTTCAACTGCAAAAGCATAAGGATCAAGCTGCACTGTCCAGCAAACCAGCTTGTTCTACTCCCACATGTATGGATACACTTGTCCAACAGGAGTTTGAAATGGATCGTAGACCCAGAAAAGATAAATTTTGTTCTACATTTGGTTTACCCACAACTTCCCAGGAAATGGCTTCTGGAACGACCAGAGAGATGTGCCATTCCCCTTTTCCAACTGAGGTTGTCTCTGATGAGAAGGCTGAAACAGCTCCAGCATTGAGCTTGTCTGAAAGTTGCTCACTGCAGATGGAATCACAATATAGAGTGTTAATTGTGAATTGGGTTCCCCCTCCTTTACAGAATGAGCACCCTAAGTTTGATGATCAAGAGTGGCTCTTTCAGAGAAGGCAGCCCAGATGCGACACGATTCAAAAAACTAACCCTTGCAGTTATGACTTCTGTCATGGAAGTTGCATCCTATACCCTTATGCTCACTATTTGCCTGAGGTTGACATATATGCTTTCCCATATACAGTACTATTTTGAAAATGTAAATGGAAGCTTTATATCGGACTATGAGTTATATGAAAATTTTGTCATCTGTGGTCGGGTTTGAAATCTCTCTATCAGTCTTTCCAGTGATCAAACTGAGAACAGGCTTACCTGCATCTGTGTTCTCTAATGTGATTTTTCATAGTTGCATTTGTTTCAAGGCGACTACATAGTGCTCAAATTAACCTCGGGGTGCTGCTAGCTTAATTAGGGATGAAGTTGGGATGTTGATTTATGGTTACACTTGCAACATTGATGAGGACAGTATTCTAATGGCAGAATTATGGCCATTTAAGCTGGTTGATTATTGCCTTGCAACAGGAGTACAAGTAACATGATTGTGGAACGGGAAACAGATGCTGAAGCAGACTTTGATTTCGTGGACATGGTATGGTAGAGCTCCCCATCACACTGTCAAGGATACAAATTCTTGTGTAGACTGGCTAACTTGAGCCATTGTTTATGTGACCTCAGGTAATTCACCAAGAACCTCCACAGAGACAGCTACCCTGTCGGTCAGCTAATTTTGCAGGAGTAACCTTTATTAAATCTTAGTCCATTCTTGTACTTGAATTCATAAAACCAGAAAAAATACAATGTGGTTCATTGTCCTGTAATCTCTTTAACTTTGGATTTGAATAAATTATTGCTGTTATTTGTCTTTTGCCATTGCAATTTATATCTTTGCAGTTCGCATCTGAGTTTAGTTACCGCAAATTAAGGATGAAATCTCAATCATCCTTTTGCTGGCTATGCCGACATATATCAATGGTTTAGCATCTTTGTACTGCCAATTCAGTTTACCGTTAAAGCAAATACTCAAAGCCTTATTTACTTACAGATTTTGGTGCCATTTATAGTTACTATAGGTTTGTAACCATTTGTATATAATCAAATTTGCACAGAAGTAAGTTCACCCTTCTTCAGCAAGATGTAGTTGGCTATTAAGCATCACAAGGTCCAGAATGTTGTCTAAACATTTTGCAACATGGAATTGTTGCAAAAGAACAATTAAATGGGATTTTTACATTTTACTTCTACAAAACACCTCACTTTAGGGTGCCAACATTCTTTTCCTCAACTGTACAATTACAAACCACACATCTGAAAAGGTGAAGTATGATGCAAATTTGTGTTTGATAAAGGTGAAACTATTTGGGAGACTAAAGCTAGTCAAAGCTGGAAGATCTGCTGCATCGTCCTTTCAAGTATTCTTCCAAAGAACTACTGTTGCTGCGCTCAACGCTACTATTTGATGTGTTATCATCTTCAACATCAAGCAATGCAAGACTCAAATGTAACTCTGGACTAGAATTTGGATAAACCTCATCATCATTGTTGTCCTGGTTTTCTGAATCCTTTAGATTACCATTTTGGGAGTTCAACCATTCTTCAACATATATATCCCCTTTTAGCAGCTTCAGTATCTGGAAAGTAAGGAAGTTTAAAGTTCAATTAGCTCTCACTCTAATATTAAAGAAAACTTGTCCTTAGAATATAGTACATACATGACATCTATGGTATGACATCTTCAGTATTGCAATATTATTACCTGGCTCATTTTAGGGCGAAGTCGAGCTGCCCTTGTGGTGCAGAGGGTTGATGCAAGAACCATTCTCTGAACCTGAGTCTCATCATATTTTCCATCCAATTTTGGATCCAAAATACCTTTTATATCTCCACACTCTATCTTTGGCTTTGCCTGAAATCATCATATTAAATGTTATTCATAAGCATAACACTCACAAAATTAGCACAAGCAAAATTCTATTTATGGAGGAGGCTCTTACCCAAATGACCAAGCTCTCTTGTCCTTTGGGATTTTCTAAGCCAATAGGTTCTCTTCCTGATAACAATTCAAGAAGCACTACACCAAAGGCATACACATCAATCTTGTCACTTACTTTCCCATACATGAAATATTCAGGAGCAATATAACCAAATGTTCCTACGACATCGCCTTGAGTCACAAATGATGAATTTGTTGGTCCCCACATCGAAAGCCCAAAATCAGATAACTGTCACACAGCAACAACAATTAATCATATCATTCTTTTATGACAATTTATTATTTCTAATTACCACGTGTTAGTGCTGGATTATTTTCATTGGTTTATTTGGCTTAAAAATTAACTGGGTAAAAGTACAGTTGTACCTAGAAAAGGTAAAGCTAGAGTAATACCTGTGGTTCAAATCCATTGGAGATAAGAATATTTGAAGACTTGACATCTCTATGAATAACAGGCTGAGAACATTCATTATGTAGGTAATTTAGAGCTTCAGCAATCCCAACTGCTATATCAAATCTCACATCCCATGATAATACAGACTTATCTTTGTTTTTACCTATATCACATATTAACTCATATCAGTATGGTGACAATCTTTAGCAAGTGAAAGAAAAAAAAAATTTAGACGGCATAAATGATAAAATCCTATTGAGCATTACCATGTAGGTTTTCCTCTAAGCTTCCTTTAGACAAGAAATCATAAACTGAGATTAAAGCATTATCTTCGATGCAGACACCAATCAAGGGTGTGATGTGTTTGTGTTTCAGTGAGGAGATGATGTCCACTTCATAGGCAAAATCCTTCCATGCTTCTTTGGTTGATTTCACAATCTTTACTGCCACTGCCTTGCCCTCTGGAAGAATCCCCTTATATACACGGTTACATCCTCCTTTGCTGATCAAATTTTCTGTTACAAAAGCAAAAATTTAGTCAGGAATAAGAATAAATATGATTTCATGAATAATCTCAGGATAAAAGTTACTCACCTGAGGAAAACTGAGAAGTTGACATCCTTAGAACCTCATAACTGAACCATTTGCAACCTTTAGGTAGCTTACCGAATGCAGACAAACAATTCTTAGGACTCACATCCAAACCTTCACTGATATCACTTTCAAATGGGGTTTCTTTAATAGTTGAGCATTGAGGACTTAGCTGCGGGGAACGATCTGGTAAGGTCATTACCCATTGCACCACAGATATGTTCCTAGCAAGTGGTGCTTGTGGAATAGATGAACTAGCTCTACGAAGTAATGGCCAACCCGGCCTAGAATCCAAAGGGTCTCTTGCATATAGAGAATTTGATCTCAAAGAAAGTCTTTTGCTGTCACAGGCAAGGTTGAAAACTCCATCTCTGGAGTTTTGTACCACCTCAGAAATGGTTGATGCAGTTTCTGCCTCAGAGTCACCAAATTCAGATTTGTAATCTTCTAAAGTTGGAACTTTTATTAGACTAAAACTTGGCTTTGGATCCCCATTAAGTTTAAGACCTGACATAATTGAAAGCAAACTTGTTATATGACTCTCTCATGTGTCTCAATAATTTAAAAGATGGAACCTTAACCAGGACACAAATACCAAACCTGGTAGTTGTTTATTGGTGAACCTTCTGAACACAATTTTCCCATTGTGGATAGCCAAAACATCGGTTGTTGAAGGCAGCCTCCTGCTGCAATATTTGGCTGTGGAAGCCCAACCCCTGAAAATGTTATCTGTTTAGAGTAATCAGAAAAGAATCACACAATCTAAAATCAATCCAGAAGTTATAGTCCTATCTCTCCCTCTTACCCAAGAGCGCTGTGCTTGCTTATCCCTACAACTACAGCCACAGCAGCGCAGCTCTTCGCCTCTCTCACCAAAACCTTTCGGGCTGAACCTCCTGTCAAGATTTGACCACTGAGATCAACCTGAAACCAAGTATCCCAGATGATAATCAATCATTAATATTCCAACGAATGAACAACGACAAGAACCAAAACGTAATCACAAAATTTTAGGAGCAGCTATGAATCCTCTACAGACTAGGCACGGTGAGTCACATGTATATCTCAATGAATGAACAGAAAGTGAAAATTGATAAAGTATTACTAACCTTATTTGCATTACATAGCTCTTCATAAACTTCTAAATAACCATCCAACAAGTTCTTGTTTTTTGAAGCCTCTGTATTGAAACGAATAGTGTTAGAGACAAATATGAATTAAGAAAGCACATGAAAATCGTATCATATTGCTATAAACACACACAAAATTACAAAGTCCATGCATTACCAGAACTTCTACAAACATGAACTGCAACCACACAATCTCCAGGCTCAGCAACTTTCACAATAGCCCAGCTGAGCAGCTCTCTGCTCTGGCTGTCAATACGGATACCAACCAACACATTTCTCTTCCCAACTGCATTAACCACCTTCTCGACTAACATTTTTCTTTATTTCAATCTCTTTCACACTCTCAAAACTTCTATAAATCCTATTCCACCTTGACTTTTGAAGAACTTCAGCAAATATATTCTTGTCACTATCCTTGTATATTGTGCCACTTCAATCTCTGCAATAAAAAGCTTCCATTTTCAACTCAATCTACAATAACCTAATGCTTCATTAGACTAATATAAATGGTGCAGGCCAACATATTGCTACTATATAAAGTATAAAACCAACCAGATCTCAATCAGTATTAAAAATAAAAAATAAAAAAACCCCAACAAAGATAATATTATAACTATCCGAAAAAAACTACAGGATAACTCACAAGATCTTTCATTGACCATTAAAGTCTTTACCCAAAAAGAAAAAAAAAAGTTGTAGCAAAAATATAAACAAGACAAGACAATTAAGTTGTACCTAAAAGTTGCATGTCATGTGGCCACATGTTGTTGGAGCCAAACATGCTTTAAATATGAAAATACCGCCAACTGCTGCAACTAAAATTTCAAGTCTCTCAAATAATACTATAAACACTTTGATGCTGTATTGAGTGTACGCATTCTTATTTTTTTTTTTTAGAAATTTAAAAATATATGAGTGCTATGGTGACGATGAAGCTTATTCAAGCAAATGGGTATTTATTAAAAAAATTAGAAAATTTTTTTTTTTAAGTGGGTTTGGATTTTTTGTAGAAGCAAGTGTCGGCAAGTGAGTGAATTCCCCGAAAGAGTGGGCAAATATTTTTGAGGGCACGTGAAAATAGGAGTGATATGTGATTCAGTTCGTTAAACAAACCGGCAAAATTTCGCGGGAAACCCATGATATCCGGTCATATACTAGGTGCAGAGAATGTGGGGATAGAAAATTCGACCGGCTGTTGCGGGTTTGAGAAGCTCGAGGCTGTGCCACATGCTGTTACGTGATCACTAAGGCTTCTCACTTTATAAAAGAATATACATAAAACAAGAAGCCAAAGTGAAGTCATAGAACACGTTCGATGAAGAAATGATAATTTTTAACCATATGTGATGATCTTGTTTGATTTGACATTTTAGACTTAAAACTACTTTCTTTTATGATTGAGTTCTTGTTTACTACATTTTCAAATCTTAGTTGAAAAAAGAATAAGAACTATGAGATGTGAATGTGTGATTACATGTAATCATAAAATAAATGTTGACGTAGAGATGTATACAATAAATCATGGGAGAGCTCAATTGGTGTAAAAGTCACCTTGAAATGTTAATCATGCCAATTTTATATGAGAAAATGATGGTCAACATTTTTGTTTCCTTAACTTATTGATGGCTTCTATTATTGTATTGTATTTTTTGAACATGTCATCAAGGTTAGTAAAAATTTTTAGTGTTTTTAATAGAGACGTTTAAGACTCGAATTCATCTCTTCTAAATGTTTTTTTAGAAATTTCAAGACGTCTTGTAGAGACAAGATTTGTTATTGAGGCCATTAAAATGTTTTTAAAGATCAAAGTTTCTTTTATCTTTGAATTCCAAAAAGACCAAAACACTAGTTACAAAAGTTCTAACACAACTTGGCGTACATGAAAAATATCTTTGTGATATCTTCATAAAAGTGCCTATTTTAGCAATGCCTCGTGTTGTGAGTATGACATTTTACACATAGTCCATCTTTTTTACATATATCTTTGTGATCTATCTTCATGAAGAAAGTCTTTTAGCAATGTCCTCGTGTTATGAGTATGACATTTTCACACATAGTTCATCATTTTTATGACCAAAATCAATTAGAACCATTTAGAATGAATTCTAATTGGGGAGATTGGTATGGAGGAGACCATGAGGACAAACCAAGGAGAAAAAGGAAGAGAGATAGAGCACTCATTTTATGCACCCTTTGAAACGTTCATTTTTATATTATACAAACAAAGCATATCCCCTTAATCACATGTAGAAAGTAATTCTTCAAAAGAAAATTTATTTAGTGAAAATAGAAAAAAAAAAAATCTTCATGTCTATAGACATTTTCTCACTTCCACAAGAGTATAAAGAAAATAGTTTATTTAATCGTTATAGCCTGTTTGTTTTAATTTTAATGTTAAGTTCATTTTCATCATTAGTATATGTACAATTAGTTTGAGAGATGAGAACCTCCCACACCCCTTTTTTTGTGAAAATGAATTTTGATGTAGCAATTAGGGAGAAGAAAACATGTATAGCTAAAGTGGCCCAAAACCATAAAAAATAAATTATTTTCACATAATGGACAAAACGGATTGAAGATCAAGGCCTCTTGAAAGCAGAAATTAAAGCAGGAGAAATTATACAGTCCTCATGATGGACAAGTGATGTGGTCCACCATTCCAATAAAAGACTCCCACTTATTTAAAATTGTTGAGTCAGTATTCAGTTTTTATTTAAAACTTCACAATTTTAAACAAGTGGAAGTTTTTTACTGAATGGTAGACCAAATTACTTGTCCATCATGAGTACCTTATAATTTCTCCTAAAGCAGCTAGGCTAGCATCAGCAAAGGCAACAAAATTAGGGTATAAGCATGAAATCTACAAAGGAAAGACTATAAACGTGATTTTGCCATTGGCTAATTTTAGGCCAATTTTACTCTATTCTCCCTCAATATAAACGAAACTATCTGAATTAGGTACTTCTGGAGTACCATAAATGCGTACTCCCTCCTCTCACATGAATGGTGAGTCCTACCATGAATTTAATTAGTGGGACCCATCATTTATGTGAGAGGAGGGAGTACGCATTTATGGTACTCCGGAAGTACACAATAATTTTCCATCTGAGGGGTTTGTAAACCATATTTTTAGGGAAGCTAATTTTGTTGCCTATAATGTAGCTAATTGGACTCTTTTGCTTGGAAATGAGCCCCATCTCTTCTTTACCAAAATTTTTCCTCACTTCATAGGATGATCAAAAAGAACTTGATTTCCTCCTTTAGCCACTTGTTTCTAGTTTTCTTATTTCAATAAATATTTCATGTTTACCTCAAAAAAATTCACTTTATTGACTGTTTTCATCCCCTTTTTTTTTAAGTCTAGAGTGGGAATATTATGGTCCCAGATAGAAAGGACGCAGACATCTTTTTTAATAGCCGAAAGCTATGGTACTCTTTGTGCTTATTTAGGCAATGACAATGGCAGTGAGATAATAACAAAACAAAACGTGTCCACCACTCTTAGGAATCATGGTCAACAACGTCTTGCATCATTTGGCCGCCTAAACAAAAGTCATGCAAAAGGATAGCCACATAACTTCAGCTTCAATTTTTTTTTTTTAATGGAAATTAATTAGTGTTTTTTAATTTTTATTGGTAGGGTTGATGATTTTTTATTTTTTATTTTTGAATAGGATGGAGTTGATAATTGATAGTGAGATATATGCTAATCTATGTGTTTGAGTTCCTAAACCCTGGATTTTCAAGGAAAGGCTTTCTCTCTCTCTCTCTCTCTCTCTCTCACACACATATATATATATTTCTTTTTTAACAGAAAAAACGTGCATTTATTCAAAACAGAGGAAAATATTTACAAGGCTAATGAACGTAGGGTTTTTGTGTTGCTGGATAATAAGAAAAAGCTATTAAAAAAATACTCTTTTTTTTTTTTAGTTTTAGTAAGGAATTTCAATTCATTTCTTTTTATTACTCTTCAAATGAGGCAGCCTAGATAAACTATAAACTATAAACTATAAAGCTATTATAAAAAATAAAAATAAAAAACTAAAAGGCTATTTATTTTATTAAATAAATAGGAGTAAAAGGGAATCTCAAATTCTCGTTCCCTATTTACTAATACCCGTGGCCGTCAATCTTTTTAGTTTTAATATAGACAAAAGTCGAAAAATAATTTTACTTCTTTGGAGGATAGGTAATATGAATATAATATATAATCCATTTGTAGTAACTATCTAAACTACTGTGGAGTCAAAATATATAAAATATTACACACATGCTAAACTTTTATAACGTGAGTGATTTTTTTTTTTTAAAGAAAATTACCCCATTCTCCTTTGAGATTGAAATAACACTTCTCCCTAAATATTTGTATAAATAACACTCTTTCTTTGAAGTTTCTATAAATACAACAATAAATCCATTCATAACTCTCTTGATAGAATATCCATTTAAGAAAATAAATAAATAAATAAATATATAAAAGATTTCTCCTCAACTAATGGATAATATAACACTTTCCTTTCTTGAGGTGCAAATAAATGACACTCTCGTTTCTCAAAAAAAAAAAAATGACACTCTCCCCTCACATGACTAAGAATCAATTCTATAACCTTAGACGTTGATATATTAAAATATTAAACTCACCCACCGGACAAAATGGGCTTTTACCCTTTTTAAAAAAACAATCCAACATTTTGCCCTATTTCCTAAACTAATTAGGGAAATGCCTATCTTTTGAAACTCGATTTATGATAAATCGAATTAGGCTTTATAGCGGCGTTTTTAAGGAGCATATAGTGACGTTTTCAGGACCTATAGTGGCGTTTTGTAACTCGACTTATATGAAATTGAGTTATAGGTTAAAAAAAAAATAAAATAAAAAATTGCCTATAACTCGATTTCATGGAGGTCGAGTTACAAAACGCTACTATAGGTTTTGAAAACGTCACTACAAGTCCTTAAAAACGCTGCTATAGGGCTGTAGAATTTTTTTTTTTTATAACTCGATTTATCATAAATCGAGTTTCAAAAGATGGGCATTTCCCTAATTAATTTGGGAAAAATGGCAAAATGCTGAATTGTTTTTTTAAAAATGGCAAAAAGCAATTTTGTCCTCCACCCACCCCCTTCCTTTTTCTTCAAGTGTAGGTTGAGGAATTGATCCTCCTTGGAACTAATTTCATGTTTTTTTAAGAGAGTTTCAACCTATAGAGTCCGCTCTTAATAATAACTCTTTATCATCAGACCAAGACAACAATCGGTTTATGGTGTAGATGGGAATTGAACTTCAAATCTCTTTTCCAACCATCAAAGACTAAGTGTGTGTTTGGCAAAAATTAAAAAGTCAGTTTATTTTACTATTCAGCTTATTTTTGCTATTATTCATGAGTCTCACTGCACTTTTTGGTACTATTCATGGGTCCCACTGTACTATTTCTGTTAACTTTTACCTTTATCTACAATATTTTCAACAAAAAGTTTTCAGTTTCAGTAAAATAAGTAGATCTCAAACAGACCCTAAATATATATCATTAGGTTATATGGTCATTAACATGTGGTTATGTTGAATTACAATTAACTTTCAAAGATTGATTTATATATGATCTTATTTTACTAAGTGAATAATTAAATGTAGTGTAGCATTAGAAACTAGAATGATAAGCAACAACTAAAATATGTACTATTTTGTTGTCCCTTGATGAAAACTCATTTCATTGGAGCAATATTGCTTTGATGTATGTTCATTGTAAGTCTCCATCCGGTTACACTTTCACTATCATCAATTACGTATTTGTTTTTTGTCTCAAATATATTATTATTATTTTCACGGAATGAATACTTGGGGAGCAAATGAAATCTATATAAAAATAAATAAAAAAACTGAATGCAAAGTTATAGGATTTGATTTTTTTTTTAATAAATATTATTGAATTTCAACCTATAATGACCATTTTATGATAATTGTTCTTTACCAATTAAGCTAATTTGAATCTGCAATAATTAAAAATTATGATTATTAAATTATTTGAGACTTAATTAAAATGATTTAAGTGGTCTCTATAAGACTCAAAGAGTAACCTTAAGAAATATTTAATTATCAATGATTAATACCCCGTTACTGAAATTCATTTATTATAAAAATCTACATATATTGCAACTCAAAATCTTGCTCGAATAAAATTCATAGTATTTTCTTTTCTTTTCTTTTCTTTTCTTTTTTTTTTTAATCTGACTCGAATAAAAGCTATTGGTAACCTACTTGTATTAGTTGTTTTGAAAATGATTTATTAAGGCGATTTGTGAAGTTGTAAATGCACCATCGTTCGTACTCACATCTATCAAAATAAAATTAGGAGTCATAATTTTGAAATGATGTTATGATTTGAGTGGTCTCTATAGTCTATTCTCTACAAGAAGCTTGGTTTTTTTTTTTTTTATTTTTTTTTTTTTAAGGCTATTATTATTATTATCATTATTTTAATTTCAATGAAAATTAGATTATTTTTAAGCCTTTTGGGATGACAGTTATTCCTTAAATTCTTGTATCTTAACTTTGTTTTTTATGAGACTTGAACCCTGATCATTGCATCATCCACAACTAATAAGGACTTATATTTGTGAAGTGACCATTACGCCAAGGGTGTGAAGTAGTTGTATCTCTACTTCTAATTTTGTTTACAAAATGAGATAAATAAGTCATTGCATGTGCAGTAGCTTACTTTTGAAACATAATTCAACTCAAGGAACAATTAGATAAATTTATTTATTTATTCTCTAAGGTCAATGGCCACATTGGCATTCCATCCCCATTTGTGGGGTTAAATCAGGGGTCGAATTCTCTCAACTTTCCCTTAGGGAATAAAAAAAAGAAGAAGCAATTAGCTCACCAAAAGTAATGGAAGTAGAAAATTCAATGTGCAGGTGATAATGGAAAACAAATAGCAAGAACATTAGTAATCAGAGCTAAGATGATAGGAAAAATTAACCAGATGACAAGTTTGAGAGTCTTATCATGGTCAATATAAAATGTTCTATTATGTGAACTCTACCCTCTTGGCCCTCTTGTTTAGAATTTACTAAAATTCTAGTATTCTACTTCTATTATTGAACTTATAAAGCATATACCAAGATATTGGGGTATTTTCAATACATCATTTAGTGATATGTAGGACTATCATTTGAAAACTAAGAAAGATGTGAAGGGCTAATTAATCAACCATATTATGGAGCCATGTGTGGAAATTTTCTGTTAGGAGAATATAAATTAGGTTAAGTATGCCCTACCTCCCCTCATTTTCAATAATAATACCAACCATATGAGTATCATCAACTTTAGTAGCTATGTACTTATATATGCAATTTAAAGATATAGGTCACCCCACAGAAATTCTCTTTGGTTTGGCTTATAGCTCTACATGGAGTGAAATCGAATAACTTAGACTTTTTAATATTATTAGGTTGATCACAGAGGCTTATAGAATACATATTTTGGATGTTGCAAATTGCAATGGACTAATGGACCAATCAACTGAAAATCATTTCAATTGCTTGTACTCTATATATCTCAACTAACAATTGCATTATAATTTATAATCATTATATTTTGGAAAAAAAATCTACCTATTTGATTTGGTAGGTCAAGGAACATACTAACCTGCCTTGAAATAGAGTGACAACAATAATTTTGTGGAAATTCATCATAACCAATAAAATTTACCTAGTTTAGAAACAAAAGAATGTACTAAATTCAAAAAGATCAAATGCAATCTACATAGCAAAGCTAAACCCTTGAAAATGCTATTAAGTTCAATTCTAAGTCATTGATCTGAAGTGACTTTAGCATGGCAGTGAAAACGCATAGAGGCATACCATAACAAACTTGGATTGAGATAGTTTTTTATAGGGTCTATTACATTCATCCATCCTAAACTAATATGAAACCTATAGTTCAAAATTTTGTAATCAACACCCTGATTCAATATTAATTTGTAATGTTTATCCCAACATCTAAATTAAATCAAAATCAAAAGTTTAGTGAGCAATTATCCACCCAAAACCATGAGAGGATTAGAAAATATGCACCCTAAACTATGAGAGTATTTGTAATGTGCACCCTAATTTCTAAGAGTATTTGCCATGTGCACCACTAATTTGGACTCAAATTTTGATGGTAGATGGATGTTGAAAATTATTTTTGAATTAGAGTTGATTGCAAAAATTTAAAAGTTTGTGGTGCACATTACAAATCCCCAATAGTTTAGGGTGGATAGGTTCAACTTTGTAGTTTTTCAATTATAAAAAGTTATAGATGTATAATTTATATTCTACTGAAATTCAGTTAATGAATGTTTGGGAATAATAATAGTTTCACATAGGAGTCCAATGAGATCATAAAGATGTAAATTACAATTTGGGAAATCAAGTACAAATGCTAGCAAAGTATGGAAACACTGGGTTTCTTTTGAAGTGCAGAACTAATCAATATTTGTCCAACTTAGAGGTTTTCATGCTCAATTTCTTCATTATTTGAACTATATGAAGGTGCTACATACCCCAAGAGGAGGAAGGATGAGGGTGAATTGGAGTTTATTTATTACAATGAAAAGATCATTGAGAGTGAAAGACAAGATCAAAAGTCGCCACCCATTTATTCTAAGCAAAGAGATGCTCAAAGTACAAAGTAAAAAAGCGTTACTTAGGTCATTTTTATACCTCAACAAGGCAGTATGACAGGCAAAATGGAAAGTTTAATGTTGACAAGAAGAAATCTATAATTTTAGGCATGAGGATCTAGCCCATGGCATACTTTTGTGTCCAGCTCCGAGCAGTTGACTCATATTTGAACTTGTCAGTCTTACACATGTGAGCAATTTCAGGAACAAGAGGATCATCTGGATTGGGGTCAGTCAGCAAGGAGCATATAGAGAGTAAAACCTGCATGCAATACTACTATATCAGTATAACTTCATATGTAAATGGTTCAAGGAATTTTAAATCAAGAAGAGCAGAGGGATCATAATTGAGCAATAGGAGTATAGGACACCTCAAGGGAATAAATTAATAACATTCTTAGGCCAAAGATAAAATTAATAACATTCTTCTTTATAGCATTTAGCATTAGATCATTTTCTGTTCCATATCCTTGATTTATAATTAATTAGGCTTTTTCAATCTTTAAAGATCATATTCAGACTTTATACACACAATTTTTTTTTCTATATGTAATGCAATCCTTGTGATGGACTAATACATGCTATCAAAAACCAAAACTGAAATCCTTAAGTGTCAAGATGGACCCCCCTAGAGTCCTTCAATATATCACCTTGGATATGGTGAGTGCTGGGCTCCATTGTTCCTTGAGTATGTCCAAGCAGATATTCCCATTACTATTTATGTTTGGATGGAACACCTTGGTCCTGAAGGCAACCTGCAAGCAATTTTTATAAAAGAGAACATTTAGAATGTTTTTCATAAGACATGTTTACAATATAAAAAATTGTAACTAATGGAGAAAGCAATGAATTTTTGAGAGATTAATAATATATCAGTATGCTGCGAGAGAGATTAGTTGGAGCTTTGCTCTATTACCTTTGGGGGTTTGAAAGGGTAGTCTGGTGGGAAATGGATAGTCACAAGGAAAACACCACCAGCATAAGGACTATCATTTGGACCAATGATGGTAGCTTGCCAATGGAACATATCCTCAGCCACAGGACCTGTATAATGCACCATAAAGCAATCACTATCTTTATTCAAAAAAAGAAAAAATATAGCTGTTGTGATGAAAGCCCATTTCAAGTTTCTTTAGTTCCACTAACCTGCACTGCATGATGTTGGTGGATCTCTCTGCAAGTCCTTGAGCTCCTTCAATATGCGCTTTGATGCCATTCAAGAAATTTCAGAATTATAATTTCTTAAACAGAGAATTGAGGAATTCAGCAGGAGGATGAGTCACAATCTATGTGAAGGGAAAAGCTGTGGTGTATTTAATGGAGGAAATGCACGTGTGGGGCGGAGGGGGGGATAGGTAGGAATGAAGAGGTCCTTTAATCTTTATGTACCGATTGAAGTGGGAACAGAATAAATTCCAAAAAGAGAAAAAAAAAAAAAGTAGCAAGTAAAGAATCAGAAAGTTTTAAAACTTTGAAAGAATACTTGCTCTTTTATTTTCAAAACTGCAGGCTATTACATAATAAGGTATCAATCAGGAGTCTATCGCTGAGCGTTCTCTCTTTTAACAATTGCTTTCAAGCATATCTTAGAGGCCTTACTTTTTCTCCCTAGTTGTCCATGAGATTAATAAGAGGTAGAAATCAGTACATCTCACATCTAAATCACTCATTTTGCAGAGAAAGTGATGCTAAAATTGAGTGCTGTTGGCAACATGGAAGTACTTAGACAAATAAACAAACCATGGATTCTATTTGTCAAAGCAAGACTACTTTTCTTTGTCACAACACAACATATTTATTGAGAATGACTTCTATTAGCAGCCTCTGGATACAAACCCACGTCCCAAAAGGAAAGATATTCGTGCTTAGCTCAAACAGTTCACTTGTTGAGAATCTAAGCTGTATTGAAGTTGACAAAAGCGGCAGAGACCATTTTGTTTTACAAATCCTTCAAAAGGAAAATGGGTGCAATGTTCTGTCCACCATAAAAATATTGACAGTCCCATCATATTCTTGACTTTCCATTTTATTATTGTTATTCCTTTCCAGTGTCACTTTTGGCAAGGAAATTGCTTCTGGCACTGTCATGCTCAACCAACGGTGCTTGCCAACTTATTTTGTATTCTATTTATGCTAAAAACACAGCTTTTTTCATGACCCTTTTCAAAACTTGCAAAGGTCTTATGTTGTGATTGATTTGAGTCCACTTTTATTATATATCAATCACAATAAGTCGCCTTAAAAATAAATTTGTGAAAAATTTTATCACAAGATTTATTTTTATTCTAAACCAAGGACCTAAGAGTCGAGAACCATAGACTTCAAACAAACAATCCCCTAAACCCCCAAGGTGCACCATCAAAAGAAACATACAACATGAAAATGCTGGAATGACCCTCTGATGAAGATGAGCTTGGTTCAGCTAAATCAGCTTTTGATATGATTATATCTAATATATAATTCAATGCAAATCAATATACATATAGAAAGTTTCTTAAGATGTACTAAATCAGGTTACAGAACATGAATATAACTGGTGTCTACAGAAGGAAACAATTTTGTTTTTAGAGTTAATACATAAGCAAAATATAGTCCCAAGAAACAGAAGAGTGCACTTTCACCAAGACAAGTGAATCATAAATATACAAATCAGCACACGGCTAAGAAACTGAAACAGACAACTTGTTGCTTAAAAAAGAGCTCCCTACTTCTGTCAGTTGAGACTAAACCCGGCTTGCTTCTTCCTCAAGGTGCTATATTGTAAGATATATGGTGACTGCGAGAGACTAACGCCATTTGTGATGACATCCTCCAGGAGTTATCCTTCTCATAATCACAATATAGAGCAGCCCCTTTGCCCTTTTCTCTTCTTTTTCTTCTTCTGCTTTGGTGGCTGGAGAACCACCTTTATGGCCGCATCAAAAACAGATTTGACATTCTGTATTTACCAGAATACAAAACCTGTTAACAATGAGGCCACAGCATATGTCCCCCCACAGATTTAAAATGATGTGAATAAGAATTACATACCTGCTGTGTTTTTGAACTACATTCAATGTAAATCGGAGCACCAATCAGCTTTCTCAGTTCCTCCCCCTTCAAAAACAACAACTAAGCCTTAGTCCCAAAACCTCCCCCTTCAGGAAGTGTTATTAAAAAAGAAAAGGAAAAGACGCATACCAGATAAGTTGATGCCATGATCATGAGCACCAAATACAAACAGTAACACAAGAAAGACAAATGGTAAATGGTGACTCAAAAATTGTAGTCACAAGCACTGAAAATAGAAGCATATACCTGAGCTGTGGTGATGGGCACTGCACCAGGGTGGTCTATAAAGAACTGCTTATCATCCCGAAGATCTACAATAAGCAAATTTTGTTGTTATTAAAATTATAGACCCACAGGCTACAGAAACTTATTTTTGGATCCATTTGGTGGGTGTCGGGGTGAGGGACAGAAGACACAAGTATAAAGAAGACTACATAATCACTGGGGCATGCCATAGCTAGTCCAAAATAATACAAGAATGAACTGCAGACAATTTACAATATACATAATTGAATATCCTCATGATAGTAGTTTCCAAGGTATATCATAGACTTCAGTTTCATTCAAAACTTTTAAGTAGAAGCAATAAAGATATGCAGTGAAATAATATTCAAACAAAACAAATATGATAACTGGCAAGATTTTTAAAACCACCTTGGTTGACAAACAACTCAGTGTCATTAAAATTGATCAGTTCACCCATGAGACCAAATCCGGAAAACATGCATGTGTGTGCATGAAAGAGAGTGATACAGAGTGTGTAACCATCTACAAGTTGAACCAAACTAGTTCACTATGCACAATAAGAGTTGGTTGAATGCATACCCTTGAATCCTTATATCATGTGGAGAAAAAGTTTCCAAAAAGCATGCAGGATTTCCAGGAGGTTTTGCTGGAAACATATTGGAGAACATAGGGAAACTATATGCATAAAAGTTTCTAGAGGCCTTGACAACTATTTAATCACATGGTAATCCTTAGCAATCATCACATGAGTTTCTAATGCACATAACAAACTATAACATGGAAACAATATTAACAGTCTAGCAAAAGTTAACCAATTCCCAGTTAAATTTATGGTTAAGCTTTGAATAAATATGCTAAAGTTATCCCTGCTGAAACTGCTTCCAAAAAATTTTCCCCCTTTTTCTATCTGGTTGTTACTTCTGCAATCACATACTTAAAGACAGCAGGCAGCACATGTCTGCACTGTGATAAAAATATTTCAAAGCACTAGCTATGAAAATATAATTAGCCTCCTTTATCCAACTCATTATAAAGATCTATACCAAAAATATGATGAATGGGTATTAGTGCCAAACATAGAAATTATAATTTGTGTAAGCCTTGAATATGGAGGTCTTAAGAAATGCTATTCCTGTGGGATTGGCATGCAAATTCTTACATCACCAGTGCCTTACAAATGAGAATAGGTGCGGTTGGGGGATAAGAACTTGTTACATAAGCCACACTAGGCAATTCCTTAATTGCTTCAATAGTCAACAATTATAATAGAATAAGTTTTGCATATTATGTGAGAAGAGGATCTCGGTCTCCAACAGAAGTAACAGGACTGACCCCAACATAAGGATGAAAATATAAGCATTTGGAGAGATAACCTTTCCAAAAATGTTATAAGGGGAGGGGGGTAGAATAGAGAAGAAACACTAACTACAAGTATTATAAGAAGCATGTAAAAATAAACTTAATAAAGTTAAACAAAGGGAAACAGTGAGTAGAAGAATCTAACCAAGTTTTGTTCCAACAAGTATAATTGGAACACCGGGTGCATAATGCCTCAATTCAGGAATCCACTGAGCATCAAAACAGAAAAGCACGAAGAATTTATCAGACATCATTAGAAAGAGAAAGGGGGAAACAAAGAACCCACATAGTTAACACCAGTCTTACTTTCTTCGCAACATTTTCATAACTGGCCTTGCTTATGAGTGAGAATGCAAGCAAGAAGACATCAGCCCCACGATAGCTCAACGGTCTTAATCTATTATAATCTTCCTGGCCTGTTCCATAAATCTAAAAACATCAGACCCAAGACAAGAAACTCTCAAAGACAGGGAGAAGAATGAAAAATAAGAGGTCCCGAACTTACCAGCAGTATCCCACAAACCTAAATTTACAGTGCTCCCATCCACAACCACATTCGCACTGAAATTGTCAAACACAGTCGGCACATAATCCTGTTCCCAACACAATGTAAACAATTACAGAAAGTTATAGCCAATCCCTCTCAGAACCATTCTCATTTATCAACAGAACAACATCCGAAAAAAGGGTATTAGTGGAGAACATGATTAGAATGACCATGTCAACTCAAACTTTTTGATTAGTATGTCAACTCAGACTTCGTATAAAAAAAGTTCTTCAGGAAAGCTAAATTCATGCATCTAGAAATCTTAATCTCACAAATTATACAACTTAAGGTGCGGCTTTTCACTGACTCTGGAATAAAAATTCAATAAAGAGGTAAAAGAATAAACCAATAGAACACACTCTATTAGTAAAAGTAAAAAGAACAGAAACCCACCTATGAAAGCAGAGCATCATTCTTTAAGAATGAATGATCAAATCCCATTACCATAACAAACAAGATAAAAACCCTACTTTAGTCAATTCAAACAGGAATAGAAATAATCAAGAAAAGGCATCAGAGTCAAAGTACACTGTAAAATATGTGATTCAAAATTACAATTTCTTTGCTACTCTTTTCCTCACTTTTTTAGAGATTTAAACAAAGGGTGTAAAGGAAAGATACTAAAGTTCTAGTCCTAAAACTCAGTTTGCTCAGTCATAAGTTCAAAACCCCATATACTGAAGCACTTTCATAGTTTCACCTCAAAGATGGTGTACCATAAAAGCCTTAAATTGAAGAATTCAAACACAAAGATAGCAACAAAGTATCCAATTTAACTCAAAACACAGAATTCAAAATTTCACATTCCTTTCTTTCTCTCATTTTCTCTCAGAGACCCCATAAGAAAAAACCTTGTTCTAGTCCTCCACTCAGTTCAGGAAGAACATTGAAACTCCATTATAGCAAACCTCAAAACACACTGATGGACCTAAAAAAGCCCCAAAATTGCTCCATCAGAACACAAAATTGGCATCAAAGTTGAAATCTTTTTCATTTCATTTCCCCAACTTCCTCAAAATCCAAATGGAGGGTTAAAAGAACAAAGCCAGGAAAAAACTACAAACAAAAAAAGAATATGAAAACCCCATCAGAACCCATGTAAAGCAAGCATTTTTAGACAAGAATCAGCACCAAATCCCATTGACAGACAAAACCCAAGAAACAATTGAACTCAAAAGACACACTACACAAAGAAAAAACAAAACTTTGTTAGTTTTTTTATTTATTTTTAATTTCCCACATTTTCTAAGGAACCAAACAAACACCCAGAAACAAGGGACTAACCGTAGGGAAAGTGTTGCTGGTGTAGGAAATGAGCATGCAAGTCTTGCCAACGGCACCATCACCAACTGTGACACACTTTATGAACCTAGAAGCACTCATTTTTCTTTTCTTTCTTTCTTTCTTTCTTTCTTTTTTTGGGTCTTGCTCTGTTTTCTTCAGCAGCTTAACTATAAGAACGAAACCCTTTTTTCAGATTAACATTTTGTTGCCTCCAAACTCAGGCATTTGGAGAGAGAGAAAGAGAGAGTCAGAAAACTAGAAAATGGGAAACTGGGGCCTAAAGATACAGCTCTTGCCAGCTAGTGTGTTTTATGATACCTCAATTTTCCAATCTCTGGCCCTTCACTTTTTTTTTTACTTTCTAACTTTTGCCCCCCCAGCAACAGGTGTCTTTTTTTACCCTTCGAGTTTGAGGGGAAGTCAAAAGTGGATTAGGATATGTTGCAAGCTTGCAATACCGTAATTACCCCATTTTTCACTTATAATTTTTTTTTTTTTTTTTTTTACCACTCTCACTTTTTAATTTAAACATTTTTTACATTTTTTAATTTTTTTTTCTAATTTTTAATCTCAACCGTTAAAACCTATTGCACCATATGTGATACTCTAAACATTGCACCTAATTTTAATCAGTCAAAAGTGTCAAATTTCATAATAAAAAGTAAAATTTGAGTCCAGTGCTCAATGCATTAAAACTAATAAGATACTTGACATGTGACAAGTGTTGAACATGTGTCAACATCTTATCAAGCTTAGTACTCGTAGGCTAGATAGGATGAATATGAAGTGCGTTTTATATTTTTTACACGCTATAAAAATGAGATTACGTATATTCAATACATGAGATAATTATTGTAAATTTAAATATGGTATGTTGAAATCAAATGCATTCCTTTTTTTTTTTTTTTGACAATCTACTGTATAACCCCACCCTGGGATCACTCGAACCTGAGTCCATGAGCCTCTTAAACCTTTAAGGCTTGGGGAAATATCAACTTGCCTAACTTAGGCGGTGGTTCAAACACATTCCTTTAAGCCAAAGATAATGTATTTGTGTCCTATTCTTGTTTTTTGTTTGTGCTTAACTATTAATATTAGTGTGTGTGTTTGTTTCTAAAAAAAAGAAATATTAATATTAGTATTTTTTGTGAATTATATGTTTAATTTTAAGTTAAATTACAAATTACACCATCTAATTTTATCATGTTCTATTTCTATTTAATTTTATGGTTAATTTTAGTATTATTCACTTTCTTAAAAGAGTGTCGTATGAGCTAACTTAACGACGCAAATTGGACAAAAAGACTACACCAGAAATGAATAAAAGTTAAATAACTAAAATAAAAAAGAAAATTGAAATTTAAAATTTGGTCAAAATTATAAAGTGTGTTTGTAGTTTAAACTTAAATTTATAAATATATATTATGTTGTGCTAAGTGTAATTTGAGTAATTATTAGGTGCTCATTTAGCTTTCTCCACTCACATTCATGGTAGATCTAACTAACTAAATTCATTGTAAAGTTCAGTTCACCATAAATCTGAGAAGAAAGAACATTACGCCATGGTATTCCGGAAGTACCTAATAATTTTCCATATAGTTGTTCAAATTCTAAATAAAGTTTAAATAATGTTACCCTAATTTTTATTTTGTGTAGAATTAATTGTCAAGATCATACAAATGGTCTTCTTTTTGAACTCTTTATCCTTATGGGAATTAAATCAATATAGTTGATAAATCATGGATGAAATTGCATTGCAACAAATATTGCAGAGACTTAGATCAAAGATGCCACTTTAATTTTGGTAAAATAAAGAAAATGGCAAATTACAACTTACTCACTTGTGGTTTGACTAAAATTTAAGTCTATAGTTTGAAATTTGACACTTTACTCACCTGAGATTTGACCGAAATTTAAGTTGTCTATCTGTGGTTTGAAATCCCATGATGCAAGTATTTCGTTAGATTATTTTTTATCTTATTTTTTCATGTTTTTTTATATTTTTGGATGAAAGAGACATAAAAGTGAAGCAAAATTCCATATTTAGCCTTGTTTTTAACAGAGGTAAATTATAAAACTTTAACTGAGCTAACCCCAAGTGGATAAAGTGTCAAATTTCAAATCACATGTAAGCAACTTAAATTTCGGTCAAACCACATGTGGGTAATTTGTAATTTGTCCTAAAGAAAATAAAGCCACTCTCTTGGTGAAAAAAATCTTTGATAAAGAGAAACTCAGAAACCTATGGATTTTATGGAATTTGGAAATTCATTTTGTACCTATGTGACCATGTGTAAAAAGACCAAGTTCTGTTTACTGGTACTACCAAACGAAAATAAGGAAGCTGGGGGCAGCAAATTGTGAACAAAAAAGTCTTACTTGGTGTACTTCTGAAATGAGCTTCCTGCCTTCCTGGGTTCTTGGAGTTATCCAAAGTCTGAACTATGAATGAAGATTTGTGGGAAATTACCTATTTCTCATTTTCTTTTATTAAATAATTAATGAATTTAGTTATTTACTATTTTATAATCATAGAACTATAGAAGAATATTTTACTCCCACAAACTGCAATCTATATATAAAACTTAGACTACATTTTGTCATAAAAAGAAAAGGCTCACTAAATGTGGCAACCACACGGTATTTTGGATAATAGTAAAATTTAATAAAGAGTCCGAATTTAGTAAAGATAAAGTGTAAAATTTATATTTTACATCATTCAATAAGTAATTATCACATCAGCATTTTACTTAAAATTTAATACATCTTATCATACCTAATAACATCTTAATTTTAATACATCATACCACACCTAATAATATCTCAATAAACTTTCAATTTGGTTGGATTTACATATACCCAATAGTAATTTTTTTTTTTTAGCACCCAATAGTAAATTTTGGATAATAGTACATTTTAATAAAATATTCTATATTTGTGTAAAATGCTACCATATGTATTTTGGATTAGGACAAAATTTAGCCACAAAACTGGTTATAGCCTAAAACTACAACTTTAATGAAAAAAAATAAACATTACTACATATTTTGAAAATATAACCATTGAATTGCATGTTCTTTACGCTCTTAATACACAAGTCAAATTTTGTGTCAATCAGATATTATTTTAAAATTATGTATAAAATATAATCTTATAGATTTTTTTTTTATTTTTTTTTATATAATATCTTATATAAATAAAAAATAAAAAAAAATCTATAAGATTATATTTTATACATAATTTTAAACTACAAAAACTTACAATTTAAACAATTTATTGATGACAAAACTATTGATTTTTAATTTTCTATAAATTTATCAAGTATGGAGGATATAAAAAGAAGATGTAATCTAATGGTAGATTTGTCAAAATTCACATCTAATAAAAAGATATTAAATAAAGTTGTAACATAAGGTTATAACCAATTTGTAGCTAAATTTTGTCCTTTGGTTAATAGAAATTTTAATAAAATATAGAATATTTGTGGAACAAATATTTTCTTCACCTTAGTTTTATCCTAGTTTTGTAGAGGAATACGCACCTTAGGGGAGAAAAAAGATTCTCAAAGAAAAAAATTGATATGAAAGTTGTCTTGATTGAATGACAGGCAACACAATAGTAAGTCCACACATCGAATTGAACTCATATTTCCAAGGAAAATTAAATCTTTTTTTTTTTATTTGAAGCCAAAGATGGCAAATTAAATCTAGAGTAACCAAGTGATGCGGTAACAAATAGTCAAATATTATGCCAACCGAGCAAGATTAGGATCCTCTCCATTTCAAATGTATTCATTTTATAATTTACATTAAATATTACATAAGTAAATACATATCTATTATTTTAAATTTTAAAATGATATGTTATCATGTACATTATTAGATGTAAAAATTAAAAATTAAAAAAAAAAAAATCTTAACTATGAAATGAATTATTTTATGTCACTTGAAATAACGCAAAATACTAGGACAAAATTCAGAAAATTAACAATGAAGAAGCATTAGTTATTGTTAATTGATTGAGTGACACCATAAACCTAATTACCTAAAAACCTGTATATTGTAAGATAAACATCACAGATTCACAGACAAACACAACCCACAAGAGTGTATCACAAGAATTTATGTTGTTGGGCATTATGCATTATATTGTTGTGTTTATGTATCACATGTTGTTTGGCATTTGTGTAAGATGGTTTTCAATGCTTGAAAAGCATATCTTAAGTTGCATAATCAATGGTGTGTCCATTTGGTGAAAAGAATGGTGAAATAGGTACTAGCTAGGAGTGGTTAGCCTCTCCTTCTTCATGAAGCAAAGATACCATTGGTTGAGATGGATGTATTATGAAGGAACCTTGGCTTTCAAGGGAGCCACAAATGGAAGCATCTGATTGAAACTTAAAAGAGCAAGTTGAATGGTTGGAATTATGGACCTTGTGTGTGTGTGTGTGTGTGTGTTTTTTTTTTTTTTTTTTTTGAGTTTCATGACCCATCAAAGTCCAATGACCCTTGAACCACCTAGAAATCCTTCATGAAAATGAGCGGTAGTTAGAGTGGTTAATGGTCCATCCACCCACCTAATCAGAGTAATTGAAAGATTTACATCATCAAATCAAATATGATATCTTAACAGAACTGCATATTTTGCCAAACGGTTTCAACTTTCAACTTCATATTTGGGAGCAGCCTATTAGTGGTTGCTACAGGCCTATGTCATCCCAGCTCATAAATTTAGCTAACTCAACCCGCAAACTAAAACCAACAAATTATACTTTTAAATCCTAAATTTTTTACTCATTTCGAAGTCCTCCAAGTTATCAATTTAAGAGAATCGTCTAATTCAGAATTTCGGATATTAAACATGACAGAACTAGTGGCTTTTTTTTCATTTTCATTGCAAGTAATGAAGGTAAGTTTGTTATTGCATCCAATTATGGTCTCATTACCCCCTTAATTATTAAGATGCTAATCATGCATATTGATAGTTTAGTGTGGAAAAGTTTATTTTCCCAAAAGGAAAAAACAAATGCAATCTATAGAAAGTCCAAAAAAATACAAGAACTTCAATAAGAAGCAATTTAAAGAAAGTTGGTAAAAAGAAATATAAAGGTACAAAGTATAATACAAGGAATTCTCTTCAAAACTGTTGACATTATTTTTCATGGAATTACATGTATAAATTGGCCAACTTTTTTATGATTTTGAACACCAATCTTAGGCATGTCTGAAAGGATTCGCAGTTCATATTACTACATAGAAGTCAACTGCGCCAGCACATAGAAATTGCAGACGTAGTGACTACGTTCTCATGGCTTAATCAAAAATTAGTTATCTATATAATTATAAAGTTGCTGTCATGACTAACAACCATGACCAAACAACTTTGTCCAGTTCTAAATATTGTATAATTATCCATCGAATAAAGACATCAATCCAGTTATAATTTGCTTTGGATTTTGAAGCTCAAACCTTTAGGTCCTTCGTCCCTATGATTTTACTAAGAAACATGCTGTACTTTTGATACTTTTATGTGGAAAAAAGAGTTCTAAATTTTTGTAACTCTTCTAATAAGGCCAAGTGCCAACTATAGGATTAATTAAGAAATAGAAAAAGTTTTAGGAGCACATCTAGAGGTCAATACCAACTCCATGTGCATGGATGACCAACCCTCCCTCCTACTACCTCTGGATTCAACATCTTTGTTTCTGCCACTTTAGATTAGATACATATGTAGGTTCCTAATTTTTCTTTTCTTTTTTCTTCTTATCTTTTGCTAAATTAATTAAATATGAGAGAGAGAGAAATCTATCAAAATTAAATTTCATGTCAAAGAAATTCCTTTTTTTTTTTCACTAAGAATGTTTCACTTTATATCCCACCAATTACAGAATGTCATATGTCTAATTTTTTCTTTAAAAAAAATGATTAATTTAGAAGAGAAAAAAAAATGTGACTTATTATGGTAAATGTGTAACATAGAGTGCAAACATTAGGACAAAGAATTTTTATTCACTCCAACTCTATCCCAAAAGATTATTAGAAGTGAGTTCCATTAGCTTGCTCGATAAAGTCTCTTATTTCTAGATTAAATGACTTGAATATAAATCTTGTTTTTCTATGCTTACAAAAACATAAAAACCTTGTTGGTTGGTAATGGGTTTCAAATCTATTGTATCTATTTATCTAGAAACTTAATAAATTCTCATTATTATAACTTCCTTTTTTTTTTTCAATGGAACAATACTCACAAGGCCTAGATTGTTACTTATTGACCAACTACATAAATTTTATAATGTGGTAGATAAATTGGTTCAGTTGTCCGAATTTGTATGTTATAGACTTACAGTTTTTTGCTGAATGTTATAGACTTATAGTTAACCGCATAATGCTCAGTTATTTGTATGTTATAGACTTATAGTTAACCGCATAATGCTCATAATAAGTCATAATACTTTGGTGGAATGGGATTTTGGATTTTGGTACCAGCATGTTATCATAATTTAAAACATTGATGGGCTACCACATTGGACGTCATGGATTTGATTGTTCGATTTAATTTTCTGACAAATATTAAAGCCATTACACAGGCCTGCTCTAAAGTCCAAATACTTATTGCAACAAGAAAGAACTCCCAATCTTTAGAAACATGGGACACCATTTATGGCATGGGAAATCATTCCCCCCCTATGTTGACCCATCTCATATAATAAATTGCAACTACCAGAGACAATTGAGTCTGTTTAGATATTAAAGTGACAATAGTGCATAATCAATTGCTTTGAATATATGTGTATATATATATATATATATATATATGTGTGTGTATGTATGTATATGTGTGTGTGTCATGGTCTCATGGACACATCTTAAACTTACTGAAATAGAAAAGGGGATCCATAATACAATTGGAGTGAAAAGGAAGGTTTTTTTTTTTTTTTTTAATTATATTTCTTTCTTTTAAATAAATAAAACCAACTTGATGAAGGCATGCAAAATAGTAGCCCATTCAAGCCCAATTTGTGCATAAAATGGTACCGGATCAAAATAAATTATAAACAATATCTACTCCATTTTTTTTTAATAGAAATAGATCATCAGGAGTTTTATTGAATAGCAGACTTATTTCTAAATGAATAAACTTCATCCAAACTAACAATAGAAAAAAAAAAGATCTTGTTCTTTGAGCTAAAGTATTAAGTATGTGATACAACATTGTCTTGCTATAAGTATGAGAGAAGGAAAAGCTCGAAAAAGAGCTAACATATTGCCATGTCGCAAAGAGTTTATTACAATTTTCGGAATCACCTTCAAGGTTGGACTCATGGAAGCCAATCTCTTGGACAAACTGCACTACCCTTCTTGCTAACAACTCTAGAATAACCAATATCTACTCTGTCTTGATCATTCGATTCCTTAGTAATTAGACCGAACATGCATTTATTTAAGTTTATGATCCAATTTATTTTTTAAGTTAACTTATATACAGCTTTTTAAAGTCTCATTTTTTTTTTTAAGTGCAGATCATTCTTCCTTAAAAAGTCTAACAAACCAATAAATTTAAGTTGAACCCCCAATTATGACCATTTTGTCACATGAACTAGGTCTCATTTAAATAATTTCATATCATTTTGTTTTGTTTTGCGTTTTTTTCTTAATTTCAGATCAATTTCTTTCTTTCTTTTTCAATTTGTCTTTTGAATTCCGATTGTTTTCCTACTCCTGAATTAAAATGATAAAAGGTCCCCCTCACCATGCATTAGAAATTGTCATCAGTTTATCATTTTCAACTCAACACACATGTTATTGCCTCACTTCTAGTCAAGGTATGAATTGCTATAATTCATATTTTCTTTACCAAAGTTCGGATAATGTACCACTTGTTTGATTTGAGAGAGCTTCAACTTAAGAAAAGGATGTGTAGGTGTAGCTAATCTTACCTGCTACAAGTAGTTTTATAAGAAAAGGTTTACAAGTCGTTTACTGCCACAAAAAACAAAACAAAATAAACAAAAAACAAAAAAGAAGTCTTTACTACAACTTGTGGAGCAAGCAGTGTAATCTTTTTTTTTCTCAGAAGAACGTATGTAACAAACCTGTAAAGTCTTTAATGTTACAACATACTTTGAACATTTAGTTCACTTTGAAACAATTAATAGGTTCAACATCAAAGTGAATTCCTCACAAGATAGAATTTGACAATAAAAATCTGATAGGATTTTGTTAGCTAGACTCCAAATTTCTCAATCCCTGGCTGTTATGCACTTCATTGTAGGAGAGGTATCAGTATCACAATCAAACTGCAGTCCTAGAAGAAAAATAAAGGATCTTTCTGATTGAATGCTCAGGACGATGAACAAAGGCAGCAACTCACTGCTATATAGTTTCACCAGATTGCACTTTTTAGGAGCTGTGTGACAACCATAAAAAACAAAAGCTATTGTCCAATGCCACCTCCCCAAATTGGAACTTCAACATCCAAGAAGTTAGGCTTAACATAGGACACTCACAATTCCTCATCTGAACTAACATAATCCAATTCAATCAACTTTCCTGTACTCTGATTGGTTTTGTCTAACACACCTTGCCCATGCTCAGTTTTCTTTCTTTTTGCATCCAGTTGTTGATTTCTCATTGCAGATGATTCTGCTTTCATGGTAGATGATTTCCTGAACAATGACAGTCAAACCTTCAATAACTGGCTTGTATATTACATTGCCAATAGAATATGTAATGCGTGATTTACCTTTTCTCTGAGACATTGAGAGTTTTTGGCATTTTTGATTCTCTATTTGTATCTTTTGAACTCATTTTCCCTGCAATTAAAAGGTAACATTATCTCATAAAGGAAATCTCATGGAATCACAATGAGCTTAAGGAAGAAGTCTTGAGATCTTAAACCTGTAACTTCAGTAAGAAACCTTATCCCTTGTGAGTGTGTATTTGTGGTCACTTTACCTGCATTACTGTTCATACAAGTATGATAAACAAACCCATTTATGTCAAGTGAAAAAATATGCAAATGTTTTCACATTTGAAACAATCCATGCTATCTATGACAAACCTTAGTGCCTTTTTGAGTCCTTCCACAGACATCAATTTAACTGGTTTCATGGACTTTTTGAAGTTTGTTCTGTCAGCTAGAGGGTCAACCATGTAAATCCCTTCTGGCTTGAGTGGTTCCCTAAATGCAGTTCTAAGGTTCCTGTTAAAGAAACAAATAAGTTGAAGGCACCAATACAAAGAAACTAAATAAAAATGAAGCAAGCATTTTCCAAAAAATATGCGACTAGTATACCCTAGCAAGTTGAATGATGTTAAACATTAACCTACCCTCCCTTGAGCTCCGTTCGCATTGTGGAATATTTCTCTGATGCTTTCTGTAGAAATAAAACCGATGGCAAGTATTTATGGGAATCAAGATGGTCAGCTTTAAACAAAAATTGGTTAAACAGATTGAAGCATTCACAGATATGCTTACCGATTTATGAAATTTACAATAAACCCCTTTGCGTCTGAAACAACACAAAGAGCCAAGATATCAGAAAATTCTGTGGATAAGGGAATATAAAGAAATTCTTTGTAGAAAATACAATATAAATATAAATATAAATATATATATATATATATATATATATATATATATATTTCATAAAAGAATGCAATCAGAGCTGCTAATGGGAAGACAAATAGCCAAGTTGCAACTAAGACAATGCATTTGACAGATAAAATGCATACTATAAAAATGCTATGAAATGCCTTTATGACATTTTAAGCCACAAGCTCTGACAGTGTTTCACATCTAAAAGTTACAGTACTTTTATCTTTCTTTTGTTCATTTATCAACATAGTCTCCACATGATTCTTTAATGCACATCACAAGATGATTCTCATCCATATATCTGATTTTATTATTTTGCATTTCATCCAATCTATTCAAAGAAAACTGAAAACCAAAAAACTTTATCGTTCAGGGAGAAATTAATGCCACTTGTAATTCTGAGAAACTAGAGAGAGCATACATAATTATCCAAACAGGCTATGAGAAACTCTCCTCTCATGAGATATGAGATGCCATTTATAGCACACATCTATTCTTGTAGCTAGGGATAACATATCGACACTGTTTTTGATGGAAAGGTCACTCAACTCATCTAACATTCTCTTAATATTTTATTGGTGACAAATGCTTAAGAGAAGCTATTCCAGAACCAGCTCATCATTGCAGATGACACTTCAGATCGGATATATTGTTTTGCTAAGTTTTAATTTCACGCAAAGAAAAATTTAGTGTGATGTCTACTCTGAAATTTTAACAATCGCCAACTTGCCAAGGCACCATGTTTAAGGAACTGATTTAAGAAACCAATTCGATTACTATCATTAATTGGAGGAAAGCACTACAAAATTTAATAAAAAATAACAACATAGGGCCATTAGTCCTAAGACTGCATACCTATCCATCTTAGTGCTATTCTGAAGAACCAGTCTATTGTCTTGGCTAACAGAGTCTATAAACCAAGATAACTGAATGTTCTTCACATGATTAAGTTTTTTTTTTTTTGGGGGGGGGGGGGGGGGGAATTTATCTTATGCCCCTTCAATTCCAAGTTTCTGTTTTGGTTTGCTCTATAAGTTTATGGAAACTAATTCAGGATAAGAACATAAAGCATAATTAAAACTATTGAATGAGAACAATAAGGTGAAACCATTTTGTTATTCCACAAAAATAATCAATAAGTCAATCAGCAAGAGAGGGTAACCAGTATGCATAATTCATGAAGCAATTGTACAACATTATTAATTGGCAGAGGGAAATCCCTTCCAACCAATCCTCCCCCACCCCAAATTTTTTTTTTTTTTTTCTTTTAAATGATCCAAATTCCTGTGTTAAGGATAGGTTTTAGCAGAGTATAAGGCAGCCCCACCAAAAACTGCAGATGGTTTCACAAAAGTCAGTCTCTTATGAACATAACAGCCAAAATTCAAAGGTAAGACCATTTCAGTCCATTATGTAAGGAGTTCCTGTAACTTACTTATTAATGACTAGCGTACAAGGCATCCCATCCTTCCTTTTTCCTTTGCAAACTCCACAATCAACTGAAGTACCAATCTTCAATATTTGACTAGGAGAGTACACACTCAAAGAAAAACCTTTACCCTGCACCAACAAAAGGACAATTGTGATATATTGGTTAACCTTGGCAAACACAACCCCCTTGAAACATGACAAGTTAATACCATTGCATCCTTGCGTACAGCACAATTGAAGAGTGCAAAGACTGTTCCAGCCTGCTCTTTGCAGTTCCTCTGATAAGCATCACCAAACAAGAAAAGAGAAACAGTATTTTCATCCAGACTCCCAACCTTCCATATACTATAGGTCTTCCCTGTAGAACTGGTCTTTGGAGTCCCCTTCTCACTCAACACTCCAACAGTTGCCCAACAACCCGAAAGAGTGTCCCCAACCAATAAATTCCTACAGTATACCCAATATCTGAAATCACTACCAGCATTGCAATTTAAATCAAATCAAGCTCATGATAAAAGCAAAACTGTTTTATAAAGCAAAAGAGTCCAGCAAAAATCCCAACCAGTATGCCTATGTATACAATTTGAAGTGCAAGTTAATACTTTATAGTTGGTAATCGAACAAAACGAATGTCAGAAAACCGCTCGCGGAGCTCTGCTGCACTGAACAATTGGTTCCTGAAGGAAGGAAAAAAAAAACAAACATTAAACATAAAATGAATTGTAAACCTCCAAGATACTAATACTATAAACTTAAGATTTAACAATTACACTTTGTTTGGTTGCTCAAAAAACTGCAAATATAAAGTAAAACGTAACCTTGTACCCTATGTCTCAAAGCTGTCTTAAATTCCAAAAAAATGAAAGGCTGCTCTTAGCTTAACCAAATTACTACCTTACCCAAGTTTCACTATATTAAGCTAAGTTAGATAATAACTCCTACATTCTTCAATCCCAAACAATTAAAACAAAATGCATCAAGGACTCTAACCTCATTTTAAACAAACATGACAAATGAAATGATCAAAACTTCTTAAAATTTACATTTTTCTTTAAGTTGCCAAGCAAAGCTTTAGGGATGTAAACAAAAACTCAAATGATCAAGTATCATTCAGAATGCCTTAATTCTTCAAGTAAGAGTATCACTGACCTTATTCGCAAGCCCGAAAATTTCTCAACTTCAGTTTCATTGGAGGCCTTGGAGCCCTTCAATTTCGCAGCTTTGTGAACACGCACAGGCTCGTAATCAAGGCAGTCTTGGACGGCATTTCTAAAAACAGACATGTCTGCCGGCCCTGTTCGCCTTGACGATTCATCATCCGAAAGATACCCTGAAAATTTAAGGCCATTTGAGATATACGGTATACCCACATTTTGTTTTACAAAAAAACACAGCAAACACATACCAATCCACCCCTCCCCCACACAAAAGAGCTGCATAATAGAGAAAACCGAGGAACACCCGGATCAAATTTTCCACTAAACAAACTAGAAACCAACATCCCATAAGAAAATTAAGAAACTTTGCTATTGAAATGTTCAACAAAAACAAAAAAAATAAACAACAACACAGGGAAAAACTGGGTATTAGAGAAAAATGAGGAACACCCAGATGATTTTTTGTCAAATGAAGTGGGAAACTAACCAATCCATAAGAAATTAAGAAACATTGCTACTGAAATGTAAAAATCAATAAATACATAACTGGGAAAAGTGCATATAAGAGAAAACTGAGGGACACCCAGATTGAATTTTCGGTCAAGCAAAGTGGAAACTAACATTTGAATAAGAAAATTAAGAAACTTTGCTACTGAAACTAAAAAACAACAAAAAATTAAAAAAAATTAAATAATAGAGACTTGCCTGGTGAAGAGGGTTGGGGAGCTGAAGGAGAACCAGGAGGGGTTTCCAAAACTCTGTCTTGGAGTGAGAGAAGGAGATCCAGGTCGTCTTCTTGGTTCAACATTGATGCTCTCTCTCTCTCTCTCTCTCTCTCTCTCTAAAACTTTGCTAAAATCTCAGTGAGGGGAGCAAAGAGGTATTGGTGTTTCATATGGATTCCAAGAGATTTTGGTTTTTTTGTATGAGGAGGGAAAGTTAGAACTTTTAGAGGGAAAAAAAAATAAAGTAAAAGTTTCCTAGCGACGTCGTTTTAGAGAGAGATTCAATGCTCAATGGTGAAAATAATAATAATAATAATACACTTTTTTTTTTTTTTTTTTTTAAGGATCCGTTTGGCTGAGAGATAAAAAAAAAATGAATAAATGGAAGGATAGAAGAAATTTAAAATTTTCTCATTTGGGCTTGGTTTGTAGTAGAAAAATGTAGAGAGAGAAAATTAAGTATATACAAATTTACTCATATACTCTTATTTCATAACTTTTTATAAATATTATATGAAGGAAAAAAAAAGTATTGTGGGAATAATAAATAATAATAATAAAAAGGCGACCAAACTTTCAACAAATAAAGGAGTAAAAAATAAAAGAATATCATCATTTAGTTTAGGGGGTGGGGGGAAGGGGTAGATGGTTAATTTCTATCTAACAACTTCTCATCCTTGTTTGCTCTCCAATTTGGGGGCTAAAAAATGGTGGGTGCAAGGAGAAAACAATCAAGCCCTACTATTTGCTCCCCTCAAAATCACTCCAAACAAACATCTTTTCCACCTAATTCTTATTCTCTCTCCTTTGTTTCCAACCTCCCACTTTTCACCCTAACTAAACGAACCCTTAAAGTTTTGATTTGTTTTTATTTTGGTTCTTTACGTTTTAAAATTTTCATTTTGACAATTTGACCCTTTATGTTTGATTCATTTTTTTACTTGTTTTTTATGTTTCAAAATTTTCATTTTCATGAAGAGCCAAATAGAATTCTAAATCAAACTTAAACAACAAAATAAAAACTCAATCAAACATAAAGGGCTAAAATGAAAAGTTTGAAATGTAAAGAGTAATGTGAAAACGGAATAACATTAAGGTCCCAAATAAAATTTTGAAGTGTAAAGAGCCAAAATGAAAACAACCCAAACTTTTAAGACTAGGAGTGTACTTTAGTCTAAAAAAGTTGTAATCTCTCTCTCTCTCTCTCTCTCTCTCTCTATTTTTTTATATTCAAAAAACTGTTTTTGAGTTGCATCTTTCTATTTTTCTCAACAAAAAAAAAATGAGTTGCATCTTTTTAAGTTAAATTTGTACCTTCGACTATTTTTAGAATGCTTTTTAAAAATTGCTGCCAAACAAATCCAATTTCCTTTTTTTAGCCTCCCTTTGGCATAATATGAGCTGTGTAAAAGATTAAATAAGAATTTTTAGATCTTAAGTATGAAAATTCTAAATCTAAATTAAAACGTGCTTAATTTTTTTTTTTTTAAATCAATAGTTAAAAGAATTTAAAAAAATAAAAAAAAATAAAAACTGACCTCTGATTCTCCTCATAAAATAGAGTTAGTAATAAAATTGAGGTACAAGTACAAGACTTTTGGTCATATGCTTAACATATTAAAATTTGCTCTTTTCTTTCAATGCATATACTTAAATATCCAACCGCATAGACCAAAAGCCATGTAATGATTTTAATGTAATTTTGAAATCTTATTTATCCATTTTGATACTTTAATTTTATAAAACCTTCTCATAAGCACCTCTCATACCTTATATGGTAGCTGGCCACTAAGGAAAACCACATGATGTAAAAGGGAAGTTCCACGAGACCATCAAATGTAATATTTTACAATATTTGTTAATAATTTTTTTCTATAATTGTTGACATGTTCTCTTGTAGCTTGTGCATCGTAAAAAAGGTGGCAATAGTAAACACAAGTCGACATGTTGTGAAAGTAATGTTGTTTCAATCACAACTAAACTAACCATACCAACACTTGTGATCATTAACATTACTTTGATATGATACAGCCCTCTAGGATATGATACAGCAAAGGGTGCCAACAAGGGAAAAAAATAAAAACAAGAGATAAAAAAAAACCATAAAATCCATGACTCAACCGCCAATTCCGAGTGCTTGTTATGTTTATAAGGTCCTCCTCCTATTCCCACGAATCCGGTCCTCTTTCAATTCCCACAAAAAAGGACTCCCAAGAATAGCAACAGGACAGTAAAAAATTATGTAACAAAGTTGGAGGAAAAAAAATGTTAAGGAAACAGGCATGCACACAACTCTACCAAGCAATGACCACCAAGAGATCAAAACTGAAATTTTCAAAATGGCAATTCCGAGCATTTCTCTAACTCCTTATATTTTACCATTTCATTCCCCCCCTATATCTCTGCCTTTCCATGGAATTTATGTTTCAGCTACCGGGTACCTCCTTGTAGAAGAAGGAGGCTTCCCTATTAGCTCATAAGCAATTTTATTTTTATTTTTTATTTCACTGTATTCATTGGAACAACAATTCATTTGTCACCAAGCTTGAAACTGGGTTTTAGTTCTATTCAAGGACAAGAAACTTACAATGGCGGTGTCAAGCCGCATACTTCTGCTATCCATTCTTTCACTTTTGGCCTCCGCCGTGGTTGGCCATGATGGGAAGCAGCAACATGGAGTGACATATGATGGGAGATCTTTAATCATCAATGGAAAGAGAGAGCTTCTCTTTTCGGGTTCAATTCATTACCCTCGTAGCACCCCAGAGGTAACTTGGATTACAAGTTGTTGAGCTTATCTTGTTTTGGGGTTTGTTTTCAATGAATGAAGAAATTAATGGTTGTGTTGAATGGGGTTTTAGATGTGGCCAGACCTTCTCTTAAAGGCTAAACAAGGAGGTTTGAATGTGATTCAAACTTATGTGTTTTGGAACATTCACGAGCCTGAACAAGGGAAGGTAAACATAATTTATTGCAGACATATTGTTTTTGAATTCATTTGTTAGAATCATGACTTGCCTGTAGTCTAACTCTTCAATGATGGTAGTTCAATTTTGAAGGAAATTATGATTTGGTGAAATTCATCAAGATGATTGGGGAGCATGGAATGTATGTAACCCTCAGGGTTGGGCCATTCATCCAAGCAGAATGGAACCACGGGTATATATAATTATAATCTGATGTTCTCATCCTCTTCCTGTTTTATGATTTTCTGGCTGCAATGTCACTTAATACTCTCTAAAATTTTAGTTATTTTCAATGTAAACATCAGAGGACTTCCATATTGGCTAAGGGAGATCCCTAACATAACATTCCGCTCTGATAACCCACCATTCAAGGTAATCAATTTTGCACCACCTTGTCCTTGGGAGGTCTAGTGCATAAGTCATGGAGCTCTACTGACTGGAATTTCCACATTTTGCAGTACTACATGAAAAGATATGTGAAGATGATTGTCAAGATGATGAAAGAGGAGAAACTATTTGCTTCACAAGGAGGCCCCATCATCTTATCACAGGTTTGGTTCCACTCTTAAAATTTTGTTTCAGCCAAATTTTACCTTCAAACCAATTTAGAGGAAAATTCATTTGACCCACTATGTGACAATTCAAACTATACTTGTACATTTAATCATTGTACTTTTAATCACATGACCTATTTAAATAGTCATGTGATTTAATACACATGGATGGTTTTATGAATCGTTAAGTAATGGATTGGAGGAGATTCCTTGAAACCAGTTTAGAGGAAAACTTTGTCCTTTTCTTTATCCTTGTAAGAGATCTTATCAATTATCATCTTTTTAATTCGATTTTTAATCATTTATGAGACAGATTGAAAATGAATACAACCATATCCAACTTGCATATAAAGAGTTGGGAGACAGATATGTTCAATGGGCAGCAAAAACGGCAGTGTCACAGAAAACTGGAGTTCCATGGATCATGTGCAAGCAAAAGGATGCTCCTGACCCAGTGGTGAGTCTGAAAAATCTTTCATGGGATTAATCTCTGTGATCTGAAGAGACACTATTAAGTTAGCTTTGAAATTTTAGCACCAAGAAAAATAAGCAAAGAACAAAAAATTAAAATTCAACGAGTCTTTCTAATCTTAAGACTGAAAGCACATGCTTTGACATGCAGATCAATACATGCAATGGAAGACACTGCGGAGACACTTTCACAGGCCCAAACAAACCCTACAAACCTTCTTTATGGACTGAGAACTGGACTGCCCAGTGAGTATTCGCCTCTCGGCTCTGTGGCTGTCAATGAACCAATAATTAGACTCTTAAATAAAACACTTAGCTGCTACTCAATAAGAAAAGACTGATTTTTATATGCTACTGCTACATTACACAAGAATTTTTTTTTTTTTTTTTTTTTTGGCTTCTTGGTAATGCTAATTGATTTTGAATTGTTACTTACAGGTACAGAGTATTTGGAGACCCTCCATCTCAAAGAGCAGCTGAAGATATTGCATACTCAGTTGCCCGCTTCTTCTCAAGGAATGGAACTCTGGTCAACTACTATATGGTAGGAAGATACCCGACCTTCTTCTCATTTTTCTTAAGAGAATCAATTAATTTATATGAAGAGCTTTTCTCCTTGATGCAAATTGTTAGAATATTAGTTAGATTAATTAACTGTAGGCCTTATGGCCCAGTCCCAATAATATTACTTATGCAACATTCCTGTTACTTGTACATCCCTCCTAGCCTGTGCCTATAAGTGTTGGCTTATACGTGTCCATTTAATATACAGAAATATAGAATTTTCTTTCCACTCTCTATCTGTCTCTCTTTTTCTTAACACATATCACCTGACCTCAATGTTTGCAGTACCATGGTGGGACAAACTTTGGCAGAACAAGCGCAGTCTTTACAACAACTCGCTACTATGATGAAGCTCCTCTTGATGAATATGGTAAATATTTCTAATATCTCTCTCTAATGACAAAATAAAACAAAGGTTGCTCAAATATATGGGCCTGTAAATGTCTAATGCAGGTTTGCTGAGGGAACCCAAATGGGGTCACCTTAAGGATGTGCACAAGGCTCTAAAATTATGCAAAAAGGCTCTACTTTGGGGTAATCCTGGTAACCAAATTTTGGGCAAGGATACAGATGTAAGCATCTTAGTAGACTTAATTAATGTATCATAAATTTCATCCCACCAGTATTCAGTAATATGTTTAAGCTATTATTCTACCGTGCAGGCTCAATTCTATGAAAAGCCTGGAACCAATATCTGTGCTGCATTTTTGACCAACACCAACAGTAGGGTGCCAGCAACTGTTAGTTTCAGGGGTCAGGCATACTACCTGCCAGCGCGTTCCATTAGCATCCTCCCTGATTGCAAGACTGTTGTCCTCAACACTCAAACAGTAACTCCTCATCTCATACTTGCCTCTATTTATATCATAGCGGGTGGGGGGAATTGGAGGAAAAAAAAAAAAAAAAAACCTTTTGCTACTGCTATTTGTTTCTTGGTTTGGGTATTGATACCATTTGGATGTTGAGGAGTGTCTAAGGATTCTTCTTTTATGCAAAAACAGATTGTAGCACAACATAATGCAAGGAACTTCAAGAAATCAAAGGTTGCAAGCAATCTTAAATGGGAAAAATCATCAGAACCCATCCCAACCGTTGAGCAACTGCCAATTGATTCCAAGAATCCAAAGGAGCTCTATAGTTTGCTGAAGGATACGACAGATTATGCATGGTACACCACTAAGTAAGTAAATCTTACGCACCGTTGCAAGTCAAATACAAATCAAGTTGAGAACTTGAGACCTTGATAATAAGAATTTTAAACTATTGGAGCTAACAGTGTTGAGCCTAAACCTGACATGTTTTCTATATTCTGATTGCAGAATAGAATTGGATCCTCATGACTTCAACTCAAGGGAAGATATTAACCCAGTACTTCGTGTTGCAAGTCTTGGTCATGCCTTGCTTGCATTTGTGAATGGCAAATATGTTGGTGAGCACACACAATCCAGCACATACATTCCTGTTACATATAGAAGTGTTAAGTATGTCATATATAGCTAATTGTGATTATGGTTTTCAGGATCGGGACATGGGAGCCATGATGAAAAGAGCTTTGTGTTTGGGCATGGTGTGGATTTCCAGCCCGGGGTTAACTATATAACATTGCTTTGCATGACAGTGGGACTCCCAGTAAGTAGCTATTAGCTTTTCATTGTTTAAGTGTAATGGATTGAACAAGAGGGCTTACAAGCTGTTCTTTACCAATGAAGGATAGTGGAGCCTACATGGAGCACAGGTTTGCTGGTCCTCGTGC
Organism: Quercus glauca; assembly: GCA_023736055.1. NCBI lineage: Eukaryota > Viridiplantae > Streptophyta > Magnoliopsida > Fagales > Fagaceae > Quercus > Quercus glauca. The sequence continues at coordinate 58,515,672 of CM043325.1, read as the reverse complement.
TGTAACCGTCTTAGGTTTGAACACTGGAACACTTGATCTGACAGCCAATGGTTGGGGACATAAGGTGTGCCAATGAACCTTAATTGCACTCATTCAAGAAATTTGAAAAAGAATGAGCTTGGTTATAGTAAAATGACTAGCTGACAGGTGATGCAATTGAATTGTTGCGCATTTTGCAGGTTGGCCTACAAGGAGAAAAGCTTCATGTGTACACTCAGGCAGGATCACACAGGGTACAATGGAGCAATGTCGATGAAAAACGACCGGCTCTTACATGGTACAAGGTAATGCTAGGAGAATCACTTTCTATTGACACTCTTGGCATCAAATTCTAAATCATGGTTTTATTCAGCAGTCAGCAATGGGACTACTGCAAATTGGAAATTGCATGTGGTACTTCAAATGCCTAATATACTTTTTTCTTATTGCAGACATATTTTGATGCTCCTGAAGGGCATGACCCAATTGCAATCAGGATGAATGGTATGGGCAAGGGAATGATTTGGGTTAATGGTAAAAGCATTGGCCGTCATTGGATGTCCTACCTCTCTCCTCTTGGAAAGCCTTCTCAATCAGAGTAAGTAGATCTGCTAGTAAATAACACATAGAGGATGATAAAAATCTTATTGAAAAAAGAAATCTTTAACTCAAACTTGCAAAAAAATTTTAGGTACCATATCCCAAGAGCCTTCATAAAGCCAACACAAAATCTCCTTGTTGTATTGGAGGAGGAGGAAGCGAACCCTGAAAAAATTGATATCTTGATTGTCAATAGAGATACAGTCTGTAGCATCATAACTGAGCATCATCCACCTCATGTGAAGTCATGGGAAAGGAAGGACAGCCATATTACACCTGTAGTGGTTGATGCGAAGCCAGCAGCTCATCTCAAGTGTCCAAACAACAGAGATATTGTATCTGTGGAGTTTGCTAGCTTTGGTGATCCTTATGGTACTTGTGGAAGCTTTGTTACGGGCAAATGCCATGCTGCTATTACCAAGGAGATTGTTGAACAGGTAAAATATTGTTACCGACATGTTACCTTGTCACACACACAAAAAAAAAACCTTCAGTGTTTCTTTGGTAACAAATAGAGACGCTAATTGATATGTTGTTTTGGCTTTGGCAGCATTGCTTGGGAAAAACTAGCTGTTCAGTTCCAATGCACCCAGACGTTTTCTTCAAAAACAATGATGCTTGTCCAAGCGTTGAGAAGAAACTTGCTATTGAAGTGAGGTGCGGCCGCAGCAAGAACCATTAGAGAATATCAGACAGAGTCATGAATGTCTGTCATTATGGATTTGAAGTGGGGTTAAAAGCTTGTAACAGTTTCAATGGCAAAGTAGACTAAGAGTTATTGAAATTCAAATTTATTCTTTTTAACAAGTAAATGAGGCTTCTAAGTTCAAGATTATAACCAAATTTTTTGTGTTCTCCATCCATATCTTTACAAGATAAATTAGAATATAGCTCTTCAATTGGAGATGCAAGTTTCTCTTAAGGTTCTCCAAGCAATATTGCCATTGTTTTGAAATGCTCACAACTATTTTTTTAACCTCATGAAAGTATGTACAACCCTCGCAATCTCATGATAAAGAACTTGGAAAGAAGTAGAATGTTTAAGGGCCTATATGGAACCAAAATCAATTAAAAACTACCAAATAAAAAAAAGGACAAAGGCCTAGTAATAAAACAAGGACTCATTGCATACTTTAATTTTCAAGTTCCCAAAATAATATCATTCTAATTTGCCACGAAATTAAGTAAGGTAAACTTGTGTTGGAGAACTTGAAAATCAGTTGAGTGTATGATGAACAAATTCATCAACTTATCTACAAACGGCACTTCTTATTAGAATTGATTCACTTGAAATTGAGATCATTTTCCCTTTGTATTCACACTAGTCACAAACTCACAATGTGTAGGAAAATGAAATTTCATTTTATAAGAATATAATGTAAAATTTGTATGTTAAATAGTGCATAATTAAGAGTGTTTTATATTTTTATAAGTTTTATGTAATGGAACATATAATGTATTTTATATTCAACAACAATACATAGTGATATATATATATATATGTGTGTGTGTGTGAGAAAAACGTACTTTAATAAAAATATTTAAATTACATAATTATAATATTGTTTTATACAAATGGAGAAGAAGAAAAATGTACACTCTCATTTCATGGAACACATGTAACATGTTACATTAAGTTTAAATTTTATATAAGTTTAGAATTGTAACTTTTTTATTTATTTCCAAATATAAGTATAATTTGTATATTATTAAAACTTGAATTTCAAGGTAATCTTTGAATATTTATCATTTTTGTTGCATTTTAGGGCTTTTATCTCTAATTTCTAATGTCTATTTTGTTTGTATTTTTTAGCTTGAAACTAAATAGTTTGTCCCAAATAAAATAAAATATCATATTTTTCAACCCAAAAATTAAGAGATTTTTTTTTTTTTTTTTATCACAAAACTATAAAAGGCAACTTACAAAAAGAATCAATTTAAGGCCCAATTAATCCAAAATAGACCGAAGTGGACTGCATTGACCAAATAAACCGAATTGTACTAAAATAGACCAAAATATACCAAAGTAGACCAAAATGCTACGATAAGAGCACCAACATTAGGTGTGCCAAATGCCAAAATTTGGCATTTGGCACACCAAATACTAAAAAACCTCCCATATTAGATGTTCTAAATGCTAAAAAATTTAGCATTGATGAACAGTATAATTTCATATTTGGAAATGTACGAGCATAAAATCTTATGTGGTAGCTTTCAAAAAAAAAAAATCTTATGTGGTAAACATATTTTGGTGTTTTTTATTCCAATTTCTCTTTCCCATGTCACATCCCAAGTCCTCTCTCCCTTTCTTTCTCTCTACCTCTCTCTTTGTCAGGTGGGGCACAATAAAATATATTTGTTTTGTTAATTTTTTAATATAGATGAGGTTTGTTTTAAATTAATTTAATGTGATGTAGTCTTATAATAGAAGATATGATGTATAGTATATTGCAAAATGGTATGTTAACATAGATAAAATAACTTTTTAATGTGTCAAATACTAAAAGTTTTAGAAGAGTTGATGCTAGCTCTAATGTGGCTAAAAAAGTATAGTAATAATAAATGCCACATTTCAACTTTTAGATATTATATAAATTTGTAATACTTGTATCTAGTAAAATTTGTACTAATTATAGTATCATTAAAATAAATTTAGGAATTTGTTTATTATATTATTGATGTGAAACTAACTAATCATTTCATTTTGTAAATTTTTTAGTTAGTAAGTGATACCAATTAAATGTTCTTTTTACTGTTAAAAAGTTAAATGAAAATATTCAAAAGATGTATTACTTAAAATATCTTAATTTTTAAGTAATATTAATTTAAAAATACTTAAATGACTTCATTTACTAATAGATTTGGACAAAATATTTCAATTAAATTTTTTAGTTATTTACTAATAGATCTTTCAATTGAAATAGATTGAAATACTACGTTAATAAATATAATAAAAATAAATAAATACTACATTTTAACTTTTATATATTATATAGATATGGATGTTTCACAAAAATAAAGAGAGCTTTAAAGTTTTTTTCTTCACAAAAAAAAAAATATATATATATATATATATATATATATATATTCATTAAATCTAAAGAAGCAGAATCCATTGAAATTGCAATTTCCATTAAAGCATAAAGAATTAACATAATATGACAACTGGACTATCTAATAAGAAATACTAAGTTTAGTGCACTTGAGATATCCAATCATCCTCAATCTCCTTTCCACCATAGTTAAAAGAAAACAATTGTGAAAATTTATTTTTTTAAAATGGTGAAACTTGTGTATAATGTATAGTTTCTTCTTTCTTTTTTTTTCTTTTTTTTAATTAATTTATTATTACTTAGGTGCTATAACTTTGGTTCTTTAATCCATGGTCCCATTAACCACCCTCTCCTACCAACTAAAAGAACAACCTCCCCAATTATTTTTATATTAAATTATACTGATATAAATAATTAAAATTTGGCCCCGATATTTCAATTTTGGTCCAAAAGGTCATGAATATAAATAAATAAAGAAGAAGAAGGAGAAGAAATGATTGGTCAATCATTAGCCTATGATGTATGGCCCTTCTAAAAAAATTAAAATAAATAAACAACGATGTGGGGCCGGTTGCCCAAAAAGATAACATAGAATTCATAGGAAATGGGCTTGTGGCCCAACGGCCCAGTCCGAGGACATTCACATATCCGAGGATGGTAAAAGAGAGTTATTTTGAGAGTAGTATAAGACAAAGAGATGTAAGTCGTGTATAGCGGCCCAAATCGCTTCCGAGGACGATATACACCTCTGATACCAAGGTCCGAGGTGGATGTAACTATTTTAGTATTCAAGGTACTTCATCAAGTTGCATATGAGCTAAAATGTGAATATAGAACAAAGGAGGAACCGGAAAAGGTAGCAAATATCTTCTAAAGCTGCTACATCCACATTAAATGCTTCCCAGCTAACTCTCTGACTGCATTAATGTGAAGGTGATACCTGAACAGTAACCAAGCAGCCTTATGGCCACCGAGCAAAAGTTCCAGGAAGTGCTGGATGGGACAGAAAGAAACTTCCAGATTGAAACCTACACGTGTACGGCGAGAACGAAAGAAGAATGCAGTATATAACAGGAAAGTAGGTGACATTGAAGGGGACTTTTTGGAAAAAGAGAGAAAAACAAACATTAGAGTATCCATTAACAGATCCCCTGAAACTTAGCCGAGAAGAGGAGATATTGTTGAAACTAGTTTAAAGCTTCCTTTGTTGCGGAGTGATCATGTCTTCTTCTACTAATTGGAATTAGTTCTTACACCCACTCTCTAGAAATTTTATTGTTTGGGCTTAAACCCATCCCTCTTTTGGGTCCAATCCAATTTGAGTCCCCACAAATGACAACAACAAACTTTTAGCATAAAGTACTGTGAGAGTGCTTTTTTTTCTTCAGCACTATGGCCCAAGGATTCTGGGCCGTGTAAGATGTTTCTTGGTGGACTGGGATTGATTCTCCGCAGCTAAGAGGGCTGTTTTAAGAATCAATTGGTGCACAGAACATATTTTCCATAATACAAATGGTTAGCAAAGAAAAAGAAGCTGGCATATTTGCATTTGAACGACATTTATACAGTAAAGGATTAATGCAAATGACAAAAAATGAAAAGTATATAACACAAGGACAAGCTGAAAATCCTCTAATTAAGTGAGGTATACTTCATTGATTTTATTAAGCTATGGTTGCAATGCTCACTAGGACGTGATGCAAGGTTCAACTAAGCTCATAAGTTACAGATTTTGATAGCTATTGAAGCTTCAAAGTCTTGCAAAATGTGAACTTGTTAAATCCGAGCTCGTTCAACAGTGGCTGCACTGAGGACACCGGGACAGTTCCTCTGTTTTTCTCTTAAATTACAGAGTATTTTTGCATGAGTTTTCTGGGATTTTGGGAAGGCAAAGTTGAATGCCTAAGAACGGTCCGGTTGTTCTTCCAAAAATCCTCCTCCCCTTGTGGCATGGATCCCTTCCTCCTTTTATAGCACAACCTCGGCTTCCCTGGTGAATCCGTGATTCCTCTGTTTTACCCTCTGGAGCTTGTACCATGCCTGGCTGCTTCAGGATCGTGTCGTTTCCTCTTTCTTCATAATTTCTTTGCTTTTGTTCCGACCAAGTGAAAGTCCCTCGGCTCCTTTCCATTTCCGGGTTTCCCCGCTGGCTGGCCTGAGGCTCCCTTTTGGCTTCTTCTTCCCAGCGTCCCAGCCTTTCACAGTGTACTCTTCCTTGTCTTTTCTCCAAATGGTTGAATCAAGTTTTCTGAGTTTTGCATGCTCTGTACCTTCTCTGCTCGTCTGGGTCACAAGGTCCGCATGCCTCTTTTCTTTAATTTCCTTCTGTTATGACCCCCCTGCGCGCCCTAGGATCCCTCTGGGAGGCCCTCTGGGATTCGGCCCAGCTTCTTCCTTTCTCAGTTTGTCCTGGTTCGTTGGTTGGGCTCTTTTTCTCTGGATCCCAGCCCTCTGGGCTTTTTCTTTCTTCTTTCTTCCCTTTCTCTTTTTTTTTTGTGACGGCCCATTATTCCCTTTTTCACTCTTTTCTTCGTGGGCCTATTAGTGGGCTATCTAATTTCTTTCTTTTTTGAACCTCAACATTTAGCCCCCCGAGCTCATGGGTTGCCCGCAGCCCATGCGTGAGTTCTTTTGCAGGATCTCTTCTTGTTTTTTTTTTGATTTTTGCCATGGAGATCCTGATCTTCTACTCTCTCCTTTTCTCTTTTTTTTTTTTGCGTGACTTTTCCCCTTTTTGTGGTACGTGGCAGTTGGGTTGAAATAAAACTCCCACCACCTACTTTTACGTTTCCCATACACTCATCAATAACTGCTGATAACCTCCCTTTTAAATTTAATTCCTGGCAACTGGCGCGTCTTTCCATACATTGTCTTCTTTAACTGTTCTTATTCTTTTCCTTCTAGCGTTTTCTCATTACTTTTCTTCCTGAGTTCTCTGTTACCAACTTCTTTTTTCGATCAGCATCGTTGCCATCTTCTTTCTTTTTCTTTCTCCAGATACTCATTGCTCCAATGGCTTCTTCTTCTTCTCGAAAAAGGAAGGAACGTACTCCCAGTCCTTTTGAAGGCGAGGGCTCCTCTAGTTCTGCACAGGATGAGTCCGTCACTGTGCGTTCTGCTTTCCCCTTGCGAGACCCTTGGTATACTCCTAGCTTATTCTTTCCTCGAGTGTCTCATGGCGAGACTCCTCCATCCCCGCACTCCTGGGTTTTCTCTGGTCAAGCAGGTTTTGTTGGCTCTGCACAAGTTCCAGACCCTAGGGAGATTTTTGATCTCCAAATCAGGCGAGGACTTCGGGAAGCGGTTCCAATCTTCTTTGATTTTGTTGCTGGGAAGATTCAGGGCTGGCCCATTTGGGTGGATAATGAGCTTTCCGATAAAGAGTTTGTGGGTCGCTTGGAGCATGCCGGCGTCCTGAAGGCGGTGGCTATTTCCAGAAACCTTGAGGGTTTCAGAGATGCCAAAGGGCTTAGGCATTTGGTGCGCCGCTGGTGTCCTGCTCTGCACACCTTTTGTTTTTCTGTTGGTGAATTGACTGTTACCTTGGAGGATGTAGTCAACAATTTTCTCCTTCCTGTGCTTGGGGATGAAAACCCCTTTGATATCAAGCTTTCCGACGAGGATCTCAGAGTGGAGGAGAAGTTATTTGCTCATTTTGGTGGGCGTACTGCTTCCTCTGGTGGGAAACCGGCCAGGATGGGCAGATGGGTTATGACTCTTTCGCGCGAGAAGGATAAGGAAGTCAGGCGCGCTGGGTTCCTTGCATTCTGGCTTAGCAAATTCCTGTTCAGCGAGTACCCTGGGTATGGAATTAAGTCCGCTCTTTTTCCCTTGGCTATTAAGTTGGCTCAAGGCGCTCAATATCCTTTAGCCCCCATGTTTTTGGGCCACGTTTACTCTCAGCTGGATCAACTGCATGGAGATGAGGCAGAGGGTGATTCCTGTTATGTTATCACTTCTTCGCTTCACTGCGCTATTCTCCAGGTATTTATGTGGGATCGTTCTTCGGTTACTTTGGCAAAGTGTAGGAATTTAAAATTTGTGAAAGATAAGTTTTTGGGTTCCCCTGATGTGGTAAAAGGGCTTTGTGGCAGCTCTACTGACAGCCATCCTATTATTTTCCGTTGGTTGAGCCTAAAAGGTGGCAACCTTAATTTGGTTGAGTTGTTTGATCAGGCGGGCCATTTGAATTGGCGCTCCCCTCGGGAGTTTGGCCCAGGTTTTGTTTGCGATTCTGTGTTATCTCCTTTTCTGACTTCTACAGGAAATACCTTTGATTTGCGTAGTGGTGATGAAGGTAGTTTAGCTTATTTAGCCTGCATTAGTCCTTCTTGGCTTCCTGTGCTTTCCTCTACTGGCCCACGGTACACCCATTACTCGGCGCATCGAGTACTTCGGCAGTTCGGTTTCGATCAGGATGTTCCCCCGGTGTTTAATGATATAGTTCCTTCTCTTCCCTCCTTGGACCCCTTCATGAGACTTCAGGCCTTTTCTTATTGGTCTCGACGGAGCCCTCAGTTTGTTGTGCCTAACTCTCAGAGAGGAGTCTTTGCCTCTAATGGCTATGCTGGTTATTGGAGAAGGGTTCAGAAATCCTTTGCTGATTATGCTGGCTTTGAGACGATTGGGAGAGTGCCTAATCCTGACATTTCTTCTGCCCCAACATCCAACAGGCGCCTGTCCCTGCCTACTGCTGGTATTGTTTCTGCTGCTGTGAGCAGCAAGACTGGTTTTGCAGAATGGCATGCTTCCAGAGAAGGCTGGGTGACTTATGCGCAGGACTTCCCAGAGAACTGGCTGGGGTGTGACCTTGTTGTTGGTGCTTCCGCTGGGGTGCCAATTAAGAAAGGAGCAGTGGAAGCCATAAGTCCCAGCGCCCCCACAGGCGTGAGTAAAGGAAAAGCAATCAAACAGGAGAAGTTGAAGGAAGCCGAGGCTGAAGAGAGTGCAGAGGTGGTTGGCCCTAAGCCAAAGAAGAAGAAAGCTGGAAAATCTCGGAGACAGTTGGTACTCGCTGAGGAGAAGGAAGTGGAGCAACCTTTGGCCATAAAGGGCCGTGTGAAGACTAAGGTAGAGTCTTCTTCTTCCCCAGCTCCTGTGAATCCTTCAGTTCATGGTTCCTTGGGACCCTCTGGACGTACCCGTAGTAGACAACAGAGACTCGGAGACCCTGTTGAAAAAGAAAGAAGGGCAAGGCCTCTTTCCTCCTTTGCTCCTTTGTGGTTTTGCTGTTTTTTTTTTTTTGAACTAATGAGTAAAACCCCGCCTTTTTTGTGTGTGTAGTCCAAACGTAAGCTGGATCCCAGGAAGGGTAAGAGTCAGTCTTCTGGTGAAGATGTGGTATGTTTTCCTTATCTGTGTCTTTTGCTGCTTCCTTTATATTCATTTCACAAGTGTCATTTACTGGTGCTGTCCTTTTGCTCATTCCCCTCCTCTTTTTTTTTAGGTTGAGGTTCCTCCCCCTGTGGTTGGTGAGACTTTGGAGGAGGAGATGGCTGAGGCTGCATCTCTGGGTAAAGAAGAAGAGGCCCCCATTGGAGGCATAATTGAGGAAACCGGGCAACCAACGCAGGATGTCCAGGCTGCCCAAGATCCTGAGGCCCCCAAGCTCCCCGCGTCCCCAGGTTCTCACTTTGAGCAGATTCCCAGCCCTATCAGGACCGTGCTGCCTCAGACTGGGTTAAGTACAGGGACCTTGGGAGGCGTATCATTATCCGGGCAAACAGGTGAGCCTTTATTTTCCTTTATATATAGCCTTTTATCTTTATCTCTTTTGCATCTTTTCTTTCTCTCCCCCCCCCCACTTTTTTTTTTTTAAGTTGTTCTCCTTTCCAGGGCAAGCCACTGCGAGATCTGCCTCTGGTGCTGCTGCTTCTTTGGAATCAGAGGATTCTGAAGGTGGGGTGTTGGCTGTCTTTACTGCATTGCTTCTTTCTTCTTCCCTCGTCCCCACTTTTTGTGTTTGTTTTCCCTTCTTTTTTTTTGTTATGGCGAAGCCCCCTGTGTCTCTGCCTTCTTTTAGCTGTTTTGCTGGGGCTTCCTCACCTTTTCTTCAACTTGCTCTATGTTCTTTTCCAGAATCTTTCAAGAAATCAGGGGAGGAAGAGGAGGAAATTTCACCTCAAGGGGCTAATACTGGTTTTTCCTTTATCACTATTTTGTTCCCCCTTTCCCCCCTTTTTTTTTTTGTTTTCTTCTAGAAGCTAACCCCCCCCCCCCCCTTTTTTGCAGGGGTTGATATCAAGGACCCCAAAATCGTGACTTCTGAGGGAGGTGTAGGGTCTGCTCAAGCTGCTGCTCCTCATGCTGCTCAGGAGGTTGAAGGCCCCTTTGGGCCCCCCGGTGATGATGCAGCAAAGGGGAAGGCCCCAGAGGTGGTTGTTTTAGACCCTGCTTCAAGGCTTCCCATTTTTTTGGCTCGTTTTGATCTCCTGGAATTCAACAGCCTTCCTGCCAGTCATTTCTGCCGCTTGGGATCCTCCTATGGTAACTTTTTGCGCTTCTCCGTGCCTATGGAAGGTCTGCCATTGCTAGAAGGGCTGCATAAAAGTCATGGGGACTTTACTCTTGGTTTCAGAGGAGGAGTATTCTTGGGGAACATTCTGCTGGAGCTGCTGTGTGCCGTGTTGATTTCTATGAGAGATTCCTCACTGGAGTCTCTTTCTGAGGAGAAGCTCTTGGAATGGAGGGGAGTTGTTCAGGATCTTTTGGAGGCCAAGTTTAGCTTATCCTTTTTGTTGGAGTACCTGCGATCACTAGCCCAAGCGCTCTTCCAGAGGCAAGCTTCTGAGAGTATTGATGCTGAGATTGCTGCTGCTGAGGAAGCTCTGGCCCGTGCTCACAAGACTTTGCAAGATCTGAAAGTCAAAAGGCAGAGGGTTCTTTCTTCGGCTGCATTTGCTCTTCCTTTGAGTGGCTCTTTGTTGGCTGGCCTCCTTACTTAGCTTTTCCTTCTTTTCTTTTTTTTTTTTTAACTGTCTGGATGGACAAATTTGGGATTGTATAATTTTTTTTTTATTTTGGTTGAACAATGTTTCTGTTTGTTTTTTTTTTTGTTTAGATCTGCATTTGTGCTTTGAGACTACTCCTATGTGCTTGTGCTTTAGTATAGCTCTGTTTCTAATCTTCTTCAAGTGGCATGTGGACCTTCTTTTCTTGTCTTCTCTCCTTTTTTTTTGCTGAGTCCTAGCCTGTGATCCCCACAAGAATTTTTGTTGCAGGTTCCCACTAGGTACCCATTCTTTTCCTTCCTGGTCGCGCAAGTACTGAACTGGGTACGCTTGACAACATATTGCTGTACTCTCTTTTTTTTTGTCCCAGCTCATGAACTTGGCAGGTTTCTTTTATATCAAGTACTGGGCTAGGTATCTTCAGTTTATGCTTGAGATCCTAGACCATGTATTTGAGATTTAATTGCTTTGCAGCTATCTGTGGGGTGATCCTGGGTTATGTATCGAAAGATTTCCCCAGGTATCCCCTTCTTTTGTTGCACAAGTACTGAGCTGGGTACATTTGGTAATGTATTCTTACTTGTCCCAGTTCATGAATCTTGGCGAGTTTTTTTTTTGCATTAAGTACTGGGCTAGGTACTCTCAGCTCATGCTTGAGGTCCTAGGCCCTGTATTTAATTTCAACTAATTGCAATCATCCATGGTTATGTGTCCTCCCCTGATTTTGTCCATGTTAGGAATTTTGTGATACTTAGATTTTAATAACTGAAAAAGCAAAAGCAGAAACTTTATTGAATCATAAATGTCATTTAGGGAATACAGCAAATCTAACCAAGATAGTAAGGATCCCAGAATGTCCTTCTACCTTTAGTTTGTTTTTTTTTTTTGAACAGAACTACTCAAATAATAGCATATATGAAGGAAAGAAAAAAAAAAAGAAAAGGAACACTTAGCAGGTTGGAGCAATTTTTGTCAGCAGGAGCCCAGGGTGCTGAGGCCTTTCCTCTCTCATGCGTAGTATTGTTTCAGCCACTTCCCATTTATGGGTTCTGTCAGGATTGTTCCATCTTCCTTCGTGAGGTAGTAGTACCCACTATCATGGGCCTCCCTGATGACGTAGGGTCCTTCCCACTTTGGGGCAAATTTGGAGGGTCCTGGTAGGTTTCTTCTCACATGTTCTGTTGTCCTTAGTACCAACTGCCCTTTGGTGAAGGTCCTCGGGCGTACTGCTTGTGCATATGCTCTTGTCATCCTTTGCTGGTACCTCTGGCTTCTTCTTTTGGCCAGCTCTCTTTCTTCCTCTATCCCTTCCAGGTCTGCTAGCCTCCTCTCATTGTTTGTGTCCTCGGCGTCCTCCTGACTTTCCTCAAGTACTACTCTTGGTGTGGGGACGATTAGTTCCACTGGGCTGATGGCTTCTGTCCCATAGACCAGGGAAAAAGGTGAAAATCCCGTGGCTGTTTTCACAGAGCTCCTACACGCCCAAAGTACATCTGCCAGGTGGTCATTCCATTTTCCTCCATATTCTTGCTTCATTTTCTTAAGGATTTTCAAGATCACCCTGTTAGTGGCCTCTGCCTGGCCATTCCCTTGTGGGTAGTATGGTGTAGACCTTCCGTGCTTGATGTAGTAAGCTTCTGTTAGCCCCTTCATGTCTTTATTTATGAAGGGGGTTCCGTTGTCACTGATCAACCTTCTGGGGATCCCAAACCTTGTAATGATATGGCCTCGAATGAAGTTTGCTACAGCTGCTCCAGTGGCTTTCTTCAAGGGGATGGCCTCTACCCATTTCGTAAAATACTCAGTGGCTGCCAAGATCCATATGTAACCACTGGATGGAGGATTTATAGGCCCTATGAGATCAAGCCCCCAAGTGTGGAAAGGCCATGGGGTTGTCATGTCTTGCAACGTATTTGGGTGAGTATGGATTGCATCTCCAAGGACTTGGCATGCGTGGCAGGTTTTAACTACCTCTTCGGAGTCCCTTTTCATCGTTGGCCAGTAGTATCCCAGTAGTAGTAACTGTTTATAGAGCCTTCTTTTTCCTGGGTGACTTCCACAATCACCAGAATGGACTTCCCTGACCACCTCCCTGGCTTCCCTTGGTCCCAGGCATCTTAAGGGATCTCCACTGTATCCCCTTTTGAATAGGATCTTGTCCTGTAAGAAGTACCTGACCGCGAGCTTCTTGAGCTGGTGGGCCAGCGTCCTGTCAGTTGGCAGGATCCCTTGAGCCAAGTATTCCATAAAAGGGGTCCTCCAGTCTTCTGTAACAAATACAGCATAGCTTTCTCCCCTGTCTATCGAAGGTTGGCATTCTTGGCATTTTTCCTGTATAGTTGATGCTTCTTTGCTCATGTCTGGCCAGTAGTACCCCATGCGTTGCATCCTCCTGTATAGACTGATCTTTTCCGAGGTCCCGCAGACTTGGGTATGCAGTTCTTCCAACCTCAGCTTTCCCTCTTTCTCATTGATACATCTGGATAGGATTCCTCCAGGCAGTCTTCTGTATAGTTCTCCTTCTATCAGAGTGTAGTCTCTCAGCTCCTTGACATTCCCTCCAGACCCTGTTTCTTCCATTTTTTCTTTCACTTCGCTCCTCCAGTCCCATTGCTTGGACTCTTCGGGGGATGTTTGTTGGAGGATTTTTAAGATGGAATGCTCCTGCCTTCCTATTCTGACTAGGGTGTCTTTTCCCTTGAATGGTACTTGGGATCCCAGGGTGGCAAGCGCATCTGCAAATCTGTTTTCACTTCTCTGCGTGTACTCTATGCTAAAAGTCAGGAATTCCTGCTCCAGCCTTTGTGCCCATGTCCTGTAGGCTGCCAAACTTTGTTCCCTTAATGCAAAGTCACCTTTCACCTGGGATACCACGAGATTGGAATCTCCCAATACTCTCATGTGTTTCACCCCAATACTTAGTGCTATAGTTAGCCCGGTTAGATACGCCTCGTACTCAGCTGCATTATTGGAGCAGGAGAAACCAAGTTTGAAGGATAGAGGTAGGGTGTCTCCGTTTTCACAACTTAGTACAATTCCTACCCCATTTGAAGTTGCTGTAGCTGACCCATCAAACCTCATTGTCCATTTCTTCCCTGGGATTTCTGCTACTGCCACTTCACCTGGGATCTCTTCGCTTAGTGGGCTTTCCTCCTTCCCCGGGAATTGTGCCAGGAGGTCAGCTATGGCTTGACTTTTGACGGCCTTGGGGGTCCTTAGGCCTATGTCGTATTGAGAAAGCAGGACCAGCCATTGTGCTATTCTCCCTGTTAGGAGGGGTTGATGCAGGAGTGCTTTTATGGGATGTGATTTAGTTACCAGCAGGATCTGGTGGGCTGAGAAATACCTCTTCAGCCTCTGAGATGCGTAAATGACCACTAGGCAAGCCTTTTCTATCCTGGGATATCTGGTTTCGGCATCCTTGAGTGTTCTGCTCACATAGTAAACAGGTTGCTCGTTTCCACCGTCATCCTCTTGGGCCAGCAGGGCTCCTATTGCTTGGGCACTTGATGCCAAATACAACAGCAAGGGTCGCCCACGTACTGGTGCCTGGAGAGTGGGCAGATGATTCATGATCTGTTGGACCCTTTGGAAGGCTTCCTGCTGCTCTGTTCCCCAGGTAAACTCAGTTCCCTTTTTCAACAGTTTGGATAACCCCCCTGTGACCGAGGCCAGTCCTGGCACGAATCTCCTGATGTAGGAAACCCTTCCCAGGAAGCTTTTGAGCTCCCTTACTGTCGTTGGTCTTCTCATAGTAGCAATGGCTGCAGCTTTGACTGGGTCTACACTTATGCCTCTGTGATGCACCAGGAACCCGAGAAACTTTCCTGCAGATACCCCAAAGGCGCATTTCATGGGGTTCATGCGCAGCTTGTATTCTCTGCATCTTTTGAAAACCCGTTCAAGTATCTGAAGGTGCCCTGTCCTAGTTTTTGATTTGACCACAATATCATCTACATAATCCTCCATTTCCTCATGCATCATATCATGGAAGATGGCTGTCATGGTTCGCTGGTATGTGGCTCCTGCATTTTTAAGACCAAAGGGCATCACAGTATAATAAAAATTTCCGATCGGTGTCCTGAATGCTGTTTTCTCGGCATCCTTGGCAGCCATGCGAATCTGGTTGTATCCACTATACCCATCCATGAATGAGAACATGGAGCTTCCTGCAGCTGAGTCCACGAGGAGGTCAATATTAGGCAGGGGGAACTCATCTTTTGGACATGCTTTATTCAAGTTGCGGAAATCTACACAGCAACGGATCTGGCCATTCTTTTTCTTCACAGGTACTATGTTAGAAAGCCATCTGGGGTGCTGGATGGGCTTGATAAAGCCAGCTGCTAGTAGCTTCTTGACCTCTTGAGTTATCTGGGCTTCTATATCAGTGTGAAAGACCCGAGCTGGTTGGATCACTGGTTTAACTCCTGGGTCCACATTGAGGGCATGGACCACTAATCCAGGATCCAGACCAGGCATCTCATCATAGGTCCACGCAAACACATCTGCGTATTCCTTGAGCAAAGCCAGTAGTGGCCCCCTTTCTTGTGTTGTCAAACGACTACTGATGAATACAGGCTTCTGGGGTCCCAGTCCAGCTCCCAAGTTTACTTCCTGCAATTCTTCCTCAGGCTGGATTTGTGTCTCTTTGACTGGTTCCTCTTGGACTTCCTCCTGGGCCATCATACATTCTGGTGGTCCGGGACCTTCCTGCACGATGCGCTCAGGTCCCGCGCACCTTCACAAACGATATATTAATCTTCCCCCTGGCTCTCGTACTACTACACACTCCCGGGATCCTGAGGCGCTGGGCTCCTTCTTTTGCCTTTTTCTCTTCAGGAGGTCCCTCAAGTCGTGGGTATCTCCTCCCTCTTCTCTTTCCAAGATGGGTGTTCCTGGGGTCCCTGGCATGGGACTTTCATCATCTGCTCCCAACTCATCATAAAACATTGTTTCTACAAAGTTTACTTCTCCTTGGTTGAAAGGGTTGTGGTTGGCAGGGATCCTTACAGGCCTCCCATTCAACCTCCCCTTAACGCACTGATGGTACGTGGATGGTATAAGGCGGTGTTTATGGAGCCATGGCCGTCCCAGGAGTATGTGGTAAGATACTTCTGAATTGATTACATGAAATCTGGTTAAGGCCACTATTGGCCCCACCCTTAGGGCTAGCTGTATATAGCCTTCGGTTGATTCTGCTGATCCTCCAAATCCGGTTATCTCCATGGGAGCCCCCAGGATCCTCCTTCCAGCCAGGCCCACAGCTTCCAAGGTGCTCAGGGCTATGAGGTTGAGTGATGCCCCTGTGTCTACAAGTGCTCTTCTGATTTGGACACCATTTATGGTGGCCATTAGGTAGAGAGGTCTACGGTGGTCTGGGTGCTCAACCTCCATGTCTTCATCAGTGAAGGTTATGGCATTTGTTGTCTCTAGGAAAGCTCGGCTGGCATGAGATTCTGCTGTGAAACATTCCATTCCTGACTCTGCTGCTATAGTCATGAGGGATTCCGTGGCCACCCTTCTTGCTTCTGGTCCAAATCCCAGCTGATTGAATAATGACCTGAACTTGGGATTCTTTTGGAGGGTCCTGACTGTGTTTGGGTGGAAGGATCCTCCCGACTCTTCTGCTTCTGCCGAGTTCCCATGGATCACCACAGCTACTACCCCCTTTCCTTTATGGTTAGGCAGGGGGTTTCTTTGTACTTCTGGCTCCTTCTGGGTGAGTTCCAGGGTTCCTTCTCTTAGCTTCCTGTGGAAAAGCCTGCGGAGGGTCCAGCAATCCTTGGTGGAATGCTTAACGTAATTGTGAATCCTGCAAAACAAAGGATTTTTCCTTTCTTCTTCGGTGGGTGGCCTGGACACAGTGAATGGCCTGATCACTCCATCCCCGATCCATTTGTCCAGGACGTGGTTTAATTCTTCTACGGTACATGGGATCACTGGTGGTTCCTCGAACATCTTTCCATCGGGCCTCTTTCTTTTTTCTCCCACTGATGCTGTCATGGCTTGGGATGCTGGTGCCCTCTTCGCCCTCATAGTTTGTGCTGTCCTCCTTGTTCTCTGCAACAGGTCAGCGAACTGTGTGATACATAAGTTTTCGAGGTTGAGCCTGTAATCGAAAAGCATGTTAGAGATGCAAGTCTCCACGAGCTCCTTTTCTTCATGGTCCCCATAACAGTCTAGGGACACATCTTCAAATCTTTTGATGAACTGGACAGGATCCTCTCCAGGTCTCTGTCTCACCATCTGAAGGCTTTGGAAAGTGACCTTGTCCTCACCGGGGTAATATTTTGCACAAAATCTTTCCATCATTTCGTCCCAGGTCTTAATAGACCCAGGCCTCAGTGTAGTGTACCAAGTGTATGCTCTGTCCACCAGGGACTTAGCAAATTCTCTTAGGCACAGCTCTCGGTCTCCTGCGTAGGGGCCCATAGTGTGGACGAACCTACTCACGTGTTCTACTGCACTTCCATTTCTTCCATCAAAAGGATGGAACTTTGGTGGCTCATATCCCTTGGGGTATGGCTTGCCGAGGAGTTCCAGTGGGAATGGGGGATCCCGAGAAAATTGTTTGGGGGTCCTGGAAAGTTTTTCCCTTTCTTGATCCAGGAGGGCACTGACATCTGCCATTGTCAGATATTGGGGGTTAGTTCCTCCTCCCACTGCTGATCCTCCCTCTGGCTGGGTTCTGTCTTGGTTGCCCACATGGGGGGCATTGTCCCTGACTTCTTGCGTCTTACTTTCTTTGAGCAAGTGAACTTCTTGTTGCAACTCTTTCAATATCGCGGTCATTTGAGCCATAGGGTCTAGCTCTTGGCCTGCATTCCTCTGTTCTGACACGACCTCGTGCTCTGTTAGGGGCACCTCGCCTCTTTGTCTGGAGGCTACTTCATTTTCTCCCACAGGCTCAGAGGCCGTGGGTGGCATGTTTGCACCTTTACTGTTCCTTTGTCTTGGAGGCATGTTCTGCGAAGGGATTGCTTCTTCCCTTTTCTTTACCCAGTCCCCAGTGGAGTCGCCAAAATGTGAGAGTGCTTTTTTTTCTTCAGCACTATGGCCCAAGGATTCTGGGCCGTGTAAGATGTTTCTTGGTGGACTGGGATTGATTCTCCGCAGCTAAGAGGGCTGTTTTAAGAATCAATTGGTGCACAGAACATATTTTCCATAATACAAATGGTTAGCAAAGAAAAAGAAGCTGGCATATTTGCATTTGAACGACATTTATACAGTAAAGGATTAATGCAAATGACAAAAAATGAAAAGTATATAACACAAGGACAAGCTGAAAATCCTCTAATTAAGTGAGGTATACTTCATTGATTTTATTAAGCTATGGTTGCAATGCTCACTAGGACGTGATGCAAGGTTCAACTAAGCTCATAAGTTACAGATTTTGATAGCTATTGAAGCTTCAAAGTCTTGCAAAATGTGAACTTGTTAAATCCGAGCTCGTTCAACAGTGGCTGCACTGAGGACACCGGGACAGTTCCTCTGTTTTTCTCTTAAATTACAGAGTATTTTTGCATGAGTTTTCTGGGATTTTGGGAAGGCAAAGTTGAATGCCTAAGAACGGTCCGGTTGTTCTTCCAAAAATCCTCCTCCCCTTGTGGCATGGATCCCTTCCTCCTTTTATAGCACAACCTCGGCTTCCCTGGTGAATCCGTGATTCCTCTGTTTTACCCTCTGGAGCTTGTACCATGCCTGGCTGCTTCAGGATCGTGTCGTTTCCTCTTTCTTCATAATTTCTTTGCTTTTGTTCCGACCAAGTGAAAGTCCCTCGGCTCCTTTCCATTTCCGGGTTTCCCCGCTGGCTGGCCTGAGGCTCCCTTTTGGCTTCTTCTTCCCAGCGTCCCAGCCTTTCACAGTGTACTCTTCCTTGTCTTTTCTCCAAATGGTTGAATCAAGTTTTCTGAGTTTTGCATGCTCTGTACCTTCTCTGCTCGTCTGGGTCACAAGGTCCGCATGCCTCTTTTCTTTAATTTCCTTCTGTTATGACCCCCCTGCGCGCCCTAGGATCCCTCTGGGAGGCCCTCTGGGATTCGGCCCAGCTTCTTCCTTTCTCAGTTTGTCCTGGTTCGTTGGTTGGGCTCTTTTTCTCTGGATCCCAGCCCTCTGGGCTTTTTCTTTCTTCTTTCTTCCCTTTCTCTTTTTTTTTTGTGACGGCCCATTATTCCCTTTTTCACTCTTTTCTTCGTGGGCCTATTAGTGGGCTATCTAATTTCTTTCTTTTTTGAACCTCAACAAGTACTTTTATAAATTGTTTTCTGCAGCCTTTGTGTTTTATACCAATAAAATTCTTTTATAAACAAAAAAATATTTTTCCTAATTTGCAAAATTAAGGGTAAATTAAGAAATTAAGGGTTAAGGGTTCTCAAATTTTATATATTAAAAAATAGATAGTTTTATTTATTTTAGATATATATTAGTTTTTCTTACATTATTTTTAATTGAATTGTGTCAATGGTTGGTAAGACTAGGTTTCATAACACAAAAAGAATAAGATTTCCTAAAGGACTTGTACATTTAAAGAAAAATAATTTAGAAATTTAACAAAATCAATTATAGATAATTTCCGAGATTTAAAAGCAAACGAAGTTACATTTTAATAAATGATTGGTTTGAAATGTATTCACAAATAATTATTTCACATTTTTTTAATATTTTGTTGATACTAAATCTTCCTAATTTATCCCAAGACTTAATATTTATTTGATCTAACAACCAGAAACTAAAACTAACAGATCAATTGGGCATTCAGGTTGATTCAATTCCCATTTCTTATGGATAGGTTATCCTTCTTGTGGTTTTGGATTTCACGAGGAGAACCAGAAATACAGTGATTTTTTTAATATGGTCAAGTCTGTATGCTAGTTTTTGTGGTACAATCTGGAAACTCTTTAGAAGTTAAATAAAAAAAATAAAAAATAAAAAATAAAAACTCATCAAACCATCATGTCTACGACTCAAAGGAAATTTATGGAGATACCAAAATTCAAAGGTGGAGACCCTTTTTCATGGCTTTTTAAGGTCTACAAATTCTCACTTTTAACAACACACCATCACATGATATGGTTTCCATTGCCTCTTATCACATGGAAGGAGAGGCAAATTATTGGTTTCAAACCTTAGAGGCAACGGGATTATGCACAGATTGGGTGGAGTTCAAATGCACCCATCAAGATCGATTTCAAAAACCAATCAATGAAGTATCAATGGAGGCTCCTATGGAAAAATCATTCGAAAATCTTGTCCAACCCGTTCAAGAATCAAATATTTAAGAACCAACAATTCAAGTGTTGGTGATCAAAGAACCACGAACAATTCAAGAAGGTAATACGTTGGAGGGAGCACTTGCAAAAAAATCACGTTTGAAGATCAAAGGATTAGTGAAGTGGAAAAGATAAATCAAAGAGATCTTTTTGTGAGATCTTTTCGTGATTTCGAATAAGCCTAGTCTAATTTTACACATTGAATTTGTCATTTCCGATGAGTTCAAGGATGTGAAAATCAAGACCTTTCTGTTCACACAAATGATTAAAGAATTGGTGCAAGTGTCCATGGTTCTAATTCATATCCTTCAACTCTTTAAGATTCGAGGTCGAGTTTTCTCCAATTGGGGAAGAAGGATATGGTGTGAGCAAACATCTATTTTCATGTTTTGGAAACTTGAGGACAAGATTCAATTTGAAGGGGAAGAGAATGTTATAACCTAGGTGTTGGATAAATTATTTGAATTAGTTTAGTGATAGAATAAGTCTTCCTAGATAGATTAGTATTGTTATTTGTTTGTAATTAATTTAATTCCTATGTTTTAGGATGGGATTAGTTCCTATGTTTTAGGATTTGTTGATAAGGTTATCTCATCCTTGGATATGTATGTACCATTGTTATTAAATTTGTTCCGTTCCAGCCGGAATGGCCAGAATTTTTCGTATTGGAATGCAGTCCGGAACGGTAATACCACCCATTCCACCTTGGGTCCAATTCCGGCCAATTTTAAGTCATTCCAGCCATTCCGGTCAATTTCGCCCAAAATGTAAATTTCAGCCGGTAGCAGTTTTTAGCCAAAAAAAAAAAAAAAAAAACCTTAAACTAACAAACCCATCAGCACAGCTTGTTTCCACCTAACACTGATCGCCTGAAGAAGTTCAAATCATATCTGCTACGAAGCTACCAAATGATTTGGAAAAAAAAAAAAAAAAAAGGAAGAAGAAGAGAACATAAATTTAGAGCAGTTGTAGAGGAAGCTCAAATTTTAGCTACGTTTGAAACTTTCTTCTTCAGTCCTGCACTTAAACTTTTGGTCTGGGTCTCTGAAACTTTCCAAGAAGCACTTCTGTAAGTAACTGATTGGAATATGAAATGAAGATGAAAGAGTGGAGGAGAATGTATAAGAGGGTGATGGAGAGGGCTTAGGTGAATAGGTGAAAGGGGGCTTCCTAGAAGGTTCCTAGTTTATAAATATCCATGTTTGTTTATTTACAAAAATACCCAAATTTGAATTTTAAAATAATTAATCTAATCACTTTATTATTATAGTAGTATTTATTTTAAAACACTATATTACATTCATTAAATGATGATATTATATTTATAAAATTTGGCTTAAGAATAGCAATGACTAATAACATTTTTTTTTATTAATTATATCTATATATATATATATATATATATATATATATAAAGTGGTAATTCTGAAACAGTCTAAAACGATACACCGAAATAGACCGGTACCAAAATATTCTTTTCCAATAGACAAACCGAAACGGGCACCGAAACAGTATTCATAACATTGGTATGTACGTAATGTCTATTTCCTCTCTCAAGTTCAAGAGATTGGTCATCTCGAATTGAGATAACTAGCCAAATGGTTAGTCTCTTGGAAGGATGGCTCAAGGTTCTCTGTTAATTGTGTGCATTTTCATTTTGCACGAACAGATTCACCAAGTGCAATCCCCTTCAGTAATCTCAAAGATGAAAGGTGCATTGTAAAGAGTCGATTATGATTGTTTTTTGTTGAAAGGATTGGCAGGCAAGTTTGGAAATTAACATCTAAGCCTAACTCCTATTCAAGGGACTCGATGAAAAATTATGCATTTTTATGTTTTGGTAGAAATTTTGTTTGGTAAGCTAACCTCCACCATTACCTGAAATTGGATGTACGAGCATTCACACCAAAGACCGAAAAACTATCTACAGCCCATGTGCTATATCTATTTTTTTTTTTAACAATTTGCTATAGTTTTTTTTTTTTCC
Source organism: Quercus glauca (assembly GCA_023736055.1). Lineage (NCBI taxonomy): Eukaryota > Viridiplantae > Streptophyta > Magnoliopsida > Fagales > Fagaceae > Quercus > Quercus glauca. The sequence goes on along the minus strand of CM043325.1, from coordinate 58,493,834 downwards.
TCTCTCTTCCTTCAATCACTCTCCTCTCTGTCTCTCGGCTCTCTCTCCTTGTAGATCATGGTTCACAGTGGTAGTTCATTGTTCACAAAGGTGCTTCCAATCTAGTTTCAGTGGCGGTGGCCCAATCTGGTTCTCGGTGGTTGGGTTCCGTGGGTGGAGTTGGGTTTGCTAGCAGTGGTTGGTGAACAAGTGAACAACGGTCGTGGATGGTGCTTGGTGTGTTCCAATTTACTTGTGGTGGCTGGTTATTTTTTCCTTTACTTGTGGTGCTAGCTTGGTGTGTTCCAATCTACTGTTGAGTTGTGGTGGCTGGTTATTTTTTCCTTCACTTGTGGTGCTAGCTGGCGATGATGTGGGTTTGCTAGGTTGAGAAGAGAGAGGTGTGGTTTGCTAAGTTGCTTTGCTTTAGAGAAGAGAGAGGCGGAATGGAAGATAGAGAAAGAGCGTGAAATTAATAAATAAATAAAGAGAAGTAAAAAATAAGAGATGAGATATAAGGTGGGTTGTAAAATGTTATGCTGAAATAGATAAAAATAGTCTTTTTAGTTGCTAAAAATTATAAGAGACCAGATTTGAATTCCAACCCAGAAAAGAATGAACAACCCCAGATTCCAATTGGCAAAAATACAAAACAAACAAAGGCACCAACTGCAACACAAAATAACCACCAGCTACATTTCATGATCCATACACCACTTCTTTCCCTCAGATTTTACAATTATCAACTTGGATCTCACGATGCATAAATTATTATTGTAGAAGCAAAATGAAGACTCATAAACATAAGCCTCGAGATCATTTCAGAACCGAATAACCTCTGAAGTCACTCGTACGCTTAAAAAAAAAAAACAAAAACGAGGGACCCGAAAATTTTGTTTTCTTTGGCTACGAGAAGGATTTAACTAAATAGAGCTTATAAGCCAAGTCCCAAACTGACCTTCGAAGTACTTTACCATCTACATATCTTATGCACTTCTAGACTCATATCTTTACTTGGTCTTTATATATTTTTTTAAAGTAAAGTAAAGGTCCATTCTTAGTTACTTCCAGCATGCATTATTTCCAAATACCAGACCTCAGTATTCTATTGTTTTCTAGCACTAATGACTCACCAGGTTGATATAGCGGCGTCTAGACCAAGATAGTAATAACATGTATAGTGAAATGGCTAATTGTATTAAGAGTGGCTAAAGAAGTTACTTGGAGAATCTAAAAGATGCAAGTGACCAAGGAAAGAGACTTCTTAACTACATTTTGGCCTGACAACAATAGGTTTCTATACAAGCCATCAAAACACTCACCTCAGCAGCCGCTGCAGCACTTCAGAAGAAAATGACATCCTAATTCCTAATTGTAATCCCTTCAAAAAACCAACCCACTTGGAATTAATCATTTTTTTTTTCAATGATTTTTGGATATGGGAACACAAGAAAGTCAATACAACCAACAACATGAGTAAGCAGACAAGGGAAACACTCATGATATAGAAGAAAATATGGAGACTTCTGATTCAAAAAACAGAACGCATACAATTTATAAGAAGTTAATTAGTCTACATGTCATGCGAAGGATAGTTAATAATAATAACCTTTATTTTTGTTTCTCTTATAGTTTCATGAGGTGCATGCTGGAATTCTAACCCACAGGACATGGTTGAATTCCCCCATAATTTGTTAGACAGGTATGTTCCATAGCAATAATTCACCACGTGAATGGACCAGTATTACTTCACATGGGTCAAAACTCAAAAGGAACAACAAAACAATAAATTAAATAACTGAAAAGGAATAAAATACTTCAATTATTTATTTATTTTCCCCTTTCAACATTTCATACCATACATGTATATTCTACGATCAATGAGTTGAACAGTAAAAAAAACAACAAAAAAAAAGCAAAATCCTATTTTTTATTTACAGGCCCTGGCAGCTGAAAGGTGCTCTCCAAATTCCTTTACAGCTTCCTGAAAATGAGGCGATCCAACCTGAAAACAGTTCTGCTATAGTTTATGCCACCAATAAACAATATTGATGAAGTAAAAAAAGGATAAAAGAATGATGGAATGCACTGATGCGGCAGTTTGCAGAAAGATTGGGGGATTCCAGGATGAAAAATGTAAGCAGTACATGGCAATAGAGCATAAATGGAAGACCTAACCAAAGAGGCCCTGGAAACAAAATTCTGAGTATACAGCCTCCATGAGTTGATAGGAACTGACCTCGATCATGCACTAGTTTAGAAAGGCACCTAAAAAGAAGCCATTATTTGTCTTTCAACATCAATTATCGCAGGCAAGAGAATCAATGCTGTGATACAATATACATAGGTCGATTGGTTAGGCCCAAGAACTCATGACAAATCGAAAGATCCCTGCCCTTCACTGATTGCATAAACTAATTTCTTGTACATTATATCCTGTAAAAAGTAAATCAACCATCAGTTATAAAAATGTAATAGTAATTACATAAGAATAAAAGAAAAATCATTAGCAAAAAAAATATTGAACTTTACATAATAATCAACAATTTTAATTCATTAAATTTGCCTATTTAACAGAATCAAATACCTTTGTGGAGTATGGAGGAAGCTTCAAGTAGTTTGCACATGTCATGACACTTGGTAAGTCATCATCTGCTGATTCTGAAAGCCCAGTACCATTAGATGCTGTGTTAGCTGCGGTCGAAGAATGCTGCACCCAAGACATGCAAGCATTAATGATAAGAACATGTGTGGGTGACATACACATCAATGTCAAAAAAAAAATGTCAAATAGGAAATGCATCTAAGACATCATTTAAATCTAAACCAACTATGGCAATACCTTTCTCACAATCGTCAGTTTTGGATTCAGTACAGCCAGACCACCAGGTGGAAGCCTAGGTGCACCAGTGACAAACTGGCAGAAGGCCCGCTGCTGCTCTGGTGTGAATTCTCCCATAATCTCCAGTAACTAACATCATTATAAACAACACAATAAGGATCATAAAATAACTAAAGTGATTTCCATAGGATTGACTTCTAAATCTAGAAAGAGAAGCATACATTAACTATTGCCGGGCTCTTGGCAGTGTATCCATGATCGAATTTTATATGATCAGCAAGTGTCTCAGCCTGCATAAGTTAGAAAACAATGTATAACCATGAGGTCCATGATCCACAATAAAAGGTTCCAGTCATGTCTTGTGATTCAGAAATGCACAAGAGAAATTTACCTCCCATAACTCTCTGCGGCCACAAAGCAAGTAGTCCAATTCATGTGGAGTAAATGTTTGTAGAGACGAGATGTCAAACACCTGATCAAGATGTTGCATAAGAACAATTTTGAAGTCAGCATAAGAATAAGTTTTGAAAGTCAAATAGAGAAGAAGAGAAGACGCATATCCAAAATCAAGAAATAAATCAGAAGATAGGGTGAAGCATGTTGTAATCAAAACCCTAATATAGAACAAGAGAAAATTCAGAAAATTTACAGAATGAACTACAACAGGCCTGATGGACAAAAGAGCTTATAATTTGTTCTTTATTTTTTGGGTAGCAAAAGAGCTCATAATTTTGTTTCTTTTACTCCTATACTATATTAGTGTCTCCATATGCTTGTTCCTAAATCTCTCTCCCTTTGAGTCACTTGCATCTCTGCTCACAGGCTCCTTCTACCACCGTTCTCAATCTCAAATTTTTTTTGGTAAAAATCACCAAAGTTTTCCCTCCTAGTTTACACCGCAACCAAGACATAACCCCAGCCAAATTTTAGCCACCTCCTTGCCACTTTCACCAATGCTTAATTCAAATATAAAACCAAGAAGTATGTTCTAACACCCAGCAATGAGAATATTCATTTCATGACCATCACCTAAGCCTTGACCTACACGAACTTCACCTAAAGTCATGCTACCACAGTAAACTCCAACTCAAATTTTCTGGAAACAAGCAGAGAAGGAAGGGAGAGAACATGGAGCAGAGGGAGGAGGAAAACCGCTGAACTTATTAGAAGGAAGAAATAGAAACAGACATCACAATCACAAATCATCCTCACAGTTTCTTTGTAACACAGGGCTGTATGTTAGCAGGACCCTTCAAAATTTGACCTAATGACAAGATTCAGTATATATATAAATATAAAAAGCCTTCTCCTCTCTTTTAACTAAGAAGTAAAAAGGTCATTTTCAAAACACAGGACAACTGACAAAGTACCATTTCAGTCCACAAAATGCCTGTTTACAATTACAAAAATAGCTAAATAAATGCAGGTAAATTTTCAAACTGTAGGAACAACGGTAGATGATAGGTTCAACAACCTTGCATAGACTAAGAAACAATTTGGAAACCCCTCAAATCTTAATCCACTTTTTAATATTATTCTATACTTGAATATATTATATTACCTAGAATCATCAAAGTCACATTGTTTGAACATCATGCGTATTCCCATTTTAAGACACCACATATTTTTAACAGTTGTATAAATGATTCTGATTGACACATGGTCCAAGCCCTTCTTAAGTAAAGGATATCAACTTCCTTGGCAGATTAACTTTTTGCAATACACCCTTGACTGATGTAGTATAAATAAATCCCAAACAAGTCCATGATTTTTTTTTTTTTTTTTTTTTGATAGGTAAAAAAAAGTTTGATTATAGCAGGTCTACTTTATGCCAGAAGAGCATAAAGCAAACAAGTCCACGAAAAAATAAGAACACAGCAATCTTTAGATTACTAACCAAAAAAAGATGAGAAGAGGTACTTGACCTGATTGAAACCTGCTCTAAATGCTTCCATTTGCCGTATTATTCCAGTCTTAACAGTCGCATCAACTACCAATGATATATACTCCTCCAAGTTATAAATATCAACCTAGAAATTGGCATGTGTCAGGCATATCCTCAATAAAACAAAAGCAATGAAAAAATGATAACTAAAACATATATACATAATCAAGGTATGTAAGTTGCATACATTTTCATCTCCCGGTTTCAAAATGTAGTCTGGATAACCAGGAAGTGTAAAATCCAAGCAGAGATCTTCAATTGAAGCCCCACGAAGACGTAAATCCGCAACTGCCTCACTACTATCACCACTAGTCGATTCTAGATTTTGCTTCCGGCAAACAAGGACATGCAATTCTTGCAAATGCTTGCCTAACTCAGCATCATAAGTAAGAATATCGTGCAAATCAAGTTCCTGCAATGGATCAGAAGTTTGAATGTCTTGTCAAAACTGAGGTATATCGTAACACAGCAACATGTAAATTTTAACCAAGAAAAGGTCAGTATGTTTCATAATGTGATAGGCTTACTTGACCAAGCACAAGCTTGTAAAATGCTGTTGATAGTGGCAGGTCCAATAGCCGTCCATCTTGAAGAGCTTTGGCCATCACACGTCCTACCAACCGGAAATACTCAATGGCTTTTGAAAACTGACTACCATCAGCAGCATCGGCATTTGGAGGCCAAGGACGGGGAAACAACCCAAGAGGGGCGTTGACAAGATCTCCATCAGCACTATTGGTTTTTCCATTTTTATGTTGATCTCCATCAATTTCCATTGAATGCTTCTCTGGGGAAGAATTTGTTCTCCACATTCCAAGTCCAGCTTTTTGTAGGTCATGACTTAAAAGTGTGTAGAATTCAAGGGTGGGACCCAATCCAGTACCAACTTCACCAAAATATTCTACCTCAAGCACAGCCTTTTGGCTAGAATACATCTCCATTACTTTAGCAGCAGAATCCAAAATACGGTTTCTCGAGACACGGACCTTCTGGCGCTGCAATCTCCCAACCCTCACCTCTCTTTCATTTGCTGATCCATGACCATCAGCACCTTGCTGCTGCTGGAGACGATACAAAGCACGAGATAACCCAAAAGCAGTTGAATAGAAGTACTGTCGCCGGGTCTCAAAAGGAAACAAGAAGGGACATGCTTTTGTCAACTGGTAGCACCATGAAGGAAGACTACCACTGCACAGTGCAAGCGCATCTTGAATTTGTCGAGCTAATTTGGGAGTAAGCTTGCTGTTAACAAATTCCTCAGAAGGAACCCTAGCACCAGTTGTGCTCAGCTCATCCAGACTCAAGATTTTCCCCTCAGCAAAACTGTCAGAAACTATCTGGGCTCTTAAACGAGGTGCAAGCTGGTTCAAACCCTCTAATACACGCAAAAGTGCCATTATATTATAAGTGGGATTAGTTTTTTCCAGATCACAAGGAAGTTCTCCCTGCAAGATACTATCTAGAAGTGACATTCGATGCAATTGGGCATCAGAGTTAGAACCAGAGGTAGAACCAGGCTTGGTAGATTTTAATGTAGTATGAGAACTTGAACCTCCAACAGAAGCCCTATCAGTTTGGCTTTCTGACCTCTGATAGGTAATAGTGTAAATGTCACTCCACAGCCTGCTTCCATCACTAGATATGAGATCACTGCCAGCATACCTGTCATCATCATCCTCATCCAATACAAGCTGCCGCTGAACAGCTTGATAAATAGTCAAATGCCTATTAAGCTGCTTCCCACCTGCAGTAAAGATTAATTTTGGAGGATCATTGGAACTTCCATATAGAGGGCGTCCTTGCCTATCTCTGCCTCCCCTAAGACCTCTACCATTAGCAGATCCAAGACCAGCCATGGCAGCAGCAGCGAATGACATAGCGCCCCTTGAACCATAAGAATTTCCAGTCCTAAAATCAGCAGAATCGGAGCCCCTAGCTGTAGCAGCTCTGCTACTAGAGCCAGACACTGGATTAGTCTGGCTATCACTTGCTGCTGGAGCAACAGCACTATCCTCCGCAGAGTCACCCAATTTTACATCATGTACTTTGTCAGGCATGCAAACAGGAAGAGAATCATCTCTTAGAACCTGGAAGAAAACAAGATTGGATCAGCAAAATTTAAGGAATTATAAAATAAAATAAACAAAAATTAGAAGACCCAGAAAACATACATCTTCATGGTCATCATCCTCATCATCTGAGATATCATCATCTTCAATCACCAAAGCATCGTCAATCTCAACAGGAGATATATCCAATTCCTCATCCTTCAAGAGATGGTAAAAATGTTAATGGATGAGAAAATTACTAATCACAGGAAAAAGTATTATAATGAAAAACAGAAGTATACAATAATTTGAATGGGTTACACAAAATGAAAAGAGTCCATGAGTAACGAACACAAAACTGATTAGCAAAACATTATAAGTAAAAGAATAATTCATTAAAATAAGATTTAAACAAATTAATTAGCAACCCAACCACACCAGAGAGAGAGAGAGAGAGAGAGAGAGATTAGTTCTCAAAGACATTTTTGTTGTGCACTGTCCCTCATAAGCTTCAAAATTCCAATCTCTTGGTTGCTGACTTACTCAGTTCCTAAAGCAAGTACCATTGCCTAACCTTGCATATCATGTTCAATTCAATTTTCAAGTAACCACCAGCTGCAGCATGTTGAAATGCATATAACTCATATAATACTCGTAAAACTCCAATATTCAAATCCGCTTCATAGGTATCAAAATTTCATCTTTTTGCAATAGATAAAATGTGTTCCAAAGTTCTAAAATGAGATGCCACTAATATACAAACAACAATGCAGTAGATGAAGACTAAACACGAGACCTTTTAAAGATTCCAGAAAGAAGCCAATGAAAATGAAGCCTCCATCTTTAAAATGCATAACTTAAAATAAATATATATATATATATATATAAAATATTATTATTATTATTGTTATGGGAATAACACTTTTACTCGGACAACAATTATTATTATTATTAAATGATTTCCCACCAACTTTCCATTGTTAACTATACAATACTACCTTTACCTTTAAACTGAACAAGGGGAAAAGTAAATCAGATGCATGATGAATTACGGAAGTTGAAAATTTATTCATTGACCTTTAGACAATGTTAAAAAAATTTAGAATAGCCACAATATATATATATATATATATATATATATATATATATATATAAAGACATTAAGGGAGCAAGAGTAAGTCCAAATCAGAATTTCTTATTAAAACAAGAAAAGTACATCTGAACTAGAATCTATAGCCATAAACACGTCATAGCAATACATATCTTCTTTTTTTTTGATAGGTTTAATAAATTTTCATATTATAGCAATGATAGAGACTATCACTGCGCTATCCATGTCATGCATTAAGCAACCTTTCACCAATGTCTTGTAAGATAATTTGAGTTGATATATGTTACTACTTTTTTAACTTTTACCCAAAGATATTCCATTTATTTCAAATTGATTTAAAATTTTCATTAGTGTAAAAGAGTACAAGCTAGAAGAATCACGCTACGAAAAGATACTCCAATAAAAAGTATCATTTAAAATTTTAAAACATTAACTTCGTGTCTTCTATTTATTCAAGCATCTGGACAGACAATCAATTACCATGTTTAGCCCTACAGTGTCAGCACCATACCTCGGAAGTAGAGTCCCCATTTACAGGTTTCATTTGAGCATCTTTATCAAGAGCTGCCCTTCTACGAGCAGCATTTCTTGTTTGAGGTCCTCTACCTTCCTCTTGAGTAGGTCTCAAAACAGCTTTACCCTTCCCCTTTGATGAACTTGTGCTTTTCTCTTGAGCCGGATCCTTTTTAGAAGCGTCTCCTATATTAACAGATGATCTTGATCTAGTAGAATGACGACGAGTGGCAGCCGCAGGAGTAGAAGTAGATGGGGAAGAAGCACCAGCTCCTGTAGGTGTAGTTCCAGACTCAGAATTCCCAGCAGAGACTGAGGATTTCTGACCAGAATCGCCTCTCTGGACTCGGGGCCAAAGAAATTCCTCAACAGCTGCTAAACTTGCTAATGGGTCAATCAGTACAACGTTAGATGAATAGTCACGGAGCGATTTTTCACCTTGGGCTCTACAAAGGCGCAGCTTAAAAGGCTGAGACAATGCACTCAGCCCAGACGAGAGGCGTGCACTTCCACCAGATGACCTAGATGAATGGCTCAACACAACAGGGAAACGCTCCAAGGAGGACAAAGCATTTTGAAGCTTCTGAACCAATACAGTCATAGGAGTCGCACCCTCCTCATCAATACTGGAAGGTAGTGCAACAGCAATAAAGGACTTGAATCTTTTAAGTGCTTGTTGGCGAAGCTTGGGCAGGTTAGCTTCTGAAATTCTCTCCTTGGAAAAGTAGCCACAAGAAAAGTAGTTCAGCAAAGCAGCAACAACACCACTGCCAATAAACTCAAAAGTGGACACACCATCCCCTTTGCTTAGTTCTCCTAGCATCTCAGATATAACCCCCAGCAGATACTCTTCCTTATTCGCAGAATTATCCGCCAGGCGAGACCCAGAAGCCTTAGACTTTCCCTTTGCTTTGGTCTTTTGGTCATCAACCCCGGCATTCAACTTCATGCAAAGATCCTTTAAATGTAAAAGATCGTCTGTGACTCCAACTTCAGCAGAACCAGGATCTGAAGGGAAGTACTTGTCTTTAAAGGCTTTAGCACAAGAACTGACTGCCATACGAAGATTAGAATTGACAGAAGGAATTTCCACCGAGCTTGGGGGAGATCCAATATTTACTGAACCAGGATTCTTGGATTCCTCTGAAGCATTTCCATCTGGGTTGGAGTTCCCACTCCGTCGCCTATAACGCCTAGAGCGTGATGATGCACCAGGGGCAGAATCATTATCCTTCTCGATGGGAGATGCTTGTGCAGGACCTGTATTTGGATTACCAGCTAAAATAAGTTGGTCCACAGCATGAACCACACCTTCTCTAACAAACATCTTGGAGAAAGTCCCAGGAAGCTTTTCCATAAGAATTTCAGCAATTTGAAGAGCAGGAACCAAGACATGCGGATCTTTCCATGCTAAAACACCAGCTAAGAAACTACAAGAGCAACACAAATAATGAAGTAACAATAAGTATCTCTGCACACTTAGCATGGAGTGAGTGGGCATAAAAAAGAAATCATAACCAACTAAAGTCGGATACCTCGATATGTTTGTTGTACTTAATAAAGACTGAATCATCTCTGCATTACTGAAGTACATCAATTTTCCAATAACTGAAAGACATTTGTGACGAACAGGACCGTTCACACTTGAACCATATATCTGCTCGGCATATAAACATACACTATTATTCATGGACGAAAACAAGTAAAACTTCAAAACCAGCTAGCTGCACCAAAAACTTACTTGTATCAGAATAGGAAGGAGATCCATTCCAAATTGCTGAAGAAGCTCGGGCTGATCATTTAATAATTTCTCACGAGCTGAAACCTCAGGAGCATTCCCATTTGTGTCTTCCTGTTTCCCAGAACTGCCAACAGAGGACTTCTTAACAACAGGTCCTTTCATAAATAAATTGGAGCTAGCAGGGAGGGAGATGGTTCCTTGTGGCAATGGAGGGAGAAGCTCATTTGCCAGGTTGACAATCTCAAAAATCTACAATGTATGTTAAAAATTAGTTAAATTTGAAATTTCAATATTAAAAAAGGTAAATACTAGATTAAAATACACTAATATAATGCCTCGATATATTATAGAATTAAAATAAATAAAGGCCATGATAAATTCTTACAAAAAAATTAAGGGAAAAACTTAGGTGCAGTACATTAGGTTCCCCAATTGAATTCATACACTTGGTTGTTTTAAATTTAATTGTCCGCGAAATAGATATCACTATATGCGTCTTATTGGTCAATGCGACTCAGTGTTTGAATTAAATTGGGGAACTTTATGTACAGTACCTAAGTTACTTTACCTAAGTTTTACCCAAAAAACCAAAAATTGAATATCAGGGAGAAAAACAGTGCATGGATCTTAAGTTGCTTAAATTTTAAGTCCTGATGAGTGTTAGTCCAGTATAGTTCACAAAGGTAAAACAGACGTGGAACAGACGTGGAAAGTGCAATTTTTCGATACCCATGTAAATATGAAGGAAAAAAAAAAACCCTGTCCAGCTAGAATAACAACCCCACACAGCCACACACCCAAAAAAAAAAAAGAAATAGCAAGACCTGTTCTGCTGGTCTACTTAAAGCAGGTGAAACCGATGCATTAGTTGATATGCCTGCACCAGCTAGAATATCTTTAAGGATGCCACTGATCCCCAGGAGAAGCAAAGTTTTGGCTCCTAAAGGGGAGCCACTAGCACAAGTGGAAAGAAGCCGAATTAAACCCTGCATGCCCCATAAACTCACAATCAGAATCCTCAGTTATACATAAACTCATCTCAAGTACAACTAAGCCTTAAAGGCTTAAACCCAACTACAGGAGAACCCTCATATATACATAAGCATCAAATTTGAAGAATTGAATTGCACTCACTGTGTATGTAGGAGCACTTAGAGAGGCCTGTCCGCCTCCAGCATTGCTGGTGGAAATAAGTGAGGCAGCTTGTGTAACCAAACCATGATTGCAGAGTTCGTCTAATTTATCCGGGGACGATGCAAATGCTTCAGCAATTCGAGTCAAACAAACAGAAGCATGCTCCAACACCTACAATCATAACATACTTCACACAATAAGGAAAAACTAAACCCAGAAGGGCATTCCTAAATTCAAAAAATAGGAAACAAAAACCACACCTTCGAATCATGATACTGAAGGAGGTTAGTCAACAAGGGGACAGCTTCCATCACAAAGTCAGCTGCATCTGAAGGGAGCTTCTTGCACATATTTGCAGCAGTAGATAATGCCACTCGCTGAAGCAAAGTATAAGGCAAACAAAAATTTCTCAAAGAAGATCTAAAACGCAAAAAATAGTCTTTACTCTCTCAGCAATGATAACCAGCTTAAAATCTTGAAATTTCCAGTAAAATAAGTTACCTGCACTCCCGTGGAGAAGAAATCGAGATACGAAAGCACTGCCATAAGTGCACCAGCTCGCAAACACGCAGTTGGATGTTCCTGAGATATCTTCTTCAGAGCTTGCAGGGACTGTTTGACATCACAATAAGCATAAATATCACAATGCAGTTCTCAAGAAATACCCCCATAAACTAAATTTCACAGATACAATCCTAAAATCATAAATTTCTTCAATTCTACATGGCTAACAACTATATCTAACAAAAAGCAGATTACCCATTAGTCAATTCTCACTAATTAACAAAGAAACCAACCTGTTCAGCCAAGTCCATGTACTCTATCGTGAGAAGCCTCGCGCAAAAGCACGAAACCGCACCGTAATGCACAACAGCCGCGCAAGACGAAGGCAACACATCACACAGATGAGTGAGAGCCCTGGCAGCAAGGAGCATGATATCGGGATTGCTCTCGTGATTCAGCAACCCGACGAGCACGGGCACGAAGGAATCAACCGAGAAAGTGCTCAGCGACTCCTCGGTCCCAATGGACAACATATCACAGAGCTGAGTCAGAGCCTCGACCTGCCTCCCTTCTTCTCCATCGGCTCTCAAACCCGCCAGAATCTTCTTCAACCGCCCGCTCTGGTGCGACCCGGACCCGGACCCCATCGCCGACGATGGCAGCAGATCATCGAGCCCAGCACCGAGCTTCCTCAACAAACCCTGTAAAGCACTGCTCGCCGATGTCAAATTCTGGTGCAGAATCCCAACACCGCCTTCGCTATCGTTGTCCTCATCGTCGGCGGCGCCACCGGCGCCGGCACCATCCATATTCAACCCTAAGCTCCTTTCATTCTCCCTACTTTCCCTCTCCCTCTCCCTATCCCGAACCCTAATTTCATGCTCTTTCTCTTTGCCTTTATCCGAATTATCCCTCTCAGAGCCTCCTCGATTGTTCCCACCACCGCCGCCGCGGCGGCGAGAGCCGGATGATTCAGTCACGGAATCCATGTTAGCAGCAGTAGTAGTTTTCGCAGCAGAACGTGAGCGCGTTGAGATCGAAGATTGCGATGACGTGGCGGCGGCAGCAGCAACGGTGGCAGCGGCGACAGGTGTTGTTGTTGTTGTTGTTGATAAGAGACGAGCGCGTTTCGAAGAGCGGGTGGCGGTGGCGGAAGAAGAAGAGTTGTTAGTAGTAGGGGCAGCTGAGGTAGCCTCCGCCCGCTTCCGGCTACGAGTTTCCATACAAAAGCGAAAACCCCCTCGAGAGAGTTTCCGAAACTCCGCCGCTCACCGCGCCCCCGAATCGGGCGGGGCGATCACGCGCCACGAGATCCGATTCCACGTTGCATCTATAAGGCACCAGATTAAAACCCTAAAAAATCAAGAATAATATATATATATATATATATATTTTTTGTTGGAACTGTTGAAATCAGCTGTGAAAGACTTGTGAATTGGAGGAATCTGGGAATTGAAGCGGAAGAGAAGGAATGAATTGTATAAATTGTGTGGCGTATCGGTGAAATTGCGATATGGGTCTCTGAAATTTTAGGGTTGAATTCAGAGAGAGAGAGAGAGAGAGAAAGGAGAAGAGACAGAGAGTTTGGATGGAACGAAAACCCTAAAAGTGACGAAGGAATAAAGGAGGGGAAAGACTCCTTATATAGGATTTAATAACTGAGTTTTTTTTTTTTTTTTTTTGGGTTTCCTAATTGTTGTTGGTTACTAATTTTCTATATTTATATTTGTATATTTCAAAGTAAAATATTTTTATGTATTTGGTGCGATATGTAAAAATTTTCAAGCATAAATCACCAAATTTGGTGGCTCAACTATTGAAGTTATTGATGTTGGAGGTCCGGTGATTAGACAAGCAACTTGATTGCTGCACCGGCTATTAGATTAATGGCTCTGGCGATCGAATTGTCATAATTATCTTCTTCGATTACCTAATATCTGCTAGTAAAATGAAGGCTCATGCCATTATACCCTTAACTATCACTAGCTGCCAACATTTGTTGTCAAAATGGTGGCTCTGACGACTTGATTGTCGACACCAATTACAATTAACAATCTAGTCACCATATGGGGTGAAGAGGGCCACTGTACATTTTTTAAAAATGTTTTATTAAGTAAAACATTTTACAACTTTTTACAACAAATTTTATAATCAACGGACAATATTTTACATATAAACAAATGCCTAAGAATGAGGATAACATTTTATTAAAAATACGTTACTTAAAAACAAATGGACGATAAAATTCACTCCAAAGTTCATACTATAAAATTCCTTATTGTTTTCAAATTCATTTTCATTCTCAATTAATAAAATCTCTTGATATGGGGTTCAATCTATACTAACATAAAAAATTAATTAATATCTTGGCCTAATGAGGAAAAGCAATCACCATAGAGCGAACACCATAGATTTGAAATACAATTATATTTATCCTAATAAAAAAAATTGCAATGATATCAATGTCTATTTTTGTTATGATCATTGACACGACTAAAAATTATTTTTATTTTATTCTATTCAAAACAGTGTTATTTTTTTTTTCCCAGAAAGCCAATATATTAAGTAGCTTCAATTTGATATCAACTTTTTAGTTTATTTGTTTATGTACAATTTCTTGAAAGCCTCATCTTTTATAGGCACAAATATATCTTAAGTAGCTTTAATCAAAATTACTTTTTTAGCTTGTGTTTAGCTAAACTTATTTGCTTAATAAAAGCAAAATAAGTACAAAACAAAATAAAATAAACACATTAGTCTTTAATACATTTTATTGAGGCACATCAGCATATTAATAGCTCTAGTGTACATTTTAATAAACTAGGTTTTTTTTTTTCACATAATTCAATAGTTAAGAAATGAGTAATTTAAAGTTTGAAATTTTTATTAGAAATACTAAAGTGTCAACCAAATTAATTAAAATAAAATAGGACATATAATGCAAAATTAAATAACAATTAAAAATTAAGTTTTTTTTTTTGAGAAAAAAATTTAAGTTAAATTGGATTAGAATTCTAACTGTGCTTAAACTTTAATATATATAAATATAATTTTCATATTTAATAGACCAATTTTTATATTAAAAAAACAATCTTAAATGATATAAATAGTTTTTTTTATGACGTAATTGTACTTTTTTGTCACGTAGTATAGAGAGGTTCCTGGCGATGAATGCCTCTGTCGACCTTTTTTTTCTTTTTTCTTTTTTTCTTTTTTTATAACAAATGCCTTACTCGGCGCGGAGAAATTATAAGGTTTACATGGTGGACAAGTGACGTGGTCCATCATTTCATTAAAAGACTCACACCTGTTTAAAATTGATGAGTTATAAAATTATTTTAAACAAAAACTTATTATTAACTCAATAATTTTAAATAAATAAAAGTCTTTTAGTAAAGTGATAGATAAGTAATATAAACCACCAGAAGATTGTATAATTTCTCGTCGACTTGGCACGTCTCTGTGGGGTAAATGACTTCATGTTTTTTTAATTTATTTTTAATATAATAATAAATGACTTTACGGGGTTACCAAGTTGACAAGGATGTGCACATATAATATTCTAGTGTGTGCTTTGTATGCAACTCTTTCTAGCGTGGGTTTCATTTTCACAGTGAGGTATTTGACAATTTTTTTTTTTGGATCCTAAGAGCATCCACGTTAGTATGTGCAAAAAATTTTCTATTATGCATATCCAAAACTTACTTTTTTTATTTTACACACTTATTTTTACAAAACACTCACATCGGTTTGTCTATTATACACATTTATTCAAATAAAATATTTATTTCTTTAACACTGTGAACAGTAACCGTGAGAGTGAGGTGAGAAAGGAAATGAGAAAAAGATAACGAGGTGAGTCAGAGGAATAGAGAGGAGAGAGAAAAAAAAAGAATAAAAAAATTATTTACACGGTGAACAGTAACCATGTATATATGCACAGTTACTGTTCATTTGCAAGACCATTGTGTATATTTAGACATTTTTACAAAGACTGATGTGGGAGGTTTTTGGGTTAAAATGTGCAAAATTGAGCACTTTTTGTATTTTAGAAGACTAGCCAGGAGCTGGTGTGATTGCATGTGTGGTTGTGATACCAAATTGGCAAATTAGGTAATTCTAGTTCTAAACTCAATGATTTAATGGCTTTTGTGTTGGGCCTACTTTCTTGGGTTTGGCCCTAAATATGTCAATTTTGTTTAGAATGTTGGGGTTACCATTCAAACATGTCTAAATAGTGTCTCTCGCTCGAGTCTCTACTCTTTAACACTTTATTATTACTTTGGTTAAATTTATTTTATAAGTAAAATATAGTTAATACTCTTGAACTTTTGGTTAATGTCAGCTAATTATTTTGAGAAAGCGAAGAAAATGAGTAATGGTATAAGGACCATGTTGGTCAATTTTTAAATGTTTTGAACCTGATTGACATTAACTCAAATCTCTAAAGCATTAACTATATTTTTTACCCTTATTTTATTGATTTGTTTATAAGAAAATGGTTAATTTACAATAATTATGCTAGCGATATAACTGTCCATCTTCAAAGCAAGAGAAAAAACAGTGGTTAGTTACAACTTATTGGAAGTAATATGTATATATCTCTTGAGTTTAGGTCAATAGATAGTAGCCAAAGACTAATTCAGTGACAAATGTAGAAAATTTAATCTGATTATCAATGCCATTGCTGTCCACATAATCACATTCTTCAAGGTTCAAAATTAGTCAGTTTAATTATGAATCATCTTACATGTCTAATAGTAGATCTTCAAAGTTGAGATCTTCCATGGGTTATCACATTAACCACAATTTAAAGTTGCTTTTGATTTGAGATGATTTTGACAATCTACCTATCATGTTAGTCATAAAATGCTTTTCAAGTTTATACACAAATACTGCTATTTATTTTTTGTTCTAATACTACAATGTTCTATTGCTTTAATTTTAAATACATGTCCACGTATAAGGAACATGGAATCATGGATAGCATCTTAACAAAAATCACTAGCATTAAATAAATGTGAAAATTAAAATTGAATTTATAAATTAAAAATTGTGCAAGAACCACGGAAAATTATTGTGTACTCCCGGAATACCATAAATGCGTACTCCCTCCTCTCACATGAATGGTGGGTCCCACTAATTAAATTCATGGTGGGACCCACCATTTATGTGAGAGGAGGGAGTACGCATTTATGGTACTCCGAGAGTACCTAGTAATTTTCCAAGAACCAATCGGTGAATATGCAAACACTCTATCATTGATGTGGTTTCCTTTTTTGGTTTTTCTTTCTTTTTTTTTTGGGGGGGGGGGGGGGGGGAGGGGGGTGTTCAAGGAAATTTACAGTGTTAAATGAGTGGATAAAAACTCACTAAGCATAATTTTAAATCCACTTCAAAATATCCACATATTCAAAGATTTTATTCTTCTTGCTAAATATATATATATATATATTTTTTTTTTTTTAAATCTTGAAAGTACACATTCAGTATTTTTTATCCAAAAAGAAATTAGGAACAAAAAATCAGTCACAAATATCCTAGAAGTCAAAAAAGTTTGACCAGCCCATCTTTTTGAACTTTTATTATCAATAATATAGCAAAAAGAAACATTTTTTCCCATTATATATATATATATATATATATATATATATATTCATAAAAAAGTTGAACCACAAAAAAATTTAAAATGGTGAACCAAAATTAATGTTTGTAGTTTGGACATCATTCCTTTCTTCGCTTGTATTTACCTATAAAAACTAAAAAGATGGAGGAAAAAAAAAAGTTTCTTTCATGAGTTATGGTGGAAATGTTGAAATAACAGCTGGTTCATCTTTTATTACAGCTAGTTAACAACATAAGTTAAAAAAATTTATTTACTAACAGCTGGTTAATACATTAGGTGATTGGAGTCACATATTTCCAAGGTACATAGGTCCCATGGTGAGGTTTCCCCACTTCTCATAGATACAGACATTGAACCACAAAAAGGGCCATGACACTCAATTTTCCAAGCAACAGTGTACTTAAGAGAAGCCCACAAGAGAGGAAAAATGCAATGAGAAAAACATCGAGAGAATTTTATTTTATTTTTTGAAAAATTAGGCTATCTAGTATCTGATTATTTCTTTGAGTGTATGTAGTCCCCCTTCTACGCGCACTAGGTTTTTACAAGAAGAAGTCCTATAAAAATGTCCCCGAAATACTGGCAAGAGGTTTCTTTTTGACTAAAGCAACGAGAAAATGTTACACACATGTACATATAACATGCCAAATCAGTGGAAAAAACTCATACATTGGTGAGACAAGACATTAAAAATTCTTGTAGGCCCTTCATGACAATAATTACCAGCAGTAACACAGTATCAGCTCAGCCAGAGGACCTTTCAAAAACAAATTGAGTTTCAAAGTTCCATCACTCACCTCCTTATCAACCTACAGGCCCCAAAAAAAGAGGCCAAAAGATTGAATTTTGTCACCTAATTGTCTCTTACCTAATGTAAGTTTCAAACACTTCCACTGTCATAGTTTCAGGTCGGGTGGGACAGTTGTTAGCTTTGCCCGCTGTAAAATTTTGTAAACATATTTCATAATTGACTCGTTGATCTCGTTTTAGCGGTGTGACGTGCAAACAGCCATAGCTTTAATGGATTTAGATTAGTTCTTTTTTCTCCCCTAAAACAATGGGAACACTGCATAAACTATAAATAGACCCAAAGTTTATCTTATATAGTAGGTCTCCTATTTTTAATTTTGTCAATTAAAGTGTCAAATATATGAAATTGTTTTTTTTTTTTTTTTCATTATTTTGGTTAGTATCGTCGCATAGAAAATTAGAAAACCATTGGTTAAACTTTATGTTTCACCTAAAACTTGTTTTAAATGTATTTGGTACCCATCGAACAAAGAAGGTAGATAAATAGAACTATGTTTAGAGGAAGAGACGGTTTCGCTTAGAGTGAGTGATTGCTATAAAATCGAAGTTAATTATCTGGGTGAAACACAAAGTTTTATTAATAGCCCTATATTTCATTTTCAAATAAATATTCTAGCCTTTACAACTTTCAAGTGTCTTAACAAACACTTTTGTAACAACTTGTCAAGACTCAAAGCAACCCTCTTTTAAATCAAGAACAATCTGACTTTGAAAGTTGAACAGAGCCTTGCAAATTAAATCCCTTTAAGCATTTGTCGGGAATATTTATAGTTTCATATGAACTCAAATGTGATGCTAAGGCATGCTTTATTTTTTTCGATAAAATAAAAATCCAAAAAGGCCCTAACATAAATTCTAAATAAATTTCCAACTGGTACCTATGAGCTTTTATTTATTTATTAAACATTTTAAAAAATACAAGCTATTTAAAAAAAAATTGTACTTTACCAAAAAAAATTAAGAATTTGAAAAACTGTACGTCTGTACCTAACCAAATAAATAAAATAAACTCATGTAAACATGGCATGAAATGAGACATGTAAGGACCCTTTTTGTAGCCCAAGTCCAAAGTGTATAAGACATTGGCCCAGTGAGCCTAATACAATAAAATTTGTAGAGAGTGGGTTGGAGAACTGGGTCTTAGTGAAATTAACAACGGCTAGTATGGATTTTAAGTATGATCAAATGATAACAAAGTCAATAATACTGCATGAAGGTGATGTCTGAGGAGGCAAAATGTGTTATAAATCTAAAAAAGATGATTACAGATACTGCTTTTATTGCTACAATGTTCCTTCTCTCTCTTTTTCGATCCCCCTCTTTGTGGAAGGGTTCTCACATTATATAGTTCTCTTGGATCATCCTCACCTTACACTTGTCAATCATCTGAGTCATCACTTGAGTGCCTATCCCATCAAACACTCTTTCTGGCTTTCTGTGAGTGGTGGTGGCCAAGGCAGCACTGTTCAAGGGTCTTCTCCACATAAATGCGGCCAGAAAAGTAGCTGCAGTGCATTAAATGCGGTGGTAACAGCTTTTCCTTAGATATTTATCAGTTTCCATTATTCTTGTATATATATATATATATATATGATGTTCGTCCTTATCACTGGAGCCTTCTAGAAGATCACGCTGGTCGTCGGAGTATAGATTTGAATTACGTCCAACATATTCGAGGAGTAGTTCTTCTTCGGACCACTCTTTACTCATCCCCTACGTACGGGATTCTATGACTGGAGTCTTCCCTAATTGCTTTCCTCTTCTCGAACCAACTTATGCCTCTAACCCGTGGATTAAGCCCAAGGCCCATTATCTAATTTTTGGGCCTTTTAGCCCTATAATAGCCCCTCAAAACTCTAGTTTTTTCCCTCGCATCCGATGAAAAAAAGTGGGGTTTGGATTTGTTAGGAGTCAGGAACATTAAATCCCTAAGTGAGAATGCGGTTTTATGCACCTCATAATTACTTCTAATGCTTCGGATACCGCGAGACATCATTAACTGCTCTAGGCGGCGCTATGTCCCTCGCATCTGATGGTGAAGCATCCATCCAACGGCTGACATTTTCCTTTGGATTTTAAGTGGGGTGACTCCCTTTAGTTTTGTCTTCTATATAAAAAGCCTTGAGGGAAACCGCTTCTTTTCATTTCGTAAACTTTCAAGTTCTCCAGAGATTCCACACATTCAAACCCACCAAGCTTCCTAAATTGCTAAGCTTTCCACACCGTTTTTCCAAGAAATCTTTGGGAATTTTTTCTAAAGTTTTCAGGAATCACCGTACGACTCAGTTCTCGTAAGTTCTAGTTTCTTTAAATCTTTATTTTTCTCCTCGACCAGTCTCCTCGGCCATCCAGTTATTATTTCCCCCATTGTCAATTTCAGTGGTTTTCCTTTAGTCTATTAAAATGGGTAAGTTTAAGCATTTAGTTAACTCCCCTGCCAAGATAAAGGCCTTTAAGAAGAAATACCATATACCACATGAAGTCGCACTGAGATATTGTTCACCAGAGCAAATAGTAACAGACTGAGAAGAGGGAGAGGTCATAATCCCCATGATAGCTTTCATAGAGGGGGGAATGACCCTTCCAATGGGTAGAATAACAAGGGACTACCTCATCAACCATAGGATATGCCCTCACCAGTGCGCACTTAACCTTTTTAGGGTCCTAGGAAGTGTTGATACTCTGAATGAGTATTTGGGCTTAAGACTTACCTGGCACAACGTGGTTCATATGTATGAATTCCACAAACAAAAAGGGGCGAGATTTTACCTTAAATCCCGATCTGATGTTGTCAGGCTTATCTCGTGTCTCCTCAGGTCTAACAAGGGGATGAAAGACGACTACCTGATTGCTTCGGGGGCATGGCATGATGGACTTCATTGCCCAGTCCGAGAGGGAGAGCCAGGTGGGATGCCTTAGAATTAGGTTTTCTAACAACGGATTTAGATTCTTTAACCCTGAACCTGTCTTGCTTCTTTTTTGCCTTACTCTTTCTTACTGATGGATTTCAACTTTCTAATCGTGCTTCATTCTTTGTTTATGCTTACAGATAGAGGCAAGTAGCTCCCAGGCTTAGCTTAACAAACGTTGAAGCCCTTAATTACTTGCTAAGATCCAAGATCTTCATAAGTGCAGATAGGCAGCTGCAGGCCGTTCATTTAATCTTGGATTTTCATCCCATCTCGGAGACATTTCAAGAGGTCAGCCATGCCATAAAAGCTGGTGACCCACGTATAGCTCAGATTGACGTATCTCGGCCTAACTTTTTAACCCCATACGACCTTCCACCAATAGCACATACGTTCCAACAGAACATACCTCTGGTCATCCAACCAGTTCAACAAGTCCATCCAGAACCAGCAGCAGTCGGAGAAGGGATTGCCTCCTCGAATTCCTCGCTCGAGGAAGAAATTGATAAGTTTCAATTAGAAGAAGATGAGACACAAGAAGTACAAGTTATCCCAGTCTCGGACGCTGAAGATGAGCCAGATAGACACTCCAGCATTCACGCCCCTGCCTTGGTAATCGCCTGTCTAGACGACACCTCCGAGGAAGAAGAGGACGGAATGACTTTAAACAAAAGAGGTAAAAGCCTGCGGGTCCTCATGGCTGCAAGGAACAAAGATTCAACCTCAAAAGATGCCAGCAAGCCCCAAGTCCCAGCTAATCTTCCACCTCCCCCACCTCTCCCTATGACCTTGACCGAATTACTCCCTAATCCTGATTTGAAAAAGAAAAGGAAGGAACTAGAGGTGCACGAGGTAGAAAAGGGTGAAATGATCCCTCAGAAGGGAGCAAAGCAGCCCAAACATGCAAAGGACAAACGAGCTTCTTCCATGGAAAGCAGGAAGGACTCTCAAGGTGCCGATGTACGCCGACCACCAAGCATATGGTCCCCCAAACTGGAAGTGGATGGTGCCCCTATCCTTCTAGATGCCTTGGTTCGAAGCTTCCAAGGGGGGCATGCGGACTATATTGCTGAAGCTCTTAAGCAACCACTTCTCTTGCCAAGAGATATAGAGGCTTACAAGCGCTTCAAGCAGCCTGAGTTTTTCCTATCTCTGAAGAGGGATCTGGCTATGGTAAGTACTTCATCACACATGTTATTTATTTTACTTTACATTATTTTTTATATATATATATATATATATATATTTAATGTGGATTCTTTTGGCTGTTTTTGTGCAGATTACCCAACAGGTCTTTGTGGCCGAGGAGTGGGTTAATAGTAAGAGCAACCAAGCCCGAGCAGAGGCCCACTCTAGTGCCGAGGCCGAGAGAATCCTGGGGGCACTTAAGGAGGAACATGCTGACCTAACCAATAAATTCACCATCTCGGAGAGGGAGCGAATGAGTGCTATGGTCGACTTAAAGAGCGTTGAGACTCAAGCCGAAGATCAACGCAAGAAGCTCCATTTGACGGAGATTGAATTGGCCACATAAAAGCAGTATGTTCTGGACTTGAAGGCTGAGCTGAAAAAGGCAAGGGAGGCAGCCCAGCTGGCCAAGGAAGCCTTGGAGGACGAAAAGCAAGCCTCCTACCAGCTCGACGTGGAGGAAACGCACGTGAGGCTTACCGAGGAGCTCTCTGAGATTTGCAAGGACTATTGCGCCACATCCTGGGGTAGAGCCCTTGATATTGCTAGTGTCCTTGTAGATTCAGTGTGGAGGCAGCCTGGGAGCATTTACTATCATCCAGATATCTGTGCTACCCTAGATGCCACCACTTTTGTTGCTGACCTTGCTCAAGAGACCTCAGAGCTGGCCCTAGCTATCCAAGCTACTGATCAGGGCCAGGGGGCTGAGAGGATCAATGAAAAGAGTAAGGGTAAGGAGAAAGAGCCCTCAGTAATAACCAAGGATACTGCTAAGGCCAAGGAAGGTGAAGCTAAGGCTAAAGAGATAGAGCCTAAAGACAAAAAAACTGATCCCAAGGCTAAGGACAGTGTCACCTCCCAGTCAAGCCAAAGTGCAAACCCTCTAACCCCTAAAATGAAACCTTAACCTCTAGGGTCCTCTTGTAGTATGTCCTTTCATTTTTTGTACTGGCATTTTGCCATGGAACATGATGTACTACACTTTTTTTTATTAATGAATGGATCTTTCTCTTTATTTCTTTTGTTCTTGCTTCATATGTCTTTAATCTTATTGTTGTTACACGTGAACCTGCTTTGCTGCTAATTTAGTTCCTATAAAAACTAACAAAAAACATTTTGCCAACGCAAATAATTTGACAAAGTTTCAATGATGAAAGTTTTTTATTCCACATTGATATTGCAAATTACTCTTTCTGCAATGATAGCTGAATTTAACAATTACTTAGTAACCAATTTACATTTGGCTAAATAATCAAGACATCTAACTTACTCCAAACCATTAACCGGACGAGCTAACAATTATTATAGATCTGTCTGGACACTTAGTGAAAAACAAATGAGTGTCATGAAGTGCTAACAAATGAGTGTTATGGAGGAATACACAACTGAGGTTTGACTTAAACAAATATAAGAGATGTCACGGTGTGTTAACCTCCCCTTAACATCTAGTCCAAGGACTTCAGGCATGTTTAAGGTTCAATTTAAACACTTATAAAAGATGACAATGAATGTTAATTTTCTCAAAATATCTGGTCCGAGGACTACAGGTATGACTAAGGTTTTGTTTAATACTTATAAAAAATGACAATGAATGTTAATTTCCCCAAAACATCTGGTCCGAGAACTACAGGCATGACTAATGTTCTGTTTAACATTTATAAAAAATGACAATGAATGTTAATTTCTCCAAAACATCTGGTCCGAGGACTACAAGCATGACTAAGGTTCTGTTTAACACTTATAAAAAATGACAATGAATATTAATTTTTCCAAAGCATTTGGTCCAAGAACTACAGGCATGACTAAGGTTCTGTTTAACACTTATAGAAACTAAATATTGATAAGTATAATGCCTTCGAATAACAAAAGAACATATTGGCAAAGGAAATTTTTATTAGTAATAATACCTTTTTAGTTATTTATATTCCAAGGGCGCGATATTGCATGTTCATCTAAATCTTTTAGAAAGTATGTTCCTATACCAGCCACCGAGGTGATGCGGTATGGTTCTTCCCAATTGGGTCCTAGCTTTCCCCATGCTGAGTTTTTTGCAGTTCCTAGAACCTTCCTCAGTACTAAATCATCAAGGCCTAAAGGCCTTGGCTTCACACTAGCATCGTAACTTTGTTTGAGCTTATGTTGATAGTATACTAATTGAACCATTGTACTTTCCTTCTTTCCTCGATCAAGTCTAGGCTCTTTTCTAGCAGCTCATTGTTATTGCTCGAATTGAATGAGCTTGTCCTTAGCGTTGGGAAGCCAGTTTCTAAAGGAATGACAGCCTCTGCTCCATATGTCATTGAAATGGGAGTCTCTCCAGTGGACCTCCAAGGTGCAGTTCGATATGTCAAAAGGACATGTGATAGTTCCTCCACCCATTTTCCTTTGGCATTGTTGAGGGTCATTTTTTGTAAAGCAGGCCCAACCCAGCAAAACAGACAATAAGAGTGGCAGGCATAGAAATAAGACTATTAAGCTCAGGCGGCAGGAGTAATAAAGCACAGGCTCATAACATGAATAAATGGGTCCTGAGGAAGCAAATGGGCCCAAAAGGCTCGGAAAGAGAGAAATGGCACTCATGGGCAATATGTGGTATAGAAAAGTGAGAATGGGCCGCGATAGGCCCAAAGTAATGCAAACAAAGAAAGTAGGGGTTGATGGCAAGCCCATAAACCCCAAGGATGAGAATGAGGAGATTGGGCCGGAGAAGCCCAATCAAGTTAGCAAAAGCCCATGGGAATGCAAAAATAGTGAATGGGCCGAGGAAGCCCAAAGAAAGTAAATGGGCTGCAGGCCTAAGGGAAAAAGAAAGGGACAATAGAGCCCATGAGTGAGAACACCAGTGGCTCTGTTAAGTCACTGGGGGAAGAAATAAAACGACAGGCTTGAAAAGAGGCCTAGCAGGAATATATCGTCATGGCAGGAAATGCCAAATAATGAAACAGGACATGAGTATAACTAAGAAATGGGCCAAAAGAAATGTGAAACTCAGTATTAAGAGAAGCCCAATCCAAAGGGAAGTAATGAAATGTACAAAACGGCCCACATGAAAGAACAAAGAAGCATGGCAGACGATGCAAACAAAGTTTCAGATCATAACAAACACATGAGCCGCAGGTAGACTTTGAACGTACATAACAGGAAAGCACGTGCAAGGCCCAAACGCCACCAGCCTGTACCCAGCCAATATGGGACGTGGTGGGGCTATGGGTCAGTGGTAAGAGGTAAGGGGTTTGGTGGTGGGGAGAGGGGAAAAGATCTATTTTACATTCCCTGTCCAAGCCCTTTTGGGAGGTACATCCTGCTGGGATGATAGACCGCCCAAAAGAGGCAAGGTTGGGGGGGACGTTGGGTGCATGCCATAGGGAGAGAGAGAGAGCATTTACGCCGCGGCAGGAGAAAGTGCCACGGCGGACTAAGAAACAACACAAACTTGGCTTTGTCTGGCGAGGGTAAGTAGTACCCAGACGATGGTCGGTAAGTACGCCCAGATCAGACAAAGGTCGTTGGAGGGTAAAGTAGTAAAATCAATCACGGCAGGCCCTATAAAAGGATCCTTGCCATGTCCTATACAAGGGACCTAAAAACAGAGGAAGGAAAAAATAGAAGAAAAACTAAAAGAAAAAGAAAGGAAAGAACAAAAAGATAAGAAAACAAAGAGGAAGGATAATGGGCATGCACCAATAGATCGTTTCTCTTTTCTCCTCCTCAAAATCCCACTCTCTAAGAAACAATTAAGCAAAAAGAATTCCTTCAAGCATTTATCACTTAGGTCTGATTCCCTCAAAGTTATTAATCCCCGTGGCAGGATATTCTCCTGGGAGATTAGTTTCATTGAGAGGAAGCGTTCTTCCTCCTTGATTCTTTGCTATTGCAGACTTAAACTTGACTTGATGTTTATTAACTTCCATCATCGTTCATTCAGTTATTCTTTTCTATAAAAGCTGTTATTATTATTACCATTGTTATTACCGTAATTGCCATAGGAATATTCGGCCTTATTATTAAGAAAAAGTCACTGTACTCTGTTTTTCTTTATTGTTATTATATCTGTTTGCCGTAACCCTTTTGTAATAGCTCTGCTTGCTGTAAGAACGTTCCTAGCAGACAAGGCTCAGTTTGTGCACAAGCTGGCCCAAAGTGAGTTGCATTTGGGCCGATCTCAACTCTCCTACTCAGAAAGATACTTGGGCCCATCACCACAGGAGGCAGCCCAGCCTAACCCAAAACACAAAAAAGGCCCCTACATTAAATTGGCGACTTCACTAGGGAGTTGAGAAACAGACAGGGACGAAAGCCTACACAAACGAATGCCGCCGAAATCCAGGATAACACGAAATATGAGTGTCGTACCCTCACAAGCAGAGTCAAGGCCCACAACGCCTCGCTAACCACAACCTAACCAGGCAGAAGGTGCCAACGAAACGGGGGCTGACCCCCAACCGTCACCAAGAATCCCTACCGACAATGCCAACATTTCTATCGAAGTCTTGCAGTCACAACAACACTCGCAGCAGCAAATGATGGAAGAAATCTGCCAGCTGAAAGCTAACAAGACGAAAGAAAAAGGAAGTCAACATGACCCGGAGCATGCGACAGACAAAGAAGAGACATCGACAGGAGGTGCCCCTTACAATGCAGAGCAACGCTTCATTACTATGGCTGAGGTGGCCGCCCTTTTGGAGCAGGAAAGGGCCAGGGCACCTAAGGAAAGGTTCTATGCACGAAGACCTCCTTACTCGCTGAGGGTACTCAGCAAACCATATCCTGAGAGGTATGAGCCAAAAGCATTCGCACAATATGATGGCAGAAAGGGAAGTGCTGTTGAGCACGTAAGCAAGTTTATCGATACGCTCGGCCCTTATGCCGCAGACGAAGACTTATGTCTCCGAGAACTTTCTAAATCACTGTGTGACCGGGCTTATACCTGGTACATTGGATTAAAACCAGGAACGATCCCAACATGGGATGATATGGTGGATATATTTTGTACCAAATTCTTCCACGGAGAAGAAACGGTTACACTTGCAACACTGCATGCAACCAAACAAAGGAATGGTGAAAACTTGATGGAATACATCAAGAGATTTAGGGATATAGCACTCGACTGCTATGACCAATGCGAGGAAAGGACGTTGGTGGAGATGTGCATGATGAATATGATCAGAGAATACAGGGCAATCCTCGAAAATTTGGAAATCTCTCAATTCGCCCAGCTGTTGCAGAAGGCCAGAAAGACGGCCCAATCTATGAAACCAAGCTCGGACAAGAGAAACACCCCGCAGGCAATGGCGGTATCCACTGGCGAACGGAGAAGGAAAACCGAAGGGAGGGAGTACGATACTCCCTCACCAATACCATGCACCTCAAAGGAACTAGACGTACTCCTAGACAAATAGATAGCAGACGAAATTTTCAAACCTAACCAGGTTGTCAGGGAGCACACAGAGGAAGAGCAGAGGGACCCACATTTTTGTCGTTTACACAATTATGTCCAACATTCTACCGCAGAGTGTTGGGAGCTCCGCAGACTAGTGCACCGCAGGATAAAAGAAGGGACTTTAGAACTGTCCCAGCAGGAAGTCCAGAGAAACCCACTCCCAAACCACAAAGGGAAGGGTGTAGCAGCAGTGGTAATTTGCGTTGACTCAGGAGAAGATGAAGAAGAAAACATGGCTTTGCCTGCAACGGCCATTACCACTCTACAATAGAGTTCTAAGTTCAAAAATTTGTTCGATCAGCTGGGACTCTCAGCAAAGGAAAGAAAGGTAGCCACAGAAGCTTTTGTGAGTATTGCCTCTGGTGCAGGAGTAGAATGTCTATCAGCAGAAATATCAGATGATAGGGCTCTCTTACAGGAGTCAACTGAAATCACTTTTAGTGAGGAAGATACGGAAGTAGGGCACCCGGACCACAAGAGACCCTTATACTTGGCGGCATCCATAAATTAAATCCCCATAAAGAGAGTTTTGGTAGATACAGGTGCCTTTGTGAATCTCATCCCATTAAACACTCTGCAAGTAGCAAGAATCTCAGAAAGGAAGATTCAGGGATGCCCAATGGAAGTAACAGGGTTCGGAAGAAGGGGTGAGTACACGACAGGCCACATTCAGCTGTGGTTAAAAGTAGGCCCCATAGCTTCTTTAGCGCGGTTTCATGTGGTAAAAACAGAAGTATCCTACCACGTGCTTCTGGGGAGGCCTTGGTTGCACAAACACCGCCTGGTCCCATCCACCTATTACCAATGTGTGAAAGGAAGACTGAACGGCAGGATGATACGCATAGCCGCGAACCCCTCACCATTCGAGCAGGCAGAGGCTCACTTAGTAGAAATTATGTTCTACGATCAATGGGCTCCTTCTGGGGAGAGTTCAGTATTAAGGCCACTAGGTACTTTCGTGCCTAGATGGGAAGATGTCTAGAATGACCCAGAACCTGATCTAAGGGAGTTATTGGCAAGAAAGAGAAAAAGGAAAGAGGCTTTCTCTGCAGGGTTTGAGGACACGCCCCAATGCATTAGAGTCCGAGGCTCTGATGGCAGAATCATTTACAAATTATGAAGGTGCGCGGGGCCCGTAATTGAAACCCAGACGGGCCCCACCCAGGAAGAGCAGCACAAGGGTTTGACGTATTGCAGAGCCCAAGAAAGTTCAGAGAAAGAAAGTAACAATGGGGAATACGAAGGAGTTGTGGCCGAAAAGGAGATGCAGGTCATGGCAGAAGAGGAAATGGAAGAGGTTGACCGGGGATCTACTTCACAAAGGCCAAGACCCATCTCAATTAGTGCAAGCTTGACAAAATATGAGAAAAAGGAGTTGGTACTGTTGCTAAAAGAATTCAGAGACGTGTTCGCATGGGACTACAGTGAAATGCCAGGGCTAAACCCTGGGTTAGTGGCATATACGTTGAATGTGGACCCGCAGGCCAGGCCAGTAGCTCAGCCTGCCAGGATATTTCACACAGAAATATAAGGACTGATAGTCAAAGAAGTACAGAAGTTGCTAGCCGCAAGATTCGTTAAGCCTATTCAACATCCTCGCTGGCTATCCAACATAGTACCAGTAAAGAAGAAGAATGGCCAGATCAGGTATTGCGTAGATTTTAGAGATCTCGATAAAGTATGTCCGAAAGATGAATTCCCATTGCCCAATATGGATTTATTGATAGATTCTGCGACAGGAAGCGCCATGTTTTCATTCATAGATGGTTTCAGTGGATACAACCAGATCAGGATGGCACCAAAAGATGCGGAGAAAACTGCTTTTAGAACACCCATGGGAAACTTCCATTACATCGTGATACCCTTCGGGTTAAAAAATGCAAGTGCAACCTATCAACAGGCAATGACGGCTATATTTTATGATATGATGCATCAGGAGTTAGAAGACCATGTGGATGACATAGTAGTTAAGTCAAGGAAGAGAGAAGAACATTTCCATGTGCTAAAAAGAGTGTTCGAAAGATGCAAAGCCTTTAAGTTGAGAATGAATCCTCTCAAATGTGCATTTGGTGTATCCTTAGGGAAATTCCAGGGTTTCCTAGTTCACAGCAGGGGAATAGAAGTAGACCCAGCAAAGGCCACGGCCATTGCAACTATGAGACCTCCAACCACGTAAAAGAACTAAAAAGTTTCTTAGGAAAAGTCTCGTATATCCGAAGATTCATCACTGGGTTGGCATCAATCACTTCGGCCTTTACTAAACTACTGAGAAAAGGGCAAAGTTTTGTATGGGGGAAGCATAGCAAGCGGCCTTCAAAAGGCTGCAGCAAATCATGATGAACCTCCCTACAGTGCAAGCCCCTATTCACAAGAAGCCATTGTTACTTTATATGGCTACCAATTCATATGCTATTGGTGCCTTAATCGCCTAAGAAGACGGAGGTGGTGTCGAGCAGCCAATATATTACATCAGCCACACCCTGAAAGATGCAGAAACTCGTTATCCAAGGGCGGAAAAGGCATGTTTGGCTATCGTGTATGCCTCACAGAGATTACGCCATTACTTTTTGGCCTATGAAGTATGGCTGATGACCAAGTCCCATACCATCAAAACTTTACTACAGCAGCCAATTCTCTCTGACAGGATATCACAATGATTATTACAACTGCACCAGTATGACTTGAGAATAGGGGCGCCTAAAGTAGTGAAAAGCTAGGCTATAGCAGATTTGTTAGCACAGTTTCCAGGGAAGGAAGAATTTTCGCTGGACGACGAAGTTCCAGGGGAAGTAGCCATGGCAAAAGAACTCAGAAAACAGTGGGTAATGAAATTTGATGGGTCTTCTACCGCTCAGTCTGGAAGGGTTGGGGTAGTTTTATATCATGAAGAAAATGAAGCAGTAGCACTATTATTCAAGCTGGAGTTTCCCTGTTCAAACAATACGGCAAAATATGAAGCTTACTTAATTGGGCTGGCCACAGCCCTTGAGATGGGAGTTAAGCATTTGAAAGTACTGGGTGATTCCAACTTGGTAGTCTGTCAGACCAAAGGGAGTTTTTCCCTAAAAGAACCCAGTCTTGCCCCGTATAGAGCAATGGCCCAGAAGATGGAAGAAAAGTTCTTAACTTTTGAAATAGAGCATGCCCCGAGGAACGAGAATCGGTTTGTCGATGCTTTGGCCGCACTAGGTTCGCAAATAATGTTTGAAGGGAAGAGCACCAGAGTGGAGGTCAGCAAGAGAGAGGAATCCATAATTGAAGTGTTAAAAGAAAGGTTCCAAGAGGAACACTGCAAAGGAAATTGGCGGATACCCATGAAGGAAGTTTTGACGAGAGAAGAAGAAGCCATGGAACTAAAAGTACTCAAAGACTACGCCCTAATGAAGGGGGAACTGTACTGCAGGATGCCAGGCGGAGTCTTATTTAGATGTGTGGGGCAAAAGGAGGCCTAGAGAAAGTTGAAAGAAGTGCATAAAAAGACTTACGGATCCTGCGGAGAAGTCAGCCTTTACCGCAGACTTCAAAGGGCGGGCTTTTATTGGCCAACCATGAGCAAAGATGCAGACCAAGTCCAAACCCAATGTGGGAACTGTCAACTTGCGGCAGACAGAGAAGAAAGTTACACTGCATTCGTCAACGAGGACTGGAGAAGCCCATTTATACAGTACCTAACAGAAGGCATCCTGTCGCAAAATCACAGCGAAAAATATAAGCTCAGGAGGTTAGCAACGCGCTATTTTTTGCATAATATGACCCTTTTCAAAAAAGGGTATGATGGAGACCCCTTAAGGTGTTTGGGCCCTGAGGAGATGAGAGAAATGATAAAAGAAATACATTCAGGAGAGTGTGGGGAACACCAGGGAAAGAAAAGGCTTTACAGATGCCTACTGCAAATGGGCTATTATTGGCCTACCATGAAAAAGGATATGGCAGAGTTTGTGAAAAGGTGCCACAGTTGCCAAGTACAAGCCAATTTGATTCACACTCATCCACAGAATTTGCATAGCATGGTCACACTATGGCCATTCCATACCTAGGGGCTTGACTTAGTTGGACCGGTGAATCCACCGTCGCGAGGGTACATATGGATACTAGTAGCTACGGAATACTTTACTAAGTGGGCAGAGGCAGTACCACTTCGTAAAGCCACAGGAGGAGCAGTGTCAAATTTTATCAAAGAAAACATAATTGTAAGGTTTGGAGTTCCCTACAGGATCATCAGTGACAATGGCACGCCTTTTGTCAATAGTGAGGTGAGGAAAATACTAGAGTTTTATCAAGTCAAGTATCACCGGTCATCACCATATTACCCTCAAGGGAATGGGCAAGCAGAGGCAACGAACAAAACTCTCATAAAAATCATCAGCAAAATGAGCCAAGAATATACGGGAGGATGGGCAACGCATCTGCCAGACACTCTTTGGGCTTATAGGAGTTCACCTCAGTCAGCTACAGGTTTTTCACCTTTTTCCTTGGTCTACGGAACTGAAGTAGTGAGCCCAACAGAAAAAATGACCCCATCTTTGAGAGTCATGCAAATGCAAGAAAATGAGAAAGATGAAGAAGTTTTTGCGACAGAAAGGTGTGAAGACTTGGAAGGACTTGACGAAAGAAGAGAAAAGGCTCAAGAACACAGCCGCAGATACAGGCAAAAAATGATTGAGGCCTACGGCATGATGACGAAAGAAAGAGCATTTACGGAAGGACAACTGGTCCTAAAAGTGGCAGATTACGTTAGGAGAGGCCTGGCAGGACCATCGAAGTTTGCACCGAAGTAGGAATGACCCTTTGTGATAAGAGAGGTACATCCAAGTGGGTATTACCGCTTTACTCAGATGGACGGAAAGGACTTAATGGATCCCATCAATGGGAAATGGTTGAAACGCTACTACGCCTAAGGAAAAAGGCTTTGTCACAAATCAAAACTTTTGTAACTTGCTTTCTTGCAATGAAAAGCACGAAGTATTTGTTATCATATATCATAGCAAAAGAAAAACAGTAGCAAAGTGTAGTATCCTAAGTGTAGCATCATAAAATTAAATTATAAAACCCAAACTGTGGCAAACAAGCCCGAATAGGTGCTATAGGAGGCATAATGTACTGAACAGAGCAATAAGGCAAAAGAAAACAACAAAACAAGGGAGAAACTGCATAGTCCAGGAATGAGTGACTGATCCCCAAAACAATCAAGTCCTCTAACACCGGAAAGAAGACGCTCGCGGCGACCCTCCAAATCTGCCACTTCCTTTCTCAAAACTGCAAGACGTGAGTCAATAGCATCAACAGTAGGCTGGACTCTCCTCATGAAAACTGCTCGAGCAATCTCTCGAAGGTGATCCAAAACGAACTCCACGGCAAAGCCAACGCTGATAAGCTCCTGTACTGCAGCCCTCCACTCCAGGATCCTCTCGGTGGAGACGGTATCAACAAAGTTGTGCTCAATGTCATTCAACACGCCTCCTAACATCCTCAAGAAATGCTCTCTGACTGATCGGCCAAGTCGAAATCCCTGCATGAAGTCCCCACGACTGTCATAAATCATCACCAAATGAGGAGCACAGTCCGCAGGGACTCTGAAGCCATGAAAATCTATGTAAGGGGGTCCGGAGCCCCAGAAAGAAGCAGGATCAAGGTCGTTGACTTCGAATTGGTCAAAACACACAAAGAAGGCTGTAGCCTCGCTCGCAAGATCTGAAAAGGTGGCAGAGCTACTGCCCACCTCGAACTGAGAAGGCACTGTAGGAGGTGGACCTGTCAAAGAACACGAAGGTTGAAATGAGAAACCTTGGTACGAATAAAAAGAAGAAAAGCCCATGGAGAAGAAGTAAAGAAATGAGATTAAAAAAAAAAAAAAAAACTTACCAGAGCTAGCAATAACAGGGGCTGTGGGGAAAGCAGAGACAAGAACAGAAGGATCTGCAGAAACAGACGCTGTAAATACGGCGGAAACTGGAATAAGAGATGTGGCAGGAATAGATGTTGTAGACATGGCAGGAGAAGCTGCCGCAAACACTCCCACGTCTGCTGAAATGCCTAACTCTCCAAAAGTCTCTGCAAACAGAAAAATAGACATGCAAATAAAAAGGGAGAATAGTGAACTTAACGGAGAAAGAAGAAAAAGGAAGGAAGAAATCACATACCCATCATCTCGGGTGGAACACTCTCCTCTTCCTCAGATTCAGAAATCCTCCTTCCTAGGCCAGGCTCATCCTCAGGATCCTCAAAGATCTCCTTAGACTCCTCTGAGGACGATTTAGCACGAGGCCCACGTGTGGCAGAAACAGGGATAGAGGAAGGAGTAACTACCAAAGAGGAAACGCCTTGCACTGCCTGAGAAAGAGCAGCAAAAGGGTCACCAGTGGAGATGACAAGAGGTGCAGCAGGAGTAATCTCGATCTGGGTAATAGCAGGAGGGGTGGTTCCCCTTTGAACAGAAGGTGTCATGGCAGGAGTAGGGGTGGCCTCACTAACCTCCCCAATATGAGTACCTTCATCCATGGATACCGGTCCAGTAGGAGAGGTAGTGGCTGCAGAAGGAGTAGATGTTGCGAATTCGGCCTCACCAAAAGTGCCCTTCGTAGGAGTGCCCATGGGGGCAGAAAGCTCCTCGACAGTAGGACGGTATATGGAAAGAGGCTCAGGCTCATCCTAAAAGACAAAATAAAGAAGAGGTATGAAGACCGAATTAACTCTTTGGGTGAATGAATTAACCAAAAACATGTAGCAAACTGGACACATGCAGGAGCAAGGGTTCCTCAAGCATAATAGGACGGGCGGCTAACGTATCCTCCTTGTGCTTAGACTGCAAAAGCAAAAGGGATAAGAAAATGAATCAAGGAAAAGAGTCAGCGAGCATGTCAGGATTCTAAAAAAGTCAAAAGGGAAGAAGTATATATATATGTGTGTGTGTGTACTTGGAAGATAAAGCAAGAAAAAGTTTTTAGAAACTTACTCTTCGTTGAACGGCAGACGCAGGATGGGGAGTTGTCTTCCTTTTACTGCCTCGTGTTCTGCTGGCAGAAGTAACACTTATAGGAGGCTGAGGAGTGGTAGACTTAGACTTGCTGGCAGATTTAAGCTTGACAGAACCTTTCTTGGCTGGCGCAGGAATGTTTACTACTTTAACTTTCTTTTCCCAACCTGAGGGGTAATCACCTGTATGCCAATACCATCCCCTCTTCTCCTCGTCCCACTAAAAAATGACAGATCGGTTCTGTTTCCTGGCATAGGCTAACACGGATTTAAAAGGAAGGAGCAACCGAGGATTGGGAGAGATAACCATGCTAAATCTCTTAGGAGGTATAAGAGAGAAACCGTGACTGCCAGCCAACTCTGCATCAAACGAATTCATAACAAGCTGCCAATAGAGGTGTATAGCAGGGGTGCAAAGGCCTTCTCTCGAAGAACTAGCAACTGTGGCTGCACTAAAGCGCTGTCTCCTAAAGTCAAAAGCAGTCTGCCGTAGAAAGGGTCTAGTTGAAGTAGGAGACTCTGCGAGGAAGGAGAGGTCATCAGGAATATCCTGATCCAGGCCAAACTGTCTCCTCACTCGGTTGGCAGGGTAATGGACGAACCTGACACCTTTATCTGCTAAATAAGGCAACCATCCAGGATTAATGGCAGCCAAATAAGTGATACCCGTCTCATCAAAGCCACCAGCGAAGTAGTAGTACTAACATTATCAACAAACAAACCCATTACAGAATTAGCACAAGTATAACCAGCACGCAAATGTCTATAAACTCTCCAGGAAAAACCAACACCTTCATCAAAGGACTCAACAACAGAATAATCGATGGGCTTCAAACCGGACCAACGAAAAGCCAGAGGAAAATCAAGCTCAAATCTGCCACAAAAATCAGTAATAGCCTGCGGACAGGATTGATACTTCTCTTTAGCAAATCTGACAGGCCTACACTTCACCGAGTATTGCACACAGCGCTCAAATAACAACTGCTGCAGAATGGTGTTGTGTACAGAAGAAGCAACTATGTAGCAGTAGACTCACCCCAGCAGATATTTTAATGGCCAAAGGAAAATACAAAGGCTTTATGGCATAATGGGGATGGGACCTAAAGACAAACTTAGAAAGCCAAAAAGCAATAAAGGCAGCCCGACGAGCAACAGCAGAAAACTTGGAAGAAGAACTAACCCAATAAGACAACTTAGCATTTCCGGCCATCCTCTTCTTCAACTCCGCCTCGATGTCTTCTTCTTCTGGGGAAAGCTCAATGGCAGCAAGATCAACATCTCCAAGAATGGGCAAAAGAAATTGATTAGCCACGTCCTCGAGAGTAACAGTGAGTTCGCCGCAAGAAAAGAAGAATGTGTGAGTGGTGGAACAACATCGGCGAACTAAATGGCGAAGATTGTAGAGGTCTCGAAAGTTAGATAGGCTTCGAGAAAGAACGACGGACTTTAGAATGCCGGCCCTCTGAAGCAAACCCATAAAGTGTGTATCCGATAACTCACTGTCAACCCACTCTTTCCAACTCGAGGCAGTGCCAGACCCAAACTCGAAATGAATGGGTACGGGAAGGGCAACACCTTGACGAATGACCAAATCGGAGATGGAGGAAGACACCGGAGCCCAAGAAACATCGGGGTTTCACCAGCAAAGAGCGAGCCACACACGGCCCGGTGGCAGCGACGCATAATCTCCAAGAGCCTTTGGAAAGTGGGGACTAGGATTGTACCAAGGATCAATCAGAGGGGCGCACTCGCTGTCTGGGTCACGCCGTGCCTCCTCCTCTTTGGAATGGTCCGAATCGGAGCGTACGTCTTCTTCTTCTACTTCTTGTTCCACCGGAGGGTCCACAGCGACACTTTTCCCTTTACGGCGGGAAGAAACTTGAGTTTTCACCGGTGCCATGGCGTGAGGAGTTGAACGGAGCAAGAGAGGGATAGGTGTGCGAGAAGAAGATAATGATGAGGAAAGAAAGATATTTTGAAATAAAAGGAATTTGTGTCTGCGTTTGGAAGGGACATTTTTCTTAAATACCTGAGTAATTAAGGCCGACGTGAAGGGAGGCAACTGGTCAGCCATTAAGAAAAGGATGAAATTAATGAGGTGGTAGTTATGTTTTAAAGCAACTGCCATTTTGGGAAATTCGAAGAGTCACCACTGTTCACGGCAAGAAAAGAAATATATATGCAGGAAGGAGTTCGTGGTTTCAAAAAGCCCGCGAAGGAAAAGAAAAAGGGAAAAAGTGAAAAAGACAAAAAAGTCATTCATTCACATATGAACTGCAAGAACGCTCCATATGTTCAGGAGGCTAAATGTTGAGGGTCATTTTTTGTAAAGCAGGCCTAACCTAGCAAAACAGACAATAAGAGTGGCAGGCATAGAAATAAGACTATTAAGCCCAGGCGGCAGGAGTAATAAAGTACAGGCTCATAACATGAATAAATGGGTCTTGAGGAAGCAAATGGGCCCAAAGGGCCCGGAAAGAGAGAAATGGCACCCATGGGTAGTATGTGGTATAGAAAAGTGAGAATGGGCCGCGGTAGGCCCAAAGCAATGTAAACAAAGAAAGTAGGGGTTGATGGCAAGCTCATAAACCTCAAGGATGAGAATGAGGAGATTGGGCCGGGGAAGCCCAATCAAGTTAGCAAAAGCCCACGGGAATGCAAAAATAGTGAATGGGTCAAGGAAGCCCAAAGAAAGTAAATGGGCCGCAGGCCCAAGGGAAAAAGAAAGGGATAATGGAGCCCATGAGTGAGAGCACCAGTGGCTCTGTTAAGTCACTGGGGAAGGAATGAAACGGCAGGCTTGAAAAGAGGCCTAGCAGGAACATATCGTCATGGCAGGAAATGCCAAATAATGAAACAGGACATGAGTATAACTAAGAAATGGGCCAAGAGAAATGTGAAACCCGGTATTAAGAGAAGCCCAATCCAAAGGGAAGTAATGAAATGTACAGAACGGCCCACATGAAAGAACAATAAGCATGGTAGACGATGCAAACAAAGCTTCAGATCATAACAAACATATGAGCCGCAGGTAGACTTTGAATGTACATAATAGGAAAGCACACGCAAGGCCCAGGCACCACCAGCCTGTACCCAGCCAATATGGGACGTGGTGGGGCCATGGGTCAGTGGTAAGAGGTAAAGGGGGTGTGGTTTGGTGGTGGGGAGAAGGGAAAAGATCTATTTTACATTCCCTGTCCAAGTCCTTTTAGGAGGTACGTCCTGCTGGGATGACAGACCACCCAAAAGAGGCAAGATTGGGGGGGGGACGTTGGGTGCATGCCATAGGGAGAGAGAGAGAGCATTTATGCTGCGGCAGGAGAAAGTGCCACGGCGGACTAAGAAACAACACAAACCTGGCTTTGTCTGGCGAGGGTAAGTAGTACCCAGACAATAGTCGGCAAGTACGCCCAGACCAGACAAAGGCCGTTGGAGGGTAAAGTAGTAAAAATCAATCACAGCAGGCCCTATAAAAGGATCCTTGCCATGTCCTGTACAGGGGACCGAAAAATAGAGGAAGAAAAAAATAGAAGAAAAACTAAAAGAAAAAGAAAGGAAAGAAGAAAAAGATAAGAAAACAAAAAGGAAGGATAATGGGCATGCCCCAATAGATCGTTTCACTTCTCTCCCCCTCAAAATCCCACTCTCTAAGAAACAATTAAGCAAAAGAAATTCCTTCAAGCATTTATCACTTAGGTCCGATTCCCTCAAAGTTATTAATCCACGCGGTAGGATATTCTCCTGAGAGATTAGTTTCATTGAGAGGAAGCGTTCTTCCTCCTTGATTCTTTGCTATTGCAGACTTAAACTTGACTTGATGTTTATTAACTTCCATAATCGTTCATTCAGTTATTTTTTTCTATAAAAGCTGTTATTATTATTACCATTGTTATTACCGTGATTACCATAGGAATATTCGGCCTTGTTATTAAGAAAAAGCCACTGTACTCTGTTTTTCTTTATTGTTATTATATCTGCCTGCCGTAACCCTTTTGTAATAGCTCTGCTTGTTGTAAGAATGTTCTTGGCAAACAAGGCTCAGTTTGTGCACAAGCCGGCTCAAAGTGAGTTGCATTTGGGCCGGTCTCAACTCTCTTACTCAGAAAGATACTTTGGCCCATCACTGCAGGAGGCAGCCCAGCCCAACCCAAAACACAAAAAAGGCCCCTACAGGCATCATCCAACATTTTCCTGAGCCCGTTTACTATGATTTTGTTTACAACCTCAGCTTGTCCATTTTTTTGAGGATAAGCTGGGGTGGAATACCGGTTTGTGATTCCAAGATCACAATAATATCTCTTAAAAGATTTGCTGTCAAACTGAAAGCCGTTGTCGGAGATGAGAGTACGAGGGACTCCGAACCAAGTGACAATGTTTTTCCAAATAAACTTCTTGGCGTCCATGTCCTTAATATTCGCCAAGGGCTCGGCTTCAACCCATTTGGTGAAATAATCTGTGTCGATCAACAAATATCTTTTGTTCCCTGCTGCTTTGGGGAAAGGACCAACAATGTCCAAGCCCCATTGAGCAAACGGCCAGGGGCTGGATAGGGGATTAAGAGTTCCTCCCGGTTGGTGTATGTTTAGCGTGAATCTCTGGCATTGATTGCACTTCTTCACATATTCTTGTGCTTCTTTTTGCATACTTGGCCACCAATAGCCTTGAGTGATGGCTCTATTGGATAAGGATCTGCCTCCCGTATGGCTTCCGTATATTCTTTCATGTAACTCCTTAAGGAGTAGCTCTGATGCTTCAGGGTGGACGCAGAGTAGATAAAGCCCTGAAAACGAGTGCTTGTACAATTTTTGGTCCTCGGATAACCAAAATCGAGGTGCTTTTTTTCGTATCTTGTCAGCTTCAGACTTATCTTCTGGTAGGATATCCTCTTTCAAGAATAGTACTAAAGGATCCATCCAGCAAGGACTTACTCTGACTTGATGAACTTGGACCACTTTTTCCCTGGGTCTACATAAGTCTTCTATAAGGATAACCTGAGGTAGACCCTGAGTCGAGGAGGTTGCAACAGTGACTAAGGAATCAGCATGTGTGTTTCCGCTTCTAGAGACGTGCAGTAAACTGAAAGATTCAAATCTCGATTGTAGATGCCTAGCTTGACTTAGATACCTTTGCATTCTCTCATCTCTTGCTTTTAGTTCACCATTCACTTGGCCGACGACCAATTTTGAGTCAGAGAACATCGTTATTGTCTTTCCTCCCATTTTTTGCATCATGGACATTCCCTCGAGTAAGGCTTTGTACTCAACCTCATCATTAGTGGTCGAGAAATCCAGTCTTAATGATTTCTCAATGGTGATCTTCTCGAGTGAGATCAGAACTAGCTCCACTCTTGATCTCCTTTGGTTCGCTGCCCCATCAACGTACACTTTCCAGTACAAAGGTGGTTGTAGAGTGATGGTGCCAACTGATTTTTCGTCTATGTGCTGCGTTTCTGTTACTTCTTCTAAAGAAGGCTTAGCGAATTCAGCCACCAGATCTGCGAGAACTTGGCCTTTGATAGAAGTACGAGGCATGTACTTGATGTCAAAAGCTCCCAAGATAGTACCCCCATTTAGCAATCCTTCCTGTGTAATTAGTACTCCGTAATATAGACTTGAGTGGAAGTTGAGTAAGGACAATAACTGTGTGCGCCTGAAAGTAATGGAGGAATTTTCGTGTAGCATGTACCACTGCTAAGATGGCTTTCTCCAGTAGTAAATACTGGACCTCGGCTTCCTGTAGTGATTTACCTACATAGAAAACTAGTCGTCGTATGCTACTATCAACTCGTATTAGCACCAAACTCACTGCATAAGAAGCTACAGCGATGTAAGCAAACAAGACCTCATCCACCTCCGAACTGAACATAATAGGTGGCCGAGATAGATACACTTTCAGCTGTTGGAAGCCTAAAGCACACTCCTTGGTCCATTCAAATCCCTTTCACTTATTCATTAAGAGGAAGAAAGGTCTACATCTATCAGCTGACCGAGAGATA
Source organism: Quercus glauca (assembly GCA_023736055.1). Taxonomy (NCBI): domain Eukaryota; kingdom Viridiplantae; phylum Streptophyta; class Magnoliopsida; order Fagales; family Fagaceae; genus Quercus; species Quercus glauca. The sequence goes on along the minus strand of CM043325.1, from coordinate 58,453,077 downwards.
AACTGATTCAGGGCAGTGGTCATACCGGTGAGCTTTTGGACCTCTTTAGGGTTCCGAGGTGGTTGTAGGCTGTTAATGGCTTTGATCTGGTTAGGGTTAACCTCAATTCCTTGGTGAGTTACCATGTAACCTAGGAATTTACCTAATCCCACACCAAATGAACACTTGGAAGCGTTAAGGCGCAATTTATATTTTCTCAAAATTTCAAAAATACATTCGAGGTCTTTCACATGTTCGGATACCAACTTGCTCTTCACCACCATGTCATCTATATAGATTTCAATAGTTTTGCCTAGCTGGGGCTCAAATATTCTGGTCATCATTCTCTGATAAGTAGATCCTGTATTTTTTAGACCAAAAGGCATTACCTTGTAATGGTAGTTTCCAATGGGAGTGATAAACGCTGTCCTCTCTTGGTCGTCCAAGGCTAGTGGTATCTGATGATATCCTTGAAAGGCATTCAAGAAACTCATCCAAGGATGTCCAACGGTTGCATCTACCAATTAATTGATCCGAGGCATTGGGAAGGGATCCTTTGGGCAAGCTTTATTTAGGTCCGTGAAATCCACACACATTCACCACTTCCCGTTCTTCTTCTTTACAACCACAATATTGGCCAGCTATTCAGGATAGAAAATATCTTTGATAGCCCTAGCTTGATTGAGTTTATTTACCTCATCTTTAACGACATCAGTTAGGGGTGTGCAAAAAACCGAAGAACCGAAAAAACCGCTTCAAACCGACCAAACCGATGCAAAAATTCTGGTTCGATTTCAGTTTTATTATATGAAAAACCGAAAATTTCGGTTCGATTTTCGGTTGCAGATTTGAATGAACCGAACTGACCGAATCGAACCGAAATATATTATTATATTATATTATATATTAAATATATAATATAAAGTTTATAAATATTTGAGTTTTGGGCCTCTAACTTATTATATATGGGCCTCCATTGGTTTATATATACTTTAGGCCTCCATCTTATTTTAAAACAATTGGGCTCTTTTTGTTTATATGATCAGACATATCATTGATCTGTTCACATAAATTTTTTTTTTTTTTTAAATCACTGATATCATGATCTGTTTAATCCGACCTAAGCTTAATGGCTTTTCTCATTTTCTGCCGTTTCAGTTTATCTTTTTAAACATAGCATTTTAAAACCCATTATATTAATTAACTATAATTAAACTATGTAAATATCTAATTAAACTAAAACTAATTAGACTATAAAAACAATAGTTTAGAAACCCTACCCTACATAACCCACACTTTTCACCCTCAGACTTTCCACTCTCACATTCAGACAGCCACAACCTCCACTCCACACTCCCTCTCATGCCAAATCTGCTTCCGCCGCCTCCACATGCCACCCTCCCTACGACACCCTCTCTTCTCGCTGTGATTATGCGATGAAAATGGAATCAGCAGCAGGGTTTCCACCGTCACTGCCACTCCAAGATAACGTCGATGCCGAGCGCCGCCTTTGGGAAGCCGAGGATCGTCTCCGTGAAGCCATAGAGAGCTCCAAATCTGCTTGATCATCGGCTTCTCATCTCAAGACTCATAGTGAATCTGTTTTGAAATCTCAATACCCTCTGTTTTGTGTTTTGGGTTTTGTTTTATACTGAATCTGAATCTGAATCAATAAAGTTATGGCTTTGAAAATAGTGAATCAAGATCAAGATGTTTATTTTTTCAAGTTTTATTTGCAAATAAAGTTAGGGATTTGAAAAAATGATAACCTATGTGCTTGGTTGAATCTCTGTTTTAGTGTTTTGTAGTAACAACTGAATACTGCATTTTTTTTTTAAAAAAAAAAGCCCAAACAAAAAATTTTTGGAAAAAAAACCAAAGGCCAATTGGCCCAAAAACCGAAACCGAAACAAACCGAAACCGACGGTTTTTCAACTATTTCGGTCGGTTTTGGTTGAGACTTTTACAAACCGAAAATTTTGGTTTCGGTTGGCCGGATAAAAAAAAACCGACTGAACCGAACCGATTACATCCTTAGCATCAGCATGTTCCTTGGAGGGGCGCCGAGGTGGTTGCTTTTTGGGGGTAACAGATAGGTTGACATTCAAATGATGATAGATAAAGCTGGGGTCTACCCCTGGGGCTTCATAGGCGCTCCAGGCAAATACATTGACGTTTCTTCTTAGAAACTTCAACAACTCTTCGTTCTTCTCGGTGGGTAATTGAGACCCAATCTGAAAAAACTTTTCAGGGTTGTCACCAATAACAACTTTTACTAAATTTTCACATTTCCCCTCCTCGGCTGATTCAGCAGAAGGCGATAATGGAAAACTTAATTGCTATGAGCTTCCTCCAGCATAGATTAAGGATTCATTCTCGGGTTGATGCAAGATGGCAGCTACTAGGCATTGTATCGCCATAGACTGGCTCCCAATAATCTCTTCGATTTGATCCCTTGATGGGAACTTCACTTTCTGGTGCAGGGTAGAAGAGACAACCCCTAGGGCATGAAGCCAGGGCCTGCCTATTATGGCCGTATAGGGGGAGTAAGCGTCCACCACTATGAAGTCTACCTCCACTGTTTCGGAGCCAGTCTGTATGGGTAGCCTGATTTGACCTCTCGAAATGATAACTTTCCCATCAAAGCTTACCAAAGGAGAGGTGTAGGCCCTTAGATCCTCAAATTTCAGGTTCAGCCCTCTATACAAATCGGGATACATGATCTCTGCGTCGCTACCTTGATCCACCATTACTCTCTTCACATCATAGCCTCCAATCCTGAGCGTAACCACTAGAGCATCATCATGAGGTTGTATGGTTCTAACCTTATCTTGATCTGAAAAACCAAGAACCGGCTGAATTTCTGTTATTGCCCTTTTGGGTTCTGAATTAGAGTCCTCGACAAGTAGCCGAGACACAGTCATCATTCTGGAGGGACAGGGGTTGTTTCTTCCCAAGGTAGCGAAGTTACATTAATCGTCCTTAAGGGAGGTCTCGAGGAGTCCCCCCTCTTGGGCTTCGAATTGGTCTGGCCCTCTTGGTTACTGGAGTGATGTAAGAGATGTTTTGACTTTCCTTTATGGACGAGTTGATCTAGATGATCCCATAGATTTCTGTAATCCTCTGTTACGTGTCCTTGGTCTTGGTGGTACTGGCAGTAAAGATTTTGATTGCACCTTTCAGGGTTTTCTGCCATTTTATTTGGCCTTTTGAAGAATGGTTCATTCTTAATCTTCTTCAGCACTTGCTGTACCGGTTCTCGGAATACAGCATTGACCACCTGAACATTAACAGGGCTTGACTGTCCCAAAAATTATCTCTGTGGCCGGTTGTTGTATCGGCCCGACTTGAAATCTCTTCTCTCCTGAGAGATAACCTTCTCCTTTCCTTTCCCTTGCTGCTGATCTTCCTCTACCCTCTTGTATTTATCAATCCGATTCATTAGCTGGCGCACGTTAGTAATGGGTTTGTTGGTCAAAGACTTCCTTAAATCATGCTCGGCTGGGAGGCCGATCTTAAAAGTGCTGATGGCTACATCATCAAAATCACCCTTAATTTCGTTAAACATCTCCCAATATCTATTTGAGTATGTTTTCAGATTCTTTCCCTCTCGCATGCTCAAAGAGAGGAGAAAAGCCAACGGCCGAGGAACTTTCCTACAAGTAACAAATCGGGAACCAAATGCTCGGGTGAGTTCCCTAAAAGAGCTTATAGATTCTGCCCTCAGGTCGTCGAACCATCTCATCGCAACGGATCTCAGATTAGATGGGAAAACTTTACACATCAAGGTCTTGTCCTTGGCATATACAGCCATTCTCTGGTTGTAATGGTTTGCGTGCTCCACAGGATCTGTTTGACCATTATAAATGGTGAACATAGGCTGATGAAAGCGCCAAGGGAGCCTTGCCTCGTCAATCTTACGCGTAAAAGGCGATTTGGAAATTTGATTCAAAGCTCTGCTCATAGCGTTATTACCCACTCCCTTACGTGGCGAACTTTTAAACCTCTTCTCACGATTGTGCTCCTCTTCGTAGGAGAAGGATTCACTGGGCGGGGTTTGAGACTTCCGTCTGTAATTGACGTCCCTTCCATCATCAGAGGAAGTACCATAATTAGGAGAAGCTCGTTTCCTCTTTACATACCGCAACTCCCTTTTCAAATGGTCAATCTCCAGTCGCATACCCTTGTTGCTCTTCGCATGAGAGATATGGCTTCCACCTCGAGGTTGACTCTTGTGATCAGTATGTGTGGTATGCACACTTCCTTCACGATCATCTCTATGCTCAAGATTGACAAAAGGGTCGCCAAGCTAGGATCCCCTCGATTCTACTGGTTGTGGACTTGGCTCTGCCATAGTTTACTGTTGCCTTCACTATCACTCAAGTTCTCCCCATAGACGGCGCCAATTGTAAGGACACCTTTTTGTAGCCTAAGTCCAAAATGTATGAGACCTTGACCTAGTAAGCCCAATACAATAGAATTTGTAGAGAGTGGGTTGAAGAACTGAGCTTTAGTAAAATTAACAACGGTTAGTATGGATTTTAAGTATGATCAAACGATAACAATGTCAATAATACTGCATGAAGGTGATGTTCGAGGAGGCAAAATGTGTTATAAATCTAGAAAAGATGATTGCAGATACTGCTTTTATTGCTACAGTGTTCCTTCTCTCTCTTTTTCAATTCCCCTTTTCGTGGAGGGGTTCTCACATTATATAGTTCTCTTGGATCATCCTCACCTTACACTTGTTAATCACCTGAGCCATCACTTGAGTACCTATCCCATCAAACACCCCTTCTGGATTTCTGTGAGTGGTGGTGGCCAAGGCAGTATTGTTCAGGGGTCTTCTCCACATAAATGAGGTCAGAAAAGTAGTTGTAGTTCATTAAATGCGGTGGTAACAGCTTTTCCTTAGATATTTATCAGTTTCCATTATTCTTGTATATATATATATATATATATGATGCTCGTTCTTATCACTGGAGCCTTCTGGAAGATCACGTTGGTCGTCGGAGTATAGATTTGAACTATGTCCAACATATTCGAGGGGTAGTTCCTCCTCGGACCACTCTTTGCTCATCCCCTACCTACAGGATTCTATGACTGGAGTCTTCCCTAATTGCTTTCCCCTTTTCGGACCAACTTATGCCTCTAACCTGTAGATTAAGCCCAATGCCCATTATCTAATTTTTGGGCCTTTTATCCCTACAAGACATATTATAAATCATTGATTATTCTACAACTCTAACATCCATTCCCCACTTCTTCATAGTTATACAACTAGCCTTTCCACTAACAGACTGAATTTCCTTTTTAATTCACCCTCCTTCCCTCGTAGGCTTTTGGGTCAATTTAACTTAAGGTGATTTTTCTAATTTATTTTCTTTATTTGGTTAGGTAAACTTTTTTTTTAATACAAATATAGTATTTTAACATAATTTTAAATATTTTTAATAAAATAAGCAAATAAGGATATACTCATCTAAACTGTGTTGGTGCTCTTTAACTAAGGATCTTCATTCATGATTTCCCCTTCAATTAGAGTTGCCACCTTCTATTCTATTATTTGACACCCAAATTCTAGTTTGAAATATTCCTGGGCTTTTATTAGTGGCCTCCTTGTTTAATGAGAAAATTTAATGGGCCAGAACCGATTTGTTACTCAACTTGTTGGGCTCACCTCATCTGCACTAGTTGGGCCAACAGTATGGGCTTCATTTTTAGAGAAGCTAATTTGCAAGTTTTTTAGTTTTGACTTTTACAGAAAATCTTTCTATTCTGCAAGAAAGATGAATATATACCCTTGAAAAAAAAGGTACTTTTGGTATATATATATATATATATATATATCACAATTTACAACGCGATTGATGACATTCCCCGTATCTTTATCGAACAAAGGTAGGAAGAATTCGAACTTATATTATTCTCATTGGGAGAATTGTGTCATGTAGGAAGAATTCAAACTTATATTATTCTCATTAGGAGAATTGTCAGTTAAGTCGGCTTGCTGTAGCTGCGAGGAATCTATGCAACATAATATTGACCCCTTTGAAATTGTATTTAGAAAGCTAAGCTTCATGAGAGGCATAAAATGATGATTTGGAGGACTGCTGCAGGTTGCATGTCCACCAAAGATAAGCTAGGCAGATTTGTCAATTTGGTGATGTTTATTGTCCTCTCTGTAGGTTGGAAATTGAATCCTCCCTTCATCTTTTTGCTTTTTGCCCAATAGCGAAAGCAATGTGGTTCAGTAGTAAATGGAGGCTAAGAATGGGTCCATTTGGATTCTCTTCGGTAGTGGATTTCATTCAATTTTTGTGTTCTCACCCATTTATCAACCAATTTAGTCAAAAGAATGAACTCTTGTTATTTGGAGCCATTCTTTGAGATGGAATTTGGAAGCTAAGAAACCAAGTGATTTTTGAAGACCTACACTTGAGATGTGATGAACTAATATCTAGAGTTTGGAAGTTATTTATGGAATTCAAATTTTCTAGACAGCGGTCTACTTCATTTGTAAACATCGATCATCCATTGTAGACCAGGTCCCCTCCGAGGTGATTATCTGTCAAGATTAATGTTGATGCAGCTGTTGGTCCAAATTATTCTTCCTTAGCCTTGGTGGCTAGAGACTGGAGAGGGGATTTAGTTTTTGCTTGCTTTCAAAAAGCAAAATATGACCTTTCCTCTCTAGGCAAAGGTCAAAGCTGTTAGATGGGCACTCTTACTGGTTGCAAATTTGGAGGATGAGAATGTTATTATTGAGATAGATTCTAAGATCTGTCATGATGCTATTCATGAGTTGATTTTGCCCTGCCTTGGAGAATTGCTTCAATCTTAGCTGACATGCAGTCTCTTCTAGTATTTTTTTTTCTTTCTAACGTGTCTATCTCTTGGGTTCTTAGGCTAGCTAATATGGCAGCTCACTCCCTAGCTTAGTGGTCTCTAGCTTGTAATTTTTTTGGTTCCTTTGATTGGGTAGTTGTCCTCCCTATTTTGCTTTTGTTGTTAGGGAGGAAGCTAGCCTTTGATTGTATTTTGTTTCTCTTTTCAATAAAGTATTTTTTCATTAAAAAAAAAAAAAGAATAAGCTACAAGGCTCCTAACTTTTCTTATTGAGTGTTTTGAATATTATGCAAATTTACACAACGTTTGACGTGTCCTACCACCTTACACATATGAGCTCAATTTGAGTTTGAGTTCAAAATCTAAGAGGTCTGTGCATATAAGGTGGTAGAACACTAGACTTTTGGACTTTTTAAAGGAATTTCTTTGAGATTAAGACCTTTTTTTTTGGGTGTGTTTGAGAAGAAGGTCGTTGTGAGTTAAATGAACACAACTAACACGAAGCCATTTACATTAAAGAAGTTTTTTTTAAAATTTTTTTTAATATATATAAATCATGATTTTTTTTTAAATTATAGTATTTGGCTTGACTAAGAATGCTAGTCAAGCCAAACACTTTATGATGCCTAAAAAAAATTCCCCATCATTCACAATATACCCCCACCTACCCATCTCATCCATTGCATAGAAATTGTTGCTAGGGGTGTGCATAGTTCGGGCTAGAGAGTTTTTTTTAAGCTAACCTAACCTTGTCAAGTTGAGAAATTACCAACCCACATTGGTCAGTCTAGTTTAGGTTGAGTTGGTGGATTGTACATGCATGTTTTAGACCTTGTAAAAAATTGAGTTTTCTTCAATTAATTAAACATTTTAAAAAAATAATTATAGGTCATAAATATAATTAAATTATATTCTAAATCTTCAAATTCATCAAAACAAATTCTCAAAGTACCAAAATCAATCTACAAAAAAAAAAAAAAAAAAATTGAAATAAGGATAATAAAGTAAACTTATATACATGGTGAGTTGGGTTGAAAAATTATCAACCCAAATCCAACTCAACCCCAACGCTCAAAATCAATCGAACCTAACCCAACTCACAAAGCCCAACTCTAGACGTTAGGTTGGTGGGTTTGATGCACAATTACACACCCCTAATTGCCACAAACTCATGAATCAACCAACCAACCTTCCCCCTATTGATAATCAATGCCCCCATCAACTTGCATCTCACCCCTAGTAACTTATGAGTTGCGTCCAACAACCATTGACCTATTAACCAACTCCACCCTTCTAGTGACCAGCCCTAACCCTTGGGCTTTCTCTCCTCACCTTTTTATATGTTTCTCATTTTCTCTACTTTGGTTTGTCAGTGCTTGAGGTTGGTGGAGATGACAACAAATTTGGTGAATAGTAACGTGTTCATTTGCCATGAGTTTTTATATTTAGTTTTTGGCTTATTTTGCTTATGTATAACTTTTTAAAACCTCACTTCTCAAATACAAATATACTTTAAACCACTTCCAGTAATTAAAAAAAAAAAAATCAACAAAAAGTCATTTTATTTGATATCATACCAAATCTTCATAGGTTAATGATAATGGATGACTTGGTTAGGTCTACGTGGGAAAGTTCTTATCAGGGCCGGCTCTAGGCATAGGCCAATTAGGCCATTGCCTAGGGCCCCCCCTACTAGAGAAGGCCCCAAATTTGGGGGCAATTTTTATTTTTTTTATATATAAATATTTTTGGGAGATATTAAAAAATTTTAGTTTATATTTTTTTTTTTACTATTAAGAAGGCTCAACGAATTAAGTAATGCTAGAGATAGAGATAAGACAAATTTAAATAAATAGGTCTTACAAATAAACGTGTTACTAATAACTAGTAATTCAAATAGGAAAATGTTAAAAATACTATAAATTTTACTACATAACTTTTATTTTTTTAATTATTTTTATACAAGATAAAAATTCTAATCTAGCATAATTTAAGTGTATATGTGTGTGAAACTTTCTTCTAGAGACTTAAATCTCGGCCATTGCTGTCACGCCCCAAACCCGATACTCGGATTTGTGACCATGACCGGCATGCTAATATCAAGCCTAAACCTGATATTAACAAGAACCAACTTAACTTTTACAAAAACTTTTACCAAAAGCTTCCCTCTTTCTTTACTTTCTTGTCTCTTTACTTTTTGATATAACTTTTCATTTGATATTCAGAGCGTCTACACTGTACTCCAAATATAACATAATCCACCAGTCATTTAATTTCCACATTTTCACATAATACATCTATTAGTATTTTAAGGTACACAACCTTCATTAGATCCTAAAATACACAATATTACAAACTAACATCAAATTGCTAATTCAGAATCTATACATTTAAAACTAACACTAGCTCCTTCCAAAACTCGACTAAGGCTCCCTCTGCTCCAAATTAAAACCCGTTGACTGAAAAATGATAGGGTGAGCTGCAAAGCCCAATAAAGGTAAGATATATGAGAATTTAATAAGGATGCATGTAATCAAACCATTTCATTTCATAATTGTTCAGATAGGAGAACATTTTATCATGCATAGTATTTTATACTATTTATAATAATAACTTATATATTCTTCGTAGGAAAATAATTGTTCTCCCTTTTCATATCAGAATAATTTTACCAAAACTTTCCATATTGAATTTCTTTCATTTCTTACAAAGTCACCATATATATTTTCATTACAAAATAATCATTTTAACTTAAATCAGATAATTGGTAACTTTGTCTTTATAGCATAACAGAACTTCAGAAAATCTTATCTTTTATGAACATCGTTCTTTTTATTAGAAACTTTTTATTTTCATGAGAGCTTTTAACTTTTGATAATGCATTTAAACAAAATAATTCTCTCATGCTTAATAACATAATATAGCTGTTCATAAATAACTTATTGGTTAGTCCATATCTGATAAGTCTGTACTTATTTGGGAGGCTTCTAGCACCACAGTGCTAGGCATCCAGCATTCCCCACAATGCCAGGGATTCCCGGGATTACATCATAATACATATCTTCCAACCATGGGGGTAGGTTGGCTTCCCCCAAGTTGGCCGTAACCAACAAGGGCGGGTACAGCAGAGCCAGTCCCACTTAATGGCCAATCATATAACGTTTTCCATGGAAAGCCAGTAATTAACCCCTACTGGCAGAGTTCAGATCACCAGAGAACATAACCCGAAAACGTTTCATACTTATTCATCATACTGAACTTCATAGTTTGCATCACATTTACAATAATAGCATTTCTATTGTTTTCTTTAATCATCATGTTCGTGGAATTAGTAATAGCATTAATATGCTTAAATCATATACATAAGGTTTCGAAAATTTCACGAACATATCTTTGTCTGATAATGCTTACATGCCATATCTCTAATAAAAAACATTTTAATGCATAATATACTTTAAAATAACCTCATGACTTACCAAATGCCCATATAACTTATCCCTTACCTGAAAGCAGAGAAACCGAGAGCCTAAAGTTGAAGGAGCTTAGACCTGACGACTGGTAACACCTAAACCAAAATCAAGGCTTGTTACTATCCATTATTCCTTAACATAACTTACGCATTCATCTCAAAGCCTATCTCTTAAAATTAAGGAAATCCTAATCCCACCTCAACGAGGTTCCCACAAACACAAAATTCATTCATCATACAACATGATGTATTAAATCATAAAAACCAACATTCTCACATTACTCTCATAAGAGCCAACTTCATTTCAAAAGGTGCTTTGAGCTTAATACAATAATGCATGCATAAAACATGAACTCTTTTAAGCATGGTCATATAATCATATACATTCATAAGGCAACACACAGCACGCTGAATAAAACAGCTTCATAAATACAACCGTCGGATGGTTTAAAATCTCTCCTTTGAGTACTAAACCGTGAACCAAGGTATACAAAATTTAGTTATGATTCAGACATACCAAATGATGAGCATAATAAATTTTAGCTCAAATCATTCACCCTAACTTTAGAATTAAATCCTCAAAGTTAGGCATGTCCCTTACTGCTCACTGTTTTATTCCAGCAACATATGCTTCAATTGTAAAATACAAATGGACAACCAAAACACATTCAATCTTCATGAAATTCTACAGAGCAACTCCCCTGTATGTCTGTTATATACCATAAAATTTTCGTGGTCAAATCATAAAACCATAATTTATTAAAAATCATACAAACCAATGTGTTCAATTCTGTCCTGGCAGAAACTCATGCAAATTAGAAATTAAATAATTATTTTTCTATTCATCAAAATGCTGTGAAACCACTTCCACAAAAACCATACATGTCTTAGCTTTCATAGAAAATAACCCTAGCATCCAAATTCACTATATACAATTTAATACATAATTTTCTTGTTGTGAACACCAAATCTGTCACAGTGACAGCTTCAGCACACGTTCTTTCTAAAATCATCAACAAATAGAAATTGGCCTTCATATCACTTAGGTATTTTTATTACTATAATAAACATATTAAAATACCTAAATAAGCATCCAATAGACCAAATATCATCAAACTTTCAAGTCACTAAAACAGAATCATAAGTTCATCTTCTAAAATCAGAACAGAGAACAAAGAAGGAAAATAAACAAAACAATTATACTATCAAAACACCCAAAAACATATGAGGTTTAATTTACTTACCCACACACTTTGAAGATGAAACCCTAGTGTTTAGGCTCTTAATTTCTTCTTAGAGAGACCAGAATTTTCAGTGAGAAAGTAAGGGAGAGATATTGCCGTGTGAGAGCAAAGGAAGAAGATAGAAAGAAGAAAAGAGCTGGACTTCTGGTTCAGCAAAAGAAAAGATAAGGAGAAGACTTTTGGGCAGCCAAGAAGATAAAGAGGTTGGACTTGGGTGGCATACGTATCATGTTAAGGAAGAACATATCCAACTCACTTTTTTTTTTCCAACTTTTCTTGCATTCACACTTAGATTTTTCTGATTTGTGTGTGTGTGTACCCGTGGAGATAGGAGGCTTCTTTGATGTTCTATTTACATTGAAAAGTCAAGGAAACAATGAGGTGGAACTTGGTGATTGCATGACCACCAAGTCTTGGTCTTAGGCTTTGTCAAGATGCATGAAACTTTGGCTTTACTTGTGTTGAATTCTCATTGGTTGCATGTGGTGAAATTTCTACTATGATATCCCATGCATCATGTTTAATTAAAACACCTACAACTATATATATATATATATCATAACTTAGTCACTTAATATAGTCCAACAACTATATATATATATATATATATATCTCATAACTTAATGATTTAATATAGTTTTGTCCATACTTAGTATATATATACATAATAAAATTAACCATTCAATTATTTATGATCTTTACAATTCTTATCCAAAAGCATTATAAAATAATATATTTATTTAAATACTCTTAGATTAATTTTAGTAAATAAGTGGCTTAACATATTAATTAACTATTTAAACACATAGTTTAACTATAATTTGGGGTCGGGGTGTTACAATTGCCCTCCACACCCCACAAGAACTTATACTTGTAGAGTGATCACTGCACCAAGGGTGCACGGTAGTCTTCATAAGTTTTATAATTTGATGTGACAATGAATATGATAGGTAGATTTCAACAAACTATTAAATGCATTTTTGAATGAATATTTGTGATTGGTGATATATCTTTGTAATTCTCATGTTGTAAATTTTATAATATTTCTAGTATTTTTGTAAGTCTCATGTCATTGATCACATTCATTACAACAACTGTTTGTAGTAAAATTTGTTATAACTTTAGCATTTTCTCAACAAAAAAAAAATCATATTAAAAATTAAAAAAATTATTATATAAAATGCTAGTTAAATATTATTTAAGTGATAACATAAAGGCCCCATTTGAAGATTTCGCCTTAGGCCTTCGAAACGCTTGAGCCGGCCCTGGTTCTTATGTGTATGAAAGTTTTCTTAAAGGACAACGTTTGACTACAACTTCTACTAAAAAATTAACATGGTTACATATTTAGAAAATCAAACTATTAGATTGCATGCTTTTTATATTTTTAACACGTGTCAAATTCTGTATTAGTTTGATATTATTTACTATTTGATTTATAAACTTATTTTTTATGCATAACGAAGACTAAAAAAACTTGAAATTTGAATATCTGACTGATGATATAACTATTGATCTTTGATTTTCTAAAAATTTTGCAAGTATAGAAGATATAAGAAAAAGAAAATAATCTTATAGTAAATTTGTTAAAATTTATGTCTAATAAAAAGATATTTAGTAGAGTTGTAATTTCAAACTACAATCAATGAACTGCTTGGATTCTCTTGATTTGGTGTTTGTTGGATTTTTGTGTTGATTATGTCATAACTCATAAGATCTACAATAAATTTGAGTACTATTGGGTTGTCATAACTCATATAAGATCTACAATAAACACCTAAAAAATGTGTCCAACATTATGACCTTATTATTATCCTTTTAGAACCAATTTTCAAACTTACATCACAATTGATGTCGCTATCCCAGTTTCCTTATTTCCGTTACCGACATGGGACAGTTGATCGCAAGGGCCCCAACCTAAGATAAGCTCGAACACAACAACACATATTCAAAATGGAAAATTCTAAACCCTCTTAGCTAAGCTACTACATTGTACTAGTACACACCCACTATAGCAAATCCCAACCTACCAATTACTATTTGTCCACGTGGCATCCCCCCCGCATTTCCCGCTTCCCTTGTTCTTAAATCTTACTTTTCCCTCCAAAACTCCGTATCTCTCGGAACTCCGCCACCCGACCAATAGAATCCTTCCGCGTGGACAAGCTCACCAAATCTGAGTTTCACTGGATCACTCCTCTTCGTCCCGACACAAAGCGCCAAGAGTAACGTATCCTACGTGAAAAGTTAAGGAGAAAAAACCTTGTTTAACACGCTTTTACTAAATACTTAAATATTTATTAGTACTTTAATACTTTTTGATTTTGATTTATGTTTATATATTTTTAATTTAATTTTTAATTAAATTCTATGCTTTGCGTTGTCTTGCCGTTTTTACTTCATTGAGTGACAAGTGCCACAAATCTCTCCAGCTTCTTCCTTTTTTTGATCTCAATCGACAAGGACAAATAAGTCATTATCATATAATTAATATTATATATTAAGCACATATTTTATGACACTTTGTTTGGTTTATATTATTTTAAGATTGGTTTATATGGATAGAGGATCGGTGATCTGAGGAGAGCCCGAGGTGACAGGAAAATGGGGTTTTGAGGAGTTTTCTAAATTGGGAAAGAGAAAGAGACGGAATTTGTGATCTGGGGTTGTTTGGTTTGTGGGAAAGTTTTGGTTTTTAAGCTTTTTTTTTTTTTTTTTTTTTTTGGAGGAGATTTGAGATGGGGTTCTTCAGTACTATATTGGGTTTTTGTGGATTTGGATTTGGGATTTCTATAGGTCTTGTTGCTGGCTATTTCCTCTTCATATATTTCCAGCCCATTGATGTTGAGGTCCCTCTCTATCTCTCTGTTTCTCTCTGAATGTTTTTATGTATGTATGGACATGTACTAAGAAAGATATATGGGTTGGTTTGTGTTGTGTTAATCAAGATTATTACGTTTTTTTTTTTTTTTTGGTGTATTTGGTTATTGGTTGCAGTTATAGATTTAAAAAAAAAAAAAAAATTTGGATGCTGTGTTGGGTTGATGAGAAAGCAAAACAAAGTGAAAGAAAAAGAAGTGGAGTCCTAATGCATATGAATACATGATGTGACTTTTCTTATTTGCCAATGTAGGTGATTTGGTTTGGTCTTTTGTTTTGGTTTGTTGTTGCCTAGAGAGTGGTTGTGACTAAGAGAGAAGGAAAGGGATATAATATGTTACTATTTATGGGAAAATTTTGAGGATAATTATCGTTGGCTTCTTGTAGTAGATATGTTATAGTGTTAAGATTTATTACTAATTTGATGAATTTGAATTCTCTTGTTCCTAGCTTGTATATTAGTGTGGCAATCTTGATCTCTGCTAGGCCAAGAATGATATATATTGTGTGGCTTTCTTTTATGCATGAAATGCAGTTTGCAGACTATTTGGCTTCCTAGTAAACGCGTACACACGCACACAAATATGTTGGTGATTTTGCTTAATTCTGGCATGATACTTTTCAATTCAATATTTAGCACTCTAGCCAATTTAATGCTTCTATAATATATGAAAGGGCGTCTCATCTACAAGAAAACGAAGAGAAAATATGGGTGGTTTTGGGTATAACCTTGCCTAAAGTTTGGAATCTAACTCACGTTAACATGTGAGGTTAAGTTTAATTGGTTTCTGATTGGCTTGGTCAGGATCCTGAAATCCGTCCCTTGGTTCAGCATGACTCAGAAACTTTGCAGCGGATGCTTCCTGAGATACCACTATGGGTGAAAAATCCAGACTATGATCGTGTATGTAAATACTATTTGTAACTTCTTCAGGCTACAATGTTTTCTGGGTCTTGATTTGTTTTGTATTTAGACAATCTCATTCTTATTTTTATCTCTTTTTTTGTTTTTGTTTTCCTGAAGGTTGACTGGCTAAACAAGTTTATACTGTATATGTGGCCTTATCTTGACAAGGTTTTGTATCTGTGTGACAACTCCTGATTTTTCCCCTTTTCTAATACCTTATTGCTTCTACTTATCTGTTTGTATTGATTATTTGAGACTCTTTAATTTATCTTACGTAGGCAATTTGCAAGACTGCAAAGAACATTGCGAAGCCTATAATTGCTGAACAAATTCCGAAATATAAAATTGAGTCCGTTGAATTTGAAACTCTTACATTAGGGTCCCTACCACCAACTTTTCAAGGTTTGTAGATATGATGCACCTGAAATTATAGTTTTTCTATTTCATTGAAACTTGTCATTTAAACTCTTACGTTGTAGCTATCTTTTGTATGGAGGAAAAACATTGTCAAAGAAAGCCTGATTATTGTTATTGGGGTATTGATATTTGAAGATTGTTGAAAGGATATTAAAGATGCCTTCATGTACATATACATTTTACATTTAAAATCTTGTTGGGACACTGTTTTGTTGGGAACTGCTATTGCAACTTGTTAATCACTGGAATTGCTGAGAAATTTTGTTTGTTTGTTTGTTTTTGGATTCATCTCGTGTTCTTATACCCAACAATCTGGAAAGTTTAGTATACATGATTCACTGTTTGTTCCATCTTCAGTTTTTGAAATAAATGCTAGTAGTTGAAAAGAAAAGAAAAGTCTCTCCTGTTTGTTTGCAGTATGTTTCTTTTTCGTCATAATTTCCTATTTACATGGTTGATGGATATTCTGATCTTATATTTGTTAGAGATTTTTTAGGCTTCAAGAATCTGGTATTACTTTGTAATTGTAAATGAAACAAGTTGTTTATTAATAGTTTGGGCTTGTCTTGGGGAAAAAGTTTTTGATGTTTGTTTATTTAGCAAACGAGGCAAGATGAATCCCAAATTGAGGCTCAACTATAAAACGAGTCAAGCTCAAATAGCTCAAATATAATAATGTTTTTGTGAACAATCTAGCAAGTCTAAGACTTGATTTAAATATATATAAAACTATATGTTTATATTTATACATGTATAAAAATGTTCTTGTATAGACTTGATAGTGGCCAAGATTCTTTTAGCTTAACTGGCTTGGCTCTTAGCTTAATTTTCTTAATTGGTTGGCACCTCCTGGTGTCTCTAACAAAGATATCTAGGGTTCAAATCCTCTCTCCTTACTATCAAATTATAAAAAATAAAAAAGAAGACTTGATAGTGGATTGTGTAAGACTTAAGATAAAATAGAATGGAGGAAAAGAATAGATGTGGCCAACCCTAAATAATTTGGGATTAGGGCTTGTTGTTGTTTACAGACTTGATAGTGGATCGTCTAAGTTTGTAAACAAGTTCATAAAATATCATATTATTATTTGTGATTGATTATTAATATAAATAGTCAATTTCTTAGTTATTATATATAATTTTTAACAATCTAGGTTGGTGAATCTAATTTTTATTGAATTTATAAACGAAAATCGTTCTAGCTAATTAACTAAGTAATTTAGTTTCAGCTATAATTTAGTTATTAATTATTAGCATATATTTGTAAAGGGGTAAAATTTTCTAGTTGTAGTGTTTACCATATATAGGAAAAGAATAACCTAATCAAACTTGAGTTTGTTCAACAAGAAAATGTACCAAGATTGAACATGTATTCTAGTTTGTTGATGTGTTGTTTCTAAAAAATAAAAGTTTTTTGATGCGTTCAAACTTGGCTTGTGTTCGAAATAAAATTAAATGAACAATTCTAAAAATTTTAATACTTGGCTCACCTTGCCTTGTTTACAACCTTTTATGTAACCAAACTTAGTTTTCCCACTCTCTACCTGCATTTACTATGAGATCCATAGTGCTTTTATATATCAGGAGCACCTTTGAAGCCCCCTTTTTTTCTATATATATATTTGATCGATTAGTTGTATATCTTCATTATTTATTTTGTAGTCTGTATTTCTAGAACTCTTTTCTAATCTTTTCATCTAATTTTGTAATGTCAGGAATGAAAGTTTATTTAACTGATGAAAAGGAGTTGATTATGGAACCATCCATAAAATGGGCTGGAAATCCCAATGTCACTGTTGCTGTTAAAGCATTCGGTTTGAAAGCAACTGCCCAGGTGATTGGTTTAGTCTACTGTGCAAGGAAAAATTTCTTTTACTTGTGTGTGTGTGTGAGAGAGAGAGAGAGAGAGAGAGAGAGAGAGTTTTACTGCTTCTTTACACTGTTTAGTCTCAATGATTTCAGGTGGTGGATTTGCAAGTATTTGCTGCTCCACGAATTACTCTGAAGCCCTTGGTTCCAAGCTTTCCTTGTTTTGCTAATATCCATGTGTCTCTCATGGATAAGGTTTGTGATGATGTGTATAATTATTTACCATTGGGTCTATATTGCTTAAGTCCATGCAACAATTATGCTTAATGACGGGGTATCCTTGTCATATACAAGAGGTGTAATGGCCTTACGGTTATGGGACAGTGTTCTTGGGTCCTTATTTAATAGGCAGCTTAAATAAGAGGAGTTGAAAATGTCTTTTGGTTGAAGTTCCTTTGATAACTGTTTTTTATGTCTTCCTCTGTTTTGAAACACAAAGTTGAGCAATTTTCAGAAAGTTGCTAGAATTTGGTTGTTGCCTGGTCTCCTAATATTTGGACATTTAGGTGTTATATGGGTCTGAAAACTTTACTTATAGCCGCACTTTACTGTTTACATGCATACTTGAGCCCTTGGAGATTTAGATGTTATATGTATGAGAAACTGCATTACAGTTTACATGGAACATAGTCACCCCATATATAGTTTGGTAAATAGAGCTTTCAAATTATTAGTTGGCATAAAGTAATAACTAAATTATCCCTGCAAGTTTCATTCCCAATTTGCTTATTTAGGAACTTAAATATCCTGTTATTTTTGTTGGTTTACGAGCCACTTCTAAAGTTTCAAGGATACTTTCAAAAAGTTTTGCCACATTTAGAGGTGTTGATGTAATTTTGAATATGAGGTGTTGATGTAATTTTGAATATGAGGTACTCCAAGGTCTCACGCCAAATAATTTTTTTTTTTTGTACTCAAAGATTGGGGCAGTCAGTTTAGTTGTGGGAACTGGATAAAAGTAAAACAACATTTCTTTTTTATCTGTTTTATTAGTGTATAATTTTCCAGTGTTGGTACCACGTAGTTGATGGCTCTGGCATTGTAGCCCCAGCTGAAAGTGCCATACCATGATAATTTTTTAAACACTTAGCATTCAGAAAAAATTCTAATATTGGATGTCTTGGGTGATCTTTAATTTGGAATCATCTTTTTGGGTAATTGGCTTTTAGACTGCCGTGGGATTATTCATTGCAGAATACTAGAATCAATGCTTTTTATGTGGACTAAAGCTCAATTATATTTTCTTTTGTTTTGCAGCCACATGTTGACTTTGGATTAAGGCTTATTGGGGCTGATCTTATGTCAATACCTGGCCTTTACAGGTTTGTCCAGGTACGTCCATATTTCATTTAACTCTTCTCTCCTTTTAACTATCCTAGTAGATAAAGGAAAAGCTTTGTTAATTATTTCTACTTTATATCACTGGGCAGTGGTGTTCCCCTGAACAGCACAAAAAAAAAAGTGGTGTTTAATGCTGTAGATGGTTGTTTAATCAAGTATAATTATCAATTATGTTTTTTATGGTATTTATGATCCATTTTGGGACTAAGGCTTTGTTTTTGTTGTTTTTTATGATCCATGGTTTTAACTTTGTTGGAAGAGATTTTTCTGCAGGAACTTATCAAAGATCAGGTTGCCAACATGTATCTGTGGCCCAAAACCCTGGATGTGCCTATTTTGGATCCAACGAAGTAGGTTTCTGCATTCTTCTGTGTATTTGTTCCATTTCATTGTCAATTCTATTTTTTTGCTAACAATACTGGTTGGAAATTATAGAGCTTTAAAGAGGCCAGTTGGAATTCTCCATGTCAAGGTTCTGAGGGCTATGAAACTAAAAAAGAAAGATCTCTTAGGTGCATCGGACCCATATGTGAAACTAAAACTCACGGAGGATAAGCTTCCATCAAAGAAGACAACTGTGAAGCACAAAAACTTGAACCCTGAATGGAATGAGGAGTTCAATATGGTCGTTAAAGATCCACAATCCCAGGCTTTAGAGCTTCATGTTTATGATTGGGAGCAGGTATATTACACTGAAATAGCAGGTAAGTGGTATTTCCTGTTTCTATGTTGCTGTGTCTGAAGCTTTTTATTTCCTATTCTCAGGTTGGCAAACCTGATAAGATGGGCATGAATGTTGTCCCTCTGAAAGACCTCAACCCTGATGAACCACAAGTTCTGACACTTGACCTTCTTAAGAATATGGACTTGAATGATCCTCAGAATGGGAAGTCACGTGGGCAGATTGTATTGGAATTGACATACAAACCTTTCAAAGAGGAAGAATTACCAGAAAGTTTTGAAGAATCAAAGTCGATAGAGAAGGCTCCAGATGGGACACCTGCTGGTGGAGGTATGCTGGTAATTGTAGTTCATGAAGCTCAAGATGTTGAAGGGAAGCACCATACTAATCCATACGCACGAATTCTATTCAGAGGGGAGGAGAGAAAGACTAAGGTATGAAGATAGTGGGACCATTCAATTAATACCCTTTAAAAGCAGCTATCTTCTATGTCGTTGGGAAAGCACGGTTTCTAAAATAGGTCATTAGACTTGTGCATGTAGTTCATTTCTGTATATGCTGCGCAGTGGTTAGGTAAAAACAATATTTTTCTATAAATTTACTACCCTCACCTTTAAGATGGGTTGTTTGGGGTCAGTAGTGATGATATGGTTGCTTCATGGTCTACGGATTATGATTTTTTATTTTTATGGAACAGCATATAAAGAAGAACAGAGATCCAAGATGGGAGGAGGAATTCACGTTTATGCTGGAAGAGCCTCCCACTAATGACAGACTGCATGTAGAGGTGGTCAGCACCTCATCAAGGATGGGCCTGCTGCATCCAAAGGTACATAATTTACTTCTCAATTATCGTTATTTTGGTTGGTTGATGACAATTTATTAATAAATCCAGTTCTTCATCAACATGCTTTACCTGAATATAATAGTATGTTTTTGTTTTTTGGGTACTGCAATGTAGTTATCATAGTTTTGTTTTTCAGATGTGATTGACACTGTTTTTATCAGGAATCTCTGGGTTATATTGACATCAATCTTTCGGATGTTATCTCCAACAAACGAATAAATGAGAAGTACCATCTTATAGACTCGAAGAATGGGCGTATTCAAATTGAGTTGCAATGGAAGACTTCATGAACTCGCGGATTTTATTTTATTTTTTCTTTTCTTTTTATACACATTCCCCTCTCTAAAGACTTTGCTGAGTTTAGGTAGTGCATGAAAAGGAGACATTTCATTTGTTTTTGTTAGATTCATTCTATATCGCTTTGTTATTTTGTCATGTACATGGTTGTAATAATAACTATAGTTGTGATTTAAACCTCCATAGCTTTGATATTGCATTTAAAATCTCATTGAGGCATTGCTTTGGCTTGTTTGTAGTTTATACATTGTTATAAGAAAGCAGCAAAGATGGTTGATATTTGTATGCTTAAGCCGCTCTGCCAATGTGCATGGTTGTATAGGGTCATCCAATTAAGCCTCTCTTTTTTAGTTCCCTTGATACCATTTCTCATCCAATTTAGGCGGGGAAAATTATTAAATATTCTTGGAGCATAGTTAACATAATACACAGATACTCATAAAACTAATAAATATTCTCAGAGCATAGTTAACATGATACACATGATACTCATAAACTAATAAAAGTAAGCCACGTAATACAAAAATGATTTATTTTTACATGATTTTGAATTTAAATCGTATTTTGAGCTAGAGATAACTGAAACCTTTCTTTACAGCACTTAATGTTTTAGGTGCTTGTTTTCCCATTTCAAAAGGTAACAAAGCTATCCTATCCTTCCCTTGTTTCAAGTGAACTTCATTTAAAATTTTAAATACTTCCAAAAACTAACAAGTCCAAGTCTAAAGGAGACAAGCAACACAAATTGATGTCATCTATAAATTATACACCTTGATAATATTTTACATCAACAGCAAAACCCAAAAATTATTTCTGTAGTAGAAGGACCGTCTTAAAAGTAAACATCCTACATAATAGAAACCATAGTGTAATTGGACATAACAAACTACAAAGTTGATTAATTTTTTGAAGGAAGATGATGCACAAAATTGTCAATAAGTCAATCATCCAAACTTGTAGTTAGAAAAAGGTGAAGAATCAAGAAACTTGAAAAATGGAGATACTCTCAGAGCGGCCAAAGACTTTTCAAAAATTAAGTTAGAAACTCACAATAATCTTAATGAACTCAAAAGAAAGAGCTTGAGAATTGACTTTTTTCATGTACCTTGAAATTGTGGCGTCTTGGTGTTTAGATAGAGGTTTGTGAATAACCACCTTAGCTGAATTGTACGGATTAGGAGTTATCGTTCAGCTGATTTGTAGGAGATGAGAGTTATCCGTTTACTGACAGTTGTGAGAATGTAGGAGAGTCTTATGTAATAGTTTTTATACAAGTGTAGTAGGATGGTAGGCTTCGTATAGCCACCTTCACTCGTCTGTCTTTGGGGGGTGACGGATGGTTACCAAAGCCAAGCTCGCAAGTGCTTTCCCTGTCCGTGTTTGTGTGTGTGAGGGATGAGTCATGAGAGTAGACATGGTTACATTTGTTGCAATGAGTCCTCTATTTGGGACGAGTGGGCCTCTTCAGATGAGTGGGCCTTGTAGTCTAGGCTAGCCAAAAAGTTCCTCATCCAAGGATAAACAACTCTCTGATACTAAGCTTTTTGTTGATTTGCTAAAGAGGATTTGAAAAGTTGCATATAAGCAATGAAGCGAAAAAGCTAATCCAAAATTACATGCTTAAGTATTTACTAAAGAAACAAAAAATAATCAACATTTAATCAATTTTATCCCCTATGTAATATTGAGAGGTAAACGTAGTATTGAAAAAAACACAATTAATGATGGCAAATTAGGCTAGAAGAACACAAAGAATATAGAAAGGAGCCCATGTCCTTAAAATGGGCTTGAAGGCCCATGTAAAGGGCAAATGGACTTTGACTGGAGTAGTAAATTCGGACATCCTCTAACCCTTTTATATATATATATATATTCCCTACTCTCTCAAACTGTGTTATTTTTATTCTCTCTCGCATTCCAAACCATAACCTTTAGCGATCTCTTTTGTTTTGTCAATCAAAACCCAATCCTATGGAGGTGGAGGTGGAGGTGGAGGTGGATGAGGAGCTGTTGAAAACTTGGGGGAAGGTAGATGTTGTTGATGGTGAATTTGACATCTGTTTCTTTGCAAAACTCAAGTTGGATGAAGCAATGAGTTATGTGATTAATGTTGATGTACTGCTTTTCTAGGTTTTCATGTATTTTGGGGTAAAGTACTTAAGCCTCTTCTTGAAAAATTTGAAGCAGCATTAGCTAGTGATCTCATGACTTCGAGGTGACTTGCTTGCGACCTAGCTTGCGCGCGAGATCCATGTGGCAGGTACTTGGGATGAGAGTGCAGATGTGCACCTCACGATCTTAGGGGGCGACCAGGTCACGAGCTGCACAATCTATGTACTTTGCTATGTACCTGTCTACTGCACATCTGCCAGCACACACACAGTTGTGAAGGGTGGCAAGAGGCTTCAGATAAGGATTGGACAAACCCTAGAAATGCAAAAGGTGTGAATATTGTTGAAGTCAAGCCTTTGTATGAAGAGAGAGAGATTTTCCTTGAGAAAAACCAAGTTCCCATCTTTCTTTTCCATCTCTTTCATTGTATTGATAGAGATTCTATAAATCCTTTCCTCACCCACAAACACAAGCCCTGTGAGTGAGAGGATAACATAGGAAACATGAGAAGCCATATCCAAATCCAAAGCCTCATTACAAAAAAATAAAAAAAGTCATTGTGATAATATCGGATTCATTGCAATAGTTTATGCAAAGTCTTGCAATAAAATTTGAGGTAATAGGTTTGTGCTATAAAAAATTTCGTTGCAATAAAATTTAAACATTTTAATGATAATTTTGATCTAATAATATATTTGTTGTTGCAATAAAAAATTTACTGCTTGAAATGTCTTGTAGCAATAGGTTATTATTTCACGAATTTTATTTCAATAGAATGCAAATAATTGGCAAATATAATTTGGGTCAAGTTATTGCAACGATATTTCATTGTAATAGATAATTGTTTCATATTTATCATTACAATAGATTGTAAAATAATTGATATTAGATTATTGTAATAATATCTTCATTGCAGCTTCATGTTTGGCATTGCAATAGATTGTAAAATAATTTATATTTAGTTATTGCAATGATATATTTGTTGCAATAAGTTGTCACTTTGAAATTTTCACTGTAATAGATTGCAAAATAATTGGTATCAAGTTATTATGATGATTTTTTCAATTTAAGTTATTGCAAAAAGTGAGTTGGATGACAACTTGATCTTTGCAAAGTTTTTATATGGCCATTTTGAAAGGAAAGCTTTTTTCAGGGATTTAATCAATAGTTGCGTATACGACTCTCACAGTTTATCATTCCTATGAGATGTTTGCAGACACGGATGATAATCTTGGGAGAAAGATAGATCTAATTCATTATAAATATATGATGGCTTCGCTTGTGAACAAGTATCTGAAATTAGGTCATATATCAAAATACTTCACCCTCCGTTTCTTTGAGCCTTTTCTTCAGCCTCAAGTGGTAAAGAAGTTTTACATGTTCCAACTGTTTCATCCTATTATCTACACCGATTGGGACAAGAACAAACTCATCCACACATTCGTGGATTTGCATATACAAGATAGATACTATTTCTATAAATCCTTCGGATTTCAAGTTCAGAAATATTGGTATTCAAATTGGTGGAAAAAGGTTGAAGGTGAAGGTCTTGATTCAATGCTTGGACATGTATATAACTATGAAAGATATACTTTTAAGAATGCTAGTGCTTTGCTGGTATACCTTAGGCATTTACATGCACACTATTATGGAGCAATATTGTCAATAAACAATGCAATGAAGGCTGACTTTGAACTGAAGAGAACTTGATTTATAATCATAACTCTCCTACCAAAGCTGAAATGTCTAAATTTAAAGATGGTGATCCCCGTAAGGAAAAATTGAGAGATATGGTATGTATAAAAGTTTGATGAACAAATATCTTGTATTGCAATCAGTATATCAAAAAAAGTCTATTACATCTAATGTTAATACAACAAAATATGTACAGTAGTATTAGAGAAAATATCGTATCTACAAGTTAAAACTATTGCAATAGTAACTTAAAAGTGTTAAATTATTGCATCAACAATAATAAGTTGCAATAAATTATAATTTTTGGTTGCAATAGAAGCTTTAATATGTTAGGAAAAATTGTTACAATAACTTAAAATTAAGGGTGTCAAATGGGTGGGTTTGGGGTGGGCATAATTGGGTTGGGTATATAAACCTATTCACCTATTAAAACCTAATTAATTAATAACTTTTAACCCAAACCCAACCCAACCCAATTATAATGGGTAAACCCCAATCCACCCAACTATCCAATTATCAAAATTACCAAAATGCCCCTAAAGTGAAAATGACCAAAGTACCAAAATATTCTAGTTTGCATTTTTTAAATGACACATCAACATTTTAATTTTTAAAAAAAGCCACGTTAGAAAAATAAAAATAAAATTCTAAATTTATAATTTTTTAAAATTTAATTAAATTAATTTTTTGAGTCTTAAAATCAGATATTTGTATTTGGGTTGAGAGAGAGAGAGAGAGAGAGAGAGAGAGAGAGAATGATCTGGGTTTAGAGAGAGAGAAAAGGGCTGAGATGCGATTGGCGGTGATCAGGTGGTTCAGCTTTGGCTTCAACTTCACTTCGAGTGGTTCGGCTTTGGCTTGAAGATCATCACTGATGCCGAAATCTTCATCCATCAGAGGAGGTAGGTTCAGATCAAACGGCTAGACCTTTGTTGCTACGGCTAGGGGTGTGCGTGGTTCGGTTGGTGCGGTTTTTTCTCAAATTTATCACCGAACCGATAGGGATCGATATTCACATAATTGGAACTGATGCACACTGGTTAAAGTCGGTTTTTTGACCTATAGCGGTGCGGTTTTTTACAGTCGGTTCAATCGGTTTATTTGGTTTGAAACATTAAATAACAGTATGTTTTTTTTATAAAAAAATTTGGGCTGTTAGGCCCAATATTATCAATACAAAAAAAAAAAAAAAAAAAAAAAAATATCAATACACAACATGTTCAAGATTCCAAGAAAAATGTACAAACTTTTCACATAAACGACTAACCTGTTCATACATCAACCAAAATATCCACTTGATATGTTTTTTAAGAGAAAAAAAAAAAAAAAAACACTTTTCAACAGCACCCTGTGAAACATATCTATAGTTACATTGTTTTCTTCTTTAGTAACCAAAGACACTACCACATTCAAAGAGCTAAAGCAAACTTTATGCTTTGGTGGAGCTGCTGACTCACAGAGCATTTATACGCTACAAATACCCAGAAATAAAATAATAATTATTATAAATTCATAATCACTTTCTGATATGGGTCAAGAATAACAAGATGGGCTAGAGTGATTGAGTGCAAGACTTGGGATTTTCTTTTTAAATAATCATAAAACCCAAACAATATTATTAGTTAGGCAACGTTTCAAACATATTGCATTTCTAACAATTCGACTTCAGAGGAGTCGATTTCACTGTTCATATTGCCTATTTTTGTGCCACGTAGATAAAAAAATCGAGTAAAGAGTAGTCGTCTCTTACACACAGAAAACGACTTCAGAGAAGTCGTCTTCTATACAAAGAACACGACTTCACTGAAGTCGATTTCCTTGTATAGAAATCGACTTCTCTGAAGTTGATTTCTTTGATATGCCCAGCCACTTAACGATTTTCGTGTTCTTCCTTTCCTCCCCAAAATGCGCCTGGGTTTCTCCACTTCCAAGCCCGATCGTGTTCTTCTTCTCCTCCACTGCTCGTCGGTGTTGCTGGGTTCGTCGGGGTTTGGTGAATCGGCGCCTGGGTTCCTTCGTTTGCTCGTCGGTGTTGCTGGGTTCGTCGGTCAGAATCGGCGCCTGGGTTCGTTCGTTCTTCGTTCTTCATTCACCTGGGTTCGTTCTTCTTCGTTCAGCAACAAAACTTCACGGATCCGCCGAGTCAGGTCCGTTTGGGTTTGGATTTGTCATTCCTGTTTGGGTTTCGTTTTTTTTGGAATTGAATTGGTTGCCTGAGTTCCGGCTTTTGCAGTTTGTCTAGGTCGCTGGGATTTCGGTTTCTATACAAAGAAAACGACTTCAGAGAAGTCGTCTTCTATACAAAGAAAACGACTTCCCTGAAGTCGTTTTCTTTGTATAGAAGACGACTTCTCTGAAGTCGTTTTCTGTGTGTAAGAGCCCACTCTTCTTTACTCGATTTCTTTATCTACGTGGCACAAAAAATAGACAATATGAACAGTGAAATCGACTCCTCTGTAGTCGAATTGTTAGAAATGCAATATGTTTGAAACGTTGCCTAACTAATGATATTGTTTGAGGAATTTGGTTATAAACCCAATAATCCCCAAGACTTGAGAGAGAGGCGAGAGAGTTTTAAGGTGAGAACAGAGGAAAAGGAAGAATATATATGAGCCTTGACCTAGAACGAAACGACAGCATTTGGTGCCTTGTTTTTTATTTTTATTTTTATTTTTATTATGAAAAATATCTGTTGCTACAGCCATATATCAGTCAGTTCGGAAATATCAGTTTCGGGGTTACAATTTCCGCTGGCTCTACTGCACCAAAGTCGGATTGCTTTTTGCCCTCTGCTCACCGGCCTTGGCTTAGTCGGTCAGTCCTACCAGCGATGCGACTACATCGGCGTCGGTGGGTCTTGTTGGCTCCGGTACTGGATTGCACAGCGCTAGCTATGGCAATCATTGGATGCAACAGGGTTCATGACCAGATTTGAAGCGACCCTGGCCTCACTAAAATGCTTGAGGTTGAGGGTTTTTTCTGGGATCAAAGCTCGGAGAAGCCATAGATGCACCATGGAGATTGAGAGTTCAGAGGATGAGGAGGAAGCGGTGGTGAAGGAGCTTTATGGTGGTTGTAGTAGTGTCGGCGAGCGTGGGGTTCTGGGAGATTAGGTTTGAGTTCATGTGGTTCATAGAGTACAAGAGGAGCGAGTGTTTGATTTGATTTGGGAGTGGGATTAGTGGCTTGTGTTGCCATTTGATTTTGCACATCTAAGATTGAGGTTGAAGAGGAAATTAAGGAATAGGAATTTGATAATGTGAAATTTATTGGTTTGCTGGAGATGGATTGGTTACTGTGTTTATGGGTTTATTTGTTGGGTTGATTCATGGTTTGCTTTGGTTTTTTGTTTCTTGTTTTCCTGGATTTGATGGAAATTAAACTTTCTCAGAGACCAAACAGTGCAAAATGGTGAATAGAAAGAAAGAAAAAAAGACTGAAATTTGAAAATTACCAAGTGGGCTTTCTGAGGAGACGAAGATTTGAGAGAAATGACGAAAATCTGAGGAATCTCCAAAGCTGTTGAAGTTGTTGGGTTTTCGACTAAAACGTGATTGGAGGTCGAGAAAATGAGGAAAAAATGAAAACCCTCGTGAAAACGTCTGAGGGCTGGGTTTTTTTATTATTTATTTATTTTTTATTTTTATGGGAAGGGCTGAGTTGAATTTGAGTATATTGTTTTTGGGTTAAATGGGCTTCAATTGGGTTTTAGTTAAAACCCAATAATCACTTGGTCTAACATGGGTTGATGTCCATTTAACCTAACTAATAATTGGGTGGGTTTGAGTTCAATCAGAGTGGGTGAGTTTGGGTGGGCAAATGGGTTTGGGCTTACTTTGCCACCCCTACTTAAAATGAAGAAATTGTTACAATAAATTGATACCAATTATTTTTGCAATTTATTGCAACGAAAATTTTGAACTAATAGTTTATTGCAACGGAGTTATTATTGCAATAATTTGATATTAATATTGGAGAATGTTAACCAGCATCGCCTGGTGCTGGTTAAGGGCAGAAAAAACAAAAAAACTGTCAGAAAAAGTTTAAAAAATTCTGAATAGTACTGATAAAACTGACATGAATGGCAAAAAAAAAACAAAAATTATGTCAGAAAAAGTAAAAAAAAGTTTGTGGTTAACGGGCACCATGCGGTGCCCGTTAACACAAACCATTAATATTTTTACAATTTAGTGCAATGATAAATACGAAACTGCAATCCATTGCAACAAGATTTGTGAAGTAATAGCCTATACCTACAAGATATTCGAAACAGTAAATTATTTATTGCAACAATATATATATATATATATATTATTGCATCAAAGTTGTCATTAAAATATTTGTAGTTTATTGCAAAAAAAGTTTTTGTTGCACAAACATTTTACCTCAAATTTTATTGCAACACATATCAATTATTACAATGACTCTAATGTTATTGTAACAATTTTTTTTTTTGTTGAAATAAATTTTTTTTTTCCTTGTAGTGAATAGGAATAATGTATGTGTAAATAGAAAGTATTTATACAAATCAATTATGCTTAACTACCTCTAATTAAGTCCCTAATTTAGCTTTAAACTATGCAGATTCCTTCATAAACTGCAAAAACAGCCACTAACAAACTAACATGTAGCTAATAATATAACTAACTGACTAATACTAACACACACTAAACAACTTGTAGTTGCTATTGTCGTATTACAAGAAGTTAGATATTCGACTTACTTCTCACTTGTTATCTTTTATTCTTTGATACTCCCCCTTAAGATGAGCAGGGAAATGAATGTTAATCAAGCTCATCTTGGATAGTAAGAAAGAAAACTGATGAAAACCAAGTGCTTTAGTTAACAAGTCTCCTAAAATGAATTGGATTAGGAATAGGACTAGGAATTCTAGTGGATCTCCTAACATCAAGAACAGGAGGGTCATTATCTGGTACAAGTTCTAGTACAGGAATAGGTTCATGAATCAGATCAAGAATTGGTTCTGGTTCAGTATCTGATTTTGAATTAAGATCTGGAGTAAAATGCTCAAATTCACTTGCAGAAGGAACATTTGAATTGGAATCAAATGGAGCAGATGGGGTAGATGAAAGTGGATGTGGAGTAGGGATATGATCAAACATTGTAGTGTGTTAGAATCTGAAATTCTCTCTTTCTTTCTCTCTCGTTGTGAACATTTTCTCTAAATATGAATATGCAATATCATATGGAATAAAAGTGAATAATTACAAAACACTATATCTACAGAGACTTATATACACTTTACAAAACCTTCAGAAAAATATCCAACTAAAAATATCTACTAATCGTGAAATCCTGAAACTCTAACTAACTAACTAATAACAACAATTCACAAAAAATTAAATCCAGCTTTAGTAGGTAATAAACCCGCGTGTTTATCTCTTTAGCCTTTTCTCTAACCTTAAAATTCAGATGATTTCTTTAACAACATCGAACAGCAATCAACACCCCTTAATCTGCCACCTCCTTTGACGTAATCCATGAATACCCAAAAACCAAAAAACCATTGTGGAGATAATCTCCCACCATCATGTTCGATTGCATCTGTCACAAACCCCACTTTCAGATCCCAATCAATGCCATAATCAGCCTAAACATCCCCAAAATCTAAGGACCTGTAACAATCACAAGCCCCAACAATCATGCCAAAGCTTAGTAGCTCTGAGCCTCCATAAGCGACTAAACTTCAAAACAATCATAGTTAGAAGGAAGTTTCAGTATTTAGTTGTGTTTTAATGGATAATAATATTGATTTATTTTTGTGAATTTGATCCTGTTTCGTGGAGAATTTTTTTTTTGTTATTTTGTAATTTCTTTGGGCTTGCACTAATACGAAATAAAAAATTTCTAATGGGTTATTTCTTTGTCATTGACTTATTTCTGCTAGGTTCCAAGGGATTCATGGATGCTGGGTTGGTATACCAAGGAACAGTAGATTTGTGGTTGAGTTAACGATGAGGTGGGAGTGGAAGGTCGTTGGAGGATCAAGGGTTTGAGATTGTTGGGAGTGAGTGATCCTATTTGAATTGGTGTGAGGAGTGTGGGGGTGAAAATTGTGAAGTGTACTCTTTTTTTTTTTTTGGTTTCCCAACCGGTATCCGAACCCACTAGGCCGACTAATCCGGTTTCGGAGCGGGTCCCGGGGTTAAGGTTTTAAACTTCTCCCAACGGGCTTGCGGGGGATCAAACCGTAGTTCTCCCTACCAAGTCTAGCCCCTGGCACCACTAGACCAAGACACCGTTGGTTTGTGAAGTGTACTCTGTTATTGAATTTGTGTTGTATTACTGTGGTAGACCCACCAGGCAACTTAAACTAGGTGTCATACTTGGTCTTAAGAGATGTCTTACATTTGTGTACTTTCGTTTCATCAATAAAATTAT
The DNA here is from genome assembly GCA_023736055.1 of Quercus glauca. NCBI lineage: Eukaryota > Viridiplantae > Streptophyta > Magnoliopsida > Fagales > Fagaceae > Quercus > Quercus glauca. The sequence goes on along the minus strand of CM043325.1, from coordinate 58,422,087 downwards.
AAAATTATAAAACATCTAATATTTTAAAATAAACATAGACCAATTGAATTGGTTAGTATTTTTCTTTAACTCTCATGCCTTTAGTTGTTAGTGAATTAGCCTAACCTTATGCATTTTATGTTGCAACTCCATACTCATTTTTTGTTGCATAATCTCTATTTCATAAGATGCGGCATGCTAATACCAACTTGAGTTTGGTTGGAAATGTCTTCTTACAATTCTAATTTTCTAAATCATCCTCCTTTTTTATTCCCATTTTATTCTCCTTTTCCCCATTTCTTTTAAGTGGCATTCAATTTTTATCCAAGCACTATTAGAAAGTCATCATAGATAGGACAATAAATTTGTTTGTCAAAGGATTCATAAATTTGCTCTGTGAGTCTAGAATGGGGGGTCTTTTCATTTTTTATTTTTTTGCAAGTAAAAACATTTTTTATTCCTAGGGCTGCAAATTTCGTTGCTTTTACTGCTTTTTGTAATAGTTTACAACAAACACTTGGATACACAATCATTTAAGCTATACAGAGTAGCAACATCATTAAAATAATGCAAGATATCCATTTTGCTAATATGCGTAAGCTTGAATGTAGAGGGATTAGAACTTGAATATCTCAGTTGGAAACAATACCTGAACATACTAATTGAACTACAAGACTTTTGGTAGGATGAAGTATTTTTTAAAACTATGATTATGGATTTATAGAACTTATACATTAAACCATTCAAATTCAATGTTCAAGTACTCAAATATTAGGGAATTTATCTTACAACTTCTATCAATCTAGGGGAAGATGTAAAAGAAAAAAAATATGAAGTTGTTGAGCATTTTTCCACATTCAATTATAATATATATATATATATATAATTTATTTGTTTATTTGGTTAGAACTCATTATTTTATTAAAATAAACCAAAAAATTGATTAAATTACGTTCTACTTTTTCTAAATAAAATTTAATTTAATTATGTTACTTTTTTCTACAAATTCTCTAATATCAATTTATATATCATGTATAAATATTTTTTTGATGAATTTTCCCGTGCATTACACGGGTTAGCGATTAGTATAATATAAAACCGAAATGTTTCACTTTTTGTTAATCTCTCTTTATTGTGCCACATGGCTACATAAATTAATGCCATGTATACATTTCAAAGCTAAGTATTTCTCCAATTGCTCAATCATGGATGAGGATGTTGAGACTGGAGATTCGTATGCTTGGCAAAGCATCTTGAAGGCTAGGAATGTGGTTGGTCTAGGTTTCTACTTGGGGTATAGGTGATGGTCGGAAAGTTAAAATTCGGGGTGATTCATGGTTACCAGAGGGTAAGGTCATATCCCCTCAGAAAAGCCTGCACTCAATGCCTGAGTCTGTGCTCTTAGAGCATTAGCATTGGAAAATGCTAATGCTATTCTATTTTACAATTCTAAAAACCCACTATTCTATTATACCATCCAATTTTACAATACTTCTACATCCCAAAACTCTATTTTTATTAAAATATTATTTTTTAATCTTTCTTTATTATTATTTTTCTAACCGTAACTTTTGTTTTCCTGGGCTTTTCAACCATCTTTTTTTTTTCCTCTCTTTCTCCCCCAACCTTTAGCCCCGGTTCAACATACAAAGCCACACACACAGAGACCCATATACACCGATCAACCTATCCAAACCAATCACCACACACACACACAGCCACACACACACACACACACACACAAACACAAACCATCAAACCTTAAACAGAGCCACACACACACACACACAATCCATCAAACCAGTTGGAGCCAATGATCAACCCAGAAAAACCCAACCGTCAAAAATACCCAGAAAACGCCGATGTCAACCCAGAAAAACCCATCGGAACAAAAATCCATACTAAAAAAAAAAAAAAAAAAACAACCCATCGAAAACTCAGAAGAACCAACCAAGCACGCCGTGACCCATGCCGTGACCCACCAAACCCATCACCATGACCCACGCCGATCTCGCCATGACCTCGCCGGACCTAAACACTGGCGATCTCCGACAACCAACAACCCACTTCAGCCACTTCAGCCACAACCCAACCATGTGGTGACCCACGCCGTGACCCACGCCGATCTCCACCAAACCCATCACCGTGACCCACGCCGATCTCGCCATGACCTCGCCGGACCCAAACACTGGCAATCTCTGATGATGAACAACCCACTTCAACCACTTCAGCCACACCCAAACACCGGACCCAACCACGACCCACAACCCACTTCAGCCATACCCACCTCTTCCTTTAAGAACCGGTCACGGCAAAAAAAAAAAAAAAAACAACCACCACAGTGAAGAGAGGAGAGAGCACATGAGAGAAAGAGAGACAGAAGAGAGAGAAGAAACAGAGAAAATGAGAGAAAGGAGAGAGAAAGTCAGTTATATGTTTTTGTAAAATATTATTATTATTTTTACAATACTTGCTACAGTACAATTCAACCTTTGGAATTGTACTGTAGCAGTATTGCAAAAATATTTGCAATACTTGCCTTTACCATTTTCTGATGCAGCACGTTTTGCTCCTTAAAATGCCAAATACACCTTAGATATGGCATTAGCATTCTCCAATGCTAATGCTCTTATGGATGAGGAAGGTCCACGTTGGTTGGAGGACAGGATTTCTGTTGAATTCCTACCTCACCGAGTCACGAAGCAAAGTTTATTCTGAGTTTGCCCCTAAGTAACAGATGCATCCCAGATAAGCTAATATGGCAAGGAACAACCCAAGGAAATTACACGACTAGCTGTGCCTATAAATTGCTTTTGGCTAAAGAGGCTTCCCTGCAACCAGGTACGTCTAATCCAGCAGCCCATTCGGTGTTTTGGAACGATATCTGGGGTCTGAAGGTCCCGGCCAAAGTCAAGCATTTTATTTGGAGGGCATGTAATGAGTCCTTACCCACTAAAAAGAACTTGTTTGGAAGACACATCACCAAAAATGCCACTAGTGATATGGCATAAGAGAAATGCTACCCGGTAGCAGCAAGCTTCACTGCCATACTCCCAGGTTTATTCCACTGCCATGTCTAGCCTAAATCTGTCGCTCGGCCAAACAGTGGTATCCCCCTCTGCCTTCTTGTTATAAGGCAAATTTTAAGGGAGCTTTGTTTAAGGACATCTCAGCAGCAGGTATCAGAGTCATTATTCGGGACAGTGAAGGGCAGGTAACTGTGGCTTTGTCAGAGAAAAAATTAATATGCCTCCATCAGTTGAAGAAGTGGAAGCTCTTGCCTGTCGAAGAGCCATGGCCCTTGCATCTGAAATAGGTCTCCAAGACGTGGTTTTCGAGGGCGATGCTGAGGATATACCAGTTGATGTCTCTCTTCTTGCAACGAAAGCCAGAAGTTTTCTGTTTTCATAATAAAACTCCCTGTCAGATTTCTCAAAAAAAAAAGAAAAAAAACTTTGTAAGAATTGCACATTTTTCTGACCATTGATTTTAATTAGATTTAACGGTAAAAAAACACTCATGCTCAAGTCATTATTGCTCTCTAAAAATTAGTGATTTAAAAGCATTAACTCTTCTTGTTAAAGAAAAAATATAGCATTAACTCTCTGCTTTTTTCTTCTTCTTCATCTCTCTTTCTCCCATTGTCTTCTTGCTCTCTTCTTGCTCACGTTCAAACAAATCATAAGGGAGCAAGACATATGTTGGCTGTATATGGAGCACGCTGTAAAGGTTATTTTGAAGCAAATAACACCTCAAAAGCACAAGCCTATTTTTCCATAAACCATGATGGTTTGCGTATATTGACGGCAGAGAGCCAATCCAACCAAAATAACCAAGCCTAAATCATATTTAATGACCATTTAAAAAAAAAAAAAAACAAAGGTGCTGGTAGCGGCAAGTAAGCTACAACAACTGATGTTACATTGACCACCTGATTCCATTTAGTTAACTGCTACACACTTGAAAGCACAAAGAATTGAAATTAAGGTGTTATTTATAACATATGAAATTATACCTTGCGTTAACTTGCAACTGGCTTGCCAATTAAGCTACAATAAGGCAATAAGAATGCAAGAATCCTCTCCGCCTACACCAAAAGAATCCTCTGCTACAATGAAAAAGCTCAAACATCAATTTACCATTGTTGTGAGAACCAAAGAATTTTAGCTGTATACAAATCACATTATATTCTTCAATTAAAGCACATCGCACAGTGCCAATTCCAAGTTTCCAATCCAGTTTTATGATTTTTTTGGGGACAGCCAACGTAGAATGAGCATGCTCCTTAAATTAATCTCAGAAGAAAAAAGACCAGATCCACAAATATTTATAGTGCATGCAGCCTAATCTAATGGCAGAGGTTTCTAATCTAAACAAAACTTTGCTGTTTAGGAAAGAAAAATACAAAAATAGATGAAGGCACTTATCAAAACAAAAGATAGAAAATGACGGCTAATAGAATATTACTGGTGTAAGATTTTTCTCACCCAAGCTTCTATTTTCACTTGAAGATTAAACAAAGAAAAAATAATTCTAGAATAAAACATTCATCACACATAAATAAATTGATGCAAACCCAAAGAAGAGGGGGAAAAACATTTTTTTTTTTTTTTTTGAATCTGAACCTTGATTGGTTTTCATTGATCACGAAAATGAAGTACAACTGAGAGAAAGGATACAGACTACATATTAACTACCCAGACTTAACATTTGGACCTATCAATAAGCAATACATTATGTATTATATGTGGAGAACAGCCAATCCACGTTTGAGATGTCTTTGTGCTCCTGGTGATCTAAGCTATATTGTGCGCCGCTCTGTTGTAGTCCCTTTTCAGATGTTTCACACTCCAGCTCCTAAAGGAAGACAACATGGTGAGAGCTCCTTGTAGGATAATACCAAATTCAGCTCCAAATGATCTAGAATTTAGTGCTTGGACAGCTATAGCTGAATCAGATTCAAGCATTATTCTAGGCAGCTGCAATTCACATGCTAGGTTTATCCCTTCCTCAATAGCATAAGCTTCAATCCCTTCCACGGTGTAAAGGGCAGGTAATAGCATTCCTCTTGCTGCAACTACAACACCCTTGCAGTCTCTAATAATCACTCCCACGCTAGACAACATACCACTCTCTGACGTTGCTCCATCAACGTTAATTTTGCACACTCCAGGTGCCGCTCATCCCACATTAGGAGCCTGTTGCTTTAAGAAGCAGGCAGTCATGGCCCCATTATAATCTCCCAACAACCTTTGGGCATACCCCTAGATTTGTGAGGATGGCAAGAATTTTCCTTGATGGACTGCTTGATTTCTACTATACCACACTGACCAAGCAATTATGAAGAACACCTCTAGGTCATTAGGCGTGCCAACTTGGAGAATATGCAAAGCCACCTCCACCAAGTCATGGTTTTCGGCCATTATATTCATTGGGTAGGTTTGCCAGCTCCACCAGACCTCTCTGACCTTTCCACACAAGAGCACTGCATGTATGGACCATAGACAATGTAGATAATTGAATTGAGCAGGCAGACCATGACTGTACTACAGGAAGCAATATATATAATTTATAAACATGAAAAATGAACATTGCACTTGCCATCCTTGTGCCTATGTTTATATTTTTGCATTTCCTGCCCAACATCACCATTTACCCTTCTTCTCTTTCCTCCTCCTCCTCCTCTTCTTCTCCTTCTTCCTTTCCTTCTAAGCCTCTACTCTTTCTCTGTTAAGCTTCATAGTACAAAAGAAAAACAGTCATTTTGGGACTAGCTAAACAAATAAGCTTAACTCTAAAGACATAAGCCTTAGCAACATGTATTGTCAACAGTTTCATAAATATTCCTTAATTTAAAATAACAACATATGCTTCCTTTTCTGAACATGCTTTCCCTCTGAAACAATATTTATTATTCAGTTTTCTCTTTGTCACCTCTGAATGATATTTCTGCATTCAACTAAATAGTTTCCAAAAACTCCTTAGGCATAACTGTCTCCTGGTTTAGGACTAGTTACTATTACTTCAATTCAAGAAGACCAACTGTACAACTTTCTGCCATTATTCATGCTATGAACAAAAAAGCTTTTTTTTTTTTTGTGGTAAAAATACGATTGCATTAAGAACTAAGGAACAAAAACATAATCAGTACATATCCTGGTTAAGAACAAACCATTCAAGTGAGAATTGAAAACAGTGACTAAGTCCACAGGCGGACACAAGAAAAGCTTAAACTGACTATCCTGAGCAGCTCCCATCCTAGCCAGCTTGTCTGCACTTCGATTGGCTTCTCGAAAATAGTGCTTAAAGCGGATTTGGTGGATCTGAGTAGCTAGTTGCTTGTAGTCATCAACCAAGGGAGCAACCAGATTGCTAGTGCACTTTGAAGCAGAGAGAACATCAATTACAGCTCTAACATCCACTTTAACTTCAACAGTATTAAAATTCCTATGAACACAGACATAACCTCGCATACTTCCCTCTCGCCTCTAATGCTGTGTGAGCATCTATTCGAAGGACTTTACCAATAGCATCTCCAATCTGCTTCAGCACCTCAGCTTCATAGAGTTCCAAAGGAAGTTGATGGAGCCGAACCCAAACCGCAATTGAAGAGACATTGGCCATGGCTGGTTTGAAAAAAGGCTCTCATAGTCTGATGGATAGAAAGTGTCCACCAATGAACCACGTGCCTTTTTCCAGAATTGAGTTCATGTCCTCTTTCAAGGCGAAGCGGACCGAATAAAAATCAACCCCTAGATTGACGCAATCAAGTCTCCCAGTCGGTTTCCATAAGAGATTAGCTTACTTTGGAGGAAGCTAAAGCCAACCGATCTCCCAAAGAGCTTAACTATCAGAGTTTGAGCCCAAGGACCTCTAATCTGCCTTTTAGTTTCCCAAGAAAGCTTCACAGTTGCTAGTCCTTCCCGAAGCTCAAAAACCTCGTCGTCAGACTCTGCCTCAGCATCCATCAGATCAGTAAAATCAAAGGCTTCCGCAAAAGCACCTGGAATTTCGCCCACTAGTTTGTCCTTGAAGGATGCTCCATCCGACCCCCATGTATTCTGGTGACTCTGTGAATGGCCACTGTCGCTAGACCCATCGTTAAACTCAGCATGGTGAACGTCCTTCACCTTCCTTTTGCTATGCGAAAGTTCGACTTCCTCTTCTCTAGAGAGAAAATGGCGCATTGCATTACACTTTTTATAACAAAAAAGCTATAAAAGCATAGAGTTCATGGTAATATTTAAAATTTAGAATTCTGTCTTTAATTGTTACATCATGCTACTACTCTTAAAGTTTTGTCTAATTAGGGCCGCTCACCCACGTTTTATCAATGAAATTTCCTATAAATGTCACATAGATTCTCATTAAGTTATTGTTCTTTTTTCTGCTTACAACAAGTGGGGAGAGGGGATTCGACCCCAAGTTCTCCCATGGGAATGATCCGATAGTTTCATTGAACCACAACTCTCATTAATTACTCCATAAAGAAAACATGCACTTACACCAATATTATTATTATATTCTATCCTGCCACCACCTTATGCAAGACAAAAGCCACCACATAAAACCAAAAAAAAAAAAAAAAATTTGACATTGTCATCTTTTTTATAAAGTGCATGCATGAGAACATTGAATAAAGAATACCTGTATACTCAATCCTAAGAAAACCAGAACTCTCCAATTCGAAATGTAGAACGGGACGGACCATTGCTGTGTGTTTTGCCACTAGTACAAAGAATAATTATAAAAAATGAGAAGAATAATATATGGGCGTGTATGGCATGGCATAAGAGATGAAATGGATATAAAGAGAAAAGAGAAAACCTACATAATCATGCAGTCCAGAAATTGTAAACAGGAATCCAACAAGTATTTCTGTACGGAAAGAATGGATGTATTACTCGCTTCACCGTAGAGGTCAAATATGAGACAATTAAGATAATAATGAGGTCTGCGGTAGGAAAACAACAGAAGGCAGAATTTAAAATCAGCTAAGTGGAGAAAACCAGGACCGGTTGGAAGGAAATCTTCACCCTCAATTAAAATCGACCTAATATTGACCTTTCTCCGAGTCCACCCTTTCGAATATACATTATATCCGTAGATAAATATCATATCAGTGTACTCAGTTAGGAGGGTAGTCCAATAAAGAGTAGTAGAAACAACTTGAGCTCTTTTACACTGAACTTCTTCTGCCCACGAAAGGTGAGCCTCGTTAAACATATGATTCCAGGAGCGAGATTCCACATCATAAGCAATGTAATGACCCTTCGCGTTAGAATCTCCTTCTTCAAGTACTGGCGGCCCGTTTATTATGATCTGATCCTTGCCTTTAAAATTCGAGTGTGCGAAGATGACATCCATATCGATCTTGCTATAAGTTGGGGGATTTGGCAGGGTTTCCCAGGTCCGCAGTTTGGGGTCATAAACCTCCATCCAGCCAGAGAAAGTATCTTTGGGTTGCAACCAACCCAAACCGCCGCCAAAAACATATAGCTTACCATCAACAACAATGGTCTGAGGGTTTTGTCTACGATATTTCATGGACGGAGCACGTTCCCAACCCTTGCCAGGACATTTAAGGTTGAGCATCCAGACGTCGGTAGTGGGGATAGAGCTGACTATATTGAGAGGGTTGTCACGTTTGTCACGTGAGAGTACTGTGTAATTTTCGTAGACATCTGGAATAGTTGAAGCTGAGAAATCAGGGTCATGGCCACCAACGGAATACAGATGGTCGTCTAACACAGCGTAGTAGCGAGAGGGGTAAGGCCCCGGCGGCCCGTATTCGGCGACTTTGGAAACCGGACTGATCTTCTTTGGGGTGAAGCTGAAGCTGCTGTTGTTGTTGTTGTTGGTGGTGATTTTCTTTTTCTTCACTCCCTTAATATGGTTCAGTATAGAAGGAGGAGGAGGAGGTGGACGTTGAATAAAGTACGGAAGAGGTGGACAGGCTTCGGGGTCTGGGATCTTGATCGTAAAAACCATTGCTTCATCCAACTCGCTTGTTGTACAGAAAGCGACGTCAAACTCGCCATCAACAACATCTACCTTCCCCCAACTTTTCAGCAGCTCCTCCTCCACCTCCCACTCAGCCTCCGCCTCTATAGGATTTGGTTTCGATTTACAAACCAAAACAGACTGAGCCGCCCTAGTAATAGTATTGGGTTTCGATTGAAAAGGCAAAAGAGACTCCATTGAGACAAAACAAAAGAGACGGCTAAGAGTTTGGATTAGAGAGATTGAAAGACCCTCAACCCACAGGCCACAGCCCAGCAATAAAATCTGAATAGACAAACAACCCACCACTAACACCGATAGCTCACCACCACCACCACCAAGCAGCACCAAAAATCAACCAAAAATGAAGAGATTGGAGTTTAATCGGTGCGAAAATGAGTTTGAGGCAAGTATTTGGATGAACAACGAAAAGATGGAGATCTCAAAACGGGAAAGATGGAGGTTAGCCACCACCATCCGCCGCCACGTCACCGCCACAACCTCAGCCACCACAATCCGCCGCCACTACCATCCACGGTCACCATAAACAACACCATCGGAGAGAGAGCAGAGTAGATGTTTGTGAGAATATAGAAGAAAGAAGATAGAGGAGAAAGGCATCCGTGAGGAGAGAGAGATGAGAGAATCGATTTTTTTTCTTTTTGATGAAGAGAGAATCGATTTTAATCAGAGAGGAGAGAGAAAAGATGAATAAAAAAAAAAAAATAAATAAAAAGTTTTAAGCATTTTCACCCGTACAGTTATATTAATAGAATCGTACTGTTTATCAATGCCACATCGTTTGGCATTTAGGGCATTAACATTTAGAATCTACAAAAAAAAAAAAAAAAAAAAAATTATTTTACTATCTCTAAACCTATTTTATTATTTATTATATATCATTTTATAATCTATATATATATATAAAACCGAAACAAGCCCTAATTAATACCTAACTATAATAGGAACCAAATTTGACCTAAAAAAATATTAAAAGAGCCTAAAAACAAGGAAATAAATCACCTAAACCTAAAATAACGTTTTCTGCATAAAAATACCAAAATCTCTTCTCTCCTTAAAACCCTAGCAATTACTATCTCAAAACCCTAAACTCAACTTCACTTTAAGATTAAAAAAATAATTATTTTGATAAGTATTTGGGTTAATCTCTATATTTTGATAGTATTTTTATGGGTTTGGTTTTTGAGTTGAAATTCTAATAATTATTTTATATTGTATATGGCAGATGAAGCATCTCTATTTTTTGGAGAAAAATCAAAGCTGCAACCTATGTCTTCCAGCCCAAGGTGTGGAAGCATAAAACCCAACAAAAACTTGGTACTCTCTCTTCTCTGTTTGCAATCTCTACTACTTTTTATTTTTATTTTTTATTTTTAACTTTTGCATTGCTACAAGTGTTGTAGAGGATCCTAAAGAAGTATATGTGAAGCCCTAGAAAGTCTTGACATTTAATTATGTATTATGCAGTTATGATTACAATGCGATTCAAATCTTAGTGTTTAAGACCAGCAACAAAGCCTATTGATTGTCTGTGCATGGTTTGTATCAGTTTTATATAATTATATAGAAATTTGAGTTAGAGAACATGCAACCCTCTAATTTGAAGTTAGGAATTTGCTTTTGATAATCAAGTGTGCTATTCGTAAATCACCATTGAATTTCCAATAAATTTATACAAATTCTGAAGCACAATTATTTCTTATGATAATCCCCCTTTGGTTCTTAAATCTTTTGGTATGTGGCTATAAATTTTCCACAAATTAAATTCATATACAAACTAAGGCACATTTATTTCTTATGATAATCCCCTTTTGGTTCTTAAAATTTTTGGTTTGTGGTTATATATCTTGACAAGTTCAATAACCAGATTCCACCTTGATGAGTTGTTTGGACATGAAATTTTTCTTTATATCATTTTGATGGTAATTTTATTCTCAAATAACATTTTGTGATGAATATTGTATATTTTATGTTTATTTTGATAAGTTATGATGTTTTTTCATTTTAAATTTTATTTTAAGCAAAGTGAAATATATTCCGTGCATCGCACGGGTTAGCGACTAGTACACCTAACATCTCAACTTTTATTTTATCATACTACATATTAAAATAATATTAAATAAAATAAAAATAATATAAAAATATTCTCACTCTACCACACCTCCCATCTTTTTTTTGAAAAAGGACCCATAAGGCTTGAAATAAATTAAAGCTTATTTAAGAAGAATCTTTAGAAAAAAAAAAAAACTTTGTTAATGGAGAATGAACCTTTACTTTTCCTTGTCATTTAAATTCCTAACAACTTTATTTACTTGTCTTTATTTTATTGCACTTTATTTTCTAGTCTATACCACCTATTTACTATTTTTTTTTAAAACTTTTTCTTGTTAATAATGTTGCCATAAATTAATAGCTTGGTTAAACAAATCTTTATAGCGTGCTTTTCCAAAAGAAAATGATTTTTCAAAAAGCTTTATTCCCTTTTTAAAAGTTGTTTTAAAAAACAAAACTCTTTCTCAAGAAAAGATCTTTTTAAAAATCTTTCCTTTTCTTTTAAAATGCTCTTTCTTTAAAAAAAATCTTTTTCTTTTTAAACCCGAAAATAAAAGCTTTTTTTTTTCTCTAAAAAATCTACCTTCCTTCTTTCGAAAATGTTTTCCTTTACTATGTTAGAATTTCTTTTCAACAATATGATAAAAAGAAATCTTTTGAATGAGCAAAGTTTCTAAAATGAGTAATTCTTTTCTAAAAAAATCATGGGATTTTTGGAACCCAAACTTTTTAGAAAACAAAACCCATGAATACTTTTTTTTAAACAAAAAAAAAAAAATTTTGTTCAAAAAAATTTTTCCCTACAAAATGTTTTTAATACAAGTTTCTTTCCACTATGAAAATCATGGGATTTTTAATTCAAAATTTTCCTCTTTAAAAATAAAAACCCATGAAAATTTTTCAAAAAAAAAAAAATCCTTTTCCAATCCTTTCTTCTTCTTCTTCTTCTTCTTCTTCTTCTTCTTCTTCTTTTATTTTTGAAATTACCCTCTTTTTACAAAAATATTTTCAAAATAGAACTCCTTTCTTCAAATCATATTCTCAAAATAAATTCATGGGATTTTTAAAATTAAACCCTTTTTTTTAATTAAAAAAAACCGTGAATCTTTTTTTTGAAACCCATAAATGGCACTTCTTTTTTCTAAATAAACTCTTTTCAAAAAAACTTTTTCAAAAAAAAAAAATGAAATTTTTTTTCCTATTTCAAAATTTTCTTGTTCAAAAAAATGATGAAAGTAATTTTCTAAAACTTTCCATTTATATATATAAAAAAACAATAAAACCTTTTCTCATAAAAAATATATATATTTTCCCCAAAACTTTCCTTTCAAAAAATATAATTAATGTTTTCAAAGAAAAATTCTTTTACAAAATATGTGAATTTTCTATAGAAAAATTCTTTTACAAAATATTTGAATTTTCTAAAGAAAAATCCGTTTCAAAATAATTCATACATTGTTGTTTAAAACTTTTTCTTAGGATTGCATCTATAAAGATTTGTGCCTATGGTTCAATTTCATTGAACCCATAGGCACTAATCAAGCTTACATAGTTCCTCCCCTTCTTGGCACTAATGTATTATTATTGTGTTCTTTTTTGCAGGATAAGATTAGAAAACGTGGTGGATAACAACAAGGTGCTACTCTTCCAACTCCCTCACTCTTTTATTTTTACGTTGTAATGTATTTGTGTAATATGTAATATTCACATGCTAATTACATAGTAATTAAATATTTATATGCTATTGTATATATTATTTCTAGCAATGTGGTAAATGTCCTTCACATGTTATATGTGTGTGTGTGTGTGTGTGTGTGTTTTCATTTGAATAAATTTTTTTTTCAAAAAACCAAAATGCCAAATATCTTATTTCTTCACTAAAAAGATAACGTTAGAAATAAATTAAATTGAGGTACTATCCTTTGGATAGGCGGTGTGAGATGCCTAACACATTCCTCACACGTAACCGAACTTATAAGTCCAAGATTTTTGGTTCAAGACTTTTGGTTCCAATGGGGTTTGTGCAGTGGTGGAAATTAGCGTGGGTCGTGGCGAGGTCATGTGTGGTGGTTTTGATGGTTCCGATGGGGATCGTTGCCGTTAGTTGTGGTTGAATGAGCATGCTTGCTGAGTTGTGGGTTTGCTAAGTTGTGGGCAATAAATAAAGGGGAAGTGGGGATAAGCAAAATGTAAATGGGATGACAATAAAATAAAGGGGAGGGGGATGAACATTAAAATAAATGGGATGACAATAAAGTAAAGGGGATGGAGAATGAACATTAAAATAAATGGGATGACAAGATAAATAGATGAACAAAATATAACAGGTTCCTAGATGCCTAGTGTAGGAGCATAAAAATGCTAGGCCTACTTAGAATAATGGAATTAGATTTTACAGGCCTAGTGCAATTAATTTGTTAGAGTATGAACTTGCAAGGTCAACTGTAATGCTTTATTATGATCCAATTATAAGGTCAGTGGAGTTAGGGCTTTGAGAATAGTAAAAGAAGTACGAAATATGTAAATAACACTTCCTCGGGTTTGGCCGAGAATGCAATGTTCAAGTTCCTAATACAGGTGATGTTCTTAAGTTTCTGTTCTTTTCTTCCAATGTTTCCTCTCTTTCCTTGGAGGGATTCCTTTCCTTTATATAATCCTTTGAATTTCACCCTAGCTCTCCACTTGTACAGCTAGGGCCTTCTTTTGTATGCTTGTCCCATTAGAGCTGTGCTGGATGTGGTAAACTATGTTGCAAGCTGTGAGACCTCTGTTCAGCGGTCACCTCTTCATTAATGCGACCATCTGAGTTGGTATAGTGCATTAAATGTAGAGGTAACGGCTACTTCATCTAGATATTTCCTTTTTTCTTTGCTCACATGTTTCTTCTACCTTCCTCGGTTTCTTGTCTTCTGGTACCATTGGTTTGCTTAGGAATTCAGTCCATTTGGATCACTTTGGTTCATTTTGGTCCACTTCGATTTATTTTTGTGCACTTACATAATGGGAAAAGACATGTTTGGGTTGAAAACACCTAATCTAAGTGAAAGTCTTTCTAAATACAAAGGCTATAAATATACAAATGTAATCTTTAGGGCTGTTATTCATTTGTTTTAACGTCACTACTTTTAAATGAATTGCATGAGGTTAATTATAAATTTAAGAAAAATAAAAATATATACATATGTAGTTATGTATAATTTTTATTTAAATAAATTATTCATTCTTTTGAAAGAGATTATCATGATAATCAAAACTCATACCAAACTTATACTGAATATTTATAATTTATTCACTAAATTTTATTGGAGAGAGAGAGAGAGAGAGAGACTACTTGTGAGTTGTGATGGGGAACTAAAAAAATATAACACCAAAACGTAAGAACCCAAAATAGAGTTTTAAAAATCACAATGATTCATCAATATAAAGTAGAGTTGCAAGAAAAAATAAAAAATCAAGAAAAAGAGAATAACCACTTTTTCAAAAGAGATTGAGAGAGAGAGAACAATAAGAAATTTATAGAAAATGATATGAGAAGAAAAAAGTAAAAATAAAAAATATAATAAAAAATATCAAATTATCTAAGTCATGTTATGTAATAAAATAACATTATATTCTAATATACTATCTTTGTAATGCAACATGACAACATCTATGAAATCAAAGAGAATAAAAAAGATAACAACTTAAATACACCAAACTTAATCACATCAACTCAAAGTAGAATTCCAAATAATACAAAAATTCATCAACTTAAAGTAGAGATGCAAGAAAAATATTAAAAAATCCACCTAAAATGAAAAAAATAAGAGAGAGAAAGAGAGAGAAATAACCTTTTGTGTGTGAAAAATGAGAGAGGGAAAGAGAGAGAGAAATAACATATTATATGTGAAAAGTTATGAATAGAATGGAAAGAGAATTGTAAAGTTATAGTAAGAGGAGGGGAATAAGAAAAACAAAAAATAAAGGAAGATAAAGTGATAGAGGAAAAGTGATATTAAAGTAAATAGTAGTGGAGAGATGAAAAGGTAAAAGGGAGGGGGAAGTTAGAAAAAGTATAACAATAAGTTGGGAGGTTAATAAGGAAAAAAAAAAAGAATTAAACATAAGAGAGAAAATGTTGAAAATGCATGGATGGTGCGGCCATTGATGTGGTTCAATAGGAGCGTAACAACAATAAATGTTACGTTTTAGCTTTTAGATGTATATAGATATAGATTGGGCACTAATACGAGTTAGTATACTATCATAATAATTTTCACAATTTTGGTTACAATTTACCCAAGATCAATCATATTGCACTTATCTAAGCATTCCTTAAACAGTAAAGACTTGTTAATACTAATCTCTCTACCATCAAATTTATCATCAGAATTAAGGGGCTCATTAAAATCCCCAGCAACAACCCACGGTAAATTATGAGACTCAGCTATAGTAGCCAAATTATTCCATAAAATGGTCCTTTCTTCAAGCCTAGGACTAGCATACATAGCAAACAAAATCCAAGAAAAGTCAGAACCATGCACCTTGATAGATATGTGAATTTCTTGCTCGGTGTTGGCCATCTGAGTAACTTCCACCTTATCTGAATTCCACAGAACCCATAATCCACCTGAGTATCCAATAGTCTTCGTGTGGATAGCTCCATCAAAAGGTAACCTGTTGGTGATTCCCTGTGCTCTCTCACCACCAAGGCGAGTCTCCATCACCACAAATACAGCTGGATCATGAATCCGAGTTAACTCCCTAACATGCTTTTGAAAATTGGGCTTCAAAACGCCCCTGCTATTCCAAACAATAATATTCATTGTGTAAATATGATACAAGGTGAGAAACTTATTGGGAAGGCGCGTCAACTCCTCCACTAACTTTAGGTTCTGCCCTATCTTCGCCAACATGAACCTCACTCTTGCTATTGAGCGTAAGTTGAAACCCAGAATCGGCTTGAGCACATGAGAAAGCTTGAATACAAGACGGGTCCCCATTACAGAATCCAACAGCCTTGGAATCATCTTGCATAAGAGAATCATCGGCATCTACCACTAAATTGCCTACCTCGACCTCCTAGCGAACCACCTCCTCAATTGCAAAGGCTTTGCTCTGGATTCGACAACCACTAACTCCGGCCTCACCACTGCTCTGCCCCTCTAGTTGATCGCCACTTATGGAGTGCACTGAAGCTGTGAATTGGAAGGGGGGATCCGATTTCCTCTTGTTGCCTTCAACACTTCTCCAGGACTAAGTCTGATTTTTTTGAGTAGCAATTCTGTTACTAAAGTCAGCAGCTAACTTCATAAAAGAGTTGAGAGCCTTAGTCCGTGCTATACCTTTTTTGCCCCTCATGGATGGGCTTGTCTGAAATGAAGGAACAGAAACACTTGATGAACTACCCACAAGGTTCGGCCCAACCTGCACATACGTCTTACTGGGTTCAACATCAGCTACATTAAAATTGGTGGGTTCCTTGGCCCAGCCCATCTTCCCAGCCTTACTAAAAGAGCCTTGAACGTAAGCTTGGTTCGTCCCTGCTTTCCCTAGGCCCGTGTGTCCCTCCTTAGTCGCAGCATTCACTAAGCTTCGTTGTCCTGACTTCTTACGTGTCATAATCACCCAAGGCCCGTACGATGCACTATCCGTAGCTGCTCCACTAACACCTGACGTGCCACACCCATCTGTAGTACTATCCGTAGCATGCACCTTGCGTGACCTTGCCGACTCATCAAGCTCACCGTTTTCCTCCATCTTTGACCAAATCGGCTTCCGAATAGTGTGAGGGCAATCATCCTTCTTATGTCCGATCCTGTCGCAGGCGAAATAGAGTTTATGGATACCCTCGTAAACTACCTGTTGCTCAAATCTGCCAATAAGCATAGTATTGATGAGCGGCTTGTTGATGTCCACTTGGAGACATAACCTCGCATACTTCCCTCTTGCCTTTAATGCTGTGTGAGCATCTATTCGAAGGACTTTACCAATAGCATCTCCAATCTACTTCAGCACCTCAGCTTCATAGAGTTCCAAAGGAAGTTGATGGAGTCGAACCCAAACCACAATTGAAGAGACATTGGCCATGGCTAGTTTGAAAATAGGCTCCCATGGTCTGATGGATAGAAAGTGTCCACCAATGAACCACGGGCCTTTTTCCAGAATTGAGTTCATGTCCTCTTTCAAGGCGAAGCGGACCGAATAAAAATCATCCCCTAGATCGACGCAATCAAGTCTCCCAGTTGGTTTCCATAAGAGATTAGCTTACTTTGGAGGAAGCTAAAGCCAACCGATCTCCCAAAGAGCTTAACTATCAGAGTTTGAGCCCAAGGACCTCTAATCCGCATCTTAGTTTCCCGAGAAAGCTTCACAGCTGCTAGTCCTTCCCGGAGCTCAGAAACCTCGTCGTCAGACTCTGCCTCAGCATCCATTAGATCAGTAAAATCAAAGGCTTCTGCAAAAGCACCTGGAATTTCGCCCACTAGTTTGTCCTTGAAGGACACTCCATCTCACCCCCATGTATTCTGGTGACTCTGTGAATGGCCACCGTCGCTAGACCCATCGTTAAACTCAGCATGGTGAACGTCCTTCACCTTCTTTTTGCTATGCGAAAGTTTGACTTCCTCTTCTCTAGAGAGAAAATGGCGCATTGCATTACACTTTTTATAACAAAAAAGCTATAAAAGCATAGAGTTCATGGTAATATTTAAAATTTAGAATTCTTTCTTTAATTGTTACATCATGCTACTACTCTTAAAGTTTTGTCTAATTAGGACTGCGCACCCACGTTTTACCAATAAAATTTCCTATAAATGTCACTTAGATTCTCATAAGTTATTGTTCTTTTTTCTGCTTACAACAAGTGGGGAGAGGGGATTTGACCCCAAGTTCTCCCATGGGAATGATCTGATAGTTTCGTTTAACCACAACTCTGGTCTCTTTAATTACTCTATAAAGAAAACATGCAATTACACGCAATATTATTATTATATTCTATCCTGCCACCACCTTATGCAAGACAAAAGCCACCACATAAAACCAAAAAAAAAAAAATTGACGAAGTCATCTTTTTTATAAAGTGCATGCATGAGAACATTGAATAAAGAATACCTGTATACTCAATCCTAAGAAAACCAGAACTCTCCAATTCGAAATGTAGAACGGGACGGACCATTGCTGTGTGTTTTGCCACTAGTACAAAGAATAATTATAAAAAAATGAGAAGAATAATATATGGGCGTGTGTGGCATGGCATAAGAGATGAAAGGGATATAAAGAGAAAAGAGAAAACCTACATAATCATGCAGTCCAGAAATTGTAAACAGGAATCCAACAAGTATTTCTGAACGGAAAGAATGGTAGTATTACTCGCTTCACCGTAGAGGTCAAATATGAGACAATTAAGATAATAATGAGGTCTGCGGTAGGAAAACAACAGAAGGCAGAATTTAAAATCAGCTAAGTGGAGAAAACCAGGACCTGTTGGAAGGAAATCTTCACCCTCAATTAAAATCGACCTAATATTGACCTTTCTCCGAGTCCACCCTCTCGAATATGCATTATATCCGTAGATAAATATCATATCAGTGTACTCAGTTAGGAGGGTAGTCCAATAAAGAGTAGTAGAAACAACTTGAGCTCTTTTACACTGAACTTCTTCTGCCCACGAAAGGTGAGCCTCGTTAAACATATGATTCCAAGAGCGAGATTCCACATCATAAGCAATGTAATGACCCTTCGCATTAGAATCTCCTTCTTCAAGTACTGGCGGCCCATTTATTATGATCTGATCCTTGCCTTTAAAATTCGAGTGTGCGAAAATGACATCCATATCGATCTTGCTATAAGTTGGGGGATTTGGCAGGGTTTCCCAGGTACGCAGTTTGGGGTCATAAACCTCCATCCAGCCAGAGAAAGTATCTTTGGGTTGCAACCAACCCAAACCGCCGCCAAAAACATATAGCTTACCATCAACAACAATGGTCTGAGGGTTTTGTCTACGATATTTCATGGACGGAGCACGTTCCCAACCCTTGCCAGGACATTTAAGGTTGAGCATCCAGACGTCGGTAGTGGGGATAGAGCTGACTATATTGAGAGGGTTGTCACGTTTGTCACGTGAGAGTACTGTGTAATTTTCGTAGACATCTGGAATAGTTGAAGCTGAGAAATCAGGGTCATGGCCACCAACAGAATACAGATGGTCGTCTAACACAGCGTAGTAGCGAGACGGGTAAGGCCCCGGCGGCCCGTATTCGGCGACTTTGGAAACCGGACTGATCTTCTTTGGGGTGAAGCTGAAGCTGCTGTTGTTGTTGTTGTTGGTGGTGATTTTCTTTTTCTTCACTCCCTTAATATGGTTCAGTATAGAAGGAGGAGGAGGAGGTGGACGTTGAATAAAGTACGGAAGAGGTGGACAGGCTTCGGGGTCTGGGATCTTGATCGTAAAAACCATTGCTTCATCCAACTCGCTTGTTGTACAGAAAGCGACGTCAAACTCGCCATCAACAACATCTACCTTCCCCCAACTTTTCAGCAGCTCCTCCTCCACCTCCCACTCAGCCTCCGCCTCTATAGGATTTGGTTTCGATTTACAAACCAAAACAGACTGAGCCGCCCAAGTAATAGTATTGGGTTTCGATTGAAAAGGCAAAGGAGACTCCATTAAGACAAAACAAAAGAGACGGCTAAGAGTTTGGATTAGAGAGATTGAAAGGGCTAGGGTTAGTTTTTCTTCCTGTCAAAACTCAAATCAGTTAAATCCAGTAGATCAAACACAGATCAACCCATCAAAGCCAATCTACAGTCACCTCCCACAGCCCAGCAATAAAATCTGAATAGACCCACAACTCACCACTAACACCGATAGCTCACCACCACCACCACCACCACCAAGCACCACCAAAAATCAACAAAAAATTAAGAGATTGGAGTTTAATCGGTGCGAAAATGAGTTTGAGGCAAGTATTCGGATGAACAACGAAAAGATGGAGATCTCAAAACGGGAAAGATGGAGGTTAGCCACCACCATCCGCCGCCGCCACCGTCACCGCAACCACAATCCACCACCACTACCATCCACGGTCACCATAAACAACACCATCGGAGAGAGCGCAGAGTAGATGTTTGGGAGAATATAGAATAATTGAAGAAAGAAGATAGAGAAGAAAGGTATCCGTGAGAAGAGAGAATCGATTTTTATTTTTTTGATAAAGAGAGAATCAATTTTAACAAGAGAGGAGAGAAAAAAGACGAATAAAAAAAAGGATAAAAAGTTTTAAGCATTTTCACCCGTACTGTTCTATTAATAGAAAAGTATTCTTTATCAATGTCAAATTGTTTGGTATTTAAAGCATCTACGTCCGGAATTTACAAAAAGTTTTACTTTATCATGTATACTATTATTATTTTATAATACATTAAATATTTTTATTTTTATTTTACTATACTACATATACAAATAATATAAAATAAAATAAAAATATTTTCACTACAACTACACCTCAGCAAACCCACAACTCAGCAAACCCACCAATCAACCATAACTCATGGCAACGATCCCCATCAGAACCACCACACCCGACTTTGCCATGATTCACGTCGACCACCAAGTAGGACCTCGCCATGACCCACGCCGATCTCCACCGCTGCACGAACCCCATCAGAACCAAAAGTCTCAAACTAAAGATCTTGGACTTAGAAGTTCGGTTACGTGTGAGAAAGGTGTTAGGCATCTCACACCGTCTATCTAAAAGATAGTACCTCATTTTAATTTATTTCTAACATTATCTTTTTAGCGAAGAAATAAGATATTTGGCATTTTAGTTTTTAAAAAAAAGGTTTTATTCAAACCAAAACACACACACACACACAGCATGTGAAGGACATTTACCACATTGCTAGAAATAATATATACAATAGCATGTAAATATTTAATTACTATGTAATTAGCATGTGAATATTACATATTACACAAATACATTACAACGTAAAAATAAAAGAGAGAGGGAGTTGGAAGAGTAGCACCTTGTTGTTATCCACCGCGTTTTCTCATCTTATCATGCAAAAAAGAACATAGTAATGATACATTAGTGCCAAGAAGGGGAGGAACTATGTAAGCTTGATTAGTGCCTATGGGTTCAATGAAATTGAACCATAGGCACAAATCTCTGTAGATGCAATCCTAAGAAAAATTTTTAAACAACAATGTATGAATTATTTTGAAAAGGATTTTTCTTTAGAAAATTCACATATTTTGCAAAAGAATTTTTCTTTGAAAACATTAATTATATTTTTTGAAAGGAAAGTTTTGGGAAAAATATATATTTTTTTATGAGAAAAGGTTTTATTGTTTTTTTATATATAAAAATGGAAAGTTTTAGAAAACTACTTTCATCATTTTTTTGAAAGAAAAGATTTCTTTTGAACAAGAAAAAATTGAAATAGGAAACAAATTATCATTTTTTTTTTTGAAAAGTTTTTTTTGAAAAGAGTTTATTTAGAAAAAAGAAGTTCCATTTTAGGGTTTCAAGAAAAAGATTCACGGTTTTTTTAAATTAAAAAAAAGGGTTTAATTTTAAAAATCCCATGAATTTATTTTGAGAATATGATTTGAAGAAAGGAGTTCTATTTTGAAAATATTTTTGTAAAAAGGGGGTAATTTCAAAACCAAAAAAAAAAAAAAAAAAAAAAGGAGAAAGAATTGGAAAAGGTTTTTTTTTTTTTTGAAAAATGTTCATGGGTTTTTATTTTTAAGGGGGAAAATTTTGAATTAAAAATCCCATGATTTTCATAGTGGAAATAAACTTGTATTAAAAACATTTTGTAGGGAAAATTTATTTTGAACAATTTTTTTTTTTTTTTGTTTAAAAAAAAGTATTCATGGGTTTTGTTTTCTAAAAAGTTTGGGTTCCAAAAATCCCATGATTTTTTTAGAAAAGAATTATTCAATTTAGAAACTTTTCTCATTCAAAAGGTTTATTTTTATCATATTTTTGAAAAGAAATTATAACATAGTAAAGGAAAACATTTTCGAAAGAAGGAAGCTAGGTAGATTTTTTAGAGAAAAAAAAAAAGCTTTTATTTTCGGGTTTAAAAAGAAAAAGAATTTTTTTTTTTTAAAGAAAGAGCATTTTAAAAGAAAAGGAAAGATTTTTCAAAAGTTCTTTTCTTGAGAAAGAGTTTTGTTTTTGAAAACAACTTTTGTAAAGGGAATAAAGCTTTTTGAAAAATTATTTTCTTTTGTAAAAGCACGCTATAGAGATTTGTTCATCCAAGCTATTAATTTATGGAAACATTATTAATGAGAAAAAGCTAAAAAAAAAAAAATTAAATAGGTGGTATAGACTAGAAAATAAAGTGCAATAAAATAAAGACAAGTAAATAAAGTTGTTAGGAATTTAAATGGCAAGGAAAAGTAAAGGTTCATTAAAAAGTTTTTTTTTTTTCTTTTTCTAGAGATTCTTCTTAAATAAGCTTTAATTTATTTTAAGCCTTATGGGTCCTTTTTCAAAAAAGAGATGGGAGTTCAAAACCATCAACCATCCTTTGAGACACATACCCATATTGTGCTTTACTAAAGGTTTAAAGCTTATTTAAAAAGAATATATAGAAAATATTTTTTAGGTGATGAGATAGTAATATACACGCCCGCGTGCGTGGAGAGAGAGAGAGAGAGAGAGAGAAGGTGCAAAAATAAAAGGGTAATGGATGACAATAAAATAAAGGGGAGGCGATGAACATAAGAAATAAAAGGTGCAATAAATAAAGGGGAAGTGGGGATAAGCAAAATGTAAATGGGATGACAATAAAATAAAGGGGAGGGGGATGAACATTAAAATAAATGGGATGACCATAAAGTAAAGGGGATGGAGAATGAACATTAAAATAAATGGGATGACAAGATAAATAGATGAACAAAATATAAAAGGTTCCTAGATGCCTAGTGTAGGAGCCCAAAAATGCTAGGCCCACTTAGAATAGTGGGACTAGATTTTACAGGCCTAGTGCAATTAATTTGTTAGAGTATGAGCTTGCAAGGTCAACTTTAATGCTTTATTATGATCCAATTATAAGGTCATTGGAGTTAGGGCTTTGAGAATAGTAAAAGAAGTACGAAATATGGAAATAACACTTCCCCGGGTCTGGTCGAGGAGGCAATGTTCAAGTTCCTAATACAAGGTGATGTTCTTAAGTTTCTGTTCTTTTCTTTTGATGTTTCCTCCCTTTCCTTGGAGGGATTCCTTTCCTTTATATAATCCTTTGGATTTCATCCTAACTCTCCACTTGTACAGCTAGGGGCCTTCTTTTGGATGCTTGTCCCATAAGAGCAGTGTTGGAGGTGGTAAACTGTGCTACAAGTTGTGAGGCCATTGTTTAGGGGCCACTCCTTCATTAATGCGATCATCTGAGTTGGTACAGTACATTAAATGTAGAGGTGATGACTACTTTATCTAGATATTTCCTTTTTTCTTTGCTCACATGTTTCTTCCACCTTCCTTGATTTCTTGTCTTTTGGTACCATTGGTTTGCTTGGGAATTCGGTCCATTCAGATCACTTCGGTTCATTTTGGTCCACTTCAATCTATTTTTGTGCACTTACATAATGGGAAAAGACATGTTTGGGTTGAAAACACCTAATCTAAGTGAAAGTCTTTCTAAATATAAAGGCTATGAATATACAAATGTAATCGTTAAGGTAGTTTTTCATTTGTTTTAACGTCATTACTTTTAAGTGAATTGCATGAGGTTAATTATAAATTTAAGCAAAATAAAAATATATACATATGTAGTTATGCATAATTTTTATTTAAATAAATTATTCATTCTTTTGAAAGAGATTATTATGATAATCAAAACTCATATCAAACTTATACTGAATATGTATAATTTATTCTCTAAATTTTATTGTAGAGAGAGAGAGAGAGACTACTTGTGAGTTGTGATGGGGAACTAAAAAATACAACACCAAAACATAAGGACCAAAAATAGAGTTTTAAAAATCACAATGATTCATCAATATAAAGTAGAGTTGCAAGAAAAAATAAAAAAATTAAGAGAAAGAGAATAACCACTTTTTCAAAAGAGATTGTGAGAGAGAATAATAAGAAATTTATAGAAAATGATATGAGAAGAAAAAAAGTAAAAATAAAAAATATAATAATAAACACCAAATTATCTAAGTCATGTTATGTAATAAAATAACATTATATTTTTATATACTATCTTTATAATGCAACATGACAATATCTATGAAATCAAAGAGAATAAAAAAGATAACAACTTAGAAACACCAAACTTAATCACATCAACTCAAAGTAGAATTCCAAATAATGCAAAAATTCATCAACCTAAAGTAGAGATGCAAGAAAAATATTAAAAAATCCACCAAAAATGAAATAAATAAGAGAGAGAAATAACCGTTTGTGTGTGAAAAATGAGAGAGGGAAAGAGAGAGAAATAACATATTATATGTGAAAAGTTATGAATAGAATGAAAAGAGAATTGTAAATTTATAGTAAGAGGAGGTGAATAAGAAAAACAAAAAATAAAGGAAGATAAAGGGATAGAGGAAAAGTGATATTAAAGTAGATAGTAGTGGAGAGATGAAAAGGTAAAAGGGAGGGGGAAAGTTAGAAAAAGTATAACAATAAGTTGGGAGGTTAATAAGGAAAAAAAAAAAAAAAAGAGAAGAATTAAAAAAAAGAGAGAAAATGTTGAAAATGGATGGATGGTGTAGCCATTGATGTGGCTCAATAGGAGTGTAACAATAATAAATGCTACGCTTTAGCTTTTAGATGTATATAGATATAGATTGGGCACAAATACGAGTTAATATACTATCATAATAATTTTCACAATTTTGGTCACAATTTACCTACATGATGAGTTATAAATGGTGAGAAAAAAAATGATATGTCCATAATTTCACCACTCACAGCCGTTACGTGTACAAATTATGAGAAAGTTGTGTAAATAATCTTGATTTTATAGTTGAGAAGTGCTACATCTATAACATTTTCACAGCACCTTTGAAACAAATCCTAAGTGGCATGTTGTTACAAGTTTTTAATTTGAATTCACCATTGGAATTACTTTCTTACCCATCGTAACTACTTATAACAACCTACCATTTAAGATTTATTATAAAAATATTGTGGATATAGCATTAAAAATTACTCAGCAAATATATTAGGAGTTTTTTTAGTAACGAGCATGATTTTTAGACCCGGACCGTTCACAGAAACAGTAAGGGGAGAGGTTTAAGGTTTTTAGGTTGGATTGAGGTTCGATTGAGATTGAACCGCGATGTTGTCATAATTACTTAATTAATTAATTAAATATAAATATAGATATTAAATTTATAAAATTGGCATAATTGACTTTTATATATATGAGGAAAATTAATTAATTTTCAAGCATGTTTAAAATAAGAAAGTTAATAAAAAAAATAATAAAGCATGAAAAAATACATTAAAAAGTTATAATTAACTTTTGAAGTATAAAAGTATGAATATATTTTATACTCCATTTTAGAGATGGCTAATTAAAATATATAATATAATAAAATATTATGAATATTATTTATAAAATAAAATAAAAGTAATATTGAAAGTTTATTTAATTTAGTGGTATGGAATTTTGTTAAGTTTACTTAAAGTATATTGATTTTCCACTTTGAGCAGCGTGAAGATGAAAAGAAAGAAAGAAAGAAAAGAGAAAAAAGGAAAGAAGAAAGAAGAAGAAAGCATCAGACTTCAGTACGTTGGAAGATAAAAAGTGAACAAGAAAAAGAGAAATGAGAAAGAAATAAAGAAGAAGAGAAAAAAAAAAAGAAAAAAGAAAAGAAACTAAGAGCAAAAACCCTTGTGAAGAAGAAAAGAAAGAAAGAAAGAAAGAAAAGAGAAAAAAAGGAAAGAAGAAAGAAACTAAGAGCAAAAACCCTTGTGAAGAAGAAAAGAAAGAACGAAAGAAAAGGGAAAAAAACCCTTCGTGAAGAAGAAAAGAAAGAAAGAAAGAAAAGAGAAAAAAAAAGGAAAGAAGAAAGAAGAAAGAGGAAGAACTTCAGTACGTTGGAAGATAAAAAGTGAACAAGAAAAAGAGAAAAAGTATGGTTCTCGTCACTCTATCTAAAAAAAAAAAACCCAGCGTGAAGATCACTCTATCTATATAAATAAAAAAAAAAAAGAGAAAACCCAGCGTGAAGAAGAAAAGAAAGAAAGAAAGAAAGAAAAGAGAGAGAAGAAAGAAGAAGAAAGCATCAACAAGAAAAAGAGAAAAAGTGTGGTGGAGCACATGTGTGGTCTGATCGGGGGAGGAGAAGAAACCGGAGTAAAGAAGAAAGAAAAGAAAAAAAAGAAAAAAGAGAAGAAACTAAGTGTGTGTTTGGATACCGCTTATTTTGCTGAAAATTGAAAATAATAAAAAATAATTTCTAGTTACTGCTCATTACTGTTCAACACTGTTCATTTATCTTAATGCACTGGTAAAAAAAAAAAAAAAAAAAAAATCCAAAAACGCTAGACGCATGAACGTGAAACGCAATCCAAACGTAGCCTAAGTATACGTTTGGATTCAGATTATATCTCCCTGAGTTTGCATTATTTTTTTATTTTTTATTTTTTTTTAAGCCAACGCCTCTTGCACCCCATGAACAGTGCATTTAGGCCAATAAACAGTAACTCACGTGAACAGTAATTTTTTTTATTGTTTTTAGTTTTTAGTTTTCAACAAAATAAGCGGTATCCAAACAGACATAACAAAAACCCAGCATGAACAAGAAAAGAAACAAAGAAAAAAAAGAGAAAAAAAAAAAGGAAAGATGAAAGAAGAAAGCATCAGACTTCAGTATGTTGGAAGATACAAAGTGAACAAGAAAAAGAGAAAAAGTGCGGTGGGGTACATTACTAAGTATTGAGTGATGAAAACACACAATCTAGAGACAGAAAAAGGGGACTTTTTGGCTAGAAAGCAAGCTTGGAAACCTCAAATGGCCTCTCTATATGCATTTTCCAAAGCCGACTACTATTGTTCATTTTTTAACGAGTCAACAATATTTCAAAATTTTGGTGTAAGAGAGTGGGTTCTTTCAGAGATAAAAAAGGAAACTTTTTGGCTAGAAAGAAAGTGGAGCATCTTAGTGCACTAACTGATTGGTGTAAGAGGGTGGGTTGTTTCAGAAACAGAAAAAATCGTACTTTTTGGCTAGAAAGAAAGCTTGGAAATGGACTCTCTATGTCCATTGTCCAAAGTCGACTACTATCCAAAAATTGATGGAGTGGACATGATAGAAGCCTTTCGAAGTGTTGAGCCTACTCCGTATCCATCACTGCCCCCAGAATGCTTGGAGGATCCACCACATCCTGAGTCTATGGTATTTTTTTTTTTTTGTTAATGATTTGCTATAATATTTTATATGCATGTGTATATTTATTTATTTTTCATAGTCTTATGTTACAGACATTTAAATATTTTCTTAATCATCTTCCGACTAATTCTAAGAGCCTTTTTTGGAGTTCGAGTCTATGGTATTTTTTTGTTAATAATTTGCTATAATATTTATATGCATGCGTATATTTATTTATTTTTGATATTGTCTTACGTTACAGACATTTAAATACTTTCTTAATCATCTTCCAACTGATTCTGGGAAACTTTTTTGGGAGTTCGATCCTGGTAGTAACCAAGTTTTACAGTTTGGACCTTTTTTCAGAAGATTGTTTGGGGAAGTTGCAAAATTATCATATGGCCATTTTGAAAGGGGTGTTTTTTCAGGGGATTTACTCAACCGTTTGCGTATTCGGCGTGAGAATCTGATGGTTTATCATCCCTATAAAGTGTTTCAGGACTGTGAGGCTAATCTTGGGAGAACGAGGGATTTAGTTCATTACAGGTACATGATGGCTTCTGTGGTAAATAAGTATCAGGAATCACTTGATATATCAAAATACTTCACCCTTGGTTTCTCTGAGCTGTTTCTTCAACCTCAAGTGGTAAAGAAGTTTTACATGTTCCAACTGTTTCATCCTATTATCTACAACGATTGGGACAAGTACAAACTCATCCACGCACTTGTGGATATGCAGATACAGGACAAAAACCATTTCTATAAATCCTTCGGATTTCAAGTTCAGCAATATGGGTATTCAAATTGGTGGAGAAACGTTGAGAATGAAACTCTTGAGTCAATGTTGGGACGCGTATATCGCCACGAAGGACATGCTTTTAAGAATGCGGGCGCTTTGCCAGTATACCTTAGGAATTTACACGCACACTATCATGGAGCTATAGTGGCAATCAACGATGCAATAGAGGCTGCCTTCAATCAGGTTTATGATCATAACTCTCTTATTGAAGCTAAAATGGCTAAATTTGAAGATGGTGATCCCCGTAAGGAAACATTGAGAGCTGAGGTACGTATAAAAGTTTGATGAAAAACTATCTTGTATTGCAATGATGAATAATGTATTTGAACATAGAAAGTATTTATACAAATCAATTAGGCTTAACTACCTCTAATTAAGTCCCTAATTCAGCTCTAAACTATGCAGATTCCTTTTCTAAACTGCAAAAACAGCCACTAAGAGCATTTACAGCAGTGACTCTAAAATTTTGGCTATTTAACCATACAAAAAGTCACTTTATCTATTTTACTTACACACATGCTGCAGCAGTGGATCTATTTTTGCTTTCAACACAATAAAATAATATAAACATTACAATAAAATAATATAACCACTACAATAAAATAATATATTCTACTACCCAAAAAAACATCCACAGCACCAACCACAACGACAATCACTTTACCATCAGCCACACCCACAACCACCACCACCACCACCACCACCAGCAGTCCACAGTAGGGGGAAAAAAAAAAAACAAACCCATAGCACCACAAAACACGGCACAACCACCGCCAACACAGCACCACAAAACAAACCTACAGCACACCACAAAACAAACCTACAGCCACAAATCACAACCCCGATCTCAACCCTGATACCAACGCACACCAGAGTACAACCACGACGCAGTGGTGGAGTGGAGGTGAGGGAAGCCACTTCGATCCACGAGGCTGGAGGTAATTGACGGCGTGGGTCTGAGGTGGATGGCAGCGTGGGTTTGAGGCGATCGGCGTTGGGCACGGGCTTGGGTCGGCGGTGGTGAATGAGGGAGCTTGAGAGAGTGGCAGTGAGAGAGGAGAGTGACGGTGAAGCGATCGGTGAGAGATTGAGAGAGTCTTGGGAGAGGATGAGAGCTGAGTGACTCTGAGAGAGAGAGGGGCATGGAGTGAGAGCTTGAGTTTCAGGTGAGATGGTGGGGAGGGTCGGTGGCGGTAACAAAGAGGTGAAAGCTTGAGAGAAATTTCAGATGGGAGCTTGAGAGTGACACTGAAAGAGAGCACGATGAGATGAGAATAAAAGAAATGAAAAAAAAATAAACCAAGTAGTGTTATTTTAATCCGGGGTGAATAAATTTTTTTTTTTTTTTTTAGATGTCTGCTACAGTACACATTTATAGATAGAGGTGCACTGTAGCAATTCAGCTAAAAATTATAAGAATGCCTCCACTGCTGCATGGCTGTTTTAGGTATTTTGGTGGAGCTAAAATAGCATTATAGCTATTTAGCTCCACTGCTGCAAATGCTCTAACAACAGACACGTAGCTAATAATATAACTGACTAACTAATACTAAGTTACTAACACACACTAAACTAATGGTAGCTGCTACTGTCGTATTACAAGTTAGATATTTGACTTGCTTCACTGGATCAGAACTACTGAAAAAGAAAATGCTCTACCCAAGTGAACCTTTGATATATTGAACAATTCTTTGAGCTGCCAATAAGTGAGGTTCTCTTGGTTTAGCAAGGTATTGACTTAGTCTATGCACTGAATATGTAATGTCAAGCCTAGACAAGGTCAGATACATCAATCTCCCTATTAATGTTCTGTATTGAGTAGGGTCTGAAAGTACCTTCCCTTCATCTATGGAAATCCTCAGATTCTGTTCCATAGGTGTTTTAGCAGGTTTACAACCCATTAGACTAGTATCTTCCAATATTTCCAAAGCATACTTTCTATGATTTAAACTAATTCCCTTTTCATTTCTAGCAACCTCTAGTCCCAAAAAATACTTCAATGATCCCAAATCTTTGAGACCAAATTTGGTATCAAGCAGTTGCTTCAATTCTCTAACTACAACGAGATTATTACCTGTAAGCATGATGTCATCCATATACACTACCAATACAGTAAATGATGTCCCATTAGTTTTAGTAAAAAGAGAGTAATCCCCTTTAGATTGCCTAAAGCCAAGCTCCAAAATGGTAGCATTGAATTTTGCAAACCATTGCCTTGAAGCTTGCTTGAGCCCATATAAGCTTTTGTTCAACTTGCATACCAAAGAAGGCTCCCACTTGCTATGAAATCCAGGAGGCAAGGTCATGTAAACCTCTTCATTCAAATCTCCATGGAGGAAAGCATTGCTAACATCCATTTGGTGTAAATGGCAACCTTTCATGGCAGCAATGGCCAAAACCACCCTAACTGAAATTGATTTTGCAACTGGAGAGAGTTTTTGAATAGTCAAGGTCTTCCCTCTAAGTATACTATAACCTTTAGCAACTAGCCCGGCTTTGTATCTCTCAATGCTGCCATATGAATTGTACCTAATCTCATAAACTCATTTACAGCAATAGGAACATGACCATGAGGTAGAGTAGTCAAAGTCCATGTGTGATTCTGCTCTAAGGCTGCAGTTTCTTTGTCCATAGTAGCTCTCCACTCAAGATGTTTCACAGCTTGGTGAAAGGTGGGTTCAGGACTATGGGAAGAAGTAGCTGTAAGGAAAGAGTGATAGGCTGGACTGAGTTTAGTGTAAGAAAATTAGAGATGTCACAGGGTTTACCAGATTGAGGGTTGAATGAAGTGAAAACTGAGAGATAAGAATAGTCCTTAAGGTAAGGATGATGTCTAACTCTAGAAGATGTTCTGGTAGGAGGTAAAGATTAAGGGGCAGGTGGACATGGTGGTTCAGCAGAGGGAAAAACTTTAGGGACATTAGGAATTGGAGGATTAAAGCCAAGTGAAGGATTGGAAGGCAAGACCTCTAATGTTGGATTAGCTGAATTTGTAGAAAGTAAAGACTCCATAGGTGGGGAATAGGTATTAGGTATAGAAGTGTGAAAGATAAAAGGATCAAAATTGAAAATTCAGATCAACTGTAGAAGGAACAGTTGCAAAAGAAAATATGTGTTTATGGAAAATGACGTTTCTACTTACAAACATGATATTTGTACTCAAATCTAAAACTTTGTAACCTTGATACCAGAAGGTAACTTGGAAAAATACATTTTTGGGCTCGGTGTGCAAATTTGTACCTTTGATGTGTAAGTGTAGAAGCAAAACACAAACAGCCAAAGGTTTTGAGATGTGCATATGTGGGGAACTGACCAAATAGCATCTTATAGGGACTTTTGTTTTCCAAAGTAGATGATGGTAATCTATTTATAAGGTATATAGATGTTAAGATGCAATCCCCCTAGAAATGTAAAGGAAGGGGAAGACTGAAACCTCAAATTCTTGCTACATTAAGGGTGCGTTTGGATACCGCTTATTTTGCTGAAAACTGAAAACAATAAAAAAATAATTTCTGGATTACTATTCACACCAAAAACACTATTCATTTTCCTATTTGCACTGTTCATGTCCCATGAATAGTGCAATAAAAAAGGGCTGAAACGCAAAACGTCCAAAAGTGGATGTGATCCAAACGCTCACTAAGTATATGCTGATGCTTTCAGCAATAGAGTTTTATTGAGGTGTTTTCACACAAGTCAATTGATGTAAAATCCCTTTTGATTTTAAAAAAATCTTGCATAATGAATCCAGTTCCATTGTCGGTTCTTATACACTTGATTTTGGAATTGAATTGAATATTGACCATTGTTGAAAATTGCTCAAATAGTGATTGAGTTTCAGATTTAGCTTTCAACAAATAAACCCAAGTATAGCTTGAAAAATCATCAACTATAGTCAAAAAAAATTTTAATCTTTAAGAGTAGGAACACAAAAGGGACCCCATAGATCACTATGCAAAAGATCAAAAGGAGCAATAGATATATGAGTACTAGATTAAAAAGGTAAATGTTTTTGCTTTGCCAAATGACAAATGTCACAACACAGTGACTTATTTAAATTTATCATGTGCAAGAAGACTTAATGCATTAGCTAGAAACATTGACGTTCTCAATAACAAACCCAATCTTCAATTAATAGGACGCCGTCGTTTCGTGCTGAATTTGTTCTGTCTTCATTTAATGAAACGACCCCGTTTCATGCTTCTTTATTATCATAGAACACAGTCGTTCTTCTGAAGGTCTTTTGTCTAAACGACATGTTATCATGTCGTTGCCTGTCTTCTTCAACTTTAATAGTGGAAGGTGAAGGTGAAATAGTTACTGAGACAGATTGAGGAGCACAAGCACTAGACAAGAAGGGAAACTTGTGTTTTTGGAAAACCACATCCCTAGACATAAAAATCTGTCTAGAATGTAAGTCTAGTAATTTGTAGCCCTTGACATTATGAGGATAGCCTAAGAAAACACAAACCCTTGCCCTAGGATCAAATTTAGGCATGTGAACTTGGAGAGTTGAAGCATAGCACAAACAACCAAAGGTTCTTAAATGGCTATAAAGAGGCTTAAGAAAAAGGAGTTCAAAAGGAGTTTTGTCTTGTAAAAGAGGAGATGGTAAACTATTAATAAGATGAACTGCAGTGAGTGTGCAGTCACCTCAATATTTGAGAGGGATGTTAGATTGGAGTCTAAAAGGTCTAGTAATTGAAAGTATACGCTGCTATTTTCTTTCCACTATAGAATTTTGCTCTGGAGTATAAACATAGGCCTCTTTTGGTGTATGACACTGTGAGTGTTATAAAAATCAATCATACAAAATCTTGGTCCATTATCAGACCTGATAGCTTTGATTTTGACTCCAAATTGAGTATGTATCATGGTAAAGAAAGAGATGAGAAAAGACATAGTTTCTGATTTAGATTTCATCAAGAAGAAGACCCAAGCGGACCTAGTTGCATCATCAACCATGGACATAAAATATTTAAAGCCCTCATAAGTAGAGATGGAATAAGGACCTCAAATATTAACATGAATAAAGTCAAAAGTTGGGGTGTCCATGGGTCGGTCCGTGTCGGGTTTGTGCCCAACCCGAAACTGACCTGCTTACATCGGGTGGGAGGTTGGACAACTCGCCGCCGACTGCCGACAACCTCGGGTCGAGTCGGATTGGGCTTCGGTGGACAACGGTCGGGTCAGTCAAAGTTGGAGTGAGTTTCAACCTCCAGATCTTCGCCTAATCTTCGCCGAAAATCTCCAAATCTTCACCGGATCTATTGATTTTTCTTCGGATCTGTGCGACAACCACGGGATCAAAGCAAGAAAGACCACCTCAAGCCCAGATTTGAACGAGAACTTCCATCTCATCACTGGATCTTCGCCGTATCTTCACTGGATCTTCATCGGATTTGTTGATTTTTCTTTGGATCTGTGTGACAACCATGGGATTAAAGCAAAAAACACCATTTCAAGCCCAGATTTGAGCGAAAACTTCCATCTCATCGCCGGATCTAACCAAAAACTACCAAATCTTCACCGAATCTGAGTGGATCTAGGTAGATTTGGTCTTCTTTCACGGGTTTCATCGATCGGATCGGGTTCATTGGGTTTTGGATAACAAAACCCGCCATCCGACCTACCTAAATCAGTTTTTTGTGGCGAAGACCCGCCGCCGACCGTCACTGGCGTCGGGTTGGCCAGTTTTCGGGTCGGCCCTGGCGGTTTAGGCGAGTGGGTCGATTTTCAGT
The DNA here is from genome assembly GCA_023736055.1 of Quercus glauca. Taxonomy (NCBI): domain Eukaryota; kingdom Viridiplantae; phylum Streptophyta; class Magnoliopsida; order Fagales; family Fagaceae; genus Quercus; species Quercus glauca. The sequence goes on along the minus strand of CM043325.1, from coordinate 58,388,165 downwards.
TTTTGGTGGATAGCCCTAGTCAAAAGCATTAGAACAAACATTATTATTGAAAGGAAATGGTGATCTCTTTTGTTTGACTAAAGGACAAACATTGCAACAAATGTCGTTACAAGTTTGAGATGAAAAATGTACCACACTGTTTTTGATTGAGGGATGTCCTAGTCTAAAATGCCATAGTTTTGAAAAATTGGAAACAGAATAAACAAGAGTACAATTCATTGAATTGAAAAACTTGTGATTGGAAAGAAAGCTGGACAATGATGGAATAGAGGTAGAGCTGTCTGGTTTTCGCAGTAGGTATAAACCAGGATGGAAGAGGTTTCATTAGTAAGGAGTAAGCTTTTTTAATGGAGGGAAGAGGTTCCATTAGTACTATCTGGCTTTAAAACCCAAATATGAAGTGTACAAAAATTCAGTTTGGTGAATATTTTATGTGCATTCCCTTGCATTTTACATTGAACCAGTCACCAATTTTTCCAACATTTCTTGGCACATTAACTTAATCTGACCTTGGGCTTGGAGGCTACTATTTTATTTTTTATGTATTCCCACAATGTTATGCGAGGACTATAAGGAATCATGTATGTGGAGACTTGGAGAGGCTTTATCTATAGTTTTGAGTCCCACAAATCAATGTCAAATAAAAAATTGTTAAACTAATAAAGACCAAATCAATCAAAAGCAGATTCATACAGCCTATTATTAACCCATTTCTTTCCAGATGATGATGTATTTACCTTTTTCAAGAATCATATTACACAATGGCATTAGAGAAGAAAAAAGGGAAAGGTGTTCTTCTTGGCAGAGGGTTTGTGATTAAATTTAGAGTCAGCATTGAATTTTGTATCCACAGATCTCTATACGCAATACTATACTGGGAGCAAAGGCCCATATAGTAACTAAGAACATTATTAATGGAGGGAGGAGGTTCCATCATCAAGGAGTAAGCTTTATAAATGGAGGGAAGAGGTCCGTTAGGTAGAAGTAAGCTTTATTAAGGGAGGGAAGAGGTTCCATTAGTAAGATTTGGCTTCAAATTTAATTATATGTATCATTCAACCCCATTAAGAATTGCATAACAGATTCTTGGAGTTGATGCTGAATCAATTTCTGATTGATTCCACAAGTACATCTGCCACATATGCAACATGTAAAGGCTCTGTAGTTATCAATCTCATCCCACAATAACTTCAGTTAAGTGAAATGATTAGTGATTGAGAGCTCCCCTTGATTGATTCCAGCCAAATATTTCTGCAATTGAAAAATTCTTGGTCCATTCCCTTGAGATAATCTTTCCTTCACATCCTCTCAAACCTCCAAAGTTGTGTCCCTTTAAACCACAATTGCAAGGATCTTTCGAGAAATTGAGTTTAGAATCCAGGAAAAACCATGTTGTTACACCTAGTCCATGCCTGAACCAACAAAGGTGATTTCGCCATTGTTGGAGTCAAAGTGAGAGTACCATCAATAAACCCTAGCTTATTCTTGGCACTCAATGCTCTTTGCATTGATTTTGCCCAAGCAGGATAGATTTCACTAACTAAAGGTTGTGAAACTAAAATTGCACCTGGATTTTATCCATGATGCAGAAAAAATGGATGATTTTCATCAATGGTGATGGTTTGGGAAGCTGATGTCATTGAAGTACACTCTTGGATTAGCTTCAAGTTTGATGAAAAATTATCTTGTATTGCAATAATGAATAACGTGTACATGGAAAGTATTTATACAAATAAATTAGGTTAACTGCCTCTAAGTCCCTAATTTAGCTCCAAACTATGTGGATTCCTTCTCTAACTAACTGCAAAAACAAACACTAACAAACAGACATGTGGCTAATAACATAACTAACTGACTAATACTAACACTAAACTACTTGTAGCTTTTATCTATACAACTAAAGCTATTGTCGTACTGCAAGAAGTTAGATATTTGACTTGTTTCCTTTCTTCTTGGCTTTCTTCCGCAATAGCATCAAGCTTTCTTTTACATTTGTTATCATCTATTCTCTGATAGTATACAAACTCATTCTACCAAATATGTAGAATCAGCTAGGTTATTATCAAAATTTTGTTCCTCTTTTGAATTTGTTGTGGTTGTTGTATGTGGTTTTTTTTTTTTTTAAACAGATTAGAGTACAGTTAGAGAAACCTAAATTGGAATCCCTACCCCTGCATTCAGAACTTGAACCAATTATTACAGAAAGATTTCCTGGTGTTTATTCTTGCATGGTTGATGCCATTATTAGGGCATTTGCAGCAGATGCAAATGCAGAAATTCCTTTCCGCTGTAGTATTTCTGAGTTGTTGTTTTTGAAGGGACCATTTGGTGATAATTTTGCCTACAAGTAAGTATTTGTAAATTCATAGAATACTTAAATCGTTCAATTTGATATTTTTTATTCTCACTTTTGTCATTAACTTCTGAAACATTTGTTTTCGTCAGGTACATTTATTTTCTAGATGCGCCAGAAAAAGAGTTGAAAAGACCAATCACGAAAGAAAGGTGATTTTTAGGTTATTTATCAGGTGGCTATATGTATATATTATCTAAGATCCAAAATCCAGCTAGCTGCTGATGCCTTCAACTGCTGCTTTAATGGACTTTACCTTTTTAGTCTAGAGTTGCAGCTGTTGCATGATAGTTTTAATTTTGAAGCTTTAAAGTGCTAAAAGGGTGTTTGTTTGGGACCTTTATTAATGATTTTCATGGAAACTTAGGAAAGAATTTCAATTTGTGCTTCATGGAATAGGATTTACTTTCAAGATATCTTGGTGGTGAAATGGTAGACACAAAAGATTGAAAATCATGAAGGCTCTAGTCCTCAAAAGGCATAATAATATTAAGGATGCTTATTGAAACAACAATTTAATTAGAGATCTTGGATCAATTAAATATAAATTTATTTGCTTGGGTAATGGGTTTATAAGTGTTGATGGTCATTTTGGGAATCCAAGTAGAAAGAAGCCCAGCAACACGGGCAGAAAAGGGTTGGTAAATAGATAGCAAAACCATTAGGCTCAAGTAGCAGGAATAATGGATCACAGGCCCATGAAATAAACAAATGGGCCTTAAAGAGGCAAATGGGCTTAAAAGAGCCCGAAAAGAGAGAAATAGCAAACCCATGGGCAGTATATGATGTGAAAAAGTGAGAATGGGCCACAGTAGGCCCAAAGTAATGAAAGCAAAGAAAGTAAGGGATTGATGGCAAGCCCATGAGCCCCAAGGATGAGGAATAAGGTAATTAGGCCGGGGAAGCCCAAAAAAATTAGTAAAAGCCCATGAAAATGTAAAGTTAGGAAAAGGGCCAAGGAAGCCCAAGGAAAGCCAATGGGCCAAGGATGCCCAAGAGAAAACAAATGGGACACAGGAGCCTGCAAGTAATGTAATAAAGAACCAATGGCCATACTGAGCCACTGGGGAAAGAATAAACGGTAGGGCCAAAGAGGCCCAGCAGGATTGGGTTAAATAAACGTTGCAGCAAGAATGACAGAGTGATATGGCAGGAAATGATAGTTGTCAAGGAATAGGCTGAAAGAAGGCAAGGCCCAACATTAAATAAAGCCTAGCCCCTAAGGGGAGCGAGAAATCAGAAAACAGCTCACATAAGGAGTCAAGGACAAACGGCAGACTGTATAGGCAAGCCTTCAGACCACGGCGAATGCATGAGCAGCAGGTAGATTTTGGACATACATGGAAGGGAGGCATGCGTAAGGCCCAGACATCACCAACCTGTACCCAGCCAATATGGGACACAGTGAGGTCATGGGTTAGAGGTAAGAGGGCATGGTTTGGCGGTGGAGAGAGGGGAAAAACCTATTCTGAGGTTCCTACTCAGGCTCTATTGGGGGAAGTGTCTTGCTGGGATGACATACCACTCAAAAGAAGTAAGGCTGAGTTAGAACCACTAGGTGTATGCCATGAGGGATAGGGAGAGAGAGCACCCGCATCATAGCAGGAAAGGGTGCCACAGCAGACAAACAAACAAAAGAGTTTTCTTTGTTTTGTAATGGGGAATGGCACATAGACGGACCAGTGGTGGTTGGCAAGTACACTCAGACCAGACAAAGATGGTTAAGGGTTAAAATAGTAAAATCCGGTAACGGCAGGCACTATAAAAGGAGACCCTTACCGTGCACAGGAATACCAACAATGATCACGATAACAGGAACTCCTAAGGAAAACCAGGAAATAGAAAACAAGTATTGAGGAAAGAAAGGAAAAGGAAAGATAAGAGGAAAATTAAAAAAAAAGGGAAGAAAGGAAAAACAGAGAGTTAGACGGCAGGCATGCACTAATAGGTTGATTCTCTCTCTCCCTTTCAAAGTCCTGCTCTCTGCCAAAAGTAAAGGGATTCTTTCGAGCACCAACCATTCAAGTCCGTTTCCCTCAAAGTGATTAATTTCCACGGCAGGATTTTCCTGGGAGGTTATTCATGTTGAGAAAAAACATTCTTCCCTCTCTGGTCTTGGTCCTGTGCATCAGATTGATCTGATTTCTTTCTTTTGATTAACTCGTGCACTACCCACTTATTCTCTTTGCTTTCTTTACAAAAGTAATTGTTATTGTTGTGATTATCTTCCTTAATTAGGGAATATTTAGTCATTTTGATTAAGAAGCCGAAATATTTTCTTTTATTAGTGTTATTATTATGTCTGCTTGGCATAACTCATTTAAAGCAGTTCTGCCTGCCGAAAGCATATTCTTGGCAGACGAGGTATAGTTTGCGCACAAATCAGACCAAATTGAGTTGCAATTGGGCCGGTCTTAACTCCCTTATTTAGAACACTTGGGCCTAGTACCGCTGGAGGCAGTCCAGCCCAGCATTATAAAAAAAGACCCACTACATTAAATTGGCGACTCCACTGGGGAGTTGAGAAGCAGATAGGGACGGAAGCCCTCACAAACAAATGCCTCCAAAGTCCAGGACAACGCGTAACATGAGTGCCGTGTCATCACAAGCAGAGTCTAGGCCAACAATGCCTCACCAATAGCAGCTTAACCAAACGGAAGGTGCCAACAGAATGGGGGCTGAACCCCAACCACAGCCAAGAATCCCAACTGACAATGCCAACATCTTCATTGAAGTGTTGCAGTCCCTGCAACACTCACAGTAGCAAATGATGGAAGAAATTCGTTAGTTGAAAACAGACAAAACAAAGGAGAAAGGAAGCCAGCATGACCCGGAGCATGCGACAGACAAAGAGGAGACATCAGCAGGAGGTATTCCACAGAATGTTGAGCAACGTTTCATCACTATAGCCGAAGTAGTGGCCCTCCGGGAGTAAGAGAGAGCCAGAGCACCTAAGGAGAAATTTTATGCACGAAGGCCTCCTTAGCCACTAAGGGTGCTTAGTAAACCATACCCCGAGAGGTGAGCAAGTACGATGGCAGGAGCCGTGGGCCTTTGCATAGTATGATGGCAGAAAGGGAAGTGCCGTAGAGCACGTGAGAAAGTTCATTGATACTTTTGGCTCTTACGTCGCAGACGAAGACTTGTGTCTTCGGGAGTTTTCCAAATCGCTATGTGATCGGGGCATACACCTGGTACATCGGCCTAAAGCTAGGATCAATCCCAACTTAGGATGACATGGTGGACATATTTTGCACTAAATACTTCCACGGAGAAGAAACAGTAACACTTGCAACCCTGCAAGCAACCAAGCAAAGAAGTGGCGAGGATTTAATGGAGTATATTAAAAGGTTCAGAGACATAGCACTTGACTGCTATGATCATTGTAAAGAAAGAACATTGGTGAAAATGTGTATGACAAACATGATCAGGGAGTACAGGGCAGTCCTGAAAAACTTAGAAATCTCCCAGTTTGCACAATTGTTGCAAAAAGGCCAGGAAAACTACCCAGTCCGTAAAACCAAGCTCGGACAAAAAAAACGCTCCACAAGCTACGACAGTATCTACTGGAGAGAGGAGAAGGAAGACTGATGGGAGGGAATACGATACTCCCTCATCGATACCATGCATTCTAAAAGAGTTAGATGTGCTGCTAGACAAGTGGATAGCAGACGGAATTTTTAAACCTAATCAAGTTTCTAGATAGCCCACAGAAGAGGAGCGGAGGGACCCACGCTTCTGCTGTTTGCACAACTACGTGCAACATCCTACTGTAGAATGTTGCTCCGTAAATTGGTGCATTACAGGATCAAAGAAGGGACTTTAGAACTATCCCAGCAAGAAGTTCAAAGAAACCGGCTCCCAAACCACAAAGGGAAGGGTGTAGCAGTGGTAGTAATTTGCGTGGATCCAGGGGAGGACGAAGAGGAGAATCTAGCCCTGCTTGCCGCAGCAATTACCACTTTACAACAAAGCTCCAAATTCAAAAATTTGTTTGACCAGTTGGGGCTCATAGCAAAGGAAAGAAAGATAGCCACAGAAGCTCTGGTGAGCATCGTCTCCGGGGCAGGGGTAGAATGTTTATCAGCGAAAATCCCGGAAGACAGAGCCCTCTTATAGAAGTCGACTGAAATCACTTTTAGTAATGAGGATATGGAGGTGGGATACCCAGATCACAGGAGGCCCCTTTATTTGGCAACGTCCATAAATTAAATCCCCATCAAGAGAGCCTTGGTAGATACAGGTGCTTCCGTAAACTTCATTCCATTGAGCACTTTACAAGTAACAGGAATTTTAGAGAGAATTATTCAAGGATGCCCAATGGAAGTAACAGAGTTTGGCGGAAGGGGCAATTACACCGCAGGTCATATCCAGCTATGGTTAAAGGTGGGCCTCATAACTTCCTTAGCTTGGTTCCACGTGGTAAAGACGGAGGTCTCATATCATGTGCTTTTGGGGAGACCGTGGCTGCATAAACACCGGTTAGTCCCGTCTACCTTTCACTAGTGTATGAAGGGAAGATTGAATGGCAGGATGATACGTATAGTAGCAAATCCCTCACCGTTCGAGCAAGCAGAGGCTCATTTAGTAGAAACTATGTTCTACGACCAATGGGATCCATTTGGGGAAAGCTTAGTATCAAAGCCACGAGGTACCTTCGTACCTAAATGGGAAGACATCCAAGGTGACCTAGATCTGATCTAAGGGAGTTGCTATCACGAAAGAAGAAAAAGAAGGACCGCAGCAGAATCAGATGATACACTGCACTGTGTCAGGATCCGAGGCCCTGATGGTAGGATTGTATACAAATTATGAAGGCGCGTGGGGGCCCATGAGTGAAATACAAGCGGGCTCCGCCCGAGAATGGCAGCACAAGAGTTTGGCGTGTTGCATGGCTCAAGAAAGTTTGAAGGAAGAAGAAGAGAAAAACTAGGAAATTATGACAGAAAAAGATGCACAGGTTGTGGTAGAAGAAGAGTTGAAGGAAGTTGACCTGGAGTCTAGTTCATAAGAACTAAGGCTTATCTCAATTAGTGCAATTCTGAAAGAAAAGGAAAAATCAGAGTTGATATTGCTGTTAAAAGAGTTTAGAGACATCTTCGCATGGGATTACAATGAAATGCCAGTGGACCCAGAGGTCAAGCAAGTGGCCCAGCCTGCCAGGATATTCCACACTGAGATAGAAGGACAAATAGTCAAGGAAGTACAGAAAATTGCTGGCCGCAGGATTCATCATGCCTATTCAACACCCGCGCTAGCTATCCAACATAGTACTAGTGAAGAAGAAGAACGGATAGATAAGATGTTGTGTAGATTTCAGAAATCTCAACAGAGCTTGTCTGAAGGACGAGTTCCCATTGCCAAACATGGATTTACTAATAGATTATGCGGCAGGAAGCGCCATGTTTTCATTAATGGATGGGTTTAGTGGATACAATTAGATCAGAATGGCACCAAGGGACGTGGAGAAAACTGCTTTCAAAACACCCATGGGTAACTTTTACTACACTGTGATGCCCTTTTGGGTTGAAAAACGCAGGTGCAACTTATCAACGAGCAATGACAACCATATTTCACGACATGATGCATCAGGAACTAGAGGACTATGTGGATAACATAGTGGTTAAATCAAGGAGGAGAGAAGAGTACTTCCACGTGCTGAAAAGGGTATTCGAAAGGTGTAGAGCTTTCAAACTAAGAATGAAACCTCTTAAGTGCGCATTTGGAGTGTCCTCTGGGAAATTCATGGGCTTCCTAGTTCATAGCAGGGGAATAGATGTGGACCCGGCCAAAGCCACAGTCATAGCAACTATGAGACCTCTAGTCACAGTAAAGGAGTTAAAGAGCTTCTTAGGGAAGGTTTCATATATCCAGAGATTCATCCCTGGGTTGGCTTCAATTGCTTCTACTTTCACCAAATTACTCAGGAAAGGACAAAGTTTTGAATGGGGAGAAGTGCAGCAGACTGCCTTCAAGAGGCTACAATAAATCATGATGAACCTCCCTACTGTGCAAGCCCTAATCCACAAAAAACCATTGCTACTCTACCTGGCCACCAACTTTTATGCCATTGGTGCATTAATCGCCCAAGAGGATGGAGGTGGCATTAAGCAACCAGTGTACTACATCAGTCGTTCCTTAAAAGATGTAGAAACTCGTTACCCAAGGGTAGAAAGGGCGTGTCTGGCTATTATGTATGTTTCGTAGAGGTTATGCCATTATTTCTTGACCTACAAGGTATGGCTAATGACCAAGTCCCATGCCGTTAGAGTTTTGTTGCGACAACCAATCCTTTCTGGTAGAATATCCCAATGGTTGTTACAATTATCACAGTACGACTTGAAAATGGGGACACTCAGGGCTGTGAAAAGCCAGGCTATAGCAGATCTATTAGCACAATTTCTAGGAGAGGAAGAATTCCCGCTGGATGATGAAGTTTTAGAGGAAGTAGCCATGGCAGAAGAGGTCAGGGAACAATGGGTAATGAAATTTGATGGGTCTTCTACCGCTTAATCATGGGGAGTGGGAGTAGTTTTGTACCATGAAGAAGATAAGGCAGTGACCCTATCGTTCAAACTGGAATTCCCATGTTCAAACAACATGGTAGAATACGAAACTTATCTGACTGGGCTAGCCATGGCTCTCGAAATGGGAGTCAAGCATTTAAGGGTGATGGGTGATTTGAACCTAGTAGTCTGCTAGGCCAAGGGAAGCTTCTCCTTGAAAGAACCCAGCCTAGCCCAATACAGAGCAATGGCCCAGAAGATGGAGGAAAAGTTTTCAACCTTCGAAATAGAACATGCTCCAAGGAACGAAAACCGGTTTGCAGATGTGTTAGCTGTACTAGGCTCACAAATAATGTTCGAAGGGGATAGCACCAGGGTAGAAGTCAGCAAGAGGAAAGAATCCATTATTAAGGTATTGAAGGAAAGATTCCAGGAGGAACAATGTGAAGGGGATTGGCGGATCCCCATAAGGGAAGCCATGATGAAAGGAGAAGACGCCTCAGAACTGAAGGTACTAAAAGACTACGACCTGGTGAGAGGAGAATTGTACCGCAGGATGCCAGGTGGGGTCTTGTCCAGATGTGTAGGGCAGGAGGAGGCCCAGAGAAAGTTGAAAGGAGTACATGACAAGACTTGCGAATCTTGTGGGGAGGTCAGCCTTTATCGCAGATTTCAAAGGTCAAACTTCTATTGGCCAGATATGGGTAAAGACGTAGACCGAGTCCAAACCCAGTGCAGGACCTGCCAGCTTGCAGCAGACAGAGAGGAAAGTTATGCTGTGTTCATCAGTGGAGACTAGAGAAGCCCATTCATGCAGTACTTGATAGAAGGCATGTTGCCATAAAAGCAGAGTGAAAGATACAAGTTTCAGAGGTTGGCAATGCGTTACTTTTTGCATAATACGGTCCTTTTCAAAAAAGGGTACGATGGGGACCCCTTAAAATGTCTGGGCCCTGAAAAAGCAAAAGAAATGATAAAAGAAGTACACTCAGAAGAGTGTGGGGAGCATCAGAGGAAGAAAAAGCTCTGCAAATGAGCTACTACTGGTCTACCATGAAGAAAGATACAGCATAATTTGTGAAAAAATGCCACAGTTGCCAAATGCAAGCTAACTTGATTCACACTCACCCATAGAATTTACATAGCATGGTCATCCTATGGCCCTTCCACACTTGGGGGCTTGATTTGGTGGGACTAGTTAACCTACCATCGCATGGATACATATGGATACTAGTGGTTACGGAGTACTTCACTAAGTGGGCAGAGGCAATACCACTCCGTAAAGCGACAGGAGGCGCAGTGGCAAACTTCATTAAGGAGAACATAATTGTGAGGCTTGGGGTGCCCCACAGGATTATCAGTGACAATGACACACCCTTTGTTAACAGTGATGTAAGGAAGATGCTGGAGTTCTACCAAATCAAGCACCACCGTTCATCGCCTTATTACCCTCAAGGAAATGGACAAGCAGAGGCAAAAAACAAGACCCTTATAAAGATTATCATCAAAATGAGCCAAGAGTATACAAGAGGATGGGCAATGCACCTGCTAGACGCTTTTTGGGCTTATAGAAATTCGACAAAGTCAGCCACAGGATTTTCACTTTTTTCCTTGGTCTACAGAACAGAGGTAATGAGCCCGGCAGAAGTAATGACTCCATCTCTAAGAGTTATGCAGATGCGGGAGAAAGAAAAAGAAAAGGAAGTCTTTGCGGCAGAAAGATGCGAAAACCTAGAAGGGCTTGATGAAAAGAGGGAGGAAGCCCAAGAGCGCAACCGCACATACAGGCAAGGATGACCGAAGCCTATGGCAGGATGACTAGAGAAAGAGTATTTGTGGAGGGACAACTTGTGTTAAAAGTGGCAGACTACATCAGGCAAGACATGGCGGGACCATCTAAGTTTGCACCAAAGTGGGAAGGACCCGTTGTGATACGGGAGGCGCATCCAAGTGGGTATTACCATTTGATTCAGATGGATGGCAAAGACCTAATGGATCCCATCAATGGGAAATGGCTGAAACTTTATTATGCCTAAAGAGAAAAAGTTATGTGGTTATCCCTTTTTGTTAAAGAATTTTATATTTCCTTTACCTTTTCCTTCTTTCCTTCAAGTGACTATGTCACAAGATGAGATTGTAACGTGCTTTCATGAGTATGTAATGAAAAAGAACAAAGTATTAGCATTCTATGTCATAGCAATAGCAAATGCAGTCGCAAAATGTAGCATCATAGTTACAAACCCAAACTGTGGCAAACTTGACAAATAAGTGCTATAGGAAATATAAAGTGTACTATATATGGTAATAAGAGAAGGAAAACAAAAATGAGGGGCTGCATCATCATCAACGAAGTTCGAAAATGAGGGGTTGATCTCCAAAATGGTTGGACCCATCAATACTAGAAAGAAGGTGCTCGCGACAACCCTCCAAGTCTACCACCTCCTTCCTCAAAATCTCAATTTGTGCATCAATGGTGTCAACAACAGGCTGAACTCTCCTCATAAAAAAGGCTTGGGCAATCTCACGGAGGTGGTCCAAAATGAACTCCACAACGAAACCCACACTAACAAGCTCCTGAATCGCGGCTCTCCACTGCAAGATCCTCTCGGTGGAGACAGTGTCAACGAAGTTATGCTCAATATCGTTCATCACACTCCCTACCATCTTCAAGAAGTGCTCTATGGCAGAATGACCAAGGCAGAATCCCTGTATGAAGTTACCACGGCTACTGTAAACCGCCACCAAGTGAGAAGTACAATCTTCGAGAACTCTGTAACCATGGAAATCTATATAAGGAGGTCCAGAACCCCAGAAATCTGCTGGATCGAGGTTATTGACCTCAGGCTGGTCAAAGCGGGTAAAAAAGGCTGCAGCCTCACTCATAGGGTCCGAGATGGTGGCAGAACTACTGCCCACCTCAAACTGAGAAGGGGCAATGGGAAGTGGACCTATCAAGAATGCATGAAGCGCGATATGAGAAGCCGCAGTCTAAGAAGGATAAACTCATAAGGAAGAAGTGAAGAAAGAGATAAGGGAAAAGAAACTCACTAGGACCCGTGAGAATGGGAGTTGTGGGAATGGCAGAAACAGGTACAAAAGGTATGGCAGAAACGGGTGCTGTGAGAATGGCAGAAATAGGTGCTATGGGTGTGGTAGGAGGAACGGCTGAGGGCATACCTACATCTGCTGCAACTCTTAGCCCCTCAAAGGTCTCTGCAAACAGGGAAATGGGCATACAGATAAAGGGAGATCACAGCAAAGGGGAGACGTAAATACATACGTGTTAAGAGGAGATAACAAAAGAGAGGAAAGAGTGAACTTAGCAAGAGAAAAAGGGGAAAAGGCCACATACCCATGAATTCAGTCTCGGGGGGAGCACTCTCCTTTTCGTCAGAGCCAGAAATCCTCTTCTTTAGGACAGGCTCATCGCCAGGATCCTCAAGAATGTCCTCAGACCCCTCAAAGGACAAGTCCGCATTAGGCCCACGTGTAGCAGAGCTAGGAATGGAAGAAGGGGTAACCACCAAAGAAGAACCATCCTTCACAGCCTAAGATAGAGCTGCGAAGGGGTCACTGGTGGAGATGACAAGGGGCGTGACAGGGGACACACCCTCGGTCTGATCAGTAGCAGGAGGAATGACTCTCTTTTGGGGAGTAAGCATCTCGATCGGAATGGGAGTGGTCTCACTAACCCTTTCAGTATGAGTACCCTCTTCTCTGGGTACTGGCTCGGTAGAAGGGATAAGAGCCTCGGCAAGAACTCTAGGTGCAACGGCAGAAGGGGTAGGTGTTGTAAATGCTACATCAGCCCCATTAAAGAAGCCTTCCATGGGTACGCCCATGGAGGCAGAAAGCTCTTTGGCTGTGGGATAATATATAGAAATGAGCTCGAGCTGATCTTGGAAGACAAAAAAGAAAAAAAAAAAGGAGAAGAGGAAAAATGAAGAACAAAGGAACCCACAATTGGATAATACGAACAAAGGCATGTGGCAGAGGAAGCACGTGTAAAGAAAGAAAAAAAAAAGAAAAAAAAAAAGAAAAGAGAAGTGGAGAAAAGAGATGTACCTCAAATTCATGCTCATCAAGCAAAATGGGACGGGCGACTGATGTATCTTCCTTATGCTTAGACTGCAAAGGAAAAAGAGAACAAAAAAAAAAAAAAAAGAGGTTAAAGAGGGAAGTCAACAAGCATGTCAGGGTTAGCCACAAGAAAGTCAAAAAAAAAAAATGTATATATAAAAGACAAACATAGATAACATACTTTCCACTCAGCAGAGAACGCAAGGTAATGAGTTGTCTTTCTCTTACTGCCTCGTGTCCTGCTGGAGGGGGAGCATCTGTAGGTGGTCGTGGAGTAGCAAGTTTGGATTTGCTTGCAGACTTAAGCTTGGCAGGACCCTTCTTACTTGATGCAAAAATGTTCGTCACTTTAACTTTCTTCTCCCAACCCGGAGGATAATCACCAGTGTGCCAATACCACCCTCTGTTCTCCTCATCCCACTCAAAGATGGTGGACCGATTCTGCTTCCTGGCATATGCTAACACAGACTTGGAAGGCAGGAGCAACCGAGGATTAGCCGAAATGACCATACTGAGCCCATCAGGAGGAATAAGGGAGAAACCACGGCTACCCGTCAACTCTTGCTCAAACAAAGTCATCACAGCCTACCAATAGCCATGCATGGCAGGGGTAGAAAGGCCTTCCCTCAGCAAGCCTGGAATGGTAACTACAATAAAACGCTGGCTCCAGAATTTAAAGGTAGTAGGCCGCAGGAAGGTTCGGACAAAAGTAAAGAACTCCATGAGATAAGAAAGGTCATCAGGAATGTCTTGATCTAGCCTAAACTGCCTTCTCACCTAGTTGGCAAGATAATGAACAAACCTAATGCATTCATCGGTCAAGTAAGGCAACCACCCAGCATTGGTGGCTGCCAAGTAAGTAATCCCCATCTCATCAAAATTGGTCAAGAGGGTGGTGGTACCGGCAGTGTTAACAAATAAACCCATGGCAGAGTCTGCACATGTGTAACCCGTACTCAAATTTCTAGCTCTCCAAGAAAACCCAACGCCTTCATCAAAGGATTCAACAGCAGAATAGTAAATTGGCTTTAAGCCAACCTAACGAAAAGCCAATGGGAAGTCAGACTCAAATCTGCCACAAAAATCAGTAATGGCTTATGGACATGACTAATACTTTTCTCTAGCAAAACGAACGGGTCTACACTTCGACAAATGCTTAGCACAACGCTCATATAACAAATGCTACAAAATAGTATTGTGAACAGAGGAGGTGACTATGTGACAAGAGTCTGCCTGACTCTCATCACTCCGCAGGATGTCTAATTGAACATACAAATGCCCAAGAAACATAGAAGCCAATGGCAGACTCACCCCAGCAGATATCTTAATAGCTAGATGAAAATATAAAGGCTTCACAGCATAATGGGGATGAGAGCCAAAGATGAACTTACAAAGCCAAAACGCTATGAAGGCTGCACGATGAGCAACATCAGAGATCTTAGTAGGGGAACTAACCTAATATGACAACTTAGCATTCCCATTCATCATTTTCTTCAACTTGGCCTCCATGGCCTCTTCCTCCTGAGAAAGCTCTAAAACGGCAGGATCAACATCGCCAAGGATGGGTAAGAGCAACTGATTTGCAACGTCTTCCAAAGTTATGGTTACCTCACTGCAGGAGAAAAAGAAGGTGTGAGTGGTGGTGCACCACCGGCGGACCAAATGACGGAGATTGAAATAGTCCCTATAATTGGATAGACATCGGGATTTGACAATACCCTTCAACACACCAGCCTACTGTAACAACCCCATGAAGACCGTGTTTGATAACTCCCTATCCACCAATTCCCTTTAACCCAAGGCGATACCCTAGCCAAATTCGAAGTGAATAGGCACGGGGAGTGAAGTACTCTGGTGAATGACAAGATTGGGGATCGAGGAGGCCAATGGGGCCCAAGAAATATTCGTGTTTCGCCGACAAAGAGTGAGCCACACACGGCCTGGCGGCAGCGGCACATAATCACCGGGAATCTTTGGGAAATGAGGGTGGGTTTCGTACCAGGGATCAATAAGAGGAGCACACTCACTGTATGGGGCACGCTACGCTTCTTGCTTATCGGAATGGTCCGACTTGGAATACTCGGCCTCCTCGCCTACATCACGTGCGGCGGGAGGATCGGAGATGACCTTTTTTCCTTTACGGCGGGAAGAGCTTTGGCTTTTCAGTGGCGTCATGGTACAAGGATTTTGATTGGAGTAAACGGATGAGAGTGTTTAAGGAAGAGGAAACAGAGAAGAAAAGGAAACGGGGAGAGTGTTTTGGAAAGGGAGAGGAAGTTTGTGTTTGGGTTACGAAGGGACTATCTTTTAAATACCAAGGTCATTAATGCCGGCACAAAGGGAGGCGACGGGTTAACCATCAGAAAGAGGATGAAATTAATGAAGCGGCAGCTGTGTTTCAAAAAATAATTGCTAAACTGGGAAATTCGAAGAGACAACATTGTTCACGACAAAAAAAAAGGAATATACATATGTGTGAGGTGGGGTCCATTGTTCAAAAAAGCCCATGAAGGAAAGGAAGACGGAAAGACAGAAAGGACAGGAAAGTCTTTTATTCACATATAAACTGCATGAACACTTCATATGTTTAGGGGGCTAAATGTTGATGGTTATTTTGGGAATCCAAGTAGAAAGAAGCCCAACAACACGGGCAGAAAAAGGGTTGGTAAATAGATAGCAAAATCATTAGGCCCAAGTGGAAGGAATAATGGATCACAGGCCCGTGAAATAAACAAATGGGCCTTGAGGAGGCAAATGGGCTTAAAGGAGCCCGGAAAGAGAGAAATAGCAAACCCATGGGCAGTATATGATGTGAAAATGTAAGAATGAGCCACAGCAGGCCCGAAATAATGAAAGCAAAGAAAGTAAGGGGTTGATGGCAAGCCCATGAGCCCCAAGGATAAGGAATAAGGTAATTAGGTCAGGGAAGCCCAAAAAAATTAGTAAAAGCCTATGGGAATGCAAAGTTAGGAAAAGGGTCAAGGAAGCCTAAGGAAAGCAAATGGGCCAAGGATGCCCAAGAGAAAACAAATGGGACACAGGAGCCCGCAAGTAATGTAATAAAGAACCAATGGCCATACTGAGACACTGGGGAAAGAATAAACGGTAGGGCCAAAGAGGCCTAGCAGGATTGGGTCAAATAAACGTTGCAACAAGAATGACAGAGTGATATGGCAGGAAATGATAGTAGTCAAGGAATAGGCTAAAAGAAGGCAAGGCCTAATATCAAATAAAGCCCAGCCCCTAAAGGGGGCAGGAAATCAAAAAACAGCTCATATAAGCAGTCAAGGACGAACGGCAGACTGTATAGGAAAGCCTTCAAACCACGGCGAACGCATGAGCAACAGGTAGATTTTGGACATACATGGAAGGGAGGCACGCACAAGGCCCAGACATTACTAGCCTATACCCAGCCAATACAGGACACGATGAGATCTTGGGTCAAAGGTAAGAGGGCATGGTTTGGCGGTGGGGAGAGGGGAAAAACCTATTCTAAGGTTCCTACTTAGGCTTTTTTGGGGAAAGTGTCATGCTCGAATGACATACCACCCAAAAGAAGCAAGGCTGAGTTGGAACCACTAGGTGTATGCCATGAGGGATAGGGAGAGAGAGCACCCACACCGTAGCAGAAAAAGGTACCACGGCAGATAAACAAACAAAAGAGTCTTCTTTGTCTGGTAATGGGGAGTGGCACACAGACAGACTAATGGTGGTCGGCAAGTACACCAAGATCAGACAAAGATGGTTAAGAGCTAAAATAGTAAATCCGGTCACGGTAGGCACTATAAAAGGAGGCCCTTGTCGTGCACAGGAACAATAACAACGATCACGATAACAGGAACCCCTAAGGAAAACCAGGAAATAGAAAACAAGTATTGAGGAAAGAAAGGAAAAGGAAAGATAAGAGGAAAATTTAAAAAAATAAAGAAAGGAAAAACAGAGAGTTAGACCTGCAGGCATGCACCAATAGGTTGATTCCATCTCTCCCTTTCAAAGTCCTACTCTCTGCCAAAAGCAAAGGGATTCTTTCGGGCACCAACCATTCAGGTCCGTTTCCCTCAAAGTAATTAATTTCCACGGCAGGATTTCCCTGGGAGGTTATTCACGTTGAGAAGAAACGTTCTTCCCTCTCTGGTCTTGGTCCTGTGCATCAGATTGATTTGATTTCTTTCTTTTGATTAACTCGTGCACTACCCACTTATGCTCTTTGCTTTCTTTACAAAAGTAATTGTTATTGTTGTGATTATCTTCCTTAATTAGGGATTATTTAGTCATTTTGATTAAGAAGTTGAAGTATTTTCTTTTATTATTGTTATTATTATGTCTACTTGCCATAACTCATCTAATTGCATGTATTCTTTATGGAATAATTAATGAGACTAGAGCCTTGTGATTCAATGACACTATCAGGTCATTCCCATGGGAGAACTTGGGTTCGAATGCCCCTTCCCCACTTGTTGGAAGCAGAAAAAAGAATAATAACTGATGAGAATCTAGGTGAGATTTATAGGAAATTTCACTAGTAAAACGTGGGTGAGCAGCCCTAATTAGACAAAACTTTAGGAGTAGTAGCATAAAGTGATAGAAATCTCAATTTTAAATATTACCATGAACTCTTTGCTTTAATAGCTTTTTTGTTCATAGCATGAATAATGGCAGAAAGTTGGACAGTTGATCTTCTTGAATTTGAAGTAATAGTAACTAGTCCTAAATCAGGAGACGGTTATGCTTAAGGAGTTTTTGAAAACTATTTAGTTGACAGAAATATCATTCTGAGGTGACAAGGAGAAAATTGAATAATGAATATTGCTTAAGAGGGAATGCATGTTTTGAAAAGGAAGCGTATGTTGTTATTTTTAAATTAAGGAATATTTATGAAACTATTGTCAATACATGTTGCTACGGCTTACGTCTTTGGAGTTACTAAATTATGGGAATCAAGGAATTAGCTTGATACTGCTTTTTTTTCTTGACTACTTGTTTAGCTTATACCAAAATGACTGTTTTTCTTTTGTACTCTGAAGCTCAACAGAGAAAGGGTAGAGGCTGAGAAGGAAAGGATGAATGAGAAGAGGAGTAGGAGGAGTATAAGCTGGTTGATTATTGGCTTGCAAAAGGAGTATAAGAAACATAATTATGGAACTAGAAACAAATGCTGAAGTAGACTTTGATTTCACTGACACGGTATGGTAGAGCTCCCCGTCACACTGTCAAGGATGCAAATAGTTGTGTAGATGAATATTAATTTGTCCACCTTAGCAACATGAATTAGAAGCTATCTTTATTTTGTGGTTAGTTTATGTTTGCAGGGTTACTATTTCTGCATTTAAACAATTTCTGAAGCCGTATCAAATTGTTTATAGATGAATATTAATTTGTCCACCTTATTTTCCCCCATGTTGAGTTTTGTTCCACATTTAGGGGCATCCTTGATTTTATAAATGTATCACCTAAGCAGGTTTAAGCTGTACGTCCGATGAATCGAACCATCAAAGTAGTCTTGAAGTTTTTGATGTGTTGTTGGGCATTTGTGTTTCCATGATTCCAAGTTCATGCTTTTAATTCTATTTATAGTACCCTCAAAGTATGCTTTTATTTTCCTATTTCTTAGTGGGGCATTATATTAGGTTTCCCAAATTAGATTTGAACACATTATTGTATTGACCAATTGAACAAAAAAATACATCTTGTTTACCTGTAAGTCTTCTTGGTATGATTTAACATGTCTAAGCACATACTCCCATTCTTCTTTGTGTATGCTTTGCTGCTAAAAGGCCTCCAAGTGTAGTGATAGCCAACAGTAAGGGAAATTATTGTGTACTCCCAGGTACCATAAATGCGTACTCCCTACTCTCACATGAATGGTGGGTCCCACTCATGGTAGGACCCACCATTCATGTGAGAGTAGGGAGTACGCATTTATGGTAGTCCTACCATGAGTGGGACCCACCATTCATGTGAGAGTAGGGAGCACGCATTTATGATACTCTGGGAGTACCTAATAATTTTCCCAACGGTAAACCCCCACAATATCCAATCATTTTCTTCCCTGACGTTTTCATCTTAGTTTTGATTATAGAGTCTGCAAAGCGAAAACCAAGCAACAAATAATATCACTTCTTGAACATTGACAACCATGACAACAAGAAGTACAATAATAGCATCAAACTATATATATGAGACTTCAAAGCCTACAAATAACTTAAAAATTAACTAACCATTGATGGTACACCGTACATCCATTTGAAGAAATGCACTACATGCATTTTTTTTTTTAAGTACACGAATATATGGCTTTTAACCCATAAACAAACTCTCGGCAAATATTGAATTTCTCTAAATGATTTAAAATGAAGTTAACTTAATTCAAAAGTTTTAATTCCGTTTTATGTACATTAATATTTTATCAAATAATTTGAAAACATTCCCCAATTGTTTTTTTATTTTTATTTATTTTTTTTATTTTTTATAATTACATTCCCCAATTTGTTACTTAGGTTAAAAAGGGAAAAATGATATAATATTAAACTAACCAAGCTTGTGGTACTAATCAAGTAAGCCAAGTGGAACAAACGCTAATTTAGGTTTTGTCATATGTTAATTTTATCTTTGTTTTTAAACCCTATTGTTTTATTAAAATAGTATGGGCTACATTGAGACCAAGAGAGAACATGATCCTCCAAAAATGTTTAAAGTTCAAACTAGTTTACTATTTTTATCATAGAATTTCAATTTTCCCCTTTTATAAATCTTGTAACATTGAAAAACGCCCTCAAAACAAGATACCATCCACCCCCCTTCTCTCTCTCTCTCTCTCTCTCTCTAAATAGATAATGGTCTTCAAGTCCAAAAAAATCTGTTTATTAATCACTTAATTCTTCCCATTTTTATAAGCAATTGAAATTTACTATTTAGTGGATATCTTATTATATAGGAGTGTAATATGTTCAAATTTAACTTTGTACAATGGGTTTTAACGAGTCTATAACTTTATATGCATTAATTCATCTATTCTATTGTTAAAAATAGTTTTTTTTTTACCAAATGATTTTAAATAAGTGAATAGATAAAATAATATAACCAGTTAATTACTAGACCAAGAAAAATTGAAATAAGTCAAATAACCCCCTTTTCTTTTTCTTGATGTTAACGTTTGGTTCAAATTTTTGGATCTCACACAAACATTGAAATTTTATAAAGGTAAGATTTAACAGCTAAAAATTCAAATATAAGAAAAATTCATTATTCACAAGTTATTATTTAGTATTAATGAATCTATGTTTTATACCAACATTAGTAGTGATTTGACTGATTTCATACTAAATAAGATTTAGGCATGTAACACCTTCATCTACTTTTCTCCTTAAAATTCATTACCATAAAATTAAAAAAAAAAAAACCCTCAAATTAATTACCCAAAAAATAAAAGTTAATAGAGTAAAGGAGGATTAGATATTTCTTGTACCTTGTCTCCAAGATATTGCTATCTTCTCAAGCAATTCCGAACTCCTTTCCTCATTTAAATACTGTAGGTTATGATGGAAACCTCTAGGATCCACGTACAAAGCCACAACTCCATTACGAGAGGTAAGCAATATCTTACTGCTAGTACTCTTCATTGGGAAGGCTTCACGTAGAATTTCCCCAGCCTCAATATTCCAAATATCATCTAAAATCACCAAACACTTCTTCTCGGAAAAAATTGGCAAATGCCCTTTTTGAGCAAAAATTGTAGCGTTTTGCCTCATTTTCCAAACTAATTAGGGAAATACCCTTCTTTTGTAACTCGATTTAAGATAAATCGAGTTTTAAAAAAAAAATTCTGGAACCCTATAGTGACGTTTTAAGGACCTATAGTGACGTTTTGTAACTCGACCTCCATGTACTCGAGTTATAGGCAATTTTTTTATTTTTTATTTTTTTTACCTATAACTTGTTTTCATGGAGGTCTAGTTACAAAACGCCACTATAGGTCTTTAAAACGTCACTATAGGCTCCTCAAAAACGCTACTATAGGACCTAACTCGATTTATCTTAAATCAAGTTTCAAAAGAGGGACATTTCTCTAATTAGTTTGGGAAATGAGGCAAAACGCTATATAATTTGCAAAAAGGGTATTTGCCCATTTTCTCCACTTCTTCTCTTGTTGAACTTGACGTAGTTTCTCAACAATCTCTTCATCTCTCAACTTTTGAATTCCGTCCCTTTGCTTTTTAGATGGAGAGAGAAGGCTAATCAAAATTCCTTCCCAAACATGTCTTTTTTGATATTGTTGAGAGATATATACCCAAGCGCGACAATCAAAGTGTTGCTTGACTCTGTGGTGATTATAAAACATCTTGGCAAGGGTTGTCTTTCCCAACCCGCCCATACCACATATGGAAGTAACTCTATTGTGTTCCTCTTCTTTCAACAAAACTGCCACCAATTTATTTACATCATCCTCCAACCCAACAACATCATGTTCAAGATGAGAATAAGTTTTTCTTTGCTCTCTTTGCCTTTCATTCAAAAAACTCAGCTCACCTCCTCCTCCTATTGAGTACTCTCTTATGCCATAGTTTTGCAAACTTGATCTCAAATCAGAAATCTTTGTCTTGATATCTGAAATCTCTAACCCAATCTTGTGCACCTAATCTTGTGACCCAAAAAATTTTTGGCCCGTTTTGTAGCCCATTGCGAATCCTATGCGCAGGATATAAAAACCGCTATTTTGGTGATTAGGATTTTCTGATTGTTGTTTTTGAGAGAGTGAAAAAAAACTGTACGGCCGCATTTTGTATTTTTTTTCCCTGATAATAGTGAAATCTCGGCAACTCCGCGGACGTAGACAAATTACCGAACCACGTAAATACTGTCTTATGCGTGTGATTATTTTTCTTTGGCGTGTGTTTTCTCTATTTTTGTTTCTCACAGGTTTGGGAATTTCATGTTAATTCCCTACATTATAATCTCTGATTCATCTTGTCTCGCATCTATATCTTTTAAAAAACATTGCATCCGTTTGAGCTCAATTTTTAATTGCTGAACTTGGTCAATTCCACCAGACAAGTATGTTGCTTCTTGTATGAGCAAGTCACCAAGCCTTGCAACCACACCAAAGACAACAGAGTCAGCCATTAATTCCTCTTCTCAATTGAAAGAAGATGAATGGTAGCTTTGAAATGTTGCTTCAAACTCTTTGCAAGAATTTAAGCTCTCTTTGTATGAATTCAGTCAACCCTGCCCTTTTGGCTCTTGTTTTTCCATAGCATAACATTAATATATGGTCATATATACAGCTTGCTCTAGCTATGAAAACGCTGAATGTGATCGCATTCACCAGCATTCTGATTAAATTTATTTAGTAAACATGTTGGCTTTAACTTCATGGCAAGTGGGTATGCACCCACTTTAAGAAATCATTAAGTCTTATTACATGATAATAATTCAATTATATCTGGCAACTGAAATGTCCAAAATCGATAAAAAATAATACTTGAATAAATATATAAGGGATATTCAAAGGCCTTGTAGCTGAATTGGCACCTCCCCATGTACAAAGTGTTTGGGAGTTTAGGGGAGAAAGAGTTCGAACAGCGGGATTAGCAACATGTGTTGTAATTATTTTTCAAAAAAAGACTTGATAAACAATACTCATTCTACATGTAAAAATATTCCAATTCTAAGTGACTAGTTAATTATTTGAAGCTTAACTCCAACTGGAATTAATAAGAGAGAGATGGAAATTAATGCTTAGTCTATCGCCAAAAGACAATAGAGGAAGGCTTTATCGATGACTGTCTAGGTGAAACACAAGTTTTTATCAGTGGCTTCTTATTTTTCTCTGTTTTGTTACGTTGATAATGGAGAAACTGAAAACCTCAAAGTGTACTGGTTTTATAAGTTTGAAACTTTACTTGACAAAACAAAATCAATCAATATATATATATATATATATATAAAAGCAGAGACCTCACGCTTAAGAGCATGAGGTTCTGTCATGTGGCGTACTCTATGAAGAGAATTAAAATACCCTTAAGTCACATTAGAGATAAGAACAAATTTAAAAGTAGAGACTCTTTATTTCTTTTGATTCAATGTTTCAAGACTATTTTTGTTACATTATTATTCAATGTTTTAAGACTACTATTTGTTTTATTTGGTTCAATGTTTCAAGACTTTTCATCTCTTACGCACACAAAAAACTCTTTGCATTCCATTAACCCTTTTCACTTCTACTCCTTTATATACACATGTTCATAACCTTTCATATCATCCCATCTCAAATACGCTTAGACAAAAAAAGATGTCATTTACTTTCAACCTTTTAATGACACCTATATAACTCCAATGTTGTAGTATCATTTGATCGTAACCCGTATGAGTAGGCTATAACCAAGGAAGGGGGCTTGCTTTTTTTATTTAGTGATAGTAGCTTACAGTTTTGATGTTGAAGTCAGACATTGTAGATTTTGTGAAAATTATGATTTTCTTGGAGTCTTTGGGTGTTTGAGATTTTGGTTTGGAAAAGTTATAAATGTATTTTTTTAAGAACTAAAGAAAAAGAAACGTTCTAATTAGTTATTTATGAAGTTAGCTTTTTTTTTTTTATTTTTTTTTTAATTTTATGTTAGAATTCATAATTTGTAGGTTTCTTTGTAGGTTTATTTTACTGCTATTTTGTGTGGTATGAGCCATAGTGATAAAAACAAAAATCAATGGTGATTTAAAAGTGTTTTTATTTTTATTTTTTTTTAAGGATACGAAAACCCAACTAAAGACGATTGAATTTTGATAAATGAATGTGTTTTTAGCAAATTTTTCTTTATTTAATTACGTTCTCTTTATGTTGATACTTACAAATGATTTCCTTAATTTCATTGAGATAATTAATTGGGTGTTTGTGATCAAGGTCTCTATATTTGGTTGTGAGAATAGAGTGGTTGAGAAAGTGTTTGATAGGTTGCTAAAATTTATGTAATTTTAGGATATAAAAGTATTATATACTTTAAATTCTTATTTGTAGATTTCAAAATCATTTAATCAGTTTGAAAAATAAAATCTATTTTTAACAGTAAATATTATAATATATTATAATTTTACAGTGTTATACAATTTTTTTTAAAGAAAATCAAGTTTTAAAATTAACAATATTGTGGGCAAACATAAATATTATACAAAAAAATAAGTATTAAGTATTATATGTAGATTTTAATATACATAAAAATGATTTCAAATAAAATTGTAAAGCAGTCCGCGCATCGCGCAGGATATCATCTAGTTAAAACCAATTAGAAATAGTGTAAAACTCTAGATCTTTTTATATAAATTCTTTAATTAAAAAAAAAAAAAACACTATATCTCAAAGTTATCAATTCCCTTTTCAATTTTTCCTTTGGAACTAAATATTTTTATATTGGTCTATTTTGGTGTACCATTTTGGGGGTATGCATCATTTTATAATATATTAAATTACACGGTTTTATAATTGTAACTAATAAGAAATCATCACATACATAGTTTTATAACATATTAAACTATCCATTCAACACCAAAAAATACACATTCTTAAATATTACATTTACATAATAAGGAGGTTTATAATATCTATTGCATAATATGGAGTCCATTAATTTATAATGAAATCAAGAAGTTAACCAATTTTCAAATATAATATCAAGAGAAAAAAGGTTTGTGATGAGTCAAATTAATAACTCAAATTTGTTTTAAAAAAAATATATTAAATAACTCAAATTCCTTAAATTTGTCACATCCTTAAAATCAAATCAAACACTCAGAGTCAAAATTTTATATTCAAAGAAGGAAACAAAAAAGAGAGAGCAAATAATTACATATGGACCAAACTCGCTATACCAATTAGAATTTAGAGGAACAGATTAAAACGGAGGGAACAAACCAGAATGGATTAGAATTTATGAGTGACTCATAACAATTAATTAATGCTGAAAACTACATTTTCGCCCCTATATTTTCACTCAATTCTATTTTAGTCCCTAACTTTTTTTTTTCATTGCTTTTTGTCCCTATCCTGGAAAACCCATCTCGTTTTAGTTCCTGCCGTTACATCAGAGACGGAAGACGTGGCAAATGAATGGCACTGTTAGCTGACGTGACCGTTAAAATAATAATAATAAATGTTATTTGGTATTTAAAAATATTTAAAAATTAATTTATTAATTTTAACTAAGTAAAAAAAAAATCAAAACAAAAATCAAAATCAAAATTTATATGAATTAAGATCAAAAAATATCTTGAAGAAGAACACTAAGAACACCAATACTATGCTTTCCCAACCCACAAACCAGCGTAGCCTCTCTTAGAAATTAGAATCACATACTTTCCATCCTTGCGGACCCATCCCTCTTGATTGGGCTTTCAAAGTCCCAAAATAATGTGCTATAATGGTTAATGGATAGCTTATTTATCTATTACAATGAAGGGGAATGATCAGGCCCCCAGTAAATGCAACAAGCCAACACTAGCCCATCAACAAACCCGTACTCTCTCAATTCTCTCTTTTGAATTTTTTTCTTTTGCGGTAAAAACTCTCAATTATTCTCAAATTCTCAATGTGTTAACTTATATAAACCCTTTCAATCTCTCTCTCTCTCTCTCGCATTCGCATTCCAAATCCCAAATCCAAACCCTTAGCCGTCTCTTTTGCTTTTTCAATCGAAACCCAATACTATGGCGGGTCAGTCTGTTTTGTTTTGTAAATTGAAACCAAATCCTAAGGAGGCGGAGGTTGAGTTTGAGGTGGAGGAGGAGCTGCTGAAAGGCTGGGGAAAGGTAGATCGATGTTGTTGATGGTGAGTTTGACATTGCTTTCTGTGCAAGAAACGAGTTGGATGAAGCATTAGTTTTTATGATTAAGATCCCAGACCCCGAAGCCTGTCCTCCTCCTATACTGAACCATGGAGTGAAGAAAAAAGAAACCACCCCAACAACAACAGCAGCTGCAGCTTCAGCTTCACCCCAAAGAAGATCAGTCCGGTTTCCAAAGTCGCCAAAGACAGGCTGCCGCCGGGGCCTTACCCCTCTCGCTACTACGATGTGTTAGACGACCATCTTTATTCAGTTGGTGGCCGAGACCCTGATAACAATTACAGATGTCTTCGAAAATTACACTCTCTCACATGACAACCCTCTCAATATAGTCCACTCTATCCCCACTACCGACGTCTGGATGCTCAACCTTAAGTGTCCTGGCAAGGGTTGGGAACGTGCTCCATCCATGAAATGTCGTAGACAAACCTCTTACCATTGTTGTTGATGGTAAGCTATACGTTTTTGGCGGCGGTTTGGTTTGGTTGCAACCCAAAGATACTTTCTCTGGCTGGATGGAGGTTTATGACCCCAAATTGCGTACCTGAGAAACCTTACCAAATCCCTCAACTTATAGCAAACTCGATAGGGATGTCATTTTCGCGCACTTGAATTATGAAGGCAAGAATCGTATGTTTAATGAGGCTCACCTTTCATGGGCAGAAGAAAGTTCAATGTAAAAGAGCTCAGTTGTTTCCACTACTCTTTATTGGCCTACCCGCCTAACTGAGGACACTGATATGATATTTACCTATGGATATGATATATATTCGAGAGGGTGGACTCGGAGAAAGGTCCATATTAGATCAATTTTAATTGAGGGTGAAGATTTCCTTCCAACTGGTCCTGGTTTTCTCCACTTTTATTAGCTGATCAGAAATTCTGCCTTTTGTTGTTGTCTGTGGTACGACAATTAAGGTCCATATTATCTTAATTGTCTCATATTTGGCGATGGTGATACGAGTGATACAATTATTCTTTCCGTTCAGAAATACTTGTTGGATTCCGATTTACAATTTCTGGACTGCATGATTATGTAGGTTTTCTCTTTTCTCTTTGTATCCCTTTCAACTCTTATGAGGCCGACCACCACATATAAGCTTTTCTGCTGTAGTATTCGAACATAATTGAAGGACTGAACCCCTATGTTCTATGACTCTTTTAATTATAGTTTTCTTAGTTCTGTATAACTCTTGTACTTGCCCCCTTTCTAGTTGTTTTTGTGTGAATTTTTTGAAACCAGTGTAACTACCCAAGTTTTCTTCATAAATTTGGATGCTGATGCGTTTATTTTTATTATTTTTTTTTAAGTTCAATTTTACTCAAACTTGGGAAGCAATTACGAACAAGCGTCAACCTGTTAAACATACATTTGGTCCTAAATGATAATATTTTCTTGATGTAGTCATAAGAGGCTTTACTGCTCAACTTCTTACAGATTATGAATGTGATGTAGATAAGTTGATGCTAAGATGGATGAATTGAGCATCTCGTGGTCATCCCTTAAGCAAATTATTTGGGTTTTTGGTGTTATAGGACTACATAATTTGCATAGGTATAGGGGTACTGAACATAGCCTAAATGAGTACAAGAACATGAAGATCTCTTTATAAGAAACAAACCTAGGAGCAAAGAAGAATTTTTAAGATATTTTTTTTATTCAGTTGTAAGGATTGCTGAGATCAAGTGTTTATCTAGTATAAACCAGTCAAAAGATGTCATCTTTCAAACAAATTGATCCTTACAAAAGGCCTAAGAAGATATTTCATCGATAAAATGAGATCATAGCAAAAAGGTTTAAAATAAGATTTGAAGGGTTTTTTTATTGTTTGTAGAGCAATTTCTATGTTTTGGTTGCCTACAGTTACCCAAAAGAGATTATTTGTAATAGCATTTAGTAACCCTTGGAATCCTAACCTGTCATCTTTTATATAAAAAGTAAATCTCAACCATCTAAATATATTGAAAATCACTAGTAAGTCTGATGACTATAAAATGCTAAAGACATAGCAATTAACAAAGCGTAACATAGACAAATGAAACACTAGTCTTATAATAGTTATGCTCTTGGGCATGTAGCATGAGCATTAAAAAAAAAAAAAACAAAAACTAGTCTTATAATAGGTTTATAGGCTGAAAAGAATGGACACTGGGCTAATAGTCATTCTTTTTGCTTCGGCTTAGTTGTTGCTCCTCCATGATTTTTGCTCCGTGTTTTATATGAATATTTGCTTGATATGATATATTGATTCATGTTGGTTTCTTATTCGAAATTCTATATTTTGTAAAAATGTTTATAGTGTAAAGTATTGTCCATCATATTTATTTCTTGTTAGACTAAAACTAATCATACAGTAATATAGATGCAGATTGAGACCTTGTAGTAATTCTAGTTTGAGATTCTTATAATAATTACGAACTAATTACAACCATAGACTCGTTGATTAACTAAAACATTATTTTTTATGGCATTTTCTCGCATTTGACACATGGATTTTTTTCTTTTAAAAAAAAAAAAAATTGTTAAAAGGGATGAGACCAGTGTTCATTGTTTATGCAAGGGTTGTAAATTCCAGTATAATTAATTATTATATGTTATATGAATGCAGTACAAAAGCTTCGTTTTTGCGCAGTTAGATAGTCCTTGATGAAGTACTTAAACTTCTTGGTTTATTTGTAATCATTGTGGATATCAAGTGATGTAAGGCTGCATTGAAATCTTCTACTTATATTTTTTAACAAGTTTAAAGTTTATTGAACTATTTAGTGATGTAAAGCTACGTTGAAATGAATTATAAGGTGGTTTCTCAGGAAAAAAAAAAAAAAAATAGAAGCTATCTTTATATAGTGGTCAGTTTATGTTTGTGTTTCCATGATTCCAAGTTCATGTATTTAATTATTCTATTTATAGTACTCTCAAAGAATGATTTTATTTTCCTATTTCATAGTGGGGCATTATATTAGGTTTCCCTAATTAGATTTGAACACATTGTTGTATTTGATCAATTGAAGAAAAAAATCATGGTTTTTTTTTTTTTTTTTAATGACAATTAAATCCAATACAATTATGTGTTTGAATTTTGATAAAACTTTGAATTTTAATATAACTGAGTAATCAAATGTACCTAAGTTTTACCCTTCTTAATATAGGCTACTGGATTGTTAAAAACATATTCAAGAAGGAATCTTGACCCTATCAAAAAAAAAAAAAAAAAAAAAGAAGGAATCTTGATGACTAAACTAGGTCCTCATCACCGAAAACAAGTTTCATAAAGTTATATAGAAAGCTATTAAGCGAGCCAAGCTCAAATATGATGATATTTTTGTGAACAATCTAGCAAGTATGAGACTCAATTTAAATATATATAAAATTATATGTTTATATTTATACATGTATAAAAATGTTCTTGTATAGACTTGATAGTGGCCAAGATTCTTCTAGCTTAATTGGCTTGGCTCTTAGCTTAATTGGCTTAATTGGTTGGCCCCTCCTGGTGTCTCTAACGAAGATATCCAAGGTTTAAATCCTCTCTCCCAACTATCAAATTATTAAATTAAAAAAAAAAAAAAAAAAAAAGACTTGATAGTGGATTGTGTAAGACTTAAGATAAAATAAAATTGAGGAAAATAATACATGTGGTCAACCCTAATTAATTTGTTGAGAATTTATAACCAACCTAAAAAATTTGGGATTAAGGCTTGTTGCTGTTTACAGACTTGATAGTGGATTGTCTAAGTTTGTAAACAAGTTCATAAAATATCAAATTATTATTTGTGATTTATTGATAATATAAATAGTCAATTTCTTAGTTGTTATATATAATTTTTAACAATACAAGGTTGGTGAATCAAATTTTATTGAATTTATAAACTAAAATTGTTCTATCTAATTAACTCAAGTAATTTAGTTTCAGCTATAATTTAGTTATTAATTATTATATAGCATATATTTGTAAAGGGGTAAAATTTTCTAGTTGTAGTGTTTACTACATTTGGGAAAAGAATAAGCTAATCAAGCTTGAGTTTGTTCAACAAGAAAACAAGAAAATAAACCAAGCTTGAACATGTATTCTAGTTTTTTGATGTGTTCTTGCTTAAAAAAAAAGTTTTTTGATGCATTCAAACTTGGCTGGTGTTCGAAATAAAATTAAATGAACAATTCTAAAGATTTTAATACTCGGCTCATCTCGGCTTTTTTACAACCTTTTATGTAACCAAACTTAGTTTTTCCACTCTCTATCAGCATTTACCATGAGATCCATAGTGCTTTTATATATCAGGTGCACCTTTGAAGTCCCCTTTTTTTTTCTATATATATATATATATATATATATATATATATATATGTTTGATCGATTAGTTGTATATCTTCATTATTTATATTGTACTCTGTATAAAGGGACGAACCTACAATAGGGCATGCCCCCCCCCCCCCCAAAAAAAGCTAGGATATTAAAATTTTCGTCCTAATAGCCCCCCCCCCCCCAAATTTAAAAAAAAAAAAAACCGGTACACAAATCAATCTGAAAAAATCACCAACTAACTCTCATACAAAAAAAAAAAAAAAAAAAAAAAAAAAAAAACACCGACTAACTCTCATAAAAAAATAACCGACAAAAAAAAAAAATATGAACTGAAAACCTAAATTTTAATTCTCAAAATTTTACCCTAACCTCACTCTTCCTCCACTCAACCTCATCAAGCATCAACGCCTCCTCCATCACTGCTGCTGCTGCTGCTACCTACTGCTCTTTTCCTCAGATCAGATTCAGAATGTTGCTGACTTGCTGCTGCTGCTCCTCCTCAGATCCTTGATCACAGTCACACACGGTAAATCTAAGAAATTTCTCTCCTCTCTCAAGTTATTATTTTTGTTTTTTTGTCTTTGCGTGCTCTGCCAGCCGAATAGCCCTCTGCTCTGGTGTGTGTGGACCAGTTTCACTTTCGGACTTTCAGTATTTGTTACCTTCTTTGCTTTTTTTTTTTTTTGGTTTTATCTATAAAGAAATATAGTGGGGCTAGGACAGTAGGATGTGAGACTATGAGTACTAAATTGTGATGTTAAATTTGTGAGAGAAGTCTTAGGTAGTCACTAGTCACTGTTTTGTCATTTATGAGGAGATAAGTGACTTTTTTTTGTGAGACCAATTGAATTGACCAAGTCTTTGGTCTAATTATTTTGGTTTTATAAAAATTTTTGTCTTTGTCATTTTGTGTGATGTGGCTAATATTAGTAATATATATATATATATATATATATATGAACTTGTGAACTTTGTCTTTGTTACTTTGTGTGATGTGGCTAATATTAGTAATATATATAAACTTGTGCTTGTCTGTTTGTGATTATTTTGGTTTTAGATTTTTTGTTTTTGTTTTTGTTAAGAAGTTCCTTTTTTTTAGTTGGTGTATAGAACTACGAAATATGGAAATAATGAAACATTTTTTTTGTTTAAATTTGTAGATCATGAGCAAATCCACTATAATATTAAATTTTTTCAAAAGAAAAAATCTAAATAATTTTGAAGTCATAGCTGATGATGCAAGATTGCCAACCCCTAGCATTGATGTCCCAAGTTCTGAAAATCTCCAAACATAAGTTCCAAATGTCACCATTGATGAAAGTACAGGTTTTGTGCGTGATCCTGGAATGCGTAAGCAAATATGGGAATATGGTGCTAATGAACGGGATGAAATTCGACGAGCTTACATTAGGCTTGGTCCATACCAACCTAAACTAGATGAGTACAAGAAAACTAAATTTGGACATCATTCTCGTAAATTTAAACATTCCTGGTTTGCAATAAAGGAATTTAGTACATGGCTTGAATATTCACCTAGTAAAGATGCTACTTTTTGTCTACCATGCTTTCTCTTTGACAAGCCAACTAGGAATTCTGGGAGTCATGTATTCACTAAGGATGGATTTCGAAATTGGAAGAAAGTTAATGATGGAAATAATTGTTCCTTTTTGAATCATATGGGGAAAGAACCTAACTCTTTTCATAGAGCTTCCGAGTAAGCCATGATAGATTTGATGAACCAGTCTCAACACATACAAAAGGTGCTTGAAAATTTTAATTCTGATCAAATTGCAAGCAACTGATTGCAATTAAAGGCCTTAATTGATGTTGTCAAAGTGCTTGCATTTCAAGGACTTGCTTTTAGAGGACGAGATGAAAGTTCTGATTCAATTAATCGTGGGAATTTTCTTGAAATATTGGATTTGGTGGTATCATATAATGAATATGTTGCAGAAGCAATAGAGAAAGCTCCCAAAAATGCCTCTTACAAATCACCAAAAATCCAAAAGGAAATCCTACATGTATTTTCAAACAAGGTGAAGAAGGCAATTCGTGAAGAAATTGGTGATGCAAAGTTTTGCCTAATTGTTGATGAAGCTCGTGATCAGTCAATGAATGAGCAAATGGCTATTGTTATAAGATTTGTAGACAAAGATGATTTTGTTCGAGAATGTTTTTTTGGGGTAGTTCATGTCCCCGATACTACGGCATTAACCCTAAAAGATGAAATATATTCTATCTTGTCACATCATAGTCTGGATATTCAAGATATTCGAGGGCAAGGATATGATGGTGCAAGCAATATGCAAGGTGAGTGGAATGGATTAAAAGTTTTGGTTTCAAATGATTGTCCATATGCTTACTACATTCATTGTTTTGCACATCGCTTGCAATTAGCATTAGTGGCAGCATCAAAAGAAGTTATTCTTGTTCAAAGTTTTTTTAATAGATTATCATCTATTGTCAATGTTGTTGGTGCTTCATGCAAGCGTACTGAGCAACTAAAAAAAGCTTATGCTGATCAAATTGCATATTTTGTTGAAATTGGTGAGCTTGAAACTGGAAGAGGACTTAATTAGATTAGCACATTACAACGGGCTGGAGATACTCATTAGGGTTCTCACTTGAGATCAATTTCTAGCTTGGTAAATATATTTAGTCCAACATGTGAAATTTTACTTAAGATCGTCAAGGAAGGAAATACTACTTCCCAACGAGAAGCAGCATACTCATGTTATCATGCTATGATTTCTTTTGAATTTGTGTTCATTTTGCACCTCATGAAAGAAATTATGAAGATCACTGATGCAATTTGTCAAGCTTTGCAATGTCAGTCTCAAGACATTTTAAATGTGATGAATTTTGTTTCATCCACTAGAGCACTTATTCAAAAATTCAGAGATGAAGAGTGGGATAATTTACTTACCACTGTGAAATCATTTTGTGAGGCACGTGACATAGATGTCCCAGATATGAATGCTTGTTATGTTGAGAGAGGAGGTCTAGCTCGTTATCAACAAGATGAGTTCACAATTGAGCATCATTATCGGGTAGATATTTTTTATGCTGCAATAGATTCTATATTACAAGAATTAAATCATCGGTTTAGTAAGCATGCGGTGGAATTGCTTAATCTTAGTTCAGCTTTTGATCCTAAAGAGGCACGTGAGTCCTTTAGAAGTATAGACATTTTGTTGTTAGTAAGCAAGTTTTATCCGAAAGACTTCACAAATCAAGAAATGATACTTTTAAATACAGAAGTTAATCATTATGAGCACAATGTAGTATGGCATCCGAACTTCAAGAAGCTATCAAGTATTTCTGAGTTGTGCCAATGGTTGGTAAAAACCCAAAAATCATTATTTTACCCATATATTTATAGATTGATTACACTTGTGCTTACTCTCCCAGTTTCTACTGCAACTACAGAGCGAGCATTTTCAGCCATGAATATTATCAACAATAGGCTTCGCAACAAGATGGAAGATGATTTTCTAATGGACTCTATGATTTTGTACATTTAGAAGGAGATTGCTGCAAAATTTGGTACATAATCAATCATAGACGACTTTCAAGACTTAAAAAAGCGTCGAGTTCTATTTTGATAAATGTGTTGAAATGTTTAAAAAAAAACTTATTTTGTATGTTATACTTTGTCGATATTTTTATAATATCAAATGCTTAAGAAACGCTTATTTTATATGTAGTATTTTGTTAAATATGAAATAGGTGTTAGTTTTTATTTTCATTAAAAAAAAAAATTCGTTATTAAGCTTTGCCCCCCCCCCCCCAGGTTCAAATCCTAGTTCCATCCCTGTCTGTATTTCTAGAACTCTTTTCTAATTCTATTCATCAAATTTTGTAATGTTAGGAATGAAAGTTTATTTAACTGATGAGAAGGAGTTGATTATGGAACCATCCATAAAATGGGCTGGAAATCCCAATGTCACTGTTGCTGTTAAAGCATTCGGTTTGAAAGCAACTGTCCAGGTGATTGGTTTAGTTTACTGTGCAAGGAAGAATTTCTATTACTTGTGTGTGTGTGAGAGAGAGAGAGAGAGAGAGTTTTACTGCTTCTTTACACTCTGTTTAGTCTCAATGATTTCAGGTGGTGGATTTGCAAGTATTTGCAAGCTTTCCTTGTTTTGCCAATATCCATGTGTCTCTCATGGATAAGGTTTGTGATGACGTGTATAATTATTTACCATTGGGTCTATATTGCTCAAGTCCACCAAGCAAGCCCAAGGTCTAGGCAACTTAGGCCTAGGCCTAAGGCCCACAACCAAAAAAAAAAAAAATTCCTTAATAAAAAAAAAAAAAAAAAAGCTCCATTCCATCGTAAAAGACCCAAAATTTTATAAAAATATAATATTTTTTAAATAATTGAGCACCTTATTTTACTTATAAATTAAGTTGTTGAAATTTATCAATTACAGTCATTATCACATTGTAAGTATTTTGTAGTATATTTAGAATTTTTCTTCTTCATTTCTAACACAACTTCCAAAATAGGAGATCAATAGAAATTTAACCTAATTGAAATCCTAAAATGTTTTGTGATTGGTCATCAATGATGACTAATCTCCCATAATAGTTTAAGACTTTAATTTTTGTAAACTAATCTTCTACAAAGCCACACACCAAATAATATCACTCTATCTATTTCTCTTAAAAAGAATATATATATAATTAAAATTTAGATTACAACTTTACTTGACTACGCATAGTCATATATCCACGTTAAAGTTAGTTTCTTTTAACTCAATATAATATTTTTTGAATTCTTTTTGTTTAAATTTATGGTTCACCTATGATATTCTTTTTGTTTAAATTTATGGTTCAACTAAGGGCATATGTTAGTATCCCATTTTAGGAAACTTTTTTATTGAAAAATAAAAAAAAGTAACTAACTGATTTGACAGCTTTTTTAATTTTCCTAAAATGGATGATTACGAAAAAAATGTGTTTTTTAGGTTATTTATCAGGTGGCTATATGTATATATTATCTTAGATCCAAAACCTAACTAGCTGCTAATGCCTTTAACAGTTGCTTTAAAGGACTTTAAACCCAGCTATTACTTGATGGTTCTAATTTTGAAGCTTTAAAGTCCTAAAAGGGTGTTTGTTTGGAACCTTTATTAATGATTTTCATGGAAACTTAGGAAGGAATTTCAATTTGTGCTTCATGGAATAGGATTTACTTTCAATTAAATATAAATTTATTTATTTGGGTATTGGGTTTATAAGAGTATTCTCGTTAAGCCTCCTAAATGCTATAAATGCTATTTTTTAGCATCTGAACCCCCAAAAACCAACTCCATCAAAACTCTTATATGCTATAAAATTTACAATCTTGCTACAGTGCACTCTCATTTTTTAGGGAAAACTATAGCAGTATTGTATAATATTTTATTGATTTTAATTCTCTCTCTCCTCAGACTCTCATACTCTCCCTCTCGTTCTCTAGTTCTCCCTCACAACCCAGGCATCATCTCATTTCCCTTTTCATCACGCTACCTCTGTTCCGATGAGCATCTGATCTCCATTAAGCTTCAATGGTTTGTGGTCGGCGATTGTGGTCATGATTTGGTGGGTTTCGTAGGTTTGATTTGGTAGGTATCGGTGGTGTTCGGCGACGGTTTTGATAGGGTTGAGATCGAGGTGGTGGGTTTTGGCTGGGGTTGAGCTTGGGGTGGTGGGTTTTGGCTGGGGTTGAGAACGAGGTGGGTGGGTGGTGGTGGGTTTTGGTTGGGGCTGAGATCGGGGTGGGTGGGTGGTGGGTTTTGTGGTGGTGGCGATGGAGGTTTTGTGGTGGGTTTTCTGCTGTGGTTTGTGGTAATGGTTTTGGTTTGGCGTGGGGTGTGGGTCGTGGGTCGTGGGTCACCAATCCTAGGTTTGTGTGTGTAATGGGTTTTGGTTGATACAATGGTGGTGCTGTGACTTGTCACGGTGGTGCTGTGACTTGTGGTGGTGGTGGCTGTGGTGGGTTGTGGTTGCTACAATAATAATATTGTGTGTAATTGCTTGCTTGTATTCTTTATGAAATAATTAATGAGACCAGAGCTTTGTGGTTCAATGACACTATCGGGTCATTTCCATGGGAGAACTTGGCTTCAAATGCCCCCTCCCCACTTGTTGTAAGCAGAAAAAAGAATAATAACGGATGAGAATCTAGGTGACATTTATAGGAAATTTCACTGATAAATCATGGATGAGCAACCCTAATTAGACAAAACCTTAAGAGTAGTAGTATAATGTAACAATTAAAGATAGAATTCTCAATTTTAAATATTACCATGAACTCTATGCTTTTATAACTTTTTTGTTCATAGCATGAATAATGGCAGAAAGTTGTACAGTTGATCTTCTTGAATGTGAAGTAATAGTAACTACTCCTAAATCAGGAGACGGTTATGCTTAAAGAGTTCTTGGAAACTATTTAGTTGACTGTAGAAATATCATTTAGAGGTGACAGGGAGAAAATTGAATAATGAATATTGCTTAAGAGGGAATGCACGTTCAGAAAAGGAAGCATATGTTGTTATTTTTAAATTTTAAGGAATATTTATTGAAACCATTGTCAATACATGTTGCTAAGGCTTACGTCTTTCGAGTTACTAAATTATGGAAGTCAAGGAATTAGCTTGATACTGCTTTTTTTTCTTGACTACTTGTTTAGCTTATCCCAAAATGATTGTTTTTCTTTTGTATTCTGAAGCTCATCAGAGAAACTGTAGAGGCTAAGAAGGAAAGGAAGAAGGAGAAGAGGAGGAGTTTAAGCTGGTTGATTATTGGATTGCAACAGGAGTATAAGAAACATGATTATGGAACTGGGAACAAATGCTGAAGTAGACTTTGATTTCACTGTCAAGGATGCAAATGCTTTTGTAGACTAGCTAACTGGAGCCATTGTTTATGTGACCTCAGGTCATTCACCAAGAACCTCCACATTGAAAGCTACCCTTATTAAATCTTAGTCCAGTCTTGTACATGAATTCATAAAACCAAAAGAAAAATACAATGCTGTTCATTGTCCTATGGTCTCTTTAACTTCGGATTTGAACTTATTATTGCAGTTATTTGTATTTTGCCATTACAATTTATATCTTTGCATCTGAGTTTAGTTACAACTCTAGGAAAAAACACTATGGCTGCGTTTGGTTCAATGTAAATTGAATTCCGAGTGTAAAATGAATGCAGGCAAAAGTGAATTCCCGTAGGGAAAATGAAATCTGGGTGTATGGTTCTGCAATGAAAAATAGTCTAGAAAATGATTTCTGGTATTTGGTAACATTTTGAAAATGCTATTTTCCTACAAAATTTTCACATTTTCTCAGCTCCTAAACAAATTTTATAAAAGAAAAATTCAAAATATACACTTAACACAACCAAAAATCAAAATAAAAATGGAGTGGGTTCGTCGGAGTGGTGGGTTTGACGAATGGGTTCATCGAAGTGGTGGGTTCGTCGGAGTGGGTTTGAGGAATGGGTTTTCTGGGTTTCAGGGATGGGTGTGGTGGGATGCAACCAAATCGGGTTGAGTTTGAATAGAAAAAAATGGAGGGGACGACGAAGCTGGAGGGGACTTCAGACGACGCCTTGTGGTTTGGGCATTGCTCGACGAAGATGGAGGGGACTTCCGACGAGGGTGTGTTTGAATAGATGGGTTTACACAAGCAACAAAAAGGAAGGAAGAGGAACAGAGCACTCACTATCGAATGGAGGGGACGAGGACAGCGATCTGATTGGCAAGGATGAGCTTCAAGTGGCGTGTGCTTGAGCTCTGTCTTAGTCTCTCTCTTCTGGGTGTCGTTTCCGGAAAATGGTTGAAAGTAAAATCAAAGCGTAAACGATTTTACGCTTTTGGTGGGTTATTTTACTGTCAACAGGTTGCTAATTTTCCGTTGACCGTTTTTTCTGTGGGTGCCCAAACACACACAAGGGTGTAAAACAGTTTCCTGAAATTGAAATCATGTGAAACAAACGCAACCTATATCTCGAAGTTGTCAATTCCATTCCATTTTGTCCTTTAGAACTATTTTTATTTTGGTCTATTTCGGTGTACAATTTCATGGTACACATAATTTTATAATATATTCAATTAATTTTTTTCTTTTAGAAACAATATTTTTTTTTTTTTTTTTTGAAGAGGATAACATCCTCATAATTCATTCCATAGAAACAGAGTCACAGTACAACGCCTCCATAGCAGGGGGGTGAATCTTCAATCCATACAACATCCTCTACTAGTTCCTTAGCATATCTAGCTAGTACATGGGCAACACTGTTCACGCTTCTTTTGACAAAACCAATCTGCACCCATCTAAGTCTATCAAGCATGCACAACACGTCCTGTAAAATATGGCCAAGCCGAGACGACAGCCCCTTTCTCGCATTCAAGGCATTCATGAGAGGTTGGTTATCTCCTTCGAGAACCAGTTCTGAAAATCCACATTCCACCGCAAACTCCACAGCTCTACGGCACGCAAATATCTCCGCCTCCTCACTGCCCGTCACTGGTGGACCTTTCGCCGATAAAGCCGCCATAACTTCCCCTGTATCATTTCGGATAATGACTCCAATTCCCGAATCTCCATTTTCCTGAAATACTGCTGCGTCAAAATTCAGCTTAAAACGATCTACAGGGGGTGGTCTCCAT
The DNA here is from genome assembly GCA_023736055.1 of Quercus glauca. Taxonomy (NCBI): domain Eukaryota; kingdom Viridiplantae; phylum Streptophyta; class Magnoliopsida; order Fagales; family Fagaceae; genus Quercus; species Quercus glauca. The sequence continues at coordinate 58,349,435 of CM043325.1, read as the reverse complement.
CTCAACGGACTCGGTGGTGTGGGTGAAGTAGATAACTGAACGTTGGCTTGCCGAAACTCCGCCAAAAAGTCTTGCGCATGTTTGATTAGTACCTCAGGTGGTTGTATCTACTTCCCAAATATTATACCATTCCTTTGGGTCCAAATAATCCATGCTTGGACAAGGAATAGCTCAAGCTCATCAGGATCCAACTGAGCAATCAATACTTCCATGAGCTGAAGCATATCAGCTTGATCTCCAGCACATTTTTGCAGACGAACCGAACACCCTGCCCATACGTCTCGCGCCACACCACAATTCCAGAGGGCATGAATACCCGTTTCAGCTTCATACCTACACACCTTGCACCTATTGTCTTGTATTATCTTCCTATGCACCAAATTCACCCGTGTGGGCAAAATATTGCAACATGCCCGCTAGCCAAAAACTTTGATCTTGTTTGGCACTTTCAACTTCCACAGAGCCCTCCATACAGGACCTCCCACCACACCACTAGAACTCTCTGCCCCATTTGCTTCCTTTGCAATTTCCGCGCTATATAATACCCAGACTTCACAGTGTATTCCCCTAACTTGGTGAGTGTCCAAAATATGGAATCATGAATAATTCTTCTACTTAGAGGCACACGTAGTATGGCTTCCCCATCTTCACGGTTAAAATGTTGCATGATAAACTCTCTGTCCCACCACCTTGTAGTCGGGTCTATAAGTTCAGCCACCTTACAATCTTCTTCCACATTAAGAGCTGGATGTAAGATCTTATTAGAAGGGTGGTTTGGAATCCATGCATCTCTTAGAACCCGGATTGAAGTTCCATTTCCCACCCTCCAGCAAGATCCCCGCTGAATCAATGGCTTGGCTACTAAAATGCTCTTCCTAGTGAAAGAGCTATTGGGAGAGTCAGTGGCCTCTAAAAAACTGCATCGAGGAAAATATCTTGCTTTAAGGCAACGGCTAAGCAAGGACTCTTGATCTTTTAACATTCTCCACCCTTGTTTGGCAAGCATGGCCAAATTGAATTGTCGTAAATCCTTGAACCCCATTCCTCCTTCCGCCTTTGATCTAGTTAATTTTTCCCAACTCAACCAATGGATCTTCCTTTCATTCCCAACTTGCCCCCACCAGAACTGAGCGCATAGGGCTTGAAGTTCTTCACACAACTTAACCGGCATCTGAAAGACACTCATAGTATATGTTGGGATTGACTGAGCCACAGCTTTGATCAGTATCTCCTTTCCTGCTCTTGAAAGCATTTTTCCTTTCCACCCTTGAAGCTTTTTCCACACTCTATCTTTTATAAAAGAAAAAGTATGGTACTTCTTCCGGCCTACTAGAGTAGGTAGACCCAAATAGGATTCAAATCTGTCCACTTCACTCACTCCTAACAGGGCTTTGATCATGTCTCTATGCTGAAGGGAGGTATTACTGCTGAAAAAGACTGATGATTTCTCCATGTTAATGCACTGGCCAGAAGCTTCTGCATACAGTTTTAAAATCTCCGTAATTGCCTTTGTCTCCTTGTCTATGGCTTGATAGAATAGTAGGGAGTCATCTGCAAACAACAAGTGAAAGATACTGGGGGCTCGTCTACAAATGGAAACACCATGGATAATCCCTTCAAACTCTGCCATCTGCAAAAGAGATGTAAATCCTTCTGCACATAACAGAAAAAGATAAGGTGATAGAGGATCTCCTTGACGGATTCCTCTAGATGGATGAATCAAACCATAAGGCTTTCCATTAATCAAGACTGAAAAGGAAGAAGATGAGACACAGCTCATAACCCTATCCACCCAAACATCCAGGAATCCCATCTTAAGCATAACCCTTTTCAAAAAATCTCATTCTATCCTGTCATAAGCTTTACTGATATCCAGTTTCAATGCAAGAGTTCCAGTTTTACCTTTCTTTCTTCCATGCATTGTATGTAGAGCTTCATAGGCCATCAACACATTATCTGTTATTAATCTTCCTGGCACAAAAGCACTCTGGGTTGGGGATATAATTTGGGGCAGAATTTGCTTCAACCTGTTAGCTAGCACCTTTGCAATAATTTTGTAAAAGACATTACAAAGGCTAATAGGCCTAAAATCAGAGACTTTAACAGGATTTTTAATTTTTGGAATGAGCACAATATAAGTATGATTAAGGGCAGGAGGCATATAACCATTATTGAGAAATTCAAGAACAGCAGACACAACATTATCACCAACAATATGCCAAAACTTTTGATAAAAAAGGGCATTCATACCATCTGGTCCAGGAGCCTTTGTAGGTCCCATTTGGAACAAAGCTGCTTTAATTTCATCTGCAGTATATTCGCTGGATAGTGTTTGTTGCATTTCAATGGACACCTTTTGTTGTACTGCTTCTAAACACTCCTCAATCCGGTTGCATGAACCTGTGGAAAACATATTATTAAAATAGTCCACAGTTACTTCCGCCACATCTTCTATGTTCTCACACCAATTACCCTGTGGGTCCAAGATCCCTTTTATGAAATTCCTCTGCCTTCTCTGAGATGCTTTTGAGTGAAAAAATCTTGTATTTTTATCCCCATGTTTGATCCAATTAACCCGAGACCTTTGAGCCCAGTATACTTCCTGCTTTCTTAGCCATCCATCCAGCTCCTTGCTTGCTTGAATAAATTCACCTCTATGCTGCAATGTGGGAGGAGCACAAGTCAATCTTTCAGTTTGCTTTTGTAAAGCCTTTATTTCATTTGTGCCAGGATGAGTTTTAGAAGTGCCCCACGCCTTCAACTCTGAGCTATATCCATTTATCTTTAACCTGACCGTCTCTAAAGCCGTGTCACCAACCTCACTGTTTTCCCAAGCTTCAAGGACTACCTTGGCGCAGTCATCCCACAGCAACCACGCTTCTTCAAACTTAAACCCCCGTTCTCTTCTTGCATGTCGTCTCAGAGCTACATGGTTCTGGAGGATCAACGGAAGGTGATCCGAAGCATGCGAAAAAATGTACGTGACTGTAGTTTCAGGGAACTTCAACTTCCAAGCTTCATTAGCCACCGCCCTATCCAGCCTTTCCCTAGTATTGGCAGCCCCAGGTCTCCTATTATTCCAAGTATAAGGATAACCAATGAACCCAAGGTCAGCAAGATGACAAATCTCCAAAGCTTCTCGGAATGCATCAAGTTGTCTAGGTGGTACTGGTCAGCTGCTTAACTTTTCCGTCGAACTCAACATCTCATTAAAATCCCCAATGCACATCCAAGCACCATCAACGTATGAGGCAATGTGAGAAAGAAGGGTCCAAGACTTAAAACAATCTTTTGTCTCTGGCCACCCATAGAATCCGGTCAGTAGCCATCTAAAACCATCACTTTCGGTCACCCAAGCCGAAATTTGGTTATCTGAAAATTTAAACACCTCCACCCTTATATCTTCCTTCCATAGCATAGCAAGACCACCACCTAACCCCGGTTTTTTAACAACAAACTTATGCTTGAACGGTAACTCACTACACCAATGTTTTATACCTTCGGTATCGAGCCGAGTTTCCATGAGGAAACAGATTTCAAGAGCTTGATCCTTCACAATTTTGTGAAGACTACAAACTGTCCAAGGGTTACCAAGCCCTTGGCAGTTTCAGCTTAGTAGTTTCATTGCTCCCGGCAAGGGTGGTCATCCACCCCCGCCGCTATGTTTACTGCGTTGCTGTCTTCTTTGTCAACCTTTGAACGTTTAAAGTACGTATGTTCTGCATCTCTGTTACAAACTGAATTCATAACATCTTCCAAACCTCTTTTACCCATCCTGGACTGCATTTTAAAATTAGTTGGCTCTATAGGCCCAACATCCATTCTATTCAGCCTAGTCCACGTTGATTTTGGCTTATTGGGCTTTAACTCCACATGGCCCAAAGATGTATTGGAAGAGTTTGACTCACCGTTAGACTCATCATTGGACTTCTGTTGCATATCTCCATTTGGCGAAAATATCGGCAATAAATCACCCACGTTTGAATTATGGGTATCTTTAACTTCCGAGATTTTTTCCTGACTTTCAGGACCGTCCCCTCCAAACCTGTTGTTTCCATTCCGAGAATTTTGGCCTGCCTTGTACTCTGAAGCCCTAGCCACCTCCGTCGCCTCTTCTAGCTCCTCATCACTCACCGTGGCTGGAGTACCAGTTCTACCCACCATTTCAGCCATCAACGGGTTTTCTTTGCTCCGACGTGGTGGAGATTTGCTCCTTCCATTATCTGCTTTCAGCTAATCCCCATATTGGTATTCAACAGTAGCAGCCGCCCTCGATGCTGCAAAGTGCGCCGGACAATGTTATATATCATGACCAAGGATCCCATAGTAATGACAGAACAGTGGCAACCTTTCATACTTATACGTAACCCAGTGACGTTTGCCGTCCGACCCCAATAGAAAGCCACCTCTTCGAATTGGTTTAGAAATAGGAAGAGCTACCCTAACTCTCAAGAAAAAGCTCTGGTCATCTGTGCGTCGTCGACGCTCCACATCCTCAACCACCCCCATCTTATTTCCCACCTCCGTCGCCACCCTTAGGGACATCATATCAAAAGGCACTCCCCAGATTTGGACCCACAGTGAGGCATGCTCCAAAACAACATTATTTGCACTCATGCCCGACCACCAACGGGTAAGCATTAATAGCTGATTGTCAAATGTCCACGGGCCCCCCCTCAAAATCCGATCTAGTTCATACTCCGACTTAAATTTGAACTGAAAAAGATTAATGCCCACCTCAGAAATCTGCAAATCTTTTTCTAGACCCCATGCTCGCCTCAACGTATTCTTTGCTGCCTTTCTGTTAAAAGGTTTACACGTTAAGAACTTACCTATCAAACTCAACACGCAGCCCTCAAGTTCTTCCAACCTGCCCTCCTCGGAAACCTGAATATCTTCTTCCTCTTCGGACGTTAGCTTTAGACTGGTCATACGTTCAACTACATCCTCAGCCATAGATAAACTTCTCACAGTTACGAGTTTGAAAGAAAGATAAAGATAAAGAAAGAAAAGGCCCTTGGATGTACCAAGGGAGATAAGGCTCGTTTTCACGAGAGAGAGAGCTCCTACACGAGGAGAGATTAGAAACAATATATTCAATTACATGGTTTTATAAATGTACCTAACAAATCATCACATACTTTTATAACATATTAAATTATCCATTCCAACACTGAATAATACACATTCTTAAATATTAACTTTTATAACATATTAAATTATCCATTCCAACACTGAATAATACACATTCTTAAATATTACAATTACATAATAAGGAGTTTTATAATACTTTTTTTTTTTTTTTGAGAAGCAGTTTTATAATACCTATTACATAATAAGAAGTCCATTAATTTAGGATGAATCAAGAAGTAAACCAATTTTCAAATATAATGTCAAGAGATAAAAAGGTTTGTGATGAATCAAATTCTTAAATTTGTCACATCCATAATGTTAAATCAGACAGTCAAAGTCAAAATTTTATATTCAAAGAAGGAAATAAAAAAAAAGAGAGCAAGAACGACGCACGGGCCAAACTCACTATACCCAACTAGAATTTAGTGAAGTTTGGATAGGGCTGAAATGATTTTCGGTTGGCTTAGTAGGTCTCGTGCATTATTTACGGAATCTATAAATACTTTTTTTTAACAAAAATAACTTTAAAATTGGGTCTCACGATACTATTCACACATTTAAAAATTATTTTGTTACATTATTTTCAATTTTCAGTTTTCACCAATAAGCGGTATCCAATTAATTAAAACGGATGGAGCAAACTGGAATGGATTAGAATTTATGAGTGACTCATACCAATTAATTAACCGAAACAAATTTTTTTGCAAATTTGGCCAAAACAAAACCGCATTTCATCTCTCATTATCTTATCTTGAATCTTGAAACATGGAAATCACCACCTAATCTTAGGTCAACTTCCACTATTTTCTACCATTTTATTGACTGCGTAGTGGTCGCTTTTTTTGGGTTAAATTATAAATTTGACCTTTTAATTTTGTCTAAAATTCAATCAAATTTTATAACTTTTTGATTTATTAATTTCAGTCATATAACTTTTACTTTTATTTAATACAATCGTTTCGTCTAATTCCACCACAACGTGCCAATATGGGCTCGTTTGGTAAGAAATTTATAATAAGGTTGTTTAAGTTTGATAGAAACACATACGAGTGAAAAAGTATATAGAAATATATGTTGTGGTGTTTAAACAACAGTTTTCATTGTTTAAACAATCTTACCGAACGAGACCTAAGCATCCTGAAAACGACGTCATTTTGGAAGTATAGAAAAGACTACATCGAAAACAAATGAAAGTTATAAGATTAAAATCAATAAATCAGAAACTATAGTATCATACTTAATTGAATTTTAGACAAAATTAAAAAAAAAAAAAATTGTTTATTATTTAGCTACTGTTTTGTTTCTTTCTTATGACTATCTTTATATAATTTATAAATAAATAAAAATGACATCATATTGTTTATTGCCCTCTCTTGTCTTGACCTGGGTGAAAAATCGAAAAACGACTCTGCACCTTGGGTTTCGTTCCTATCCCAAAACAATATTTGTGACTATAAATATAAACAATATTTGTGTATTTGAGTATTTTCATATCCATTTTTTCTCTTTGAAAAGCTAAATTTAGTTTGAGACTCTGAGAGAGTGAGAGAGCTTCGATGATGGCGTTACCCGTGGTTGACACAGAGTACCTGAAGGTGGTCGATAAGGCTCGTCGCGATCTCCGTGCTCTCATCGCCTCCAGAAACTGCGCTCCTATAATGCTCCGCTTAGCGTAATTTCTCTCTCTCTCTCTCTCTTACTATGCTTGTTTGTTTCTCGAGAAACTGCGAGAAAACAAAAAAAATAAAATAAAATGGAATATGTAAGTTTGATTATCGTTTGTGTGTGTGTGTGTGTGTGTGTGTGTGTGTTTTGTTTCCTCAGCAGTCAAACGCAGTTTATGTGTTTTTTCTCAGCGATTAGATTAAACAAACAGTTAATTCATGTCATTATGCTTGTGCTATGCTTGGATTAATAGAAAATTATATCTAAATTAGTAATAAAAATAAGTCAATACTATAATTGAAATTGAATAATATACAGAGAATTAAAAAATAAAAAATAAAAAATTTCAAGTTACGTCATGAAAAACAGTGTGCGTGTCCAATTTTTTATTGACTTAAAAAAAAATTATAATTTATCATTGTTTAAAAATAATGAAAATTTTAGTATTTAGTTTTAATCTGAGTAGTATTTTAAATTTTCTGATTTTTTTTAATGAAGTTTCACTTAGAGCAAATTTTGTTAGCAATTTTAATGTGTTAGTGTTAATAGCAACTTTTATTATATAATATATAGTGTATGAAGTAAATGATATGATATATATATATATATATATTTCCTTTAATTGTTTGTACTTTTATGCAAATATTTGCATTTTGTAAGATTTTCTTTATTTGTTATATGGGTTTTTAATTTTAGTTCTAATTTTCGGTTTCTTTGTAGGTGGCATGATGCGGGCACATATGATGTGAACACGAAAACAGGTGGACCAAATGGGTCGATTAGGAGTGAGGAAGAGTATAAACATGGTTCTAACAATGGCTTAAAGAAAGCCATTGATTGGTGTGGTAAGGTTTTCGATTTGATGCTAATTCTATGAGTTTTCCACTTAGAGATACATATATGTATTGATGGACTAATAGGAAGCAGTGTTAAAAAGTAAGTGCTGTGTTGCCAGTTAAGAATTATATGTGACAGCACTCTGTAAGGCTTGGATTGGATGTTTGGTGCCTAATGATTGTCATAATGAAATCTGATTAAAGTATAGCTCTACTTAGAAAAAGTAGGCTTTCAAAAGTTGTACATAAGTAAATATGTTAAAAGCTGGAAGAGAAGGCTGATGGCAAATAGGCTCTTTATAGGAGGGGTGTCCGATTTATAAGAAGTTGGGGTTTCCTCATCTTTTAGTGATGGTTCTTCTTATAGCAAGCAAAGTTTGTAATGAAGGTGCTAGTAATGAGCTTGAGTTTAAACAAGGTTGAGTGGTTACTGCAAAAACTTTCTAAATATGTGTCTATTTTGTAAAGGTAATTAAGACTACAGCATGCTAAGAAATAAAATTTGTTGAACAAATCTGAATGGAATTGGTTTCATTCGATGTTATGGGGATATTGTAGGAATTGTGGGAATTTTATAATTTACTTATTATGAATTGTATAGAATTCACAGAGTAGAACTTTGAATGATTGTGCATGTATAACATAAACATGAAATTTGCCAAGAGACTTGTGACTGGGGCATTGCTTGGCTCTCTTGGGGAGAAATCTGTGTTTGAATCCTGCACCCGCACTTGTTGCAAGCTAAAAAAATATATATGTAAAGACTTTAGAAAAAATAATTTGGCAATTTCGGAAAAAAATCTCAATGTGGCCCTTACTGTTAAATTTGTATTGAAAGTTGTCTTGGAAGATTGATCTTAAATTGGATTTTTACTTTTTATTTTACGGGTGTTCTCTTTCTGATGTCAGAGGAGGTGAAGTCTAGACATCCAAAGATTACATATGCCGACCTATACCAGGTGATTATGGTTTTGAAAAAGTCCTTGTGCCTAATTTATGAATTCCTCGATCTGTTCGAAAATCATAGGGTTTGACATAGTGTGGTTTCTGTGATGAAGAGATCAAACAAGAGGCTAGAACAAGAGGAGCAAGAAACATGTTGCTTTGATAATTCATAACTGATTTGAGGTTTTTAAGTGTCAAGAGTAAACTGACTCGTGATCAATCACTTGTGTTTTCAGCTTGCTGGTGTTGTTGCAGTTGAGGTCACTGGAGGTCCAACCATTGACTTTGTTCCTGGTAGAAGGGTATGCTATCATGGCATATTTTTAGAATATAGCTTATTACCATTATTATTCCTTTTCATTTACTGTTTTTCCTTTTTCTTAGGATTCAATTGTTTCTCCTAAGGAAGGGCGACTCCCAGATGCTAAACAAGGTAGTCCGATGCTTAGTACTTATTAACTTCTAAATAAACAAAGCATTTATATGAAGAAAAACTTATGATTGCCTTGTTTTCTTTATGCGTCTTTAGTGACTTATAACTTCTAAACAGTTTGAATATGAAGGTTTTGGAGTTTTTTGGTTAGACCAGATTGTATGGTTCTACTAACTTTATATGCTATATCTAGGCAGTAGGCATTTTGTTCATTTTTTGTGCTGCATTTGGTTGAGTATATTGGGAACAGAGAGGAGAGCTTTAGGATTCTTTTGATTGCCATTCCAATGCTTAATGGTCTTTAAGTTAAATATTTTATTCTCTTTTCTCCTGTTTTCCCTATTACAGCACAACTTTGTTATTCCTTCTTTTGCACTAGTCTTTCTTCTTTTTATTTATTTTTTTAATTTTAAAAAGCTACATGATGCATATTTTGATTGTGAGGTTATCATTTTCACATTTTTGCTTTGTTAAGTTGTGAGCTCAGCTGCCATTGTTATGGCGGAGGCCTTACGAGAAGTGTTTCATGTGTAGTGCTTCTGTGTATGATTTAATTTGGTTACACAAACCGCACGATGGAGTAAACTTTTCCCTGTGAATTTTGTGGTAGGTGCACCTCATCTCAGGGACATCTTTTATCGGATGGGTCTGTCTGACAAGGATATTGTTGCATTGTCAGGAGGCCACACTCTGGTAATTCTTTCTTCACTTTTTCATCTTTACATGGTTTTCTTTTGTAATAGGAACACATTTTCACCTCATTTTGTATGCTCTGTTGTTACAGGGAAGGGCACATGCAGAGAGATCGGGTTTTGATGGCCCTTGGACCAAAGAACCTCTGAAGTTTGACAACTCATACTTTGTGTAAGACTTAAACTAGGGCTTGCAATTTGTTGTGTCTCTACCTTCTTATAGACATTGTTGAGAGCCTTTGATTTTCAGCACCCATTCATAGTTACTTTTGATACCAGGGAACTTTTGAATGGAGAATCAGAGGGGCTGTTACAACTTCCAACTGACAAGGCTTTATTGGATGATCCTGAGTTCCGTCCTTATGTTGAACTGTATGCAAAGGTAACATGGGCCTATTTCAGCCAAATGCCCAATACAAAATTGTTGCCTAGCTTTAGACTTTATGTTTTAGAATATACGGTCACTTACAGATAGGAGGTCACCTTTACCTTTATTATGGTCGTATCTTGCTGCTTGAAAATGCAATGGAGTTGATCACTTGCTGTTCTTCCCAGCTCAATCTGAGATTAATGTTTGGCATTATACAAGATGATTCCATGTCTATGGAGTAATCAAGTATAGCTCATCCATGTGCTAGTAGAGACGGCAAACTCCAAATTCTGACCTGCCAACCTGCTTGAATTTTGGTTGGTTCAAGTGGGGTTACAAATTAAATGGGCACCTTATCTTATTTTATTGTAACCAACCTTGTACCACTTGTTGGGTATGGAGCAATTCTCTCTGCTATGGCAGACATGGTACTGGTCCTACTCTAATTAATTTTTTCTTGAAAGGTACATGTTTTAGATACATATGAGTGTTTCTCGTTTCATGGGATTCACAGTTTGGTATTGGATTGTATTTTAAATAATAAATTTTTTCTTTGTATTAACTCTACCCAGCCTGATCTAATCCTATAAACCAAATGGGTTAAACATGGCTCATTGGCAGCTACTATGCTGCAATCAGTACCCCATAAGGAATGCTGAGACATTTAAACCATGTGTAAATCAAATAGTTCATAGTTTGATTTATGCACTTGTTTAAGTGACTAATGGTGCTAGCTTCTGTGCTTTCTTTTAACTAAGCTATCATTGCAATTTTATTTCTTGATCCATGTCAGGATGAGGATGCATTCTTTAGAGATTATGCAGAATCACATAAGAAACTCTCAGAGCTAGGGTTTACTCCAAGGTCCTCTGGGTCCAAGGTAATCGCAAAGGATAGCACCATACTGGTTCAAAGTGCTGTTGGAGTTGCAGTTGCCGCTGCTGTGGTGGTGTTGAGCTACTTCTATGAAATTCGTAAAAAAATGAAGTGAGCATGCATGGCTTAGTTGATCTCTCTCAAATGTCACAAATATTATCCCTATGAATCAGTGGCTTTGAGTTAATTTTTGAAACCCAACTGCTGCAATAGTTCTTGTACTTATCTCTACTAATAACATGGGCCGGGGCCTTACTAAAAGCTTGGCCACTTTATGAACTAGTGGAAAGATACAGTGAACTTTCAGATCAATTTGAATTAAATATAAATGGAGGCTGACATATGAATTTTTATATTTAGTTAGATACTCTTGTTCGCTTCCTCTTGAATTGTTTTCTTTTCTCACATTGATTATAAGAAGTCTGTTCTCTGTGAATGCTTACAAAATTATATTGGTCAGTGGAGTCTTGTAAGTTGTAACAATTCATACCTGCATGCATATGGGGTTTGAGCAAGAAAAGACAGTTTGCTGTGCCTGTACTCATATATGTACAAGGATTGTAACAAACAATTAGTTTTATGGGAAAACTATTATAAGGATAAAATCTAGGTATAGTTCTTCTGGTGGTGTGGTTGCATAAGTTTTGCAATTAAATTCAACCACTTAATAAATTTAATGACCTTGGAAGAAGGTAACACCTTTTGTGCCGCATTCAATAACTTTGTAACACAATTGAATTTAAGGAATTGTACCAACTTTTGCCTAATATAAACTTTGTGGATGTGTGAGCAAGTAACAGTGCCGACTGTCTTGGTGGAGTATGGTAGGATCTTGTTAGTTCTAGTAATTATATTTGAATTGGGTTGGGAAAAAAAAAATGGCACACTTGATGTTTTCTACCAACTCATCAAGAAAGAAAATTCAGCAGTCTTTATCACATCATCACTGTCATCTAATAGGCCTATAATCAATCTGAGCAAACAATACCTGTGCTACTTTTAACTCCAATTCTAACTGTACTTAGACCTTGTTTGCTTGGCAGAAATTGAAGACCTGAAAAACAAGGGAGTGATGCTGGAAAGATCTGAATAGGGAGAGCAAGTAAATAATGGGTTAGACTTATAGGGTGCCAAATTTTCAAGCTGTATCCATAATGTTGGTCGTTGAAACAGAGTTTGAGCAATAGTTTTTGAGCCCCCACATGTGGAGGGCAGGCCAAAGAGGTAGGTATAAGGGTTTTTAGGACAGCCCCCACAAGTCTTGTTCAAATACCTAAGCACATGACATTCAGATTTTTTTGCTGCGCTGTTTGTCACCGTACATTCAGATTATTGTTCTATCTTTAGCCATACCCTCTCAAGTTCCTTTGACAAGCCATGTAATTATAATTTTCATTCCCTTATTATTAATATATATTTTTTCACACTCTGATTTTCTTCCTCTGGATTGTCTTTGTGCATTTTGTAGGGAAGACTGGTTAGGATAGAGACCATTGTGCTAACAACTAGCATTAAATTGACCTAACTGATTGCGACGATAGGTACCGTCTGATTGAAACAGGAGAGTACAAGATGCCCACTTGCTTAATGTGCTTAGTTATATGATTAATCCTTCATTAAACATAAAGTTTTAGTATAATTTTTAACATAAAAAATTTGGAAGAATTTTTGTTTTCTTCTTTTTTTCAATTGTAGCATCATAGATAGTTTTGAATATATATAGGGATAAAGTGATAAAAGATGAGTACTTTGTGGCCAGTGGGGGAGTGTAAGATCATAAATTTCTAAATAGTTCAACATCAAAGTGAGGCCAAAGTTGAACGCAGTGGTGCTAGGACAGTCAGAGAGGGTGAAAAAAGGTAGGTGAAATACACACCCAAATAACTACACAAGTGGACAACTTTCTCTATCTCTCTCTCTTGGAAAACAACCTCTGCCCATAAAAGCTCTTACCATCCACTTGATTTTCATGATGGGAGAGAGAGAGAGAGAGTCCATGTGTGGTGGTGGGTAACAAACAATATCAAATTGGGAGGAAGTGAGAGAGATAACAACAAAAAGATGAATCAACCTCCTCATCCCTAAACCTTCCCTTGTGGTCTAAACTTGTACTACAAGGTTGGGGGCAAAAATAAAGAAAAAGTGGAAGGTGAACCAAAGCCCACATTCAACCACAACCACACTCATTATCTTTTCCTATTCTCCCCTTTTCTTTCATCATCATCCTGCCCCTTTAACCCAACCTCCAACTCTTCTAGAAGCCCCTCTCTCTCTCTCTCTCATGCATGATAATGTACCAATAGAATAAAGAACCACAACTACCATCCCTATACTTTTGTGCACAAACATAGCAGAACCACTTTTACAATTTTTTCCAAAATCCCCACCACAACTAACAAACAAAAATTTTATAAACCACACACACACACACACACACACATATATATATATATATATTTCCTTATTATACCATGAATCTAACTTATTTCATTTGATTCCAAGAACCAAAGGTGTAATTCTGTGCAATGACATGGCCATAAAATTTTAAAGTACAGACAGTCATACTGGCCAAGGACAAAAAAATCTGCAAACAACTCACTATTAAGCATTAAGAGCATCTAGACAGTATAAAAACTTACAAGAGTTAAGAAATAAAAAAAAAAAAAAGTTTATTAATCTCTATGCTTACTAATGAGTCACGAGTTATCAAGAAAGTGCAATCTTATAAATAAACAGCTTAGTAGGGCCTATTAAGAATGAAAGGGGAAAGGGGTAATTGGTCCAAAAAGATGGGATGTACCTTTAATTTCAACAAAATCCCTAGTGGCTGTTAGTTAGTTCCAACAACATTATAAAAAAATCTAAGCTGTACATGTATTCTGGTACATATATATGTTGTCTAGTGAATTGGAGAAGTTTTTTAAGAGATTAGCAAAATAATTAGAAAATAATTAGGCTAAAGTTGTGCAGAGTTTAGACAGAGAGAAAAAGTAAAAGGCAGAGATCACACCTTGTCTTTCCTATACTTTAATATACCTTACTTTACACCTACCTGAAGGTTGCCCATAGTTAATGTTCCTTTAACTTATTGTATGATTGATGCTAATATCATCAAGAGAGACGCCACCAGCCACTCCCTCTAACCTGTCTCACCAACTCACATCTAGAAGCAATTAGAGTCATTTCCCTCCTCTTTCTCTCTCTCTCTCCCTCCCTCTCAGAGTCAAAAGCCTATAAAACCATACTAAAAAAGTTCTCACAAGGGCCGGCCTTAATATTCAGCAACACAAATAAAATAAACTATGTCCTCCATTTCCACCCCTTCTAAACAAAATAAAAAATCATTCCAAAGAGAGATTTATATACTGCTATAGCATTAGCAACAGCAACAACCCACAACTACCTCTACTACTTCTACTTGTAATTCCAACTCAATGGGAAGGTCTCCTTGTTGTGAGAAAGCTCACACAAACAAAGGAGCATGGACTAAAGAAGAAGATGATCGTCTTATTGCTTACATAAGAGCTCATGGCGAAGGGTGTTGGCGCTCACTACCTAAAGCTGCTGGCCTTTTAAGATGTGGCAAAAGTTGCAGACTCCGTTGGATCAACTATCTCCGTCCTGACCTCAAGCGTGGCAACTTCACTGAAGAAGAAGACGAGCTCATCATCAAACTCCATAGCCTTCTTGGGAACAAGTAAGTCCAACACACTCCCCTAGGCTTCCCTATTGTGAAAGTTGAATCTTTCTACTGTCTCAACAAACTGGTATCAAAGTTTATGCTTTCAAAACACTTTCTGCTATGGACGTAGGCTGCTAATTGTGAAAGCGGAAGCTTCTACTGTCACAACAAACTGGTATCAAAGCTTCCGCTTTCACAACACTTTTTGTTGTGGACATAGGTTGTTAGGTCAAACCATGTTAATTCTTAGCGTTGGAAGTTGTTAATATTTTTCAAACATTAATGGGGTTTCTTGAATTTTTGCCATAGGTGGTCTTTGATAGCTGGGAGATTACCAGGGAGAACTGATAATGAGATAAAGAACTATTGGAACACTCATATAAGAAGAAAGCTCTTGAACAGAGGGATAGACCCTGCAACTCACAGGCCAATGAATGAGGCTGCTGCTGCAGCAGCAGCAGCAGCAGCTCAGGTTGAAGCAACCACAATATCTTTTGCCGCTGTGAAAGAAGAAGAAAAAAGCACTAGTGGGTTTAGTGGGAAAGACACAAAAATCCCAGTTCAAGAAAAGTGTCCAGACTTGAACCTTGAGCTTAGAATTAGCCCTCCTTGCCACAACCAGACTGAGCCATTGAAGAGTGGTGAGAGGGTTACTATATGTTTTTCTTGCAGCTTGGGTGTGCAGAATAGTAAGGAGTGCAGCTGCAGAAATGATAGTGTTGGTAGTAGTAGTAGTGATAGCAGTGCTACTGGTTATGATTTCTTGGGGTTGAATGATGTTGTATTGGATTACAGAAGCTTGGAAACGAAATGAGATGGGGAACTGGGTTTGAAATTATGTAACATCAGCAGATTAATGGAGAGAACTTGAGAAAGAGATTGGTATTAATTTGAATCTCTAAATTTCTCTTCGTTTTTTTTTTTTTTGTTTTATAATTTGTATAATTAGTATTAATATTAAATAGTTATATAGTACTAGTGCAGTTGATCATTATTGGTGAATGTCTTTCATTTATTGGGGTATTCAATGTTTTGGCCTTTCTTTTTCTTTTCTTTTTTTTTTTTTCAAATTTTACATTTTAGTTCATCAGTTTAAAGGAAAAAAAGCTCAAAGGGGTCATATAAATTGTAACTATTGGTGGTACAGCAGATAGAGATAAAAGAGTTGTTGAAAATAATCTAGGATTGGCTTTTGAGTTTTATTTTTTTATTTTTTATTTTGGGGAAACACAAAATCATTTCTTTCAACTATAATTAATTGTAAACTCTTATCCTTTTTTAAGATAGTCCAAAAGGCATGTTTCTCTTTGATATTATCTATCTTTTTTATAAGATTTTCTTTTTGATGAATCTTTTATTACAGAGTAATATTTTATTCGTGTGATACAGATGAATTCAATTTCATGACCACTTTCCTTCCCCTTTCTTTTCTTTTTCCCTCATTTCAGATTCTTCTGAGTTGTCTTTTTGGGGAAGAGGGTTGGATTTTAATTTTAATGGATAAGTTGTGAAAGGAGGAGAAATCAGGATTCAGGAAAAGATAGAAAGGTGGGTAACCTATCCTTTCCAGTTTCCACTACACAATTTAAAGTAAAAATACACTACATAAAAAACGTGAAGAAACTAACAACTGTCCTTGCTAGTAGTACCATCTTTCTACCAACCTATAAGTTGTTACATTTATTATCTAAGCCATAACCCAACAAACCTATAATTAGATATGCCAAACCTCATAATCATTCAACCTAAAGCCCCTTTTGACCTATTGAGTATTTACACTTAAGCTCCTTCGAGGATTAATTTTCAATTTATAAATCTAAAGGTATATTCTAGTATCTCAGTTTTATGATTCTTTGTGTATGATTAAATTTTAGATATTTTTTTCCCTTCTTACGAGGAAATTTGACTTTCTCCAATAATGTAAAACGAGCACAGTTTCTTTTCCCTCCTCTCAAAGGAAATATTTGACGAGGACCATGTTAGTTCATGAACATGTCACTACACTACCAGGTAATTGTTGGTAAAATCTTGAGAATGGTCCAAAAGATTGGTTGGATACTAGTATTTTGGAATTAAGAGTGTCAAGAGGACCCCAAGTAAACGTCTTATAGGTATAGGCGTTTAGCCCCAAGCTACAAGCTATAAGAAAAGTACTAGCTCTTAAGTTTGAGAAATTCTTATGTTTTTTTATACATTTGTTTATACATATAATTTCTAGGTTAGCTCAAACCATTAGAGTAGACTTAATTTAGTGGTATATTTTGACAAGAAAGAATAAATTTGGTTGTTCACATGGTCCTATAATTATAGCACGATACCAACTTTTTAAATATTTCCCTTCTTAGTGGTTTTGCTTCAAGATATAAGTTAGTTAATTTGTAATGTTTGACTAAAGGTTTACACTCTAAAGTATTGAATGCATCATCTTTTTTTTTTTTTTTGTTAGCTTGGTACCAACTATATGAAAGATGGAATGCAATTATTTGATGATGAGAAGTTGTTGATCAATGTTTTCAGGTGTTAGTGTGTATTTCATAGATTGAAGAGGGAAAAAAATCGAATTAAAGGGTCATCTTGGTTATAACAAGAACACAAAATTGAAATACCCAAAAGAAGAAGAAGAAGAAGAAAAAGCTACACAAAAAATGGATCTGAAAGAAGTCTCATAGTGTTGACTTGATGTGCCTAGATCATGTGTATATATATATATATATATAAAGATTAGTTCAAGAAATAATATTGGTAAGATAGTTGATCGAATCAAGCCAAAAGAAGAAGAAAATATAAAATAAACATTTCTTTTATGTTTCTTTGTCTTATTGTCAGAAGAGATGAGCCAGACACATTTAATCTAATCATTCCAGAGTCGATGCCACACAAACCAAAGATGGTGCCAAAGAAATCAACATTTTTAACATTTAAAAACCTAATTAAACCTTTTTTGTCACAATGGCTGCAAACAGCTAGCCCAGAAATGTTGAAGTTTATTAAGGATTTAAAATTTGTTTAAAAACGTGCAAAAGAAAAAAAGAGAGGCAAATATATACATTCTTTTTTGGAAAAAGTATTTTGGAAGTAATAGGAATATATGACATATATTATTAATTGGAAGTTTGCTTAGAAGTTATTTAATAATCAAATGAGGCTAAAAAAGTTTTCCATTTTATTATAAACACAAGTACCTTTCAAACAAAGTTTTCTTCAATTAATAAATGGCAATTAAAGTTTGGAATTTTCTTAAGGAGGTATTAGAAAGACTTTGCCACTGGCTGAACTTGATTTGCTGACCTATTGTTTAAAAGATTCCATTTTTCCAAAATAATGTTTGATTGTATTTGCTTTTGATTTCTTAATCTAGTCTATTCAGCTTGTAACAAGATAGCTATTTTGTATTTTAGGTTACTTTAAAAAAAAAACATGATTAAAACACCCGATGTTATAATGATTTAGACCTAATTTAATAATTTTTATTGAAGAGTTAAACCCTAGCACTTGTGAAATGTAATTTTTTAAATTATTGGTTAACAAATCAAATTTGATGACCCAAAAAATTAGATATATAAAATGTGCAGCAACGCCGAGATAACTAAGTGACATATACAAAAGCATACTGTAGAAGGAGATAGACATTAAGGCGTGTATATGAACTAAAAGATCCATAAATAGTTCAGGCTTGGTTCGATAAATTTTTTTTCTTATTTGTTTGTTTATAAACAATCCAAACACAAGTTTTAATTTTAGACTTGTTTAATAAACAAGTTGTGGCCAAGCAACAAAAAAATGTTTATAAACAAGCCCTTGAACAATATATATATATATATATATATATATAAATATAAACAAGCTCTTGAACAATGAAACTCGATAATAAACGACCTGAGTCTAGACTTGTTTATAGGGTTGGTATAAGCTTGATAAGAGATTGAAAAATAAAATTATATCTCACTAAACATTTAATTAATTGGGAGTAGAGACCACTTGTCCAAACCAAATGAGATTGATAATATTCTTAATATGAGTTTAATAATGTTTACCACCGCACACCCTTGGTACGATGGTCACTCCATAAATATAAGTACTTGTGGAGTGTGGGGGGTAAGGGTCGGGGTTCAAGTCTCCAGGAGGGAGCTTCACACATATATATACTTAGATTAGGCTAGAGTAGAATTTTATCTTGCATAAAAAAAAAATGCTTTTTTTGTTAGATTTCGAGCTTAAAAGCTTAAAATTGAGCTTGAGCTTTTGAACCTTTTGACAAGCTCAAGTTTAAACATTGGTTGTAAGCTTGGTTTTAGCTCGATCTAGGATTGAACATTTTGTTTTTATTATTGAGCCGAGCTCAAATATTTAATACTCAACAAAATTAGGATCGTTTATAGCCCTAAATAAATAAAACACGTAAAATGAAATAATAATTATCTCTTAAGATTTGGCTTGTAACCAATGTTGTGGAGCACTAAATGTGACACATACACGATACATATCCAAAATTGATCATATATCAAACTCGCGTTCCATCTGATTCACTAAATAGCATCCTTATCCTATCTCTTTAATTCTTTCTATTATTATTATTTTTAGTTAGGACACTATGTTTGAAGTTATAATTCGCAACTTATTTGGTAATAAAGTTAAAGAGGATAATGGGTCACCAAGACCTAAATTACCCACCATCCAAATTCTATCCACCAGCATTAATTTATTGTTGTCACTGCCTTCATAGATGAGTCTATTTGTGCTAGACCTTTCACTAGTTTTTGGGTTCAATCTATAATGTTCTTTATGACGTTAGCTTGAGATTACACCTAGAAATTTTATAATCTTCTTCCTCTTGTTTGTACTTATCAAATATTTTGGTTTTTTTGTAAGGTACCAACTAACCTATTAAAAAAATTTCCTGAAATTAAGATGTAGAAACTATTATATATATTTAAGAAGAAGCTAAAACAGTGAGCAAAGAGAATCTCCCAAAGAAGGAAGAGTTCCAAAAAAGCAATCTAAAGACATCTAAGATAGGCCATGAGCAAAAGGACAAATTAGTTGTAGTCGCTAGCTATGTTATGAAAACCCAAAAGACAATGGCCCCTTCTCACATAATATAAAAAAGGGTGTCACTTTTCAACTTTTTTTTCACTTTTTTCAAAGGTGTTAGGTAGAGACATTAGAAGCTTCCATGAGATTTTTTTTTTCTCCATATATCTTGCTCTAAAAGAAAATTGTATAACAAGGCTATGATGTTGTTGTTGTTGTTTTTTTTTTGTTGTTTTGTATTTGTTATTAAAAATTATTGCTTCTCTCAACATCAATGGGGTAATTATTCTTCTTCCTTCATTGTTAATGGGTTCAACTTCCACCAACATCACATGCATGATGGTCATGGTGGGTCCTTTAGGTTTCCTTTTGAGCCCTACTTTAGCTTAAAAGCACCTTATGGGTTTCAAAATATTCAATTCTTGTATTTAATAATTGTCTCCCAACTTATAATGTTTTTTTTTTTAATTATATTTTGTTGGTTTTTGGGAAAGTACTTTTATCCAATTCTTTTTTGATAGATGACAAAATTGAAAATTGTGTAGTGCCAATATTATGGCAAAAATTTATGAGTTGTGACTGATGCAGGGACCCACCTTGCAATCAAAGCCATTTTCCTTTTTTTTTTTTTTATTATAAAAAAAATTTAAAAATTCATTATAATACACTGCATTTGTTATTTATTGAAGTTTAAACTAACCAAATCCATATGACAATGTTATGGGATTGTCATGTTTTCTCTGACAAATTAGGTTAATGAAAATGACTATTATATAATGTTTATATTCCCCGAATATTTAAAAAATAAATAAAGTTGAAAAGTTGATATATTATATACCTAGTTAATGATATATATGAGTTCGATTCAATAAATATTTAGTTAATAATTTTTATCAAATTAATCTTTGTTGAAATATAATTCCTTCTCATGACCGTTATATCTATCAAGTACCAACATGCTAGAGAAATTATAAAAATAAGTAGGTATATAAGATCTATAAAATGTTTTAAATTATAGTTCATTAATTTTTAAATAGATAAGAAAATTATAGATCAAATCATTTTTATCAAATTAATCTTTGTTGAAATATAATTCCTTCTCATGACCGTTATATCTATCAAGTACCAACATGCTAAAAAAATTATAAAAATAAGTAGGTATATAAGATCTATAAAATGTTTTAAATTATAGTTCATTAATTTTTAAATAGATAAGAAAATTATAGATCAAATCATTATATATTAATACTCCAATTTATGTGTATTAAATTTGACGTGTCTTACAAGCATTTGGAAGATATATATAATTCCCCGATAGACTCGAAGAGTATTTATTAATTGAATGAAAAGTTTACATCAGAAAATTGAATAAAAAGTTGTTGAATGCTCTTCAATACTATGTAGGTGTAGGTTCATCAAAAAAAACCTACAGTGTAGGTGTAGCATTCAAGTAGACTGATGTGAATCAGTCATATGGTACTACCAAAAAGTAGGTGTACCTTCTTTTTTGGGACTAGCGCAGATGGATCCTAATCCATTGTGAAGAACTTTGTATAACTCTTATTTCTTGGGATCCAAAAAGATCATAATGTCTCTCACTCTCACTCTTCTCATAGACAACCAATTTAGGTCTCACGTAAATGTAATGGTTTTTTTTTTTTTTTTGGAAATCTGATGAGAATTTAGACATTAGGAAAAGATTTCTAGGACTGTGTTTCGTTGGATGTAAAAAGGGGAAAGAAAAAGAGAGATTAGAGAAAAAAAAAAAAAGGAATTTTGACCAATTTGGGTTAAAGAGAAATGAAAATGGTGAGGCATGAGATTTTCATTGGAGCACATCCTTTTCTTTCCAGTTGTATATGATTTTCAAATTTAAAAAAAAAAACATAAAATTTGAATATTTTATAAATAGAATAGTTATTAATCTCCAACTATTTTTTTATTATTTTTCATTTTACAAACAATAAGGGTATAAAGAGATAGTATAATTCAACAATAAACTTTTTTTTTTTTTTTTAAACTAAAAAAGTATAAGGTTATTATCTAGTGTAATATTGACAAAAATAATACAAAATGTAACCTGAACCTAGGAATTGAATCATTATTTCATCTTTAAGGTGCAAAAACATGAATCAATTTATTAATACCAAATTCCAAGAATAAGAAATTAATACATGACAACCCAAACTATAATACATTCAATATTAATAGGGTATAAATAATAACAGAAAACAGCAAATAAATATTACTTAATATATTTCTTCTTAATCATCTATCAAAATAAAACTCAACGTTTATAAATTTCAAAAATGATATATGATTGATTGCGCATTAAAGTTTGCAGTAATTTTTTTTTAATGTACAAGATTAAAACATTCATTATTTCCAGTTTGTTACAAAGTCTAATTTTGACATATATTATCTATACTATTTATAAGATAATTTCTTTTTTTCTTTTTTTTTTTATAGATATTTTCAACTTATGGCGTCCGTTCTTGGTGATAGCTCTTTATTATTAGACCAAGACACCAATCAATTTTTGGTGTCGGCAAGGATTGAACCCCAGATCTCTTATACAACCATCAGAGACTTTACCAGTTGAGTTAACTGGAATCCACAATGATTTCTCTCTTTGTATTGTACTTTTATGCAATTCAAAACCCCTAAACCTTACTTTTAACAAGAAAAAAACTTGAGGACAACTCGATAAAAATATATCTTCAACTTCAATTAAACTGCCTACAAAATAGGATACTCTCCTATTAATTTATTTCTTCAAAACAAACTTATCCAAAATTAAAAAAAGAAAAAAAAATTATGACACTAAACCAAAAAAAAATAATAATAAAAAAATAAAAAGTTGTTTGCGCTTGCAATGAGGCTAGTTTTGATATATGTCCAATATCCTAACTAAAGAACCGGTTAGTGTTGTCAAGTAAACAATTTAAAAAAAAAAAAAAAAAAAAAAAAAAAAAAAAAAAAAAAAAAAAAACCCAAAACACATAAAAAAAGTTTGAAATTACTCAGCCTCATTTGCTTAGCATTATATTCTACAGGATAAATTATAATTTTCGTGGGTTCAATTTTAGTAACTCAAATTTAAAAAGTTTGGATTTGGTACCCAAAAAAAAGAAAAAAAAGAAAAAAAAAAAAAAAAAAAAAAGAAAGAAAGAAAGAAGATGTTGAAGCACCCATATTTTTAGGGACCACATCAAAAAAATTGCATATTTGAGGGATTAAAATCCAACCAACCTCATATTCAATTAACCTAAATTGGTTGACCCATAAATGGTGGGGCTAAATTATTCCTTTTTGAAATTTAAATGACCACCTTCTCAAATTTGAAGGACCAATATCAAAATTTTAATTCAAATTTCAAGAAACAAAATTCTAATTTATCCTATTCTATAACATATCCATTGTTTTTCTAATGTTTTAAGTAAAAAGAAAAACATCCAAACGAATTATTTAGGTAGAGCGCTATACAATAACATGGCAACACTAAGATATCAAAGTCTCAAAACTCTTTTTACTTTGGGTTTCAAGTAACAAACAACTAGATTTTAAGAGACAAAGTACATTTTTTTATATATTAAAGATCCAAACTTTAAAATTGTTATTGGGTCAATGGCCCCATTGTTCAATTCATAGTTCCCACTTCCCAATCTTATAATAAAAAATTGCATATACCAATTATTTTAAGTTTGTGCTTACAAACCAAGTATAATATATGTTTTTTCTAATATGAATGGAATTATGGTAATAACTTAATAATAATAATAAGAAGAATTAAAATTTGGGTTGTAATTGTTTAAGAAAAGTGGGGACCTCAAAATTTGGATAGAAGA
This sequence comes from Quercus glauca, assembly GCA_023736055.1. Lineage (NCBI taxonomy): Eukaryota > Viridiplantae > Streptophyta > Magnoliopsida > Fagales > Fagaceae > Quercus > Quercus glauca. The sequence goes on along the minus strand of CM043325.1, from coordinate 58,325,924 downwards.
TCATAGATAGAGCTTGGAAGCATGTCTCTATCCCAAACGCTACCAACTCCCCTCTTTTTGGGCGGTAGTTGGCAGCCGTCCGACGTAGGATCATGTGCGTTGTTGCGGCTGTGGGTCCCTCACCAGTCACCGTCGCAGCCCATTGGGCCCCACCCTTTAATTACATACACATTGATACGTACAACTCTTTCTCTTTCCTTCTTATCTTCTTCCCAACTTTTTTTTTTCCTCATAGCCCTTTTCTTTTTTTTAATATATTTTTGGGTTGTTGTCAAATAAATTCTTGATTAATTGTTTGTATTTAATAAAACCCAAAAAACAAAAATTATGAGTAGCAAAAAATTAAAGAATTTATTAAATGTGTGACTTTTTTTTTTTTTTTTGAGAAGGTAGCTACACAAGGGTAGTGCAAAAAAAAAAAATAAAATAAAAAAATTGTATCTTGTACCAAAGGAGGCTATTGAAGAAGATTTATTCTTGAGAGAATTAATCACCAACTCTTAGGACCTGTTTGGATTGAGGGGTGAATGAGGAGAAGTGGAGGGGAGTAGAGTAGAGTTGGTTAAAAATGGGTTAATTTTGTGCCAAATCTACTCTACTCTACTCCCACTCACCCCTCAATCTAAACGGACCATCAATCACTTTTGAGGACTGCAAAAGTAATACCAATCTCCAAAGCAAATTCTATTGCTTTCATAGGTAGTATAGCTTCAACTTCAACAACCGAGTGTGGAAGAGCTATAGTGTGTGACATAGTTGTAAAAGAAAGAGGTTATTATTATTAATTTTTTAAAATTTCAACTTTTACCTTTTAAATTTAACATGTTTTCGATTCAATCATTTAAATTTCTTATATATATATATATACACTCCTATATATATTAGCCCTATCACACACACTTTGCGCGTGCAATGAGATTTTTTTATTTGTTTAAAAAATATATAAAATAATTGTGAGTATTTTTTTAATAATGTTTAAAAGTGAGATAGAATAAATTTTTCTCTACGTGAGAGTTGATAAAGGTTTGAAATTTTGAATTTAAAATAAAAATTGGTAATTCAGACTGAAGAAGAGAAAAGGAAAAGCATAAATTTAAAACTTTTAAAAAATACTCCATCCGTCTCACTTTTTTTGTCCTCTATTCCATTTTGAGATGTCTCAAAACATTGTCCTGTTTTTAAAAATAAAAGTCATTAATTTACTAATGTTCCTATTATACCCATATTAATTTACTAATTCAATTTTTTGATAAATTTTTTTAAGAGTAATTTTGGAAACTTATACATTTTTAAAAAGTAGACAAGACAATAAATGATGTTCTCTTAAAAAGTTTGACTTTTCAAACAGGACAAAAAAGTGAGACAGAGGGATTAGTAAATTACTCTTTTAACCAGTTTGTATTTTTAAATTTAAAATTATTTAACTAAAATTAAGGGTATTTTAGAGAGTTTAAGAATTTGTGTGAGAATATTTTGGTACGCAAATTGATGAAATCCAAACATGGAATCCTATTATTAACAGTATATATATATATATTACACCTAGTGTAACTCTAAGCAATGTTATACCACTCAATTTTTTTTAATTGGATGCGAATATTGACAAGTCCACCGTTAGATTACATTATCTTTGTATATTCTTTATGTTTGCAAAATTTCAAAGTGATCAAAAATTAATATCCATGTCATCAATCAATTGTTAAAATTTAAATTTTTGTAGTTTAAAATAATGCATAAAAAATGAGTTTATGGATCAAATGGTAAATAGCATCCGATTGATATGAAATTGGTATGCATGTTAAGAACATATAGAACATGTAATTCAATGGTTAGATTTTCAAAATATTAATTTAATAATAAGTTATTGGGTGGTGTAACATTGCTTAGAGTTACACCTAGTGTAACTCTAAGCAATGTTAAATTCATATTTTAAGAATCTCACCGTTGAATTACATGTTCTATATGTGTGTAACATGCATGCCAATTTTCATGCTAATCGAATGTTATTTACCTTGTGATCCATAAACTCATCTTTTATGAATTGTTTTAAACCACAAAAACTTGAATTTAAACCATTGATTGATAACATGACTATTAATCTTTGATCACCATGAAATTTTGCAAGCATGGAGAGTATATGAATATAATGTAATCTAACAGTAGATTTGTCAAAATTCGCATCTAATAATAAGTTATTAAGTGGTGTAATATCACTTAGAGTTACACCAGGTGCAACTTGAATCCAACTCATATATATATATATATATATATATATATATATATATATATATATTAGTCCTTTAACTTTAAAACAATTTCAATTTAGCCATATACGTCTAGTTCCATTCAACTTTGTTGTTAGTTTTAGTAATTTTTTTATTTAAAGAAAACTTTTTAAAAAGACGATTTGGTGAACTTATGCGAATTGGATGAAGGAGGACAAAATGACCTTATTGGAAACAAATGGAAGTTAAAAAATTGAAATGAAAAAAAGGGACTTAGATAACTTTTTTTTTTTTTTTTTTGATAAAGACTTAGAAAACTTATTGAAATATTTGAAAAGTAAGAATGTGTTACATATAATTAGTCTTAATTTTTTTTTTCAATATGATAGGATTTGAATTTATGGAATTCACTTCATATTGATTGTTTATATATTTATCAAACTAAGAAACCAACAGATTTCTTTTTGGTTGGTATAGAATTAGTTCCTAAATCCCTTATTGGAAGACAATAAATTTTACCTATGGAGCTAGTTTGAACCGAGAAAAGTTATTTAATCTAACACTATATACTCTCTCTCTCTCAAAAAAAAAAAAAAAAAATCTAACACCATAAATTTGCAAAACAACTTTCAAAATTTTAATTATGACAAAGTTGATATTTGCCAGAATAAATGAGTGTGACCCCATCCCATGAAAGCTAAATGGGACCTTAGATTCTCGTACCATAGTACCATAATTAAACGTAACCTAAAAGAAGAAAAAAAGGGTTAGCCTACCAACTTGACAATGTTCAGATTTGTGAATACGGTTTAGTTGTGTATTTTTGGTGCTTTTAATTTGACAATGTTCAATTTATAACACAGTTTGCTTGTATATTAGCCATTTTGATGAATAACGACATTTTTGGACTTTTTCAATTTTATGACATTAATGTTTGATAATACCTTTTCTCTCAAAATATATTAATATGTCTAAATAAATAATGTTTCGACTATAATTTTTTTCACAACATTTTTTTAATTATAATATGCTAAAGAGATAAATTGTGATTAATGTAATATTACTTTTTTTTAGGGAGTTAAAATGGCTAATATATTAGGCTAAATAGAAATATGTCTATTACAAACATTTGCTGCCTTACCACATCCAATAGATGATCAAAAATTACAAATCAGAGTTTAAATTAGAGCCTAGTTAGCAATATTACTTTACTTTCATTCAACTCCACTACTAACATCGTTTTCATAATATGTTGTCCCAACATTTGTGGAAAAAATACAGAAAAGAAGAAGAAAAATTTGGTGAGATTACAGTTGTTATATGTTAACTCTAAATGACACAATTGTCAAAGATAGGAGTGAATATGGTGATTTTGTCAAAATGTGAATCTTTAAAACATGTGGGCACTGTTGTTAATGTCTTTTTCTCCTCAAAATAAGGTTAGAATAAGATAGCTGCAGCGTGGAATTGCTGTCATTTGCTGAGTTTCTTGTCAATTGGACCTAAAGCTTTGCCACTCAAAATGCAGAGTGACAGTTAGTCGATAATACCAAGAGTTCATATTTTTATGCATGAAGATCACATTTGGGTCATTATGACCTATGGAAATTGAGACTCTTATCAAATCCATTATATATATCATTGTTATACCCAGATGAGTGAGAGAGGAACAGATCAGAAGAGATGAGAGAGAAATTTAGGTTATGTTTAACAATTTTTTATTTTTTATTTTCAAAAACTTGTTTCGGAAAATATAAAGAAAAAATAATTTTTTTATATTTTTGAAATAAAAAACATGTTTGGTTAGTTGAAATTAAAAAGAAAGTTTTTTGGAGAAAAAAAGAAAAGAAAATACTAAAATATGTTGTTACTAGGATTTGAACTCTAATGCTAACTCATTAAATGAGACAGATTCATTAAATTAAATGCCTATTCTTGTTAACTTTTGAAAATTAAAAACTGAAAACAGTCTTTTGTATGTTTTCAGTTTCCTTCACAAATTGAGTTTTGAGAACAATTTTTGTTTTCTATCCATTTTGGGTTGTCAAACAAGTTTTTTAGTTTCAAAAATAAAAAATTGTTTTTGGAAACAGAAAATATGATGAAAATATGATAAAAAACAGTTACCAAACATTCCCTTGATTTTTTTTTATTTTTATTTTTAGTATAGGTTAATTTTTTTAAAAATATTTTAAAGAATTTATTTTAATTTTTGAAGTTTTTTAATGATATTTTATTGTCTCGACATATTTAATTAACGTGTCAAGATCTGATTGGTCCAATTGTCTAACTAGTATACATGACAGATTTATGTGTCATTTAATGGACACATCAGTACAAACATTTACAGAAAGTCTTTCAATCAAAACGAAAGATAATATCGAAGGACCGAATAAAAAATTTTAAGCTTTAAAAGAGCAAAATCAAAATCACCTGAACTTTAAAATTATGATTTGTAGTTTGCTCATGTACAGAAAATGAAAAGATGATGACTTTCATTTTTTATAATCTGAAAAACTACGAAGAAGAAGCAACTGATAAATGATAGTAATATCTTATTGTTTTGAATAAGTAAGAAACTGATAATAGAGCATCCACAGTAGTAGAGCTATTATTAGTAAGTATAGTGCACAGCCATAAATGGTTGTATACTATACTGTAGCAAGTAGCTAAAAACTTTTAGTTATAGTATGTAGCATGTATTTGAAGTATTAGTGGTGCTAAAATTAGCAATATGACTATTTAGCACCACTATTACTAGTGCTAACCTAATTAGGTACAGAGGTCCATAGAGAAAATGGTCCAGTGCTCACCTTCCCTTTACGGCTAAACACAATATTAAAAGGTCCCAATATTTTGGTGTTGGGTCTATTTTGGTGACTTAGATGAACACTACTGCTCTGTCCCTCTCCTATAGGCTTTGCTAATTTGGCTAAGTACACTGGAGTGAGCAACACAAAATTGTCAATGGAAACCCTTTCCTAGTGTTTAAATTTATAGAATATGTTAATAGGTGTCCTTAGGCATTCATTAAAGTATGAATTGGGTCTAATCTGAGTTGAAAAATAGGAAAAGAGCAAAAGTTAATTAAAATATAAATTTTTGGGTGATTAAAAATGGCTCAACTCATTGTTTGCTCCTAAAAAGTAGCTTGATTGCGTTGAATTTTCCATCAATAGGATTCCCAATTTACGCGTCGAATCCCTTCCAACTTTTACTTTTAAAAAAAGTTTTGAGAAGCTGAATTTTCTCATATTGATCGAGGGCATGACATGAAGTACCGACCTTGTCCTTGTAAAACTAATTTGTATTACTTTTGACTAAATCTTTTGAAATTTTTTTTAACGTATAGTTTAAGAAATAATATTTCACATCCACCTCTCTTATCTGATAAGACCTACCGTATAGGGCATGAAAAAAAACCTACCGTATAGCAATGTTGAAGAGACTGACTAGGGAGTGAGTACTGAAATTAAAAACATTAAAAAAAGAGGTGACGAATTGCTGAAAGCATGAAGTAGGACAAAACTTTTTTCTTACTAACAACTAGAACTAGTAGACGTCTGTATTGGGAGATCACTAGTATTATATTTGTAGTTTAGTATACAAATAATACAATAATGATGATGACGATGATAACATTGGTGTACAATGAATGAGCGGATGGTACCCAAGGCCAAGGGTTAAACACAACGTGCAGGATAGTGAAAGATTAGCTAGTTGGAAAAGTTAATAGGGTTTGGTGGGATTACGTACTATTCATTGATGAGAAATAACAGAAACAAGACAAATATGTTCTATGTGACAAACTATTAGTGATTGATAAAAAAATGAAATTAGTGATGTGTTCAAAATCTCATATGAAAACTAAATAATAAACTGTTATTTAAGATTTGTTACAAAAATATTGTAAATGTAGCGTTTTTTTTTTTTTTTTTTGTCAATTAAAAGAGAGGTAGAGATAAGCACAAAGCTATGTTTATGTTAGAAGATGGGAGGGAAGGATAGGATTGAGAAGTATGTGGAAGAGATCCATGGATGCTCATTGTTAGGTGGTAGTTGCTTTGGTGATTGTGATGGATCCCAAGTCTTTCCCCTTATACGGGTCAACTCTGTGTCCCTTTCACTATGCTTAACCTCACACACACACACTCTCTCTCTCTCTCTCTTTCTAATTTTCTTAGATAAATTTATTGGAGGCCTCATTCTCTCACTAACTTGAACCCCTTCTATAACCTAACTTTATTCTTAAATATCCCTACCTGCCCAACATCTTCCACTCTTCCAGCATCATCATAATAAAATAAGTTTAATGACATAATTTTTGTTTAGGGTCTTTTGAAGTCACATATTATAATTACTGCATAATAAAGATAATACAAGTAATGAGTTATATGAAAATAATATTACTCCAATGATAATTTATCACAAAGTATAGGATGCAAAAGATTTTACTTTTATAATTGATCAATATATGAGAGAAAGAGTAGGCACTTGAATTTGAATTTGAATTTTTTTTTGGGCAAATATAAGGTGGATTATTTAATGTAGATAAATGGATGTTTTTCAATGGGGGCATGATGGAATTTTGACACCAAATGTGAACCGTCCAGTGGTGTTTATTGTTTTGTCAGGAGTTTAGTTCTAAGTTCTAAAAGTTGTGAGGTACGAGTCAATTTGTATGAAACATCATATCACATAATGTTGATAACTTTACATTACAAGATAAGAAAAAGAAAAAGAAAAAGAAAAAGTTTGGAAGAGTCTAAAGTCTAAACTGTGATAACAGTGATCGTCTCATGCTCATGCCTCGGTTTCATGGGGTGGACCTCTCTAATACATGGGCTTTTAGGTATTTGCCAAATTCACACGTTGTGAACAGTGAATCTATGGCGATAGGCACAACTGTTTTCATATTTAAATTTCACAATTTGCTGACTTGTGCAATTGAAAATAGATAACGTAAAGTAGTGGGTCGCACAAATCAACAAGTTGTAAAATTAAGTGTGCAATCGGTTGTTTTTAGAGTTACTTTAACCCATTTTTGTAATTTAATTGTCAAATGTTAATTAACTTTTTAATTAAGATGATTTATTGGTAAAGTTGTGCAATTAAAAATCTCTGACTAAAGATTTTAATTCAAACAACAATTCCAAACCGACAATTTCAAACCGACCCTGTTGCAGCACTGGAAAATTAATGCCGAAAGTGTGAATCACGAAACATACTCACCACCAACTGCCTTTTCAAATTGTGATGTTTTCAACATTTTGTTATCTTGATGTTTCAAAATTGCAAACTCAAATTGGGCAACTGAAGCTGTCTCTTTTTGAAATTCCAACTTTAATTTGCATATGTAATTAATGTTCTCTAACAACAACTATGTCACGCATTGATATGTTAATACAAGATTTGAGGTCCAAAATGACCCATCCAAAAAAAAAAAAAAAAAACGATGTCCAACAGCAACTTCACAGGGGCAAATGTGTTTCTCAAAGAGAAGTTGGCAAGTTAAAGAGGCAAGAAAATCTATGTTTGAATGATTTTCAATAAAAAAAAAAAAAAAAAATTGCATGCTCATCATGATGCATTAGACTTTTACATGCAAAAACATTTCCTGTGTGCCAAAAAATTTCAAAAGAGATATACAGGATTCGCATATGGACTATGGAGGACTTTTACCTCAGGAGCAGACAAACCTTACAAGATTGGGCAGCACAAAATTCAGCCCATCCATTAGTTTTGTTTTTGAGGATACGGTGCAAAGACAAAATTCAAGTTTTTAATCATTAGTTGAATAAAGATTTCAACATAATCAAGTACAGAATTACAACAAAATGATTCCACAAGCTTATGATTCTTGCAGAATAATTGAAGCAACAAACATATGTCTCGGTGGTTGATTGCCCTTTAATTATGATGAGTTCTTAAAAAAAAGTCTTAACGGCGCTATTAGTTTATTTAGGATTAACTATGCAGTCAAATCCATGTAGCATGTGTAGCCTCCTAGGAGAATTTTCAAGGTTAAAGCTTTTTTTTTTTTTTTTTTTTTTCTTTTTTTAGATACGTTAAGGTAAAACTTAGATGCCGTTTCTTTGTTTTTGTATCTTAAGTTACTCAATATAATTCAATCATCTATATAGTTGTGTTATTTAATAAATTACGTGGTTGAATTTAATCGTCTTTGAAGACCACTACGTGTGTGGAGGACAAGAGCTGGTGGTCAAGTCTCAGATAAAAAAGATTATATTAGGAGGAAAATAACACACTTAGAATTACATTGACTAACACAACAAAATGCTTGAATTTTATTGAAGAATCTAAAGTACAGCTGCATACGAATTTGCCCAAATTTTCAATAACTTACGAATTTGCCCAATTTTCAATAACTTGCTTTCCTTAAAAGTTTTTGGAAGTGGTTGGGATTAGATGGCTGTGTATAATTCAGCAAGTCAACAATATCATTGTCTTGTCTGTGGTCAAGAACACATGCTTAGTTACAGGCAGCAGGTGAAGACTAGAAAGCAGATATTTTCGATTGTTTCTGAACTTTACAGCAAAACACTACCTGATACAGTAGCCCAGCCAGTCAGAATTGCTAAATTGTGACTCGAACTTTGAAGAACATTCTTTAGAAATTGTTTTAATTTTCCCTCACGTTTGTGCCACAATCTTCTGTTGAAAATTTGATTGTCATTAACATCGTGTTATTTTGCAAGTCATAATTAGGTATTCTACAAATCTAACAAGACAGCTTTACGCGGTAACGAGTAGTCACTACACCGTTATACTACTTTTGGTGCCTCTTAGTAAGATGGAATGGGTAATAATATATGCTGAATATGTCAAAAAAATAAAAATAATACCAAGTCACTACAAAGTAATACTTACAAGCTATGTGTTACTCTCACTGAACAATAATCTCAAAGTATAACAGTAAAGAGTCACTGGTTAAAATGGGATAAATTATTCAATAACTTGGAGGAATGGACTCAGGTCCCTCTAACCAATATAAAAAAAAAAATGTAATTCTTATGCTTAATCAAATTCTATTTTTTTATTTTTTAAAAATCAACTTCTAATTTTAAAGTCTCTCAAAAACAAAGAATAGCCAAGAGAATTGGTATTGCCTAATCTCACTTATAACATGATTGAAATCTTTCCTTCCCCCATAACTATCAAAAAAAGAACTTGATGGAAATCATGGATCAATACTGATTATTGACCAGAGAGTTCCTTACGAGTCCACCTTATGAAGAAAAGGAAAGAAACAACTTGCAACTTCCAACTTGCAACATGAAAAGCGACTAGGAAGCAAGAATATATAATAAGGCCCAACAAAGTTCACCTTGCCGAGCCGAATATAGCATTGTCAAGCACTTCAATTAAGAGCATACAAGTCAATTTGGGCCATCACTACCTCGATTTAGATGTTAAAACAGATTGTTGCAAAATAAAATTAAAAAAAAAAAATCCAAATTGACTCTTTTGCACCTTATCCAATGAAAAGCTGATGGCTAATTAGTCTACTGAAGAAATTTTGAAGGACTTTAAGCCAGTGATTATGACTAAACACTGAATTATTGGGTCAAAATTCTAGTAGACAAACTTAATTTGGGTGTCTACCTATATTGAATCCTAAAGCAGCTAACACCTTCTCAACAAGAAGATTAATTACGATTAGGAGAGCACAAAAAGTGTGAAATTATTGAACAGCTTCTTTCAAAAAATAAGTATGTAACCAAACAAGATTTTTTTTTTTTTTTTTTTTTTTTTGGGTGTAAAAGTCATGAATTTTTCTAGGACAGTATCAAAGATCTCATTGAGAACTTACAGCATCTTACCAAACAAAAAGTATGAGAAAAAATAGCAGAGACCAATTAGATCCTTTCTTTATCCATAGACTAAAGGATCTTGGCATACCTATTTCTTCAAACTTTGACTATGAACAACAGCCTGCAAATAACAAAAAGCAACATACTGCACTGAAAGATGACTATCAGCAATTCCAGAATAAATAAAAGAAAACAGATGGTCTGAAAAGAAAAGTATTGAAATCAGGTCCTCATTGAACTCGGTGTGGATGCTAAAGTTACATGAAACAGTGATGTTCAATGGAAAAAAATAAATTGACTCGGAAAGTGCAGTTGAAATATGATAATAAAACAGAACTAGCTTTCCTTTGTTGCAGGGGCCTTCTTTGCAGCCTCTGCGGCCGCCTTTTCTGCTTCAATTTCAGTAACAATGACATCAATTTCAGCTTCCTCGAGTTGGTGCAGCCCATGCTCTTTTGTCATCACAGCAATTTCTATGTTCTTCCCTCCGCTCTCAACAACCTAATAGATAAAATCATAAAACATACAACAGGTAAAAAAACACCAATTAAAACTAAACTCCAGTAAAAGAAAGATCAAAATAAATCACTACCCAGTCATGTAATATATGTCAAATTTGTTCCTCCATGACAACGCACCCTAGCTGTATAAGGTTTCAGGTCGATCAACCATAACTAATGCACAAGCAGCCCATTAAGGGGAAGTTATGTGTGCTTAGTTATTCTTGTCTTCTGGCTTGGGTTTCATTACTTGTTTTTAGTTCTCCATATTACTTACTTTCATTAATCCATTTCAATAACATACTCTCTTTTCTGACAAGAAAAAAATACAAAAAAACACTTGGAAAACATAGAACAATACATGTTTGGGTGCATTCATCCTTATGAGACTAAATAACCACTTTTATGCACTACAACATCTGGCCAATTGTAATAGCTCATTTCAATCCACAAATAAAATGTAGAAATACTTTATCTAGGCAATGCAATGATAAATGTGACTTTAATACATAAAGATGTGAACTAAAAAATAAAAAATAAATTTTTTTTGCGTACGCTACAAGCTAGTGATTAGTTGTAAAAGACTTTTGATAAATGTATCATGATATGACTTGATTATTTAGGCTTTAGCCAACTAGAAATATTGAGGACAAGGGGCATCGAAATTACTGGATATACTATATGAATGGACTACTCCACAATAATTTAATAGCTCAATTTATGTTAGTCAACGTACAAACCAAAAGGTGTAATTGCTCAGCACATACAATTTAGCATGGTTTTTAATTCAAAAATTTATAGGTCTATTTAAATTAATAATATATATATATATATATATTTTTAGAGATAAAACTCAAATCCAGTTATTCAACAAAGTGCCTCATATAAATTTCCACAATTTTTGTATTGAATATCCACAGCCAAATTACACTATGTTCAAGTAAAAGGGTAAAGTATTGTAGGTTGCAGAGATCCTAATTTAAAGCATCTCACATGAATGGACTGAATTGTGAGCATAGTACATGCTACATTAGTCCAAAACCTGCAATTTTGATAGAGACCAGTTCTGTTCTGGTGGTCTGAACATATAAAACATTAATAAGTCCAGAATAACAAAACAATGGCATATACAGGCAGAGATTCACACGCAAGCACACAAACACAAGACCAAGTGTAACTTACTTCAAGCAAAGCACGAATTGCCAACTTGACAGTTTCTTGTCCAGAAGTTTCTTTATAATTCTTTTCCAAAAACTCCCTCATCGAATTTGAGTTTCTCCCCGTCGCATTGGCTTTCCATGCCTGAAATGTTCCCGATGGATCTGTCTGATAAAGAGATGGTGTGCCAGTGTACGGGTCAAAACCTGCAATCAAAGTTGAAAGCCCAAATGGTCTTACACCCCCACTTTGTGTATACTTCTGCTGCAGGCCTGCAATGTGACGTGTTATATATTCAACGGTTGCAGGATCCTCAACTGTAAGCCTATGGCTCTGACATTCAATGCGTGCCCGATTTATTAAGACACGAGCATCCGCTTTCAACCCAGCACATGCTAGCGCAATGTGATTATCCAACGACACAATCTTCTTAACTGATCTGAGAACAGAAGCAGCAAAAAAAGATGAAGTGCACAAAACTGGCAAGTATACTAAACGAGGGTAACGTAAATAGCTGCTGCACATATATGGTGACCAATTATTCTAAACAAGGGTAATGTGAACAGCAGCAGTAAATAGATGATGCAATTTTATTTTACTTTTGATTGGTCATATAAACTAATAAACATGCACCAAGTAGGTTTTGAACCCACGAACTAACTATCCACCCATTCTTGTGGGAGAAGGAAGTAACATTTGAGCTATAGCTCATTGGTTGAGGAACAAGACGATGTAATAATACACGCAGCTCTCAATATACAAGGCAATAATAAAATCCAACAACAAAAACAACATCAATAATTAAGATAGAAAGCTAAGGTGTCGTTTAGCTTTTTGCTGTAAATAGAAAACTCAATCCAACAACAACAAAAACCAAGTCTTCATCTCAAAATTTTTGGGTTGGCTATCAATCCTCAATACACTAATCAGGGTCAACTACATGTATTCTTTTTTTTCATTCTATTCTACCCAAAATCATATTCTTAGTTTCTTTTTTAATTTGCATGCCTATTTTACTACTTCTACTGATGTTCTTTTAAGTCTTCTTCTACCATATTTCGTTCATTTGACTTGAATCAACTCACTCTTCCTCACTAGGGCATTAATCACTTTCACTTGCATATGAGCAAACCATTTCAAACAACTCTCCCTCATCTTTTTTATCAATAAGGGCCACCCTTATTTTTAAGCAAATTTCCTCTTATCGAATACTATCTTTCCTTATATTGCAACTTATCCATCTTAACATTCTTATTTCAGTTGCATTCATTTTATTACTTCTTAACAATCCAACATTTAGACTTATCAAAAACAAAAAACAAAAAACAAAAACAGCCCAACATTTAGTACCACAAAGCATAGCTAATATTATAGCAGTCGCATTATATTTTTCCCTTTCAATTTCAATCAATGGGCATTCCACAATCACACAACACTCCTTATGCATTTCATTCTCTCTTCCTCATACCCTAAAATCTCTCGCTATTTGGTATCTCTTGATCATCAGCTCTTACAAATCCCTCACATTTTTTCATACTTTTACAAAACTTACATTCCATGTGCTCTATTTTAATCTGCCCACCTCTCCAAATTCCTAACTCCACATCTAGATTCATCCACTAAAACTACATCATCCGGAAAAAGCATTAGCCAAGAGACTTAATCTTGAACCAATCTATTAAGCCTATATATTACTAGTGCAAAGAAAAATGGACTTAATGCATCCTGTCGCCACTTGTTCTCATCTTAGATACACCTTCGTCATACATATCCTTAATCAACTCAATAAACTCTAGACGAACTCTTCTCTTCTCTAGGTCAATAAAAACCATATGGGTATCTTTATATATCACCCTACTACCTAACCCTTCCCCACTTTCCGCTACATCCAGGTCCCACTGCAGTGGATCCATTCATAACAAAAGTAACTAAAAATCTCATTTTTCTGGGCTTGACACTCACTGTGAACAAAATAAACAACACTAAGCAACAAACCCATATGGAGTTAACAAACTAAACCCAAAAGCACCCACATTTTAGAAGTGATTTTAGAATCACTATTTGCTAGATAAACATAAAACAGAAAGCTAAAATTGAAAGCACAGTTTTAAGGACCTAAAGTAACAAAAATGGAGTGTGAAGTCAAAAAGTTTAAAAAAAAAAAAAGGGAATTTGAGGGAAGAAGAGAAGAGAGAGTACCTGGAGTCTTGGAGTTTGGGAGTGGATTTCTTTTCGACGCCGAGAACGACGGCGTCTAAGCCACGGACTCCGACGGCGGCGTTTCCTTTGCGGACGGCTTCGAGGGCGTACTCCACCTGGAACAAATGGCCGTCCGGTGAGAACACTGTTATTGCACGATCGTACCGAGCCATCTCTCTCTCTCTCTCTCTCTCTCTACTTTCTTCTTCTTCTTCTTTAGCTCTGTTTTTGCTTTTGCTTTTTTTTTTTTTGAGTGTGTGCGATCTGTGACTTCTGAGAGCGAGAAGAGAGGGAAAAATAAACTAAACAATTTCTTTTGCCACAAGGCACTCTCTCTGAGAGCGACTTTATTCCAGGCGTTCGCTACTCAAACGGTACCGTTTGGTTGAGTTTAAACTTCTTTATTTTTAAAAGGTAAAATATTATTTCTGTGCTCAACTTTATTAAAAAGTTTGTTTTTCGTTTCTAAATTTTATAAAAGTATTATTTTTTTTCATTTTTTAAGTTTGTAAAAAAAAAAAATTTTCTCAATAATTTATAGAGATAGTAGTGACAAAAAATAATTATTTTCAATAGTTTAAGGATGAAAAAATAAAAAAAAGTGAAACATTTTTAAAGGATGAAAAATAATCTAATTAAAGTTTAAAGATGAAATTTGTTTTTTTTGTAAAATTTAGGAATCAAAATAATATTTTACCATTTTTGTTAATTGTGGGGGCCAAAAACCACAATAAGAAAAAGAAAAAAGAACTAGATGGATCTTAGGGTGATTGACAAACACAATTTATTTAATGAAAATATAAAGGGAAGACTCCCCAATGAGAAACTCAAACAATTGATTTATAGAACAATATTACATTTACATCGAGGCATGCTCATTACAAAGGAACAAACCACTCTTTCCCACAGTATTGGATTACCAAAGACAAGATTTACTTTCTCCCTCTTTTCTCTCTCTCTGTCTCTCTCTCTCTTCTCTCATCTCTCTACCCTTTTTTTTTTTTATCGCCCACCATTTACCAGTCCCCCCACCTCTTTTATAGACATATTCTCCTCTTATCCTTCTAGCTGTCCTGTTCCCAGCTGCCATTTCTTATCCTGAAACAGGATTTTTGGGGGTGTTTGTACTGTTTAAGTTGTCTCATATGTATTTAATACGACAGAAGTTAGGTAGAGAACCCCTTATTAATGTGGAAGTAAAGATCTCTATTATCTTTATATGTTGGGAGGATTTCCCAAGGTTATATTTGGGAACAAGGTGGATTATTTGCATTCATTACCTCGGATAAGACTTCATGAGATGTAGCGTATTGTCAATTTTGCAGGAACAACTTGTAAGGATTCCCCTTGCTTCTTAAATAGATGGTCCCGTCTCATTCTACTCTATGAGATCTTCCAAACTTTTATACCTTATTTTAAGTAGATGGGTTTGGCCCATTCCACTCCACAAAATCCTCCATGCATTTGGGCCTCAGGCCTAGGTGTAAATTCTTCCACCTGCCCACATTAATAAATACACTAGTATTTCAAACTCATATCTCTTATTATTATTATTTTTAATGTATGTGATATAATTTTAATTTATGGTTTCCACTTCAAAATAATTTCTCTTTATTATTAGTAAATCTCTTATTCGACGATAAGAAACTTTACCAATTAGATTAATTATAGAGTTTTTCTAACTATTGCTAATAAGCATTTTCCTCATTGTTTTTACCATTTATGTCAAATTTAAAGAAAATCCTAAAAAATTTTCATCAAATTTAACGAATACCCTAAGAGAAGGGATTAAAGTGTTTATTACTACTAATAGTTAAGGAGAACTTTGTTTAGTTTTAATGTTTAGGAAGATATTGAAATTACAACATGATTGAGGAAATAAAGCACAATTAACCTTTCTTCTTTGTTCCTTGAAAAAAAAAAAAAACCTTTCTTCTTTGGGTTAGTGTGTGTGAGCCCAATGTATGGAGCAGGTCACTCACAACTTGTGAACTAATCCAACAAACCCACAATCCATGAGTGGTCAGCTCCATATATATAACGGGTTCACTACTTGGGGTGGGGGTTCGGTACTTCAGTTTGTTTCTTTAATTATGTCAACCCAAACGCAATAAATTGGATTAGGTCCAAAGAAATCCTAAGCTCAACCCAATCCTGAAGGGAGGGCTTGGCCCAAGCTCATCCCAATCCAATTTGGGGTTCAAGATTTTTTGACCACTTCAAGTTTGGCGCAGCTTCTGTCCAGTGCCTTCAGTGCACTGGACCCGCTATGATCATGACATGTGTCTATTTTTAAACACGTGTCATAATTGTAGCGAGTTCAATGCACTGAAGGCACTGGACAAAACACCCCCTTCAAGTTTTGGTGAGCTTGGCTAGCTTGGGTTGATCACATTTTCCCACTAATCAGCTTTTACGCCCTTGTCATTATCTAAAAAATAAAAAAGCTTTCATGCCCATATTTATTTTGTGAACATGATATGACTCTAGTAGAAGCATGTTATGTAAAAGTGGAAATTGAATAGCTTTTTATGACAGCGATTGATTATGCCCAGATTCAGATGATGGGAGGCTAATTTGGCATCGGACTAATATAAACAAATTTTAAAGAAAACCCCGTTTAAGAAAAATGAATATAATTTAATTACCTTGTAATATAATAAAAAGAAAATGCAGGGAGAGAATGTTGAATTATGAAAAAAAAAAAAAAAAAAAAGAGTTTATATCATTACTTTTCCTAGATATTGAAAGAGTATACACTTTAACTAACTTAAATTATTAAAAGGACAAAAATTAATTTGTAAAAGTAAAGAGGAAAGTGTTAAGTTGCCTGCTAGGGTTTATGGATATGTTGCCGCTTTTAGTTTCAAAATATTGTCGTCTTAGGGTTGAGTTTGGTTTAGAAGATGTTCTAAGACAATAAATTTATGATATTTTTGTTCATATCTTTTAGATTGTGATGAATTTTTATGTGAAATTTGTTTAGTATTTTAATTGAAAAGTAGACACTAAAGACTTCAAAATAGATATTGATTTGACCCAATTTTAATTTTAAATAAGTGAGGTATGGTTGTTTATAGTTAACGTAATTGTGATGTCTCAAGTGACTAATGTAATAACCAAATCAAGACTTCACTCGACTTTTGCTCAAGCTAATTTTCGCTCAACCTTCACTCAAGTGAATTTAAGGTAGTTTGTTTTCCTTGTTTATTTTCTTATTAAATTAACCTAGAGTTTAACCAACCTATAAAAGTCTCACTTTGGACTTTGCACATTTTTTCAAAAGAGAGTAGCAACCGTTCTTTAAATTAATCATTAAGTGAGCCGTAATTTCCTTGAACCTAAACTATCAAAATATCTTAATTTCTTTGATTTTCTTTTTCTGAGTTATTTTCAAACCATGTATAGCCTTCATATGCATTTACATATTTCATAGAGTCACTCTAGAGAGTTTGAGTAACAAAGTTTAGGGTTAATGTAGACTATTTTGTTGGTGGAGGAAGTTCTATAGAAGAAGGCTGGAGTTTTGGGGTCACAATAGTGGGAAGCAAACAACCTTAGTAACTGCAACAAAGGACTTCCGAAATGGTTTCTCTTTTGAAGAGTTTTCCAAAAGTTTTTCACTTCCTAACCAAAAATGCATGTTCTTTTTAATTATTGCTTTAGATTGTGGTGATTTTTATCGCAATTGTGTTAGTAGTGTAGCAGTTAATTTTGGACATACACAATCACTAATCCATTGCTTCATTAACTGTGATCGATATATTTTTTCATCACCATTTAAAAAATCTAAATTCCATAATGGTGTTTCTAAGTTGAGACTAATGATGGTGGTATCATTTTACCTTATTAATGCAAGATTGTGGCTTTGCAAAATGTTTTGTGCCTCCTAAATTAGGAAGGAAATTTTATTTTATTTTTTTGAAAAGTTTTATCAACTTATAACGTCCGTTCCTGATAATAGCTTTTTTATTATCAAACCAAAACACCAGTCAGTTTTTGATATAGGTGGGGATTGAACTCTAGATTTCTTACTCAACTATCAGAAAATTTACTAATTGAGCTAACTGAAATCCACTTTATTTTATTTTATTTACATGACTTTTGGAGATTTACCTTATGAAAAACCATTATAGATAGTTTACCCCACTTTAAAAAAATATATATATATATTAAAATGCATATAGATCAAAACGATGTTAATTACTATTTCTAGATTCTAGTTCGTCTTTCTCACATTATAATATGAGAAAAATGAACTAGAGTCTAGAAATAGTAATTTTTTCACTTTATTGGAAAACAAGATAAGAACGAAAGTTATAATTTATAAACATAATAATACAACTTTTCTCAAATCTACAATGATTGAGTTAGTGAAAACTCTCTCCATTAAGAAAAATTATCTTATAAAATGACTTTACGTTACCGTCTATTCTTTCACAGTATGTGAAATCTATATATACGTTAATTCTATATAATGTGAGAGAATAACCAATAAATTCATGGAATCGTTTCACGAGGTGCCGTGTCTTCCATAATGCGTCAATGGTAGGACCATTGGTAGTACTGCTCATTTGGGTGCTTGACCGGAAGGTCAGCCCTCTTTCAACAGAAAATTTTCTGCATGTGTGTGAATGGTGGTTTTTAACAGAGGTAAAAGACATTCCAACACAAACTTTTTGACAGTTTTTAGGTGTGGTATTTTCTCATCTACCAATTATTCCAATCATGAATTTTGTGCTTTTCTATCTGTCTTCTAGATGCCACTATTATTGTCCTTCTTCACCACTAAAGCACCAATTAGCAATGATGCTTATCTTGCTTGAGCTTCATAAACATGTGCAGATGTGCCTCACATGTTTGACTTCCACCAATGCAATACGATGAAAGTCTTGTTTCTTTTTTGTATTGAACTGAAATATTCTCTCAGTTACTGAACATTTTGACACAATACACTGAGGAACAATGCTTAGCGCCACTGATACGTACAACTGTACAAGTGAGAGTATGATACTGTATGGCTCTAAAAAATCTTAAAGCCAGGTGATTAAATAGACTATACTAATTATTAGTTGAAAAATACTGTGTGTTACAAAAATATCATAACAAAAAAGCAAACTCTCAGTTTATATTCTTGCGCTTTCATCGTTTTGTTGAAGATTTCATGTGTATAATCTATGTTAGTGTGAAAATAAAAAGAAAAGGAAATTGAGAATTCCACTATCTGAAAAATAAGGGTTTAAAACGAATTTATATTGCGCCCAAGAAAACCCTAATCCAAATATTGAATTTTCTAATATACTTTCGTCATACCCCCAACTTATTGTTAAGTCGAGACATAATAACAAGCGTATATTAAAACTATGTTGGACCTCATAAATTCCGCTCTGTTCTGCTTTGTAAAGCTAAATTAAAAATCGATCAGTGTTACTTTCTCATCCAGAACATTAGCTACTATTTCTAACATGTATATATCAACCCTAAAAACCTGTCATCCTGTATAGTATAAGCTTGATTTGACCGAGCAAGAGGGTTAATGTAGTCAGGAATAGAGTTGCCACTAAACATTGGTTGTATTTTTTACTTCTAATAAAATGCTTATGGATTATCAAAATGACTGTATCTCAATCAAAAAAATCATATTCTTAGAGTTCTCAACGAGAAACCAAAGTGTCAAATTTAGCAAATATCTTTAATTAAGATGGTTGTTCCATAAACATTGAAAGAAAATTTTCAATGAACCAATAATTAAAAGATGCTAAATGAGCAAACCCAAAAAAAAAAAAAAAAAAAAAAAAAAAAAATCTAGTTGTGTGTAGTACGTGGGCTAGTAGGCACATATCTTATTGCATAAATTAATTTCAAGAGGCTCATCAACAATTTCAAATAACAACAACAAAAAAATCCCACATATAATAAATTAATAACTTATATATGTATTTTTTTTAAATGGAGTGTGGTAGATATCAAATTATCAAGTACTAGGCTTTAGGGTTCTGGTGATTGTGGTGTTAGAGTCAGCAAGCACTCGGGGGTGCAAAAACCTTCACGAAAGAAAGGAGACCTTAAAAGTGCTCGAGTCTTTTGAGACTAGTCATTGATAGTTGACACAAGATGGGACTTCACTTTCCATATGGAGTAAGATTGGGATGGTACTTGCATCTTATTACATTACCATAAGACCGGCCCATGTCCTCGAATAGAAGAAAAGGATCATACATAATCTAATAATTAAAGAACTTAGGACCCTTTGCATGTTATCTACAGTGGAAAGTAGACATACTAGCACTTGGTTGTGATGAAATGAAATATATCCAAACTTAAAACGCTTAATTTCCACTATGAGAATCAAACAAAATAACTATTATTTTGGATGATGATTAAGATGTAGACCCTCCAATTAAGTAGTGATTGTGTGGTTCCTATTCTGTCACAAGCATTTGTTAGGTAAGTTGCTTTGCTACATGATGAGGATGAGTACCCTTTATTTCATTGTATTGCATGATGTTCCTAGAAAGAATAGGACTTCTCATTCTTTTATCTTCCATTTAAAATCAAAGTCAAAATTAAACCTTTTTACCCTACACTTTCATTCCATTAACAATTTATCCCCAAACTATTAATTTGCTTGATTAACACTCCAATTTGAAAGAATTGGATTAATGTGTCCCATGTTGTCTAAATTGAATGCTAAATAAGCTGGAAATTTGTTGTAATAATGAAATTGCCCGTTGGTTGCAATGAAAAACCATCATTTTCTCTCATTTAAATTCTGATTAGACGGACAAAGTATATTGATATAAGTCTTTTAAATTAGGGTGTCAATCAAAGAAATTGATAGTTTGGAGGGGGGGAGGATATTCAAAATTAGACAGAAACTAGAGTGAAAAGTGTAATTTGTCCTAAATTGTAGGCAATACTTGGAAATGTTTCAAAACTGAAGAATTTCTCATCTAATCTGTTTTTGATTTATGCATTTTAAAATTGCTCTTGCTTGGTAGGATTTGGACATGTTAGTTAAGGCCTACCTTAACTAATTAGCAACTTGTCCTATCCCTCAATTACCCTTTGAGCCAATTCAACATGCTCTTTTAAAGCTTATGAAAAAAAAAAAACATGCTCGTTAAAAAAGACATCGTCAAAATGATTGTGGGAAAGAACCAAAATGGTTGCAACATAAACCTTTTACATTGTTCACCATTATAGCTTTGACGTATTGGTGATGGTGTCCTTGCACAAAAATGGAAACATCTTCAATGGTGTGAGCTATCTAAAACGTGTATGCGTCTTCCATCAAAAAAAAAAAAAAAAAAAAAAAAACATGTACGCATCGTCTTGCTGAGGTCAAAACCTATTGTGCATGAGAGAAATCTCAGTATTACGCTTGTAATTAGAGACAATACGTAGCATATGTAGTATATTGTAAGTTTGTAATAGAAAAAAAGAAAAAAAGAAAAAGAAAAGTAAGAAGAAGAATTCTGAAGTATTAGATGTGCATTATGCTAGCTATATGTGCCTTGAAGAATTCTGAAGTATTAGATGTGCATTATGCTAGCTATAGTATTGCCTATTGCTAAGAAGTTTCTGTCTCCATCGTGGGCCCCGGATCCCCAAAAATATACAAAGAGATTTGCTGCCTACTGCCTAGATTTTTCACTTATTACCAAATGACTAATGTGAGCAAATTTAACCTTTGTTTGATCTAATTTCTCTAGCCAAATCATTTGTTTGAGTGATTGGCTAGCTTTTATAAAAGGATTAGAGACCTCTAATTAACTAGTGCTTTGCGCTTTCAACTAAAGCTATTATTGAGGTTGAGCTGCTACACCTCCACACCCACATAATACATATTTGCATTATACATGGTTATCCTATATCTATATTATGTCTATTTTTGCTAACGTAGGTGTCTAGAACTCTTAGAGCATTTAACTCATATCTGGATGAGTGTAGTCCTTTCATTAAAATCATGACTAATATCTTGATTTAGTGTAGCCCTCCAAGCAATTACCTTGAGGGTGACCTAAAAGGATTGGATAGAGGCATGCTCATTTGGTAATACAGTATTAAATCACTCTTTTCAAGATACAATTTTTTTAAACTTCATTTATTTTTTAGGTGCAGTATTTTCAAACAACTTCATTCTCAAAAAGTTGAAAAATAAGGTGTATTGAACAAACATTAATCCATGATTTAGGGATCACATGAGACTTGAAAATCACTAGATTAACTACTTGGGATTAATCCTATGTGTATGTCTATTTATACATAATGGTGCCTTATAATTAAATAGTATGATTGTAAATTGTGATTTGGAAGGGATTACACTTTAATGACTATTCCTACGTCTATTGGATTTGATACAATGTCTTATTGTTTAGCAATGACATTATGTCTATCTGTAACATTTTTTTAAGGTCTAAAGCGATTATATCCACAAAATTTAATTTACTTTATGTTTTAATTTAATCAAAATTGAAGTGCATAAAGTAAGAAATGAATTTTAAGCCCAAAAGGGTTTTGTACAATTGGCTAAGAATTACTCATTAAGTAGGGTTTTTGAATCTCTCCCTCCCATTCTCTACCTTACTGTAAAAGAAACTTACTTGTCTAGAAAAGATGAGGGGTGGGCGGGGATTGAATCTTGTACGAATAAAATTCTGAGAGGAAATTTTGGTAAGAAAGAAAAAAATTAGAAGATTTGTTCTATACTCCAAAAGGACAAATTAGATTAGCATTATCAAGTTGCCTCTAATACTATTGTCAAGACCCTAGGATGGGCTAGCCACATCTTCATATATCTCAACAAGACTAGTCAATTTACAGTTGAGATTCTTCGTAATCACGTATATAGTCTAGTTCGACCTAGTAAACATTTGATGTATGACTTAAGACATACCCACAACACGCATTTATCTAATCCAAGCACATAATTAGACATATGACAGTTATAAGAAGCATTTTACACTACCATTTCTTCCTAAAAAAAACCTTACTATTTTTTTATATTTAAAAAGGGTAAGAATTGAATTTGACTTTAAATATAGGAAATTTTAGAAAAAGCACTATGAAGTGTGTTACATGATTGAAAACAAGTACGTTGCACTACCATCTCTTCCTCACAGTAGTTTAGGTAATTATCTTCTCCTGTATATATAAGGCCACTCTCCGTATTGTGAAGTACCCATCACCTTCAACGTCTCTCTCTCTCTCTCTCCTTCTCTCACAAAAGCATACCATTTCCACCATTACAGAGAACCATGTTGGCAAGAAGTCGTACTCTTCCATCCAGAATACACCATGGCGCTGTAAGACCAACTTAAGCATTTTATACCTCTCTCTCCTAGTTGAAGTACTTATTTTTCTTCTTACATGTATGTTTATTATTCAGGTAGAAGAGAGGCATGACTTTAGGCACTACTTGCAAGTAGAAGTTCAACCAAAAACTCAGGCTGAGACTGAAGCCATAAACCCTCTGTCCAACTATTCCAAGTGCTTTGATGATGATGGCCGTTTGAAGAGAACAGGTAAATATAACATAATTTAGCTTTAGTTTAGAACTTTAGTATGTCTACTTTCATGCATAAGGATACCATTTTGAGTAATTTATCGTTCTTTTTGGATAGTAAACTCACCACTCAAGTAGAAATAGTAGGCCTATGTTTTGTAAAACTGACACCTAATCACAGAAGTACACTAATTATACCTTTGCTTTTAAATTCACAATCTGTTGAGGCTCATGGGGAATGCCTTTCTTCAATTTTTTACAATTTTCATAAGTTCCAAGCACATCATTTACTCGTAAAAAGTCATGAAAAAGCCATTTTCTTTATTACCATGTACATAGAAATAGTATACAGTCTACTTATAGCTTATTTCTATTCAACAACTTATTCTTTAATATGGATCCTCAATAGACTAACTCAGGTCGGTCACTTGTATTCATTTTTGTAACTCTATTCTATTCAAAGTCATACTCTTTGTTATCTCCTTAATTCACGTCAATTTTTATTACTTTTCACTAATGCTATTATTTCTTTCTAAATGTATAAATTGATCTGTTCTCTAGGACCAACTTATGTCTTCATTGTAAGACCATATCATCCAATGAGTACAAAAAACTGATTATGATAAAGATATGATTCTGCAGGGACTTTTTGGACTGCAACTGCACATATTATTACTGCAGTTATTGGATCGGGAGTCCTCTCACTGGCATGGGCCATGGCTCAGCTTGGTTGGGTTGCAGGACCTGCTGTCCTGGTCCTATTTGCCCTTGTCAACATCTATACTTCGAACCTCCTAGCACACTGTTATAGGGCTGGTGACCCTGTTACTGGACAGAGAAACTACACCTACATGGATGCAGTCAAGGCTAACTTAGGTGGGTGAGATGGTGTCTATAACTATAATAGTGTTTAGAGTACCACATCATTTAAAATTTTAAAATAATGTGGCATTAGATACACCTTTAGATTTGTAATATTTAATTGAGACCATGAAATGAATCCATTTCAAATGGAGAGGATCATTTTTCCAGCTAGCAGAGTATTTGTTTTTGTGAATCTAAACTTGATGTCCATTCGGCCGCAGGGGGGAAAAAGGTCATGTTATGTGGGTTGATTCAGTACCTGAATCTGTTTGGCATTGCAATTGGATACACAATTGCAGCATCAGTCAGTATGATGTGAGTTTCCCAAATATACTAACTCGTGTTTTTCATTTTGTTTTAGAATATATACATATATATTTTTTGGTTGAAGTGTTTTAGAATATTACTTGTTCGTAACAAAAGCTTGCATGTTACACGAGAGAAGAGAGAAAAATAAATTTGTACTTGAGAAGAAATCAATATCCTTTGCTCTTATGTTTGTGTTTTATTCAGGGCAATAAAGAGATCAAACTGTTTCCATAAGAGTGGTGGGAAAGATCCATGTCACATGTCAAGCAATGGGTACATGATAACATTTGGAATCATAGAGGTGTTGTTTTCTCAGATTCCTGACTTTGATCAAGTATGGTGGCTCTCTATAGTTGCAGCAATTATGTCATTCACATATTCAAGCGTTGGTCTTGGTCTTGGCTTAGGCAAAGTTGCAGGTATATACATACTGATAATTTGTAGTAAACTACTAAACTTTGTAGATATATGCAAGTCACACTTGGGCCAATCATATGTGATTACTAGATATGACATCACTCATTGAACATGGTTTGTATTAGCAACTAACAATATTGAAAGCCTAGAAACTTTTACCCACCCAAAGTATATATTAAAATTAGCTAGAGACCACGCCTCACGAAACGGAGATCATTGTTTTCAATCTCCCTTTCCTTTTTTTTTTTCTTGGGACCAACCTCACTCATTAAAAAATAAGAAAGAGCGGAAGAAAGAAATAAAGATTGAAACTGTTTTCTGCATAGAAGTATAGAACCAAGTCACCAAGATAGGTATGACTAACGGCTACCTTTGTTATTGGCAGAAAGTGGGAAATTCAAAGGAAGCCTAATGGGCATCAGCATAGGGACATTAACAAAAGCAGGAACAGCAGTCACTGCTACTGAAAAGATGTGGAGGAGTTTGCAAGCTCTTGGAGCTATTGCCTTTGCATATTCTTTTTCCATCATTCTCATTGAAATTCAGGTACTTCATTTATATACATCTGGCCAGAAAATAAGATCATTTATATTGTTAATGCATCCATGACGACGATCATGATCAAATACCGTTCCAACATATCAAATAATTTGTGAAATGCTTGCCTCCATAGGATACAATAAGATCACCTCCTGCAGAGCACAAGACCATGAAGAAGGCTACTTTATTTAGCATCACTGTAACTACAGTGTTCTATTTACTGTGTGGATGCATGGGATATGCATCCTTTGGAGACCTTGCCCCAGGAAATCTTTTAACTGGCTTTGGATTCTACAACCCCTACTGGCTATTAGACATTGCCAATGTAGCAATTGTTGTTCACCTTGTTGGTGCATATCAGGTATACATACATTCAAGCAGCAATTAGAAATAGATTGTTGTACACCTTTTGGTCTTAGTTAGATTAAGAGTCTTTCTTTGCATCTCAAATTAATATACATATAAACTGCAGGTCTTTTGCCAGCCATTATTTGCATTTATAGAAAAATGGAGTGCAAAGAAGTGGCCAAAGAGTGACTTTGTAACAGCAGAATATGACATAGCAATCCCCTTCTTTGGTATTTACCAGCTTAACTTGTTCCGTCTAGTATGGAGGACAATCTTTGTTATTATGACAACCCTCATATCCATGCTCTTGCCTTTCTTCAATGATGTTGTCGGAATACTTGGAGCCTTTGGATTCTGGCCACTAACAGTTTTCTTCCCAATTGAGATGTACATTTCTCAAAAGAAGATTGCACCCTGGACAAGCAGGTGGGTTGGGCTACAGATAATCAGTGTTACATGTCTCTTCATTTCTATAGCTGCTGCTGTTGGCTCCTTTGCCGGAGTTGTTCTGGATCTCAAGACTTACAAGCCATTCAAAACTAGTTACTAAAAGAGAACCGTTAGTTTTTTATATGGTTTTATAGATTACTTTTGGGATTCTGGTAAGGAATAAACCAAAACTAGCTTCCAAAAACCCCACTATACACTTGTTGTATAGTCAATGGCAAAAATCTTGTATATGCTGTGTGGCCATGCCAGGGCGCTTGGCCACAAAGCTGGGACTCTAATTTGAATCAACCATTCATGTAAGTTTCAAAAGCATGTTTGTTTTTAATAACTAAAGTCTTTGTTTCTTTCTCCAATATGGCCTAACCACACATATCTACATGCATGGATCCAAGTACTTATTTGTCGATTTGGTAAAAGTTGAAAAAGGCACAATTGTACTGAGAAAAAATAAGTTTTAAAAAACTGTACATAAGCAATAAGTTAAAAAAAAGATAGATGAAAGAAAAATGCTAATCCACACTCATCATGTAAATAGCTTTTAAATACCCTGATATCTAGGTTAATACAAATGCAAATGGACTATATGTTTTGGTGAAACTAACCAAATTAGATAAAACATTTGACAAGCTTTATTTATATACTAAATCATCCGTTGAATTCTTTTTTTTTTTTAACTTAATACAATCACTAACAGCTACCAAGAACCTTAGTCTATACTAATTCAAAAAGATTAAGTGTTTATAGTATCTCTAGATATATCTGGTATTCATACAGAGGAGAAAAACTAAATGGCCCTGCCGTTACTTCTAATATTTAGACTTCAGTGCAGCAGAAATTGCTTCAGCAGCAGCTTTAGAGTTGTGGGTTTGAGAATGCTCTTTGGGTTAAAAGCCTTTCTGATCTTGAACACAGCCCAAGCAGTACCAATAGCATGTCCTGCAGCTTCAAGCCCTGAAGCCCTTCATTTGTCACCTGTGCTGCTTGTTCTCCATACCTGCAATGATGAAAAAAGACCTTCAATATTTTCATTGCTTCCAATTATACTCAAAAGAGAACAAAGAAAACCGGGCACAAACAGTATATCTTGGCTAAAACCAAGTCCCATACCAAACATGGGAGACAGCTTGTGCTGTTTCCCCAACTTGTACCTGTATTGCATTGAACTACTGTCCAAAAAAAAAAAAAAAGGTCCAAACCAAGTTACAGGAACTTGGAATCTTGGATGGAATTATGGTATATGGGGCACAACTCAAGATAAGGTTTTCCACATAGGTTGTTGTCTAGCAACCCAAAATTAGTGGAACAAGACCTCAACCAATGGCAATAAAAAGAATCCACTAAAAGAGAACCGCAACACTACAAAATTATGACAATCAAGATTGTACCGATATTGATTAGAGAAATATTCTGGATGACAATGATGATGCAAGTTGTTGCATCAATGTTGTTTTCATATTAAGAATTAGCTCTGTGAAACAAGCCTAGCAGTCACAACTGAAGTGGTTGACATAACATTCCTTCCAGCAACTTCAACAGCATCACAGACCCTGCCTGCATACATGCATAAGTAACACACACTTGAGTGGCAGAAGCATGAAACATACCATAGATTCTACAACTGGACAAAGACACTTAAAGAAGGAAACACATGCTTCATATCACAAATTCTTTGGTCGTTCCCATTTTCAAGAGCCTCCTTTTGTCTCCTGAAACTTCCAGTCCCAAATTAACCCTTCATAGATATGCTTTTATATTTCAGTTCCTAGGTATCTAATGTATTATAACCATATTACATCTAAAGGAAGTTTATATTTCACAGTTCTAAGACGAACAAATTGTCATCAAATTTGGCTGCAAGTCCTAATACTTGACTTTCTAAATAAGTAGCTATCAATAAAACTAAAAGTCTGAAAAAAATCCAAGAAGCTGCCTATGAATTGAAAATTTGCTCTTCTAAACATAGTAAGAGTACAAACAAGCAGCTTCACCTAGCGTCGGCTTGCTTTGGTAGCTGTTAAGGCTTTATTTGGTTGGGAGAATGGAAAAGTGGAGAGATGAAAAACTCATTTGAAAAAAAAAGAAAAAGAAATAGACGTTAAGGAAGGAGGTGAGCTCCCACACCTGATTTTTCTCCCCAATTTGGGGAGAAAATAGAACACCCCAAAATGGTGGGCCCAAGGAAAAAATATCCGAGCCCCACTAACATCACTACCCCCTCCCTCCCCCCACAAAACCAAACAACCTCCACTATTCAAAATCCGCCCTATTTTCTCTTCTCCATTTTCCATCCCCCACAAATCACACCAACCAAACACACACCTAGTGACTTGAGAAGAATGCAAAAGCATTTTAGCGTCCAAGAGTTGGTCAATCTAAACATATGATAAATGGAGAAAGTCTCACCCCGCCTCTCTCTAAACATAAAATGAGGGAAAGGAAAGAAAAAACCTCAATTAACAAATAACTAGCACCCAAGGAAGCAAGGACAATCTCTCCAGGGAGGAGGCTAAAAAATTCCTTGCCCACTTTAGAGTTCACTATTGAGGTTGTGAAGAATCCTGAGACTTTGACAACCCCAGAAAGGACTCCAGAAGCCATCTTCTCCGTCATCTTTGTCAACTTTTTAACCCTTAAATTATCAACCATAAAGTAGCATAGCATTACTTATCCGTATCAAAATTACATAATCAAGTAAAAGGTAAATAAAAAATAAATAAATAAAAAGCGAAGGTGGGAGGTGAAGGGATGAATTATATCGTAGACAACACAATCAGCTAAACTGACTTATAAAAGTCAACAACTATATCCTATATTCTTTAAACAAATAAGGGACCTGGTTCTAGGACTCTGGCAATCAACCATTATAAAAAAAGGTTTGCACAGTGCAAAACTCCCCCTTCTGTGGGGTCTTGGAGAGATGATAATAGGCAACTCACCCCAATTTTGGAGTGGCTGATACGTGGAAAACAACCATTTTAACACCTAAATGGAAATTCAATATATTATCTCCCAAGTACTGCCAATTATTATTATTTGTTGATAAATTGTAATAATTAACAAGTGGTAAGGAAGATTTGAACCCTAGTTCTCTTCATAAAGAAGACCAATCAATTGAGCCACAAGACTCTTGGCCCCAGCGCTGCCAATTATTATTAGTCCTCTACTGGAGGACTGTCCAATAAAATGCGATGCCTCGGTTAAATCTTTTAACAAAAACGAAAAAGTATCCCAACATTGTTTAGAACCAGGTGTTAGGCAATGCAAGCAGCAAACGGATTTTCATGTACTCACCTCACCACCTCTCTAAACCAGCCTCAACACCATCAAGTTCAACATATTAACAGTCCATGTTAGTGTTGGTGTGTTCCAAACACTTTTGTTCTTATTTATTTTCTAGCCGTTGGGAATTTATGAGTAAAATAACCGTTGGGCAATTATGAGAAAAATAGCCGTTAAGTAATAATTGATAATTGATAATTGATAATTGATAATTGATAATTGATAATATACTCATCATAACACCTTTTTTTTAAAGAGTCTTTTTACTACTCTATATTTTTTTTGAGAATTTACTACTCTATATTTAGATATACATGATTCTACTATTTTTTTCACTTCAAGTCTACACATTAATGGGCTTGGAGCTTTGGACTGGTGGAGGCCCTTAATTGGTCAACCCAACATGTCGGACAAAATATTAGGCCAGGGCGAAGTCTTAAATGAGCCCAATGCCTGAACTAACATTTTATGAGCCTTAATATTGGGGTTTGTCCCAAAATGATACTTTACCATCCACAAACACTAAAATTAGGGTTACTCGAAGTTGTAATTGTAAAAAAATTAAAAGATGGTATGGTATAATAGATAAAGTAGTTTTTAAGATAATAAAATGAAAATTTTTTGAAGAAATCAATCTTAGCAACTTTAACATCCAGCTCTTTATAAACATGCTAAAAAATAAAAAGTAAAAACAACTCTACGTGATTCATGATCTTAAAGCAGATTAAGAGAATCCCATTTGCTATTCTGCAATTCAATAACTTTTCCATTACATCACAACTTTATTGTCCAAGCATTGACCCAAATGACTCCTCCAAACTCTTAAGCAGCTATCTGAAATCCGGAGGGATTAAAGATGCAGAGAACCTGTTCGACATATGCCTGAGAGATGCTGTCTCATATTCTATAATGATTGTAGGTACAACTATGTTAGATATGTATGCTAAGTGTGGAAGTATGATTAATTCATATAAAGTATTTGAGGGAATGAAGAACCCGGGTTTGATTTCCTGCAATGCAGTGGTAGCCGGGTTTGTACGCAATGGACTCTTTGAAGAGGGCCTTGTGTTGTTTAACCAGTTCCGGAAGTTTGGTTTGGTACCTAATGTTGGAAATATAATTTGGAAAATTGCTCAAATTGATTAACAGAGTTATAAAGCAATATCAGTAATATGTCAATACAATAAAACAAGAATATGCTAAGATCAACTTAATAAAATCAACAAGAGTAAAAGCACATAGAATTCAGATTTAACAAGAAATTATTGCCTAGGACATGGAACTAAATCCGCTGTACTTGAGAAACAATTTTGCCTCTACTAGGGTGCATATGGCTCATGCAGTCGCTCTCCAAGATATATCGGCAACTGTATTGGTGTGCATTCACAAACAGAGTTTCGAACTCGTCTTAAATGCCCAAAGAGAAAATTTCCAATATATTAGTAAGAGTAGAAAATATCAGAGTGGTTGTATTGATCTTTTTTTTTTTTTTGGGACAGTATCATATAGGAGAGCTAATAAAAAAAAAAAAAAATTAACCACACTTACGCAATTGGCTGGCTCCATTTGCGATTTACTTTACATAGAAAATTCTCCAATTACGGTGAGTAGTTTTCTGAATGTTGAAAGTAATGAATTTTTGCAAGAGTGAATAAGGAAAGAAATGGATGGTAGACTTGGGAATTCGGAAAATTATTAGGTACTCCCGGAGTATCATAAATGCGTGCTCCCTTCTCTCACATGAATGGTGGGTCCTACCATGAATTTAATTAGTGGGACCCACCATTCATGTGAGAGGAGGGAGCACGCATTTATGGTACTCCGGGAGTATACAATAATTTCCCTGGGAATTCTACCAACAAAGGAGTGATTTGAGGAAATTTATCCCTTTGACACCGGAGCTGCCCAGATCAGAAGTTTATAAAAGGAAATAGATGATATTGGGGATTTGTTTCTGCTAAGTCTCCACGTGCTGGCTGATTTCCTTTATAATGGGCTTGGGCTAGTTAAACACACTCTTGGGCTTCTAAGAAAAGGGTTTTAAAATTTTTAACATATCCAACACCTAATGTGTCTTCGGTGTTAGCTCTTATAAGGGGTTGCATTGGTTTGGAGTCACAGAGGCTTTGTGAATGTATTGATGGCTTCATTGTTAAATTTCCTCTTGTTTTGGATGTATCTGTCAATAATTCGGTTCTTGATATGTACTCAAGTTTGTTGGATTTAGATGCTGCAGCTAAAATATTTGATAAGATGGAATGCAAAGATGTTATCAGTTGGACAACAATGATAGGTTTGTTGATTGATCTTGAATATGCCTCTTATGCACTAGAGCTTTTCAGCAGAATGAGGGATAGTGGGATTAGTCATGACACAGTGGTCATCATGAATCTCATTTCAGCTTGTGCAACCATCGGGGATTTGAAGAGAGGGAGAAAAGTCCAGGCTCAAGCTGTTGTTTGTGGATTTGGTTCTGAGCTCACTCTTGTGAACTCTCTAATTGCAATGTATTCCAAGTGTGGTGACTTGAATTCTTCTAGAACTGTTTTTGATCAAATACCTCAGAAGAGTTTAGTTTCATGGAAAGCTATGATTTTGGGCTATGCACAGAATGGACACCCAAGAGAGGCTTTGAATCTCTTAGTTGAAGACTTGAAGTTAGACTAGAGAAATTTTTTTTCCTTGATCCAACAATGTTGATTGGTGCTTTAACTGCTTCTGGTGGACTTGCTGCTTTAGAACTCTGCCAGCAGCTCCATTGTTTTGGATTTGAAGCTGGTTTCTCCTCACATAGACTGGTTCAGAACAGTCTCATATCAACCTACTCAGAGTGTGGGACCGTGGAACTTGCCCACACTATTTTTAAGGAGATGGGTTATCTTCAAAACGTATAATCTCTTGGAATGCAATTATAAATGGATACGAGATCAATGGCGATGGAGATACTGCATTGGATAGGGGCATGCTCATTTGGTAACACAATCAAATCACTCTTTTTCAAGATATAACTTTTTAAAACTTCAATTTTTCTTAGGTGCAGTATTTTCAAACAACTTCATCATCAAAAAGTTGAAAAATAAGTTGTATCAAACAAACAATCCATGATTTAGGGATCACATGAGACTTGAAAATCACTAGATTAACTACTTGGGATTAATCCTATATGTATGTCTATTTATGCATAATGGTGCCTTATAATTAAACAGTATGATTGTAAATCGTGATTTGGAAGGGATTACACGTTAATGACCATTCCTACGTCTATTGGATTTGATACAATGTCTTATTGTTTAGCAGTGTCATTATGTCTATCTGTAACAATTTTTTAAGGTCCAGGGGTCTGTTTGGAATCTGCTTATTTTGCTGAAACTGAAAATTTTTGCTGAAATAGTACAGTAGGACGTATGAATAATACTAAAAAGTGCAGTGGAAGCTACGAATAGTAGCAAAAATAAGCTGAATAGCAGTGGCATTATGTCTATTTGTAACAATTTTTGCTAATTTATTTTACTATTCAACTAATTTTTGCTATTATTTATAGGTCCCACTGTACTATTTTAACTAACATTTACCTTTATCTACAGTACTTTCAGTAAAAAATTTTCATTTCTAGTAAAATAAATGGATCCCCAACATATCCTAAAGCGATTATATCCACAAAAATTTATTTACTTTATGTTTTAATTTAATCAAAACTGAAGTGCATAGAGTAAGAAATGAATTTTAAGCCCAAAAGGGTCTTGTACAATCGGCTGAGAATTACTTATTAAGTAGGGTTTATTAGTTTGAATCTCTCCCTCCCATTCTCTACCTTACTGTAAAAGAAACTTACTTGTCTAGAGAAGATGGGGGTTGAGGGGGATTGAATCTTGTATGAATAAAATTTTGAGAGGAAATTTTGGGGAAAAAAATTAAAAGTGTGTTCCATTTAATCTATTCTCCAAAAAGACTAATTAGGTTAGCATTATTAGGTTACCTCTAATACTATTGTCAAGACCCTAGGATGGGCTAGCCATATCTTTGTTATATCCCAACAAGACTAGTCAATTTACAATTAAGATTCTGCGTAATTATGTATATAGTTCAGTTCGACCTAGTAAACACTGGATATATGACTTAACACATTCCCACAACACACATTTACCTAATCCAATCCACATAATCAGACATATGACAGTTAAAAAAGCATTTTACACTACCATTTCTTTCTAAAAAACTTTACTAATATTTTTTTAAAAAAGGGGTAAGAATTGAATCTTGTACAGTTGTACCAATACTCTAAAAAATTATAATGGCATGCTTAGAGTGCAACGTCCTGAGCTTTGGCTTGAATCCCACATCGGATAGAAAGAGCGCCCCACTACCCTTTATAACACTTCTGGAGCTTGGGTAGTGTACCATCACTCACGCGTGAGTGATGGTACACTTGTAGTGACCCAAAAAGAGGGGTCTTGCATTCCATGGAATCCCACATCGCCTAGGGAAGCATATGAGAATGTGTTTATAAGGAATGACATCCCTTCAATGTGTAGAGGCCTTTTCCCTAGCGCAACTTGGGGAAGAGCAAAACCGTGAGGGGTATGGGACCCAAAGCGGACAATATCTACACAGTTGGGGCGGGGTCGTTACAGATGGTATCAGAGCCATACCCTAGCTGGAAGTGTGGGTCCCACACGCGAGGACGCGTGTGCTCGTAAGGGGGGTGGATTGTAGTGACCCAAAAAGAGGGGTCTTGCATTCCATGGAATCCCACATCGCCTAGGGAAGCATATGAGAATGTGTTTATAAGGAATGACATCCCTTCAATGTGTAGAGGCCTTTTCCCTAGCGCAACCTGGGGAAGAGCAAAACCGTGAGGGGTATGGGACCCAAAGCGGACAATATCTACACAGTTGGGGCGGGGTCGTTACAACACTACCCAAGCTCCTGAAGCATTATAAAGGGTAGTGGGGCGCTCTTTCTAACCGATGTGGGACTCGATGAGTACAAGTCCAAGCTAGGCGCTTGCTTGCTCATGCCTGCACTCGGGGACGAAGGACAAAAACCGCATCGCGCCAGGCACCGCGGTCGGACAACAATTAGATGTGGGGGGAACAAATTCCTACCTTACAGTTACTATTTGACTTTAAATATAGGAAATTTTAGAAAAAGCACTAAGAAGTGTGTTACATGATTGAAAACAAGCACATTGCACTACCATCTCTTCCTCACAGTAGTTCAGGTCATCATCTTCTCCTGCATATGTAAGGCCACTCTTCGTATTGTGAAGTACCCATCACCTTCAACCTAATTTTAGAAAAAGCACTAAGAAGTGTGTTACATGATTGAAAACAAGCACATTGCACTACCATCTCTTCCTCACAGTAGTTCAGGTCATCATCTTCTCCTGCATATGTAAGGCCACTCTTCGTATTGTGAAGTACCCATCACCTTCAACCTCTCTCTCTCTCTCTCTCACACACACACACACAAAAGCATACCATTTCCACTATTACAGAGAACCATGTTGGCAAGAAGTCGTACTCTTCCATCCAGAATACACCATGGCGCTGTAAGACCAACTTAAGCCTTTTATACGTCTCTCTTCCGGTTGAAGTACTTCTTTTTCTTCTTACATGTATGTTCATTATTCAGGTAGAAGAGAGGCACGACATTAGGCACTACTTGCAAGTAGAAGTTCAACCAAAAATTCAGGCTGAGACTGAAGCCATAAACCCTCAGTCCAACTATTCCAAGTGCTTTGATGATGATGGCCGTTTGAAGAGAACAGGTAAATATTTCATAATTTAACTTTAGTTTAGAACTGTAGTATGTCTACTTTCATGCATGAGGATACCACTTTGAGTAACTTATCATTCTTTTTGGATAGTAAACTTACCACTCAAGTAGAAAGTAGACATCTCTTCCTCACAGTAGTTCAGGTCATCATCTTCTCCTGCATATGTAAGGCCACTCTTCGTATTGTGAAGTACCCATCACCTTCAACCTCTCTCTCTCTCTCTCTCACACACACACACACAAAAGCATACCATTTCCACTATTACAGAGAACCATGTTGGCAAGAAGTCGTACTCTTCCATCCAGAATACACCATGGCGCTGTAAGACCAACTTAAGCCTTTTATACGTCTCTCTTCCGGTTGAAGTACTTCTTTTTCTTCTTACATGTATGTTCATTATTCAGGTAGAAGAGAGGCACGACATTAGGCACTACTTGCAAGTAGAAGTTCAACCAAAAATTCAGGCTGAGACTGAAGCCATAAACCCTCAGTCCAACTATTCCAAGTGCTTTGATGATGATGGCCGTTTGAAGAGAACAGGTAAATATTTTATAATTTAACTTTAGTTTAGAACTGTAGTATGTCTACTTTCATGCATGAGGATACCACTTTGAGTAACTTATCATTCTTTTTGGATAGTAAACTTACCACTCAAGTAGAAATAGTATGCCTATGTTTTGTAAAACTGACACCTAGTCACAGAAGAAGTACAATAATTATATCTTTGCTTTTGAATTTGCAATCTGTTGAGGCTCATGGGGATGCCTTTCTTCAATTTTTTACAATCTTCATAAGTTCCAAGCACATCATTCACTTGTAAAAAGTCATGAAAAAGTCATTTTCTTTATTACCATGTACATAGAAATAGTATAAAGTCTACTTTTAGCTTATTTCTATAACTTATTTTTTAATATGCATCCTCAACAAACTAACCAGGTCCTATCACATGTATTCTTTTTTGTCACTCTATTCTATTCAAAGATATACCCTTTGTTATCTCCTTAATTCACATGTCATTTTTTATTACTTTTTACTAATGTTATTTTATTTCTTTCAAAATGAATAGATTGATCTGTTCTCTAGGACCAACTTATGTCTTCATGGTAAAACTAATATCATCCAATTAGTACAAAAAAAACTGATTATGATAATGATATGATTGTGTAGGGACTTTTTGGACTGCAACTGCGCATATTATTACTGTAGTTATTGGGTCAGGAGTCCTCTCACTGGCATGGGCCATAGCTCAGCTTGGTTGGGTTGCAGGACCTGCTGTCCTGATCCTATTTGCCATTGTCAACCAAGGTTTTGAAACCCGGACCGGACCATACGGTCTGACTGGAAAAACCTCGAACTGCTCATTTTTGCGGTTCTTTTAGCCTCAAGAACCACTCTATGGGAAAAAAGCAGGGACCCGTGCGAACCGCGGTCGGATCTCACGGTTTTGAGAACCGTGTTGTCAACATCTATACTTCGAACCTCCTAGCACACTGTTATAGGGCCGGTGACCCTGTTACTGGACAAAGAAACTACACCTACATGGATGCAGTCAAGGCTAACTTAGGTGAGTGAGATGGTGTTTATAACTATAAGATAGGAACATGATTAAGATTTTGTTTCCAAGATCTAACCGTGTTTAGAGTACCACATCATTTAAAATTTTAAAATAACGTGGCACTGGATACATCTTTAGACTTGTAATATTTAATTTAAACCATGAAATGGATGCATTTCAAATGGAGAGGATCCTTTTTCTAGCTAGGAGAGTATTTGTTTTTGTGAATCTAAACTTGTAGACCATTTCAAATGGAAAGGTCATGTTATGTGGGTTGATTCAGTACCTGAATCTGTTTGGCATTGCAATTGGATACACAATTGCAACATCAGTCAGTATGATGTGAGTTTCCCAAGTATACTAACTCGTGTTTTGCATTCTGTTTTAGAATATATACATATATATTTTTTGGTTGAAGTGTTATAGAATATTACTAGTTTGTAACAAAAGCTTGCATGTTATACGAGAGAAGAGAGAAATAAATTTGTGCTTGGGAAGAAATCAATATCCTTTGCTCTTATGTTTGTGTTTTATTCAAGGCAATAAAGAGATCAAACTGTTTTCATAAGAGTGGTGGGAAAGATTCGTGTCACATGTCAAGCAATGGGTACATGATAACATTTGGAATCATAGAGGTGTTGTTTTCTCAGATTCCTGACTTTGATCAAGTATGGTGGCTCTCTATAGTTGCAGCAATTATGTCATTCACATATTCAAGCGTTGGTCTTGGTCTTGGCTTAGGCAAAGTTGCAGGTATATACATACTGATAATCTGTAGTAAACTTTGTAGATATATGCAAATCACACTTGAGCCAGTCATATGTGATTTATTTACTCAACTATGTGATTACTAGATATGTCACCACTCATTGAACATGGTTTGTTTTAGCAACTAACAATATTGAAAGCCTAGAAACTTTTACCCACCCCAAAGTATATATTAAAATTAGCTAGGGACCACGCCTCACGAAACGGAGATCATTGTTTTCAATCTCCCTTTCCTTTTTTTTTTCTTGGGACCAACCTCACTCATTAAAAAATAAGAAAGAGAGGAAGAAAGAAATAAAGATTGAAACTGTTTTCTGCATAGAAGTATAGAACCAAGTCACCAAGATAGGTATGACTAACTGCTACCTTTGTTATTGGCAGAAAGTGGGAAATTCAAAGGAAGCCTAATGGGTATTAGCATAGGGACATTAACAAAAGCAGGAACGGCAGTCACTGCTACTGAAAAGATGTGGAGGAGTTTGCAAGCTCTTGGAGCTATTGCTTTTGCATATTCTTTTTCCATCATTCTCATTGAAATTCAGGTACTTCATTTATATACATCTGGCCAGAAAATTAGATCATTTATATTATTAATTCATCCATGACGATGATCATGATCAAATACTGTTCCAACAAATCAAATAATTTGTGAAATGCTTGCCTCCATAGGATACAATAAGATCACCTCCTGCAGAGCACAGGACCATGAAGAAGGCTACTTTATTTAGCATCACTGTAACTACAGTGTTCTATTTACTGTGTGGATACATGGGATATGCATCCTTTGGTGACCTTGCCCCTGGAAATCTTTTAACTGGCTTTGGATTCTACAACCCCTACTGGCTATTGGACATTGCCAATGTAGCAATTGTCGTTCACCTTGTTGGTGCATATCAGGTATATATACACTCTCAAGCAGTAATTAGAAATAGATTGCTATACACCTTTTGGTCTCAGTGAGATTAAGAGTCTTTCTTTGCATCTCAAATTAATATACATATAAACTGCAGGTCTTTTGCCAGCCTTTATTTGCATTTATAGAAAAATGGAGTGCAAAGAAGTGGCCAAAGAGTGACTTTGTAACAGCAGAATATGACCAATCCCCTTCTTTGGTATTTACCAGCTTAACTTGCTCCGTCTAGTGTGGAGGACAATCTTTGTTATTATGACAACCCTCATATCAATGCTCTTGCCTTTCTTCAATGATGTTCTTGGAATACTTTGAGCCTTTGGATTCTGGCCACTTACAGTTTTCTTCCCAATTGAGATGTACATTTCTCAAAAGAACATTGCACCCTGGACAAGCAGGTGGGTTGGGCTACAGATAATCAGTGTTACATGTCTCTTGATTTCTATAATTGTTGCTGTTAGCTCCTTTGCCGGAGTTGTTCTGGATCTCAAGACTTAAAGCCATTCAAAACTAGTTACTAAAAGAGAGCCATTAGTTTTTTATATGGTTTTATAGATTACTTTTGGGATTCTAGTAAGGAATAAACCAAAACTAGCTTCCAAAAACCCCACTATACACTTGCTGTATAATTAATGGCAAAAATCTTGTATATGCTGTGTGGCCATGCCAGGGAGCTTGGCCACAAATCTGGGACTCTAATTTGAATCAACCCTTCATAAAAGTTTCAAAATCATGTTTGTTTTTAATAACTTAAGTCTTTGTTCCTTGTTTTTAATAACTTAAGTCTTTGTTCCTCTACCAGAGGAACAAAGACTTAAGTTATTAAAAACAAACATGATTTTGAAACTTATATGAAGGGTTGATTCAAATTAGAGTCCTAGCTTTGTGGCCAAGCGCCCTGGGGAACAAAGACTTAAGTTATTAAAAACAAACATAATTTTGAAACTTATATGAAGGGTTGATTCAAATTAGAGTCCCCGCTTTGTGGCCAAGCGCCCTGCCTTTCCTTGGGAGCGTATATGGCGTACTAAGGTGCCTAAATCTATGTCCTTCTTATGGATAGCAGCTAATGATGGGATATTCACCATTGATAATCTTATTAAGAAAGGTCAGTCTCTGGTTAATAGGTGTTGGCGTGTTGCTTATGTTCTTGCGATGAGGAATCAATAGACCACTTTCTTCTTTATTATAAGTTCTCTCACGCCTTATGGTGTGTAATTTTTGTAGTGTTTGGGATTCAATGGATAATGCTAAGGTCAGTGACCTCTCTTTTCTTTATTTGGAGAAACTAGTTTGGAAAGCATCTTTCAACCATTTGGAATGTGGTCCCGGCATGTTTAATGTGGTTAGTCTGGCAGGAACATAATGCCTGCATTTTTTAAGACAAGGCGAGAACTTTGGAACATCTAAAATGTATACTTTTTCATACTCTGTTTCTTTGGGCTCATGTTTGGGGGTGTACAAACTGTACTGCTGTATCTGATTTTTTAGTTTCTATTTCCTTTAGCTGTTGATCTTTTTGTATTTGTTTTATTGTTCAAAGTGTTCACTATCGTGACCATGATGTTCAATTTTTTCTCAATAAAAGTCTTATTACCTATCAAAAAAAAATTGTTCTTTTCTCCAATCTGGCCTAACCACACATATCTACACGCATGGATCCAAATACTAATTTGTCCATTTGGTAAAAGTTGAAAAAGGCACGGTTGTACTGATAAGTTTTAAAAAAAAGTACATAAGCAATAAGTTAGAAAAAATAGATGAAAGAAAAAAAGATAATCCAAACTCGTGTAAATAGCTATTAAATACCCTGATATCTAGGTTAATGCAAATGCAAATGGACTATATGTTTTGGTGAAACTAACCAAATTAGAGAAAACATTTGAAAAGCTTTATTTATATACTAAATCATCCGTTGAATTCTTTTTTTTTTTTTTTTAATCTTAATACAATCACTAACAGCTACCAAGAACCTTAGTCCATACTAACTCAAAAAAAATAAAGATGGAAGTGTTTATAGTATCTCTAGATATATCGGTATTCATACAGAGGAGAAAAACTCAATGGCCCTGCCATTACTTCTTATATTTAGACTTCAGTGTAGAAGAATTTCCTTCAGCAGCAGCTTTAGCTAGATTTGTGGGTTTGAGAATGCTCTTTGGGTTAAAAGCCTTTCTGATCTTGAACACAGCCCAAGCAGTACCAATAGCATGTCCTGCAGCATCAAGCCCCTCACTTGTCACCTGTGCTGCTTGTTCTCCATACCTACAATGATGAAAAAAAAGACCACCAATATTTTCATTGCTTCCAATTATACTCAAAAGAGAAAAAAAATTATACTCAAAAGAGGACAAAGAAAAAAAATTAAATCTTGGCCAAAACCAGGTCCCATTCCAAACATGGGAGACAGCTTGTGCTGTTTCCCCAACTTGTACCTGTTTTGCATTGAACTACTGTCCAAAAAAGAAAAAAGTCCAAACCAAGTTACAGGAACTTGTAATATTGGATGGAATTATGGTATATGGGGCACAACTCAAGATAAGGTTTTCCACATTGGTCGCTGTCTAGCAATCCAAAATTAGTGGAACAAGACCTCAACCAATGGCAATAAAAAGAATCCACTAAAAGAGAACTCGCAACACTACAAAATAAAGACAATCAAGATTGTACCAATATTGATTATAGAAATATTCTTGATGACAATGATGATGCAGTTGTTGCATCAATGTTGTTTTCATATTGAGAATTACCTCTGTGAAACAAGCCCAGTAGTCACAACTGAAGTGGTTGACATAACATTCCTTCCAGCAACTTCAACAGCATCACAGACCCTGCCTACATACATACATAAATAACACACACTTGAGTGGCAGAAACATGAAACATACCATAGATTCTACAACTGGACAAAGACACTTAAAGAAGGAAACGCATGCTTCATATCACAAATTCTTGGGTCGTTCCCATTTTCAAGAGCCTCCTTTTGTCTTCTAAAACTTCCAGTCCCAAATTAACCCTCCATAGATATGCTTTTATATTTCAGTTCCTAGGTATCTAATGTATTATAACTATATTACATCTAAAGGAAGTTTATATTTCACAGTTCCAAGCTGAACAAATTGTCATCAAATTTGGCTGCAAGTCCTAATACTTGACTTTCTAAATAAGTAGCTATCAATAAACTAGAAGTCTGAAAAAAAATCCAAGAAGCTGCCTATGAATTGAAAATTTGCTCTTCTAAAGTAACATAGTAAGAGTGCAAACAAGCAGCTTCTCCTAGTGTCAGCTTGCTTAGGTAGCTATTAAGGATTTGTTTGGTTGGGAGAATGGAAAAGTGGAGAGATGGAAAACTACTTTGAAAAAAAGGAAAAAAGAAAAAAAAGAAATCGAGGTTAAGGAAGGAGGTGAGCTCCCTCCCCCCATTTTTCTCCCCAATTCGGTGAGAAAATAGAACACCCCAAAATGGTGGGCCCAAGGAGAAATTATCCAAGCCCCGCCAAAATCACAACCCCCTCCCTCCCCCCGTCCCCCAAACCAAACAAACCCACTATTCAAAATCCCCCCTATTTTCTCCTCTCCATTTTCCATCTCCCAAAAATCACACCAACCAAACACACACGAAGTGACTTGAGAAGAATGCAAATGCATTTTAGCGTCCAAGAGTTGGTCAGTCTAAACAAATGATAAAGGGAGAAAGCCTCTCCCCGCCTCTCTCTAAACATAAAATAAGGGAAAGGAAAGAAAAAACCTTAATTGACAAATAAATAAAAAATCTGAGATGAACTTACTAAATCCATCCAAGGAAGCAAGGACAATCTCTCCAGGGAGGAGGCTAAAAAATTTCTTGCCCACTTTAGAGTTCACTATTGAGCTTGTGAAGAACCCTGAGACTTTAACAACCCCAGAAAGGACTCCAGAAGCCATCTTCTCTGTCATCTTTGTCAACTTTTTAACCCTAAAATGATCAACCATAAAGTAGCATAACATTACTTATCCAAATCAAAATTACATAATCAAGTAAAAGGTAAATAAAAAAAAAAAAAAAAAGCAGGGGTGGGAGGTGAAGGGATGAATTATATCAAAGACATCACAATCACCTAAACTGACTTATAAAAGCCAACAACTAAATCCTATATTCTTTGAACAAATATGGGACCTGGTTCTAGGACTGTGGCAATCAACAATTCTGAAAAAAGGTTTGCACAGTGTAACCATTTTAACAGCTAAATGGAAATTCAACATATCACCTCCCTGGCACTGCCAATTATTATTATTGTTTGATAAATTGTAATAACAAGGGGTAAGGAAGATTTGAACCCTAGTTCTCTTCATAAAGAAGACCAATCAATTGAGCCACAAGACTACTGGCCCCCAGCACTGCCAATATTATTAGTCCTTTACTGGAGGTGGAGGACTGTCCAATAAAATGCGATGCCTGGGTTAAATCTTTTACCAAAAACACAAAAGTATCCCAACAATGTTTTGAACCAGGTGTTAGGCAATGCAAGCAGCAAACGGATTTTCATGTACTCACCTCACCACCTCCCTAAACCGGCCTTAACCCCAACAAGTTCAACATATTAACAGTCCAAACCCCAGACAACATCTATCAGAACTACACATTACAAGAAACAAAAAACTAACAATAGGCAGAGTTCTGTCATGATAGCTAAAAGAGCAAAACTTAGGTAGGTTCTTAGGTATTGTACCTTATGTTTCCCAAATAAATCCATACACATGGCTGCGCTGGACAATGCAGCACAAACAATGTTATTATGAGCTGTACCTAAAATTTAATTAGAGAAGCTAAGATACCACGCCTAAGAAAATATACCTAAGCTTACCCTTAGCTAAAATCACAACTATTCTGAAAATGAACATATACAAACTAATCTACCACGTTAACCAACTAAAATTAAAGCCAAACAACACAGATACAATAACAACCAAAGAAATCAATTATTCATAAAACACAATTTCTAAGAGATATAATTCAAACCTTTCTATCCTCCTCATTGTTTCCGGACTAATCTCTGAAGTAGACGCTGGCCCCATCCTCTTCTTCAAGAACTCATTCC
This sequence comes from Quercus glauca, assembly GCA_023736055.1. Taxonomy (NCBI): domain Eukaryota; kingdom Viridiplantae; phylum Streptophyta; class Magnoliopsida; order Fagales; family Fagaceae; genus Quercus; species Quercus glauca. The sequence continues at coordinate 58,282,202 of CM043325.1, read as the reverse complement.
CCCACTTCAACCTATCCACTGTCACATCCCCACACCACAAAATCCCCCTGATCAATTGCCCGGACCCCGCCGCAATCAACCTCGCCACTCTCCCACTATAGTCCTCCACATTGGGCGCCAATGTAGTCCAATACGCCGCCGAGCTCTGCACCATCAACTCCCTCTTGTCCTCCTCCTCCAGCTCCTCCGGAGCCATCTCTCTCGCCACGAAACCGTCCAACACCTCACCATCCCCAACTTCCTTCACAGAAAAACAACTATACTTCTCCAAAACCTGATCCAATTCCTTCAAAACCCCCTCTTGTCCTTTAGACGCAACCGTCAACCCATAATTCAACATCTCACACTCTTTCCCGCCAAAATCTTCAGCCTTTTCATCATTATCCAACGACCCACTTGCGGGAACACGAAGAGAAAAGAAGTAATGAGACTCATCAAGCTTCACAGCCGCTTCATCCCTCGCTAACGGCCATTGAATTTGATCACCAACGCGCGCAAGAACAGCCACGGTGTTGTCACCTTGGTTAAGACCAACTATGACAAGTTCACCACAGGCGAGTTCTACACTCTGATCTTTCTCTATAAGATGAACTACCACGCCAGGAACTCTAACAAGAACATTCTCAAAAGACTGTAAAGTTGGGGTTTGTGAAGCAGTGTCATCTTCAGGAAAAAGATTCTCCGCTAATTCCTTCGTTTCAACAGAAGGGTATATAGTAGAAGCAGAAGATGATGATGATGAAAATGGAGAATTGGCATCTGGGTTTGAGTGAATGACTTCTGGGTACAGAGGATTCGGGTTTTCGTTTCGGTTTGAAGCAGACATGATTGAATTTTTTTAAGGTTTGATTTTTGGGGGTTATAACTGTTTAAGGAAGCGAGAGAGTTCGGATATTTATAAAGTTCGAGGAGTCTTACGATTGAAGGAAAATGGAAAGGGCGTGTCGGTAAGATTTGAAGGAATCTTAGTTAGCGGAGGAGGGAAACGTGGCATGTGGTGCATGAGCCGCGTGACAACCGTGGAGGTCTTTTTTCTTTTTCGTTTGCAAAGGTAAAAGGTAAAGGTTGTCTGATTGTGGATTAATAAAGCTGTTATTCTCTCTCCCGCGCTTCATAGTGACGCCTCTTTTGGTTCTGTTTCTGGCCAATGGGTTCAAAATGCAGATTTTGGATAAGATATTAAGACAAGATAGGAGGAATTAGGCATCAAAAGATAGGAGAATTACATTCTCCTCAAAAAAAAAAAAAAAAAAAAAAAGATAGGAGGAATTATATAAAGTTTTGAATTTAAGAATTATATAAGAACCAAAGAACCTTGAAGTTGTTATTAAAAAAAAAAGAAAGAAAAAAAAAGAACATTGAAGTTTTTTTTTTTTTTTTTTCCTAGCAAATGAGTATTCGGATCTTTTTAAGTATTTGACTATTTTTTTTTCAAGTGTATTCAGTTCTTTTGTCCCTACATACACTAGGTTATTATAGGGAGGAATCTTCTAAAGGTGGCCACAAAATATTGATAAGAGATTTCTAACCTAGGATCTCATGGGCATCATGAGGCTTTAAAAATCACTTAGTTAACCCCTTAAGTTCAAAATATTAAATCGGATTGGCTGGTTCAACCGAAAAGCAAAACCTTTTCAATTCTTTGATCAATTCGTTCTGATTTTAAAACCATGGTTCAAATCCCTATTATTAATTATGGAATTATAAATAAAGAAAATAAAGAAAATAATGTTATTAATTTATGATTATCATCTTGTTTTTTATGGAATAATTTCTCCTAAAATAAATATTTGTTTTAAATGGTTAGAAACTTAGAAATATATATATTAGTATGCTATGCCATGTAACACTTTTAAATAGCTAGAAATATATATATATATATATATATATATAAAGATATATATTAGTATGTTGTGCCCTAAATGGCTTAAGCCAAAACACTCTCACTCCCCCATGCACTTAATACATGGGTAGGTACCATTCAAACTAATGAGTCGACTAGTTCCTAATATAGACACTTAAATATTTGCATAACGAATTCTAGTTTATAACTTTATATGTATATATATAGACTAACTAGTCATGAAATACCTTGAAAATCTTAAGAATCAATAATATGATGGATGAAACTTGGAACCTTCAAATTTATGACATGTCTTTCAAATCCATTGAGCCTACTACCTAAGTGTCCTCAAATGAACAATATGACTAAAAAAAAAAAACCTAAGTTAAAAACATGCTAAAAAAAAATAATATAATTTATAATTTAGACTTCTTTCTTTCTATAGCTCCATTACTCAACCTTTTCTATGTATATATATATTTTTCACTTCAAGTCTACACATTAATGGGCTTGGAGCTTTGGACTGGCGGAGGCCCTTAATTGGTCCACCCAACATGTTGGACAAAATATTAGGCCAGGCCGAAGTCTCAAATGAGCCCAATGCCTGAACTAACATTTTATTAGCAACTTTAAGTTTAACATCCAGCTCTTTATAAACATGCTAAAAAATAAAAACAACTCTACGTGATTCATGATCTTAAAGCAGATTAAGAGAATCCCAGTTGCTATTCTGCAATTCAAAAACTTTTCCTTTACATCACAACGTTATTGTCCAAGCATTGATCCATATGACTCCTCCAAGCTCTTAAGTAACTATCTGAAATCCGGAAGGATTAAAGATGCAGAGAACCTGTTCGACAATATGCCTGACAGAGATGTTGTCTCATATTCTATAATGATTCATGGCTATGCTAAAAATGGGTTCCACCAAAAATCCATGGAGTTATATACCCGCATGCGAATTTCGGGTTTGGCTCCGAATTCTTTCACCATTGTTGGTGTGCTTGTTGGCACTGCAGGCTTGCAAAGCTTTGTGCTTGGACAATCCATTCATGGACTGGTTGTTAAAACTGGGTTAGAGTCTGATATGATTGTAGGTACAGCTATGTTAGATATGTATGCTAAGTGTGGAAGTATGAATAATTCATATAAAGTATTTGAGGGAATGAAGAACCCGGGTTTGATTTCCTGCAATGCAGTGGTAGCCGGGTTTGTATGCAATGGACTCTTTGAAGAGGGCCTTGTGTTTTTTAACCAGTTCTGGAAGTTTGGTTTGGCACCTAATGTGGCTTCGGTGTTAGCTCTTATAAGGGGTTGCATTGGTTTGGAGTCACAGAGGCTTTGTGAATGTATTCATGGCTTCATTGTGAAAGTTCCTCTTGTTTTGGATGTATCTGTCAATAATTCGGTTCTTGATATGTACTCAAGTTTGTTGGATTTAGATGCTGCAACTAAAATATTTGATGAGATGGAATGCAAAGATGTTATCAGTTGGACAACAATGATAGGTTTGTTGATTGATCTTGAATATGCCTCTTATGCACTAGAGCTTTTCAGCAGAATGAGGGATAGTGGGATCAGTCATGACACAGTGGTCATCATGAATCTCATTTCAGCTTGTGCAATCATCGGGGATTTGAAGAGAGGGAGAAAAGTCCATGCTCAAGCTGTTGTTTGTGGATTTGGTTCTGAGCTCACTCTTGTGAACTCTCTAATTGCAATGTATTCCAAGTGTGGTGACTTGAATTCTTCTAGAACAGTTTTTGATCAAACATCTCAGAAGAGTTTAGTTTCATGGACGGCAATGATTTTGGGCTATGCACAGAATGGACACCCAAGAAAGGCTTTGAATCTCTTAGTTGAAGTGAGACTGGAGGAAAACTTTTTCCTTGATCCAACAATGTTGGTCGGTGCTTTAACTGCTTCTGGTGGACTTGCTGCTTTAGAACTCTGCCAGCAGCTCCATTGTTTTGCTTTTGAGGCTGGTTTCTCCTCGCATAGACCAGTTCAGAACAGTCTCATATCAACATACTCAAAGTGTGGGACTGTGGAACTTGCCCACACTGTTTTTAAGGAGATGGGTTATCTTCAAGACATAATCTCTTGGAATGCAATTATAAATGGGTACGGGATCAATGGTGATGGAGATACTGCATTGGCTCTCTACTATGAGATGAGGAGTTGTGTAGACGGTCCTGATAGTGCAACCTACCAGAGCATTTTGAGTGCTTGCAGTCATGCAGGTTTAGTGGACAATGGTCTAATGATATTCAATCAAATGGTGGAAGAGAATAGAATAAGGCCAAGCCAAGAGCATTATGGGTGTGTAGTTGACTTGCTTTCAAGAGCAGGCTGCTTGCCTGACGCAATTGGGTTTGCCAGCAAATTTTTGGATGGAACAGGTCCAGATGTTTGGAGAGCTTTGCTTAGTGGATGTCTTCTTCATAGCAATGTAGGGCTTGCAGAACTTGCAGCAAGCAGGATATTTGAGCAAGATCCAGAAGGATCTGACCAAGTTGTGCTTCTTTCAAATGTTTATGCATCAGTTGGTAGGTTTCAGGAAGCTGAATCATTGAGGTCAAGTCTGAAGAAGAAGGGGTTATTAAAAAATCCTGGGATCAGCTTGCTGAATGGGATTCCATATGATTTTGGATGAGGATTTTTAAGCTTTGCTCAAAGGTGATCTTGTGTGTTAGTGCTAGACTTTCACATTCCTAGTGAAGAATATCGGGGCAAAACAGTCTGATATGGGACAGGATTAATAAATGGAGTTAAAATTAATTTTATGTGCTACGTTGACAGTATTACATCAAAGATCAAACCTGAGAATATCAGATCTTCGTCTACTTTCATTTGACTTGAAAGCCAGAACATCACCAAATCAACAGGCAAGTGGATCGATCAAATTATAACTAAGAGAGAGAGAGAGAGAGAGAGAGAGAGAAAAAAAACTATTGCATAGGCAATGGGTGACTCAATTGATAAGAGTGCTAGCTGAACTTTTTAAAAAACTGTTAATAGTTACAAGGTTTTCCATTGTTTTAGGATTATGTATATGTCCTCAACATTGACGTGCTAGTAGTGAGACTTCACAACCATAACTAAGTGTAGGTTTCCAAGTGTCACCTGTGTCTTGTATTTGAAGATTCGGCCTGTTATTTACCAAGGCAAGTGCTTGATTTTTTAGTATTGGGCATATAGGTTTTTGTCAAATGTAATCACCATATTTTCTCTTCTTTGTAAAAGTAAACAATGTTAGCTACCTTTGTGCCAGTGTAAATGTAATTTAGAGTTATGCAACCACATCTTTCAATTACAGCGACTTTTTCCCCTGTAATCACAAAAAATTCTATCATGATTTGAGTGACCTAATTTGGACTAAATGATTAGGATGACTGCGAGGTATGGTTTGAAGTCAACTAGGCCTTTGTTGACATAACTTGTAACCATAGCTTATGGCAAGCCTTATTATCCCATAAACATCTGAGTAAGATGTGCAAAAACTCAATGAGATTTTTGACTGGGAATATGTGGAAGCAACCGGAAGGATACCTCTTCCTATGAGCCACTAGGAAGATAAGTTAATATGGGTGTTGAATAAGAAAGGAGCCTTTTTCAGTTAAATCAGCTTATTGGGCCAGTCAAAGCCACAGGTTCAATATCAATAATATGGAGGTATGGAAACTCTTTTAGAAATCAAAGTTACACAAACGGCTAAAAATGTTTTTGTGGAGATTTGCAATGAATATTTTGCCAACCAGAGCTAGCTTGAAGAAGAGGAGTATTGATGGTGTTCTCCTCTGTCCTCTTCATGGCACTGGGGAGGAAATGTGTCTGCACTTGTTCCGCTACTGTCCTATGGCTGAAGCAGTTTTGTTTGGTTTAGAATGGGGCCTTCCTACGAATGTCTTTCACTTTGATTCTCATATGGAATTAGTATTATATATTTTTTAAAACCTTTTTGATGATAACAGTTGCCCGAGCCTAGTCACTGTGACCTCTTTGTGCGGAGGCACCCCTTCTCCCAAAGTTACAGGACTATTTTGCCAATTGCCATATTATATAGATGGATATTTCCCAAAGTTACAGGACTATTTTGCCAATTGCCATATTATATAGATGGATTTTTATTGCACCTCTAGGTATTTTGGATAAAAGCATTCCTAAAAATCAATTCATCCTTATGACTTATAGATTTTAGCTCAATATGGGAGTTGAGAAACAAAATGCTATTTTCAAAAGGGAAAGTAAATGTAACAGAAATGATAGTTAGAAATCAATCTATTTAATGTTCTTCATAGTGAGGTGGCATATGGATCCAATTTTCCTTGAAGTGAAGCAAGTAACCGTCACTATGGTTAAGACCACCACAAGTAACTTTAAAATTTCACAAGAAGTTTTTGTAGCCATTTATGCTCCCCTGCTGTTGATGAAGCCTTTGCTATCAGGTGGGCTCTAGAGTTAGCAGAACATCAACAACTCCAAAGGATCATTGTGGAGTCTTAACTCTAAAGAGTATATAGAGTCCCTTGAGAGAAGATCAACAAGCTTGCCTTGGAAGCTTGAGACCTCAATGACAAATGTCTTGCAACTAACTAAGAAGTTTGACAAGATTTCCTTATGCTGGACTAATGGGAAAGTAGACACTGCAGCTCACCTTTTAGGTGAATGATCTCTTTGATGTAATTCTTTTGGATTTTTCCCTTCTCTATCCTTACCCCAGTTGGTACAGATAATAAAGGTTTAAAGAGCGGTTTTTGTAACTCTGTTGTTGTTTAATCCTACATTATATTATTTGAGTACCAAAAACCAAAACATGTTGAACATAACTTGTATTCGTACATTCAAGCAGTCTCATCACTAATTCAAACCAACAGAATGCGTGAGAGAGAGAGAGAGAGGCGTGGTTTGATGGTTGCGTTCATTTTTAAAATATTGCAGAGTTTTAAAATCTTGAGCAATATATGCTTGCAGTTAGTTAGCTGTTATGTTCTTTTTGTTTCTTTTTATTGTCTTTTGATCAATAAAAGATTGCCTAAGCAAATTATGCTAAGAAAAATCTTATGACACAAAGTTTAATATATAGAATTTGCAAATTACTGCTCAAGTTCATGAAGTTATGGCCAATGGTTATGGATGGTCTTGGTTAATCACATTTATTTCTGTGCATGTTGTAGAACAAGAGATTACAAAAACCATGCAGTTGCACATGCAGTGTAGTACTACTTGAATGACATCAAATCGGTGGCAAAGAATGATGTTTGTTCAAAGATTTTGGACAAGAGTATCTTGAGCCACAGAACCAGGCAGCCTATTCTCAATTCAAGAAGTTTCTGCGATCACATTAGTCATGGCTTAAGATGAGTTATAAATGTGTATCTTTTTTTATTTCTTGAGCTCTATAAATGTGTATCTTATCCTCAAAAAAACTATGGAAGGCACAAAATACAATGAACTAGAAGTAGTACCCAGTCCATTTATTCTAGTTTCTTAGAAGTTCTCGTAAATTTCTGACTTTTATTACAAGCAAGTTGAGGACTATGGAAGAATCTGATAGCTACAAGTCCATTTTTCTATAGTTTGTGACCACAAATCTTTTCCTGTAGCAAATACATAATCCTCCTCCACCCTGTTAATTATGTGTACAATTTGGTTGTGGCAAAGTGACTAGCCTAGCTACCAGGACAAAACCCAAGTGATCTGAGGCAGCCTCAATGACTAATGAATGATATAACAAAACTCACCAAGGCTCATAGATATCCTCATATCCACACAGCTAAAGCACCGCACATAGTGAAAAATTATTGGGCAAAATGGATATAGCAGAAAGGCAAAACTTAGGTTTAGTTCTTTAGGTGATATACCTCAGGTTCTCTAATTGACCAATGCATCGTTATCTTTTCTAAGAAAAATTAAATTCAACATGTAATTCATTAGTGATTAGTCAATGCTACCACATAATTGACTTCAATTGGAAGAACCTAAGGTATAACACTTAAAGAATTTAACCTAAATTTTATCCTAATAGTAAATCAGTAATCAAAATACATAATCATACACAAAGATAATGCTTGGCTTCATCTCTTTCTTGTGCATGATCTAAAATCAATTAAATTGCGAGTTGCCCTCATTTCACCATCTTCTTAGCCACCCAACTAGTCCATTGTCCCATCTACATCAGCCTTACAAACACTAGACCATTCCATGAATTTCTAAGCCTTCCCTCTCATTCTGCTTCAACTTGTTCTAATAATGGACCTTTCATTTATGGTGTTTGTTGCCTATACATACTCTAGTAAGCCCTTGTTACTCCTAAGCCACATATCATTTTGTATGTAACCTAAGCATGAGGACATCAGATATTCTTGCATCCAACTGGAACTACATCTGGGCTTTCTTTATCTTACTCCTAAAGTCCCTACAAGTTACTGGTTTTTTTCTCTCTGCTAGAGGGAAAAAGATTCTCTAGCCTTATTCTTCTTGTTCTTTCTGCAGCCATTTCTTTCATTCTTATATTTGTTGCTCTTCTAATTGACGTGCTAGTCATACTCCATTCTAATGCTAGTCGTGCTGGCTTCAAGATCAGCAATGGAAAACAGAATTGCACTGGAGGCATTTGTTGGCACATTGTTCATGATTATCATATTGTCTGCAATGACAACAAAGACTTCATTTAATTCATATTTACCCTTTGTACATTGACCATAGCATGGTTGCTGTATAAGGTCATTTAACCCTTTTCAGTGTCATATATTTGGTTTAGAATTTCTAAGGTCTACTTGTTACAAATCTCCTAAACAGTGGGATTACCATTATGATAGCCAAAATGGGTGATTTAAGATCTATGATTCTTTTAAGAGGGACCTCTAGCTGATCTTTGCCAGCTTCCATTTATCAATTAGACTGGTTTAAAAGGTAAAAAGCTTAGGTATGACATTATATGTACTGCATTGTTTAGTAAATAAATCCCAAAAGTAGTAAGAGAATTGATGCCTTATCAAGCATTTGAGAATTTTGGTACACTAAACTAAATTCCCCTTTGGCCAAAAACTTACTAGACTCCATGCAAATGGGGATGGGTACGTACCTTTTAAATTCATATTATAAGAGTGTTTGGATTAATTACTTTTTGCTTTCAGATTTTAGCTTATTAATTTGTTTATGTAAAATTTTTTATAGCTTCACGGGTTCTAGATATGATTATACTTTTGTTAACTTTTAGCAAATCAACAAAAAGTTGATTTCAATTGATTCACACTTAATCAGCATCTCAGCGAGGGTAGGTTCAACTAAGTTTCTTTTTTTGTTCTTTTTCTTTTTTAATTTTCATTTGTGGTAATTGGCATCATCGCTATAGTTTGAGTAAACTCAATAATCAACCTAGTGATTTTGCTTATTGTACACAAACGTACACACAGACTTTTTGCACTGAAATCGTTTGCGTACGTTTGTTTGTGTGCAATAAGCAGTGTATTTACCCTTCTTTCAAACTGTCATAATGACATGTTATAGATGCTGCAAGAACTGTAGAAAAAAATTCAAAGCAAGTCCTCTAAGACTGCTCTTTCTTCCTCAATTATTGCTTTAGTACCACAATAGTAGAATAAACCAATTTGCTATAATCTGTGTGTTGTTATATGTCTGTCTGCGTGGGGTTACAAATGTTGCAATCCTTGGAATGTTTCTCAATGAGAGCGCACACACTTTTTCCAATGTAATCATGACTTAAAATCACGATTTCATTTTAAAATGTGCGTGTACAATTGTGTGCAATAAATACTAATATGTACTAGTATTTACCATTGGTTTAAATTGTCCATAATGACATGTTACAGATGCTGCAAGAACTGTGAAAAAAAGTTCAAAGCAAGTCCTCTAAGACTGTTCTTTCTCCCTTAATTATTGCTTTAGTACCACAATAGTAGAATAAACCAATTTACTATAATCTATGTGTGTGTTTGTCATATATGTCTCTGTCTGCGTGGGGTTACAAATGTTGCAATCCTTATAATGATTCTCAATCAGAACGCATTTGGCAGTAAAGGGCATCTTAATATTCTTGAAATGTCACATTAAAATGCATAGTAGATACGAATCCAATCACTTCAGAAAAGGTGGCTATTGTAAATGAACTCCAGCCATGCATGAGCCACGTAGTCTGGCTATTGCAGAATACTAACATATAGTCACAATCAAGAAAAGGTGGCCTCCACACCCAATGTGCACTCACTCACATGCATTAGTCATTTCTCGCTTAGGCTACAAACAAAGGTCCTGATGGTCGTTCCAAACTGCTAAACAGTCCAAATCCTAAAAGACATTCAGGATTATTTAACATCGATGTCTATTTTATACAGTTAAGAATCAAATTTGCTTTTGGTCGGTAAGATTTTGTTTAAGTTTGAGATTTCCACATGGACTTAATGGTCTTAAAGCAAAATAAATTATCTGTCGCACTATTAATATTTTACTTTATATTTTCTCAATTACATCTTATCATATGTTTGCCTCCGTCCCCTATTATAAAGTAACATGAAAAAAAAAAAAAGAAAGGGAAAAAAACAAAATCAGACATGATACATTATAGTTGGTGGGATAAATTTTTAAAGTTTCACTTTTTTTATTATTATTATTACTTGTTTTTCAAGGTTCAACTTTACTTTTTGTCCTTATCATTTTTTAAGCAAAATTAATCAAAGAAACTAAACTAAACCAGAACAGGGCTTAAATTTCGGTCGTGGGGCTATCATCCCATATAATAATAAGAATTTTCTTAAAGTTGTGGATTATTTAATTGAAATCCATAGTTGATTGAAAATTTGTTATGCATCCACACTTTTTTGTTCCTTCAATTAAGTGTTGTTGACGTTTCCGACCTTTATGTAAGTTCTAAGGGATATATATAATTTCATTGGTTTTTTGCTCTGCTTACTAATAGTACAAATCCCAATAAGCAATTTCAATCAAAAAATTGTTCATAAAGCAAGCAGGAAGTGATTTTTAACTCTACGCAGTTTTATACATGCTTAATTCAAAGCTGAATACTAGTCTATTCTTGCTACTTGCTAGTTGTTTTCCAATGCTTTACTTTAAAATACTTTCCAGCACTTAGGAGAATGGGACAATTTACAGCAAAGTGACTTAATGATAATGCAGCTGGCCATGTTTATGCAATATTAGGTTATTTGACTTTGTACAATATGATTATTAGATCAACATATTTAGTATTTTAACACTATGTTAGACCTGTCATTAGCACCATGAAAAGCTAAGCCAACTAGTTAGGCCAAATTCAGCAATTTTCACCCCCTAGATTAATTTTTTGTTTTTGGGTTCTAGGCTCACTCAAATAGATCAAATCATTGAGATCTTTAATAAGTGTTAATGGGCACAAATTATCTTATCTACCTGTTTTGTTCCATTTTTTTCTTATGAGATTGGAAGGTCAGCTACTCAGCTTTCCATCATAGTCCCCTCATATTGATTAATCAAACAAAGCAAAGTGGGGTCTTCCTCATTACCATTTTGTTGTATCTATGGGACAAAGATTGACTGAGATTTAGTATATTAAAAGCAGAGATTATTGGTGTTTTGTGATGGTCCTACTATCTCAATCAATTATAGTCACCAGACTGATCAAGACCTCTCAAAAAGCCTAATGGCAAAGCCACAACAAAATTAGGAAGAAGCACTTCTAAAGAAAAAGAAGTAAGATCCTCTTCTATCTTCTACATTAAAAGAGGAATAGGCATCCATCATTTCCATCTTGTTATATATCTTTTACTTTTTCCTTTTTAATTTCTTTGTTGTAACTTTGATTAAATATATAAATAAAATAAAAAGCTTTTCATTTACGATGTATATATATCATAGGAAACCTCAAAATTTGAAAAACATAAGAGAAAAGTTCGAAGACTCGAAATGAGCATCCAAGATTCCAAATACAAGATAAAGAATGTCACAGAGTTTAATATTTTTGCATGTCTATATGAATAAAAGAAACAAATATATAATGATTTTTTTTAAAGGAAGAAAAGAAGGCTTTAGTGCTTTGAAATGGACAAAAATGAAGATTTGAAACGACTAGAGTGCATCTTTTTTATTTAATGGGGCAATTGAGACTTTAAAAGGGTCCCAACATGCTTCGTTTTTGACAAATAATATATATTTATACAATTATACCTAGTGGGAATATTTGGGAATCAAGCCTAATATTTTCTTAACGTACCACATTACTTTATTATATAAAATATAATACTTAGTATGCCTACTCTTAACATATCCTGTCTTCAATTTTATTTAAACAACGTACCATACGGTACAAGAATTACATTCAACAAAAACAAGTGGAACCACATATCTCTGTTCTTTTTTCCTTTTTATGCCACATAAGAATGATATATCAATAAATAAATAATTTAAAATTGGACCAAGAATCATATACATGAACCAAAAACAAAGATAGGGCAATTGACATTGAGTCATGCATCTTGATTCATAGAGGCAAAAGCAAAAGCAAGTAGAAACTCTTAACCAAAGCCATTTTCATTACTCTTCTGGACCATTCAACTGCAAAAGATAAACTCTAATTAGCAAAAGGAGTCAAGGACCATTTAATATCTGGAACAACACCAACCCTCTAAATTGTTATGATCAGTTTGAACTTTGCACAGGCTATAAAGTTTCTTATTCCTTAATGATTGTGCTTCCCATCCAACAATTTGCTCACCAACTTAGGCACAAAGGAGCCAAGGACAAAAATAAAGTGGAACACTAACATACCTTTATTCTTTTACATTCCATGAGAATGTTATATGATGATAATTAAACGAATTGAAATTGGACCAGGAATGATAAACATAAACCAAAAACAAAGATAGTAAATAGGGGCAAAAGCAAAAACATGGAGATGCTCTTACCAAATCCATCTTCATTGCTCTTTGGACCATCCAGCTGTAAAAAAAGTGAACAGAAGAAGAGAACAATAAAATGAAAAATGTCCTCAGGACCATTTATTCTAAATTTCTTGAACAATATCAGCCCTCTAAATTGATGTGATCAGTTTGAATTTTGCATAGGCTATAAAAGTCCTTAATGATTGTGCTACCCAACCATCAATTTTGCCCACCAACTTAGGCACAATTAAAGCAAGAAAAAAGAAACTAGTATCAATGCTACATGAAACATTCAGCTCCTCTAACCATACATAATTTTCTCAACAAAGTGCTTGAGCTTGGCATAAACAATGTCATACACATAATTATCCCAACAACAAAATTATGAACAATTTTGTTCTGCTATAATAGTTTCATTACATAGACAAGTTATGGCTTATGACATTGACTATATATATAGTCGTCTCAAAGTCTATAAATATTAAATACACAACATCTGTTAAAAAAAACAAAAACAAAAATTATAAAAATTAAAGGAAATTACACACTACACCACCCTGAAAAACCAGTTCTAGGCACTTCCTAGTTCTAGTTCTACATTCAAAACAAAACACCCATTAAAAAAAAAAAAACTACTATCAAAACGAAATGATCAAAACCTCTTACAAAGGAGTTAACAGTGTAACCACAATGGGGCTCCGAACAACATGCTTTCCCACTCCATCGGACCAAGAAATCGACCCGAACACGGCACCCGAGTCATCCAGCACTAGACTCTTGCTATCAGCCGTTACAGTCACAACATAGCTCAGCTTCTTCACGGCAGCCGTGAAAGCCAACTTCGCCGGCTTCACGACAATCGTCACACCCTTCGGAGACTCAACTTTGACAGTGTAAACAGCATTGACTTCACCCACATTGGTAACAGTCCTTAGGAAATTCTTACTCGTCGGCCCAACCTTCGCGCTCGAAAACCACGCCGCGAATGACGGGTAGTTAAGATTTTCCGCTAACGGCCTCTTCCTAGGACAGCTAGGAACTGATTTAGTTATAATCTGAATTTCCTTGAGACCATATCCAAGTCCACACAGAAAGTTGACATAATCGACATTGGTGATATCATAAACTAAGCCAGGATCCATAGCTTGACCTAAATTCACATGCCCCGCCCCGAAACCATACGGCGTGGACGGTTTACCATTGGCCTCATCCATCATCGGCAGGTTTCGGTTATCGAGGACATTCGCGGTGGTCATCAATGCAGACCGAATCATGGCGGGGCTCCAATTAGGATGAGCCGATTTAAGCAAGGCCGCTGCGCCACTTACATGAGGACAAGCCATTGAAGTACCAGAGAGTATACTGAACTCGGTCCTTCGGGTGTCGGATTCTAATCCGGAAGGGCCAATTGCGTCTGTCCACGCGGCTAGTATGTTCACGCCAGGCGCAATCAAGTCGGGTTTGAGAATGTTCGGGTCCAAACCGTTTAATCCTCTGCCTGAAAACGAAGCTACGATCGGAGCCGGTTTGATTCCGAGCAAGGTGCCTTGGAAATCCATCGTGGCCGTTGGATTCGGAGTTGTTGAGAGGTATTTCTTGACGAGATCGCCTTCGTTGACGCCGATTGCGCAAGCCGGAAGAATGTGAGGGTCGCCGACTAAGCCTTCGCCGGCGGTCATTCCGTTGGCGAGTATCATTCCGACACCGCCGGCTTTCTTCACCTCCAGTCCTTTGGCTACTCTCGCACTACTTCCTCTGTCACAAATTACGATTTTGCCCCTGACAACGTTTGGATCCAATGAGCTTTCCATACAAAGAGAAGCAGCTAAGACCCCTGACTTTCCGGGATAGACCAGAGGATACATTTTGCCGTCAATCGGAGCTCCGGCGTAAAGCGATACGCCGGACAATTGCTTGCCGTTACCGAGTTTGATAACGGCAGGGAAATTCCGGTCAATTGTGCCGGCGCCGACTGTGGCGAGCCATGGAGCGAGGTTTGTCACTGTCATTACGTCGGGGCCACCGTTCCCGGCAGATGAGGACACGAAGATTCCTCGCGAAACGGCGCCGTATGATCCGATTGCGATCGGGTCGAGATAGTAAGGTGATGAAATGCCGTCGCTACCTCCGATTGAGATCGAGATTACATCAACGCCGTCCTTAACGGCGGCGTCGAAGGCGGAGAGAATATCGGAATCGAAGCAACCTGAGTTCTTCCAGCAAACTTTGTACACCGCCAAACGAGCTTTCGGAGCCACACCTTTAGCGATTCCAGAAGCGTAACCTGACATGTTCGCCTGAAAAACGTACCTCCCGGCGGCGGTGGAAGCGGTATGTGTTCCATGTCCATCGGCATCTCTCGGAGACCGGTACTCAACCGTACCGTTGCTCACTATCGGACCACCAACACTCGCAGAAGCATCATGACCTTTGGAGAAAAACTTAGCTCCGATCAACTTCCGGTTACAGTTTTGAACCGTGAATTTCTCTCCGGCCTGACAAGCTCCCTTCCACCGAGACGGAACCGGACCGAGATTCCTATCGGAAAAGCTTCGTCGCTCCGGCCAGATTCCAGTATCGAGAAGACCGATAATAACATCGGAGCCGTAATCGGAATCGGACCAGAGACCGCGCTGGTTCCTGAGGCCGAGAAACTGAGGAGACCGAGTGGTGTGAAGCTCGCGACGGCGGTCCTTGAACACGGCGAGGACTGAGGGGTTTTTGCCTATCGTATCGGCTTCGTTTTGCGTGAGAGAGGCGGAGAATCCATGGAAGACGGTGTCGTACGTGTGGAGGATTCGGGGCGGGTCGGCGAACTCAGACGCGTACCAGTGGTAATGGGTCGGGAAAATAGACGGCTTGGATTGAGAGTCCACACGGATGATGAAGGTCTGGACCGTCTGATCGGTGGAAAGTGATAGGATCAGGTAAGGAAAACTGTAGAGAATGATAGAGAAGAGAAAAAGCCGTATTGGTGAAGCCATCTTCTGCGAGTGAGTGAAGTGGAAGTGTGAGTGAGTGTTTGCCGACGCAGATGCGGAGTGTAATATAAGGGAGGATTTTTTTATTTTTTTTTTTGATGGGATAAGGGAGGATTTATTGTCTTTATTTTCAGTCACTGTTTAATTAAAGGCTCGTGCTTTAAGGTACTGTCTTTTAGAAAAAATTTTATACTACTTTTATAAAAAATAAAAAAAATTATTAAAATATTAATTTTTTTTATTTTATTTTTCATAATTTTTTTTAAATATATTATTAACTTCGTTAGTATTTTTCTTAATTAAATGAGGAAACCTTTGATAATAATTAATTAATTAATTAGTGGTTCATTAACGTTTAAAGTGTGTGGAAATGGTTTTGTCGTGAAAAGGAATTTGATGAGTCGGCATAAGATATTGTGGCATTTCTGCTGTACATTTATTTATTTATTTATTTATTTATTTATTTGAGATAAATGATAGAATTTCCACTGTACTTTTAAAACGACTTAGTACTTGGAAATTTTACCAAACTAAAATGGTAGAGTAATGCTGAAAACACCAATTTTAGCACAATTTTGTGTCATAAATCGTTTGAATATCGCTTATTGTTAAAAATTGAAAACTGAAAATATTGTAACAAAATAATTTTTAAATGTGTGAATAGTATCGTGAGACTTAGTTTTAAATTAATATTTGTTGAAATTCGTACTTGTGGATTCCGTAAACAGTACATGAGACCACTCAAAAAAGGTCAAAAGCAGGAAGTTTTATTTTTCAGTACAGTCCAAACTCAATCTAATATTGACACCCTCTTATCAATAATAACTTATCATATATCAAGTTATGGTATAAAATTGTATCAAAATTGGTGTTTCCAGCGTTACCCAACTGTAAATTGACTCTGTTTTTCCTCTGCAAGTGTCCTCTAGAATCATTAGATGGTTCAAGCTGATCAAATGGAACCGAACAAGGGTAAAGTACTTTATTACAGGCTTTTTATTCTTTGGCTATTTCTAGAGCAAGGTCAATAGGTCATGATGATACATTTTTTTATGGGGGCTGTTAATGGGTGCTGTACAGCACCCGTTAATGTGCATTAAATGTGAATTAAACTATTCACTTTTTTTTTAGACGTAAAAAAAATTAAATATACATTAAATGTGTGTTAGTTTAGACGGAGAAAGTTAAATTATTTTGTGATAAATTATATCTAAAAAGAAAAATTTTATCAATTTTTAATGCAGTGAGATTTGTGATAGATAATAAATGAACCACAGTTAGTTCATTAATAGGTACTGACCGATACCAACTAACAAAGTCCTTTTTTTATATTACTCCTTTTTACAATTTGTTAAAAGAGTCACCATTATTAGAATAATATTGTTTTTGAGGTTTATTATGCACCAATCACACTAAAGTGCATTAGTAATTATGAAAATTTTTATTTTCACATACTTATTGCTATTTTTGAGAGTTGACAAAGGGCCAAAGAGTAATGTCAAAAGCATGTTCCTTTTTCACGTTTAAATTCACACTTTGCCTATATATCAACTTTTGATTAAATTTTAGTACTTTCACGTGAATTTATTACACGTATTAAAAAAAAAACTGAAATTTAATTAAGAGTTGACACATAAACAGAACATTGATTTGAGTATAGAAATGATTATGTTTCTAGCAACACTCTAGGATTTAACCTTTTTTTTCTTTCTTTCTTTAAGAAGAAATCTTAATTGGAAAAAAGCATCTATTGAACGATGGACATTGGATACGCTTTAAGCGTGTTAGATTATGAAGTTTCCTAAATCTAAACACCTATTATGGACCTTGGATTCGCTTGAATCGGTTAGAAACGAAGATGAACAAAACTTTATTCCATGATTGAAGCATTAAATGGTTTTCGAATTTGTTCGTACTACCATTTGGCCAATGTCATTTTCACTTCAATTATTATCGCACATTAAATGTCACCAAGTAAATTTTTATTAATTACAATTGCATACAACTGAGATATACAAAGCTATGTATGTCCTTGAATGCATATCTACCTCTAGTGTCAACGTGTCATGAATTTTCAGATCACAACAATGATAACCGCATGATCAATTTGAGAATGAGGTTTGCACTTCTACTCTCCATGCATGATTCTATTATTATACAATGCATGTTGATTGAGAGATACACCTACCTAACTTGCAATTTCTAGTGGAGATCATTCATGCAAATTTCAATCCTCATCTAATTAATTATTGAAAACTTTTTGTAACGGTCATATTGAAATCAATGAAATAAGAAATTTAATTAAACATTGTGAAGCATTGATATTTGTAATTTGTAGTTGAGGGAAAGGGACAAATTGATCAAGATAAAAGGGTCCCACAGTCACTTAGCGTATGATTTTAAGGAAATTAGAAATAGGGGAACCCCAACATTATGAATTCAAATTCTATAATTTTGATGTTTTAATTGGTTCCTCTTAAACGTTGGAAAATGGGTCCGGTTAATGTGTGCCCTAAGGGCACACATTATACTTTCTATTTTTGGAAACATTTTCTCGAGAATTGAAAAAGCTGTCAATACTTTTTCAATTTCCAAGAAATTTGTTTCCAAAAATGAAAATTATTGTGTGCCCCCTTAGGACACACATTAACAAAATCCTACTTTTAATTACATACATCTAATTATTAGTACAATGTAGCGCATAACCTAGCTAAACATGCTAGATATGTTAGAAGTTTTTCAGTGTGGACCGAAAATGTTCCTCCACACTTGAATTATGTATTTCTCGCCGATCATGGCTAATTTTTCCTAATAAAATTGATGTCTTCTTTCTCAAAAAAAAAAAAAAAAAAACTATTAGTACAATTTTGTTATACAAGAGATATAACCACGATTATTTAGATCAAGAGCCATTTAATTAACAAAATAGCACTCGCGTGTTAAATTTGGATTGAGCCATGACATCCATACCACATGCCAACGATTACAAACCATCTTCCATTGATGTTACGTATGGAAACAAACTAGGAAGAGTGGGCACTACAACATTAAATAGAGTTGAGTTCGAAGGGCACTACAACATTAAAGAGAGTTGAGTTGGAAAGAGAACTGTGCACATTTTTTTGAGTAGCTCATTCATCAATTAGAAAGAGAGAAATTTGACTAAAATAGCCAAGTGTCGGTAGTTAGACGCTACATCGGTGATTTAGACTTTCTTCACTATTTGTAAATGTTTTTGCCGATTTGTTTCTAAAATTACCTGAACGGTCACTAAACATTTGAAAAAATTAACTTATCATAATTGATTCATTTTGTTATATATATAAAAACTTAAATCTACTTATATTTATTGTCATTCTTTAAATTCATATAAAACAATGTTAAAGTCAAACTCTTCTGTGTCCATTCATAACTTCTTAAGTGATAAATTGTTGATGTAGCATCATTTTACATGAAAAAATTCTTACATAACTGCTAAGAGTCATTGATTCTACTTTCATTAAACACTAATTATAATATATAATTATGAAAAAAAAAATTTAAGAATTACTGTTTCCTATATTGGTGCAGCCAAAATGGTCAAAACTTCAAAGATTTAGATGAGAAAGTAGAGAAACACGTGGATTGAAGGCGAGTGGACAAAGGATATGGTCCAAACTCCAAATGGAAACACTGACATTTTCCTTTTAGTAAAAGCAGGAAACATTGACAGGACAATCAGAGTCGGACCCAGTACAGATATAGTAATATAAAAGGAACTTCTGTTCGGTTTATCACTCATTTTTTGACGGCTATGATCACATCTTGGAACGTGGTGCAATTATAGTGTGGGCCACCAATTCTCCGGATTGGACGGTACAGATTGGACAACCCGTGCATCCATATTGTCGCGTGGTGAACATGTGATAATTTCAGTTTTATGGGTCCCCATGGCCCATTGGGCCCTCTTTGCTTACATTTTTCTGAGCTGGAAAGTTGTCTGAGGTCGGAGAGTGAGTTTAGAACTTAGATTTGACTCAAACCCTATAAAATTCAATCAAAACTGTCTTTATTTTGATGGATGGCGGGGAAAAATGAAAAATATCTAAGATTGGTCAAACTAAAGTGCCCGCAATTGCAGCAAGAAATGAATGAAGTTAGGTGGTTTCTTTAACCTTTGCTCACAATACATTTATTTTAGGTATTGGATATTAACTTTTCTATTTGAATTTATTCATCTAGTTTTATTGATCTTTTTAGAAAAATCTTTAAAACTTTCTATATATATTTTGATAAATATATCATTAAATTACATTTTTTTTCTATATTTTTTATGTTTGCAAAATTTTAAAAAAATTAAAGATCAATAACTATATTATTTATAAAATATTTTAAATTTAAGTTTTTATAGTCTTACATTATGCATAAAAAAATATATGTTTATGGATCGAATAATAAATAATATATAATTTGAACGAAATTTAACATACATGTTAAGAACATAAATAACATGCAATATAATTGTTAAATTTTCAAAATATGTAACTATATTAACTTTAAGTGAGAGTTTGAATTTCGCTATAAACCATAACAACAATGAATTAATGGTTACATGAGTGATTGGTTAATAATGTACACAGAGTTTTCATATGTGGCGTGGGACTCACATGTTAATGAGAGAAAGGACACATCTGACATACTTTCCCATAGAGTACTTGCAAAACCAACCTTATGACTATGTTGCATAATTCTACGAACCTTATGACTGTATTGCATAATTCAATATGGACATCTCTCTAAAAGACTCTTTTTAATTTTTATAGAAATATAATGTGTTCTTATCTCATACCTAATTTTGGTTGAGGGCTTTCAATTTATCAATTTACCAATGATGCATTTCCTTTATCATAGTATCTCTTTCAATCAAGACCTTAATGGCTTCATGATAAGGGGCATTGATATTACCATCATAGGAGAGATTAACATGCTAGCTTCATCATGGATGGGATTCTAGGCTCATATCCATTGATTCCCAGCAGATGGAGATCATGACCTCTCAAATATCAATATTGCGCTTGGATTTGGGATTGTAGTTTGTCCTTTTGGTTGAGCTTGTTTAACTTTCTCGAGATTACATGAGTGAGCTTACTGCTTTTTGATTGACTGCCTTGATTAATAAATCATGTGACTTATTGATGAATGAAGTTATATAGTTGAATTGATTCTTGCTAAATGGTCTATATGTAACAGGATAATTGGTTCTTTTGATGTTAGCAACTGCCCCTCCTATCTCAATGATGTTCTGAGGATGGACTATGGAGGCATGTTCTCTGTCTGTTGGGTAGTTTTTTTCTCTTAATAAAGATTTGCAGTTCATAAAAAAAAAAAAAAATATATATATATATATATATAGAGTTGAATTTAATTGTGGATCCTAAGACGCAACACTTAACAAATAACAATAACAATAACAATTTTTAACAAAGAAAAAACTACAATTTTGGTCCATGAATATTTCTTTCCATTTCAAATTCATTCCTATAAATTTAATTGCATTCAATTGTGTCATTTAATGTTAAAGTTCAACTCATTTTAATCTTTAAACTTTTAAAATTAAGAGTGTGTTTGGATACCATTTATTTTGCTAAAACTGAAAATTTATTGCTGAAAGTACTACAGATAAAAGTAAAAGTTAGTTAAAATAGTACAGTGAGGCCTATGAATAGTATCAAAAAGTGCAGTGAGATCCATGAATAGTAGCAAAAATAAGCTGAATAGTAAAATAATTTTAATTTTTCATCCCAATCCAAATACACACTAAGTTAATTTGTTTAAAAATAAAAATTGAGTTAACCTCAAAAGTCGAGGGAAAAGAATCAAAGATTAACACAATAAAATGTATAAGGCCAAACTTGAAATTATACCCCATTGAAGAACTAATGGTGTAAAAGTGTAGGGCCTAATAACAAAAAGAGAAAAAATTAATTGGGTGGTCCATGAGCAAAGTGGTGCGCTGGCTGGGCCATGATTAGTGGACTTTGTGATTAGATAAGCTTCACTTACACTGGCCCAAGCCTCATTATTTTGGTCCAGTTCAAAGCTTTCATTACTTTTAGCGTAGGAAGAGATCACAATCAATGGTGGACTAGTGGGGTTTTGTGGCACAATTTTGGTGTGATGTATGATGTATCCTGTTAAAGAGTATCTTCTTTAGGTGTTGGATACTGCAAATTTTCTTCTTTTTTTCCTGGTTTGGCAGGGAATTGCAGAAAGATAGTACATAATTATATTGAAGCAATCAAACAAGCATGCAATTTGGCAATGGCATTGTGGACAACCAGGCCCATTACATTTGTTGGGGATTGGTGTATGATTCATGTTTTTAAATGATCAAAGTCATTTCGGCTTGGGAGTGGGTGTGAGTGTGACTTAATTTGGCATGGGCTAGGCCAATCCTTGCTACAAATCCTAGAGCCTAGAGTCAATAATTGAGTTGGTCCTCTTTACTTTTAAGCATTGCAGTTGCTAGCAAATCAGTAAATAACATTTTTACGCAGTTAGTCCAATTATTTTCCAAAGTTTAGACTGATATGATATTCACAGTTCAATCAAAAAAATATTCTTTTCCCAGACAAGGTTAGACATTAGTGTTTGGAAGGACTTGCCTTTTGTGAACAGAGCTGTTCCATTTACTTGAATAAGACCATGTAACTGCAGTTTGGTCTTCAGGGAGGGTAGGCGATTGTAGTTTTCAACGTGCCTAAAACTATGCCACGAGTCACAAAAAGAGTCAAATTTGAAGGCACTCCTGTCCTAAATCCATTTATTAGATTGTGACTCATGATTCTGCTATAAGCATGAAGGGCATCACAATGTTAACTTTTAGTCTTTAGTCTTTACAACCTAGTGACTATTGACAATTTGACACGACAGTAGCGTGGTTACAATTTACAAAGATTTTTACAATGAGTTGACGTGACTAATTGTAATTAGAGCAACATCGCAAACACTACTAGCATTCCTAAACTTATTGATTTACACATGCTAATTAGCAGTTTAGCACACAAACAAAATGATACACTTATCACTCCCCTGTATTCATATGCACCTTGCATGTGGAATGCATCATTGCAGGTAATAGTTCTTTAATTATTTTGACTTTGATGTGTTATCATGTCAATGGTGGTTTTAGGCTTTTAGCTTGAAACTGTAATATTTTCCCAGCCCGTGAAAGAAGAGATAGACATGGGTATTTGTTGCAAAAAAGTAGCGAAATAGGGTATCATATCATTGAGTTTGTACAATTTGGACATTATTTACAGTACGAAATATAGGACTTACCAACTGCCTCACCAAGAATTTCAGAGAGGACAGAAGCAAGAGGATAACCACCCCCTTGATAGGCATGATGTTAGATATAAGAGTTAGGTGCCAAACATGATTTTAATTGTGGGTATGGGGGCCCATGACATTATATATCATCCTTATCTCAATCGTGTGCATTTGCTTGCCCTGTAGTCCTTGCTTTTTAACATTGATTTAGGCCCTTTTGATTGTAGCAACTAGCAAGTATTTTACTATGATATTTGATACCCTTAAATTACAATTAACAGCATTGGCCTGAACTTTTTAAAGCTTATATGAGTACTAGGACCCCATACTGTAAGCAAGGAGTTATGATTTTATCCACAAGGCTCTTGATAATAACTATAATTTTACAGACATGTTGCTGATTGCCTTTTCTTATATATCATCAACCATGATCCAATATGCTTGATTTCCGTTCCAACTGCTGAGTATGCATGTGTAAGTAAAGGTTCTACACGGAGAAAAAGTATAAAAGTTGTGGAATTAATATAACATGATTGGGTCGAAACTTATAAGCTTAAGCTTCTGGATTAAGTGGGTTTCATATATGTTATATTAAAGCCTCAATTGGAGACTCTTTACTTTCTAAAGAAGAAGTTAGAAAATGTTCATTAGAAACGAGTAAAGACTTGATGAAATTGGGACAGGGAAAGATTTTAAGCTCTATTTCAGTGGTAAACCTTTCTTGCTAATATCATTGCAGGCATATAACATATTACCCTAACCATTATCAGCCTTGTTACTCTCCCTAAGTTAGTACTGCCAGTATACTGATTCCTATTGACATTTACCTTATCCTTATTGTGCTACCAACTTTTGTATTTTACTCAAGATTGTGCTACCATCTTTAGTCCAAAGGGTTCATGCAATTATACCACAAATCCTGTCCGATAAATTTAGGCATAGCATCAATTTTTCATTTTAAAAAAGGCATAGCATCAATTTCATGCTAGGTGGCATGAAAAACTTTCATTATCACCCTTATTGTGCTCACCAAGAATTCTACGCATACAAACATCGACCTCATTTTTAAATGAACATGATACTAATCGATTGGTACAATTAAAAGAGTAAAAGTTGCTTAAAAGCTTAATTAAGTTCACTCCTTTGCCTCAAAAATCCGAACTAAGCTAGAGATTAGAGTCATCATTTTCGATCCTAATTTGGCATGGCTATGTTCATTATCAATTAAGTTTGTTTTTTTCTGCAGATTTAGCTGCTTGAGTTGCAAAGATTGAGTACTCTTATTATCATAGTCCATAGATCTTCATAATAATATTTCCACCTTTTCTATTGTTTCAATTTTAAAGGCTCAATAAGGTTTCATATATAATCTACAAGTTTGATAACAGAAGTTATATATAACAAAGTCAAGATTTAATAATTATCTTATGTATTTAATATATGTATTATTTCTCTCACAGTGCGTGAGATCAATACAATGTGAAAGAAAAAAAAAAAAAAAAAGAAGGTAATATATCAAATACAAATACACCTTTTCGTCAAAGTAATGAGCAAATTGGCAACTATAAGGCTATAATCCAGAAATTTCATTTGAGCAGATATACATGAATTTAGTCTAGGTGCTGAATCAGCTTGTCTCATCACAATCTTGATTTTGACAAGGAATCCTATTAATGCTAGTAAAAGCAAACAGGCCCATTAGCGTTCATGTGTCACATTTATTCAACCTTTTTTGTATCTTTGTATGATAAAAGGGATCAAAACAAAAGGTCCTTTTGTCAATAAATTATCACACAGGGGGGGACATAAATATTATTATAAATTAGAGAGGATTAACTTACATTAGTTGCGATTATCTAGAAAAAAAGAAAAGAAAAGTAAAAGTAACAACAGCAACAAAAAGCACATATGGTTGGAGTTATTAAATAAAAGTAAGATGCCACAAACATTGTTTTAGCTAATTCTAATCACATCTATTTGGCCCTGTCCTTAATAACATCAAATCCCATCTCTGTTGGGTCGGTTGCCTGGACTTCATAGTGGATGCCATCTAGCACTCTCCTCAGCCCATCTTTGGAAGTAGCATATAGCATCTTTGCTCTTATTCTTGATGCTGTTGGAGACCTATTAAGAACCCAAAATTCACAGTTTTCATTAACAATTTGGTTCAATGCAAACCATTGCATCCAAATCCAGTGCTTGTTATGCAGACTTTAATGCAGAGAAAGAAACATAATGAACCAAATGGCTGATCAAAGTAACTAATTGATCATTCTTACAAGTGGGTGTGAGGGATTCAAATCATTTTCATATTTCAATGCAATGTCTAAAATCTAATCCTACTAGTAATACTTTAGGTGGTGGTGGTGGTGGTGGTGGTGGTTGCACCATGTTGCTTACAAGACTAAATTTCCATACCATATAGTCACAGCATTAAATTAACATAGCTTAAATATTATAATAGAGGTTTTAACAACTATTAGGATCTAGAGCATTAAAAAAAGCATGAAAGGTTAGGTACCATGCAATGAAGAAGATCTTGCTCTTCCGGCAATTATCAACCGTGACAAAATCAAAATCAAACACTGCATATCTACAATCATCAGTAGGCAATGAGGCTGCAAGTTCATCATAGCCTTCGCCGGGGCCGCCGACCTTGTCGACGGTGACTAGCTTAGATCCCTCATCGATCTTGAACACTATGTACCTATGCACCTTCTTCCATTTCATCTCATGGAATGAGTTCTTACACTCATCAGTCACCCACATTCCAGTAGTGGCCTGTCATTATGTCACATACACCCAATTGCACTAAATCAACTATAACACATAGTTTCATAATTTTTTTTTTTCTTGGTAAACATGAATGAAAAGAAACAAAGAGTATGGTGAAGAGAAATTGTACCATCTTGAATGCCATTGCCATGGTTGTTGACTTGTTGTGAATTGTGAATTTAAGGTGGTCTGAATTTGAGAGTGGTTGCACTTGGGTCTTATATAAAGATTGGGTTATCCAAATGCCATTAAGGTTCATTGATATTACAACTCTGTTCATGTACTAGATCTGAGGTGTATATACTAGATTATTTCAATGACCAAGTTGCCCTTTAGTAGATTTGGTTTGTCTTTGCTATTGGACTCAACCATCTTCAAGTGTAAATATTTTTTGTGTTTGGGTCCACTATGAGTGGATTTACCAAAGTAACAATGGCAACTAATAATGAATTGGCACAATAAATCTACACTTCCATTGCATTTATGAATGTCACTTTGAAATGAAAACTTTCCTAATTTTCTCAGGTTTTATTAAATTTCCATTTAGACTTAAAAAAAAATAAATAAAGAGGATAGTAACTTCATTAATAATAAGATAAATGTAATAATACATCTTGAGTCAATGCTTACTCAATCATATTAAGATTTTTCTCTATGGAGTTGGTCCACGAGCTGGATTCGATGTGGTGCTAATGCCGTTGCTCACTCTTTAGCTCAGTTTGCTAGGGAAATAGAGAATGAAACTGTATGGCTTGAAGATTCGCCACCCCTGGCCTTAGAGGCCTTGTACTCTGACTCTCTGTTATTATGAATGCATGAGTATTGGTTGGGTTTTCAAAAAAGTTACATAATTATCAATACCCTTGGCATACATGTGAAAAATGCATCAATCTAAATTCTTGTAGCTTTTAATGAATCCCCATAATAACATTATCAATAGCCACCGGTGGATTGCTATAGCAATTGAATAATTTATCTTAGAGTCCGATTAACAAATGTCCTTAGGGCATTTATTAATGGATCATTTTATGAAAGTTTTGAATCCATTTTTATTAGAAATATAAAAAGTTATCAAAAAAATTAGTTATTTTTTTTCTTTTTCTGTAAATTAAAAAAAAAAAAAAAAAAACATTTCATAAGCCAATACTTATAGGGCATGAGTTAACTTTTCTCTTTATCATAAATGTTAATTATACGTTAAAATCAAATTATTCATCTCAAAATGAATGGATAGAATTTTAAATTTTGATAATGAAATTACCATAAAAATTCTAAAAAAATTTAATGTTTATCTTAAGGAATTATACTCCTTTAGACTTGTCAATAAAAAAAAATTTACCCTAAAATTTCTATCCTCTGCGCATTATTTTGTCGCCAACTTTCAACAAATAACTGTTTTATTTTCCTCTGAATAATAAGTGGTTCAGTTTACCCAATGTTTGGTTTATACTTTAAAGTTTTATTAGAAATTGGAATTTGGAAAGCAGGAGTTCCTTGCCGACCCATGTTAGATAAAGCATAGGTATCGACACATATGCTAGGTGATTCATGAACAAGCGGTCAACATGCATAAAACTAGCGGAGTATCTGGGTTTTTTTTTTTTTTTTTGAACTATCATTAAGGATTTAATGACTGAATGATAGTGAGTGACAGTTGTAAATGAGTGTAGTAACCATCGCAAAGTGTGGGCTTGGAAGTAAGAATTTTTGTATTGCTTCACATCATACTTAGTAGGAGTTGAATAGTTCGAGCAGTAACAACTAACAAATGTGTTGTACTCACAACAATAGCTCATCAAAGCCTCGGTAATACATGTGGTATTACTCTTACTATCACATATCACGAGGTTGATGAGTTCACACTTCACACCGGAAAATTTTTTTTTTATTCAAAAAAAAAAAAAAAGCATAGTTCTGCAAACTATGGCTCACTGGAGAAAGTGTAAGCAGAAAAGTAGAGACTAAAACAATGGGCACGACAACAAAAGCAAATCGGTGAGTCATTCATGAACCTCCTCTTATAAGAAATATTCGGAATATAATTATCATTTTCACAACTTGGAAGTTTTTTTGGAAAACACAAATTGGAAGTTATAATTAGAGCAGCATTACTCCTTTTATTCTTTTTAGGTAGAAGAAAAATTATACTACCATTAACACATTGTAATTAATTAATACATTGACATAAATGAAAAGTTTTGATTTTGATGATATAGAAGAATAAATGAAGAGAATTCTCATAGTTTGTGCAGATATATAGATATAAATTATTGTTTTACACTTCTATGTCGACACTTCATATACACCAGTACATTATGCATAAAATATAAACATTTGAACGTTTGCATTGTTCACATTTTACACATGGTGTATCCAAAGCCTGAAAATTCTTAATGCATGACAATTACGATACTTTTATTATACACAAATCACATCGGATTACATCCAATAGTTTTGATGAAAGTTAATAAAAAACTTTGTAAAGCTAACTAGCTACACTCCCTATTCTCTATCACAAAAACCCTCTTGACGTGTATGAAAACTAACATACCATACAAAACATAAGCTGTTAGCAACTGATACAGTGGTCCCATCTCGGATCGCACACCCACATCTCCACTTCTCTATCTTTGTGTCTCCTCAAAAGTCTTTGCGTGAAAGCAAAGGAGGAAAAGAGGATCATCGAGGAATTACGCACATAGATTGTTAAAAAGATAAAAGAAGGTAAAATAGTTTCTTGGTATAAACGAGTCAATGAATGTGCCACCAATCACCATTAGTCCATTCAGGTTCTATTGCCAAATTGGTCATCATTTCTTTGTTTTTATATTCAAGATAATTCCCAACACACACATGGTTACATACCCATCTAGAGGTTGAGCTTTTCCACAAATTTGTCTAAAGAAATTGCAGTGGATAGGAGCAACATCCCAACAATTATTCCATAAAATAATAAGCAAATAGCTACCAACCATTGTTGATGATAAAGATGAGTATGTGTGAAAGAGAGAGAGAGAGATTACAAATACTAAAATCCAGCATTATAGCAAGCAAGAGAAAGTGAGGGGAGGTGCATGGGGAGGCATGTCCCTCGTGTGGGTGTTCCTATCCTTGACAAAATTCTCAATTATGTCCACAACTTGTTGGCATGGCTTATTTGTTTTTATAAACAACGAGTCTCCAATCCACACGAAAATGGTGAATGATATAGGATCAACGCCAAGAATCTCGCCGGTAGCTCCCAACTTTTTTCTTATGGAAGTACTCAAATTTGGTGGTGCACATTGATCCATATAAAGTTGAAAAGATACATTTGTGAGTACCATAATTTACATGAACATTGTAGTATAATGGCATACATGGCCCGACCATTAGTTGAGTCAGTTTTTTCTTAAGGAATGGTCTAGAGTCGTACCCTACTTTGCTACCTTGGTAATTATTTTGATGCAAAATGAAATAAGTGGTACTCATCACAATCTTTAGGCAGTGTATCCAACCTCAATTAGGAGTGATAATCCATGCTACAAGAATGAAGAAACTTGTGCTTAAGATCTCTGGATCATGACAATTTCAGCCTAAGCATTAGAATTCAGCAATTTCATGAGACTGTCAGCTTACAGCTAGTATGTAATTCTTTAGCATACAGACATGGAAACAAGAAATCTGACCAATCTCTTCTTGCATACTCCAATCTGGACAGAGTAACAGTGGGATTTGTTTTTTTATGTGGCCTCATTTGAGGAAATTAACAAGGCCAGAATATTATCTTGGTACTTGTAAATCCAAGCAGGCCCCACCCCTTGCTCATGATTGGACTATTAAGATGACAGCATCTCACATCAACAAAAATGTCAGACAAATGTTGCTGTGAATGTGTTATTGCATGAGCTTCCTGTGGCATCAAATTGTCTTTGGTACCTCAATTATTCAGCATCAACCACAAGCAAATAATCTGGGTGACCTATGAGCATACATGGACCAGTAAGCCCAACTGCAAACAGAGCCAAAACCTTGAAGCAGTGCCATATCATATAAGGCATTAGATTGTGATACTGGTCCTAACACACGAGATAGTACACTGACCACAAAAAAAAAAAAAAAATTTAATCCATGAATAATAACTACTAGTCTGTTGTCATGATTGTGTCAGAATAGAGTACATGGAGTTTTCGAAGAAAGTATCAGTAGACCCTGTTCTTCTCTTTCGTAGAAGATAAAACAAGGCATGGAGTTGTGGAAAATTAATCACATAGCTTACAATGTTTAGAAATATTAACAAAGAAATTGCAACAGTGACTTTAAAAGAAAAATTCAATTGACTTCTATTTCAACGACGCAAAAGCTTCATAGTCCCAAGAGAAATAGAAGCCTACATCAGGCCTACAGGAAAGGAACAGAATGCTTCTAAGATAGATCATCAATGTCAAGGCAACTATAGCATCATCCATTTTCAAACGTAGAATTGGGTTCTGAAGTTGAAGCTCTTGCTTAGCGGTATTGTAGAAGCACCTTCACTTGTCCTCCTTAGGTTGTTCATCTTCATTCTTCTTTTGCTGTTCCTAATGAAGATTCCCACACACACACATACACACACACAAAGTGAGTTAAAAAAAAAACACTACAAGTCTACAAGAAGTTGATACAGTAAACACAAACATTAATGCCATGATGAAAATAAGAATGATGACAGGAACACAGATATATTTAGTAAACCATGCAGGTCTTATTGAAAAAGTTCTATAAACTCACCTCAGATTGACTTTGCAGAGATGCAATCAGATCTTTCACTGAAGGATCATTGGGGTCAACTCCTGGAAGCTGTGAGGAAATAAGATGTCAAGATAATGATAGCATATACTAAACTGACTATTAGAAATTCATAAGTGCAAGTTGCAGTACACATACTGATGCAAGAACAGATGCCACAAAGGCCTGGTCCTCCAACACCTTGCTTACAACAGATTGATCACTTGTACCTTCCTGCATGGACATTTGAAGAGCTGCATGCGACAAAATTACAGTAATGGATCAGTAGATGTCAGTAATGTAATAATTAATAACTGGATTTCTCTCAAGATTCAAAATCTTAAAATATTCTTAGTTCACTACACCACTTAGCCAGCTTGGTAAATGTTGACAAGGCCATCACAGTGAGTCAGGCCTGAGTTTAATATAGAAATCACAAGCAGGAACACAATGCCCCTCTTAACATTTGCAAGCATATGACCCAAAAAAAAGAAAAATAAAAGTACAGAACAGTGCTGCATGGGTGCAGACAAGTGTCTTAGAAATTAGAATAGCATTCATATAACAAATTGAAGATAAAATTTGCTCCAGATACAAAGCAAAAAAACAAAAAGTTGAATGATAGAAAATGGAAGATTGTTTCATGTTCTTCAGAGCTAACATGTATGCATAAAGTAGAGAAAAGTAAAATCATCAAAACAAAGGGAACAAATGTTGGAATAAGCAAAACAACATAAAAGATACTCGAAGTATCATACAACCCCAAAAATAAATGGAATAAAGCAAACATAACTTACCTAAGGCCAGCTCCTGATCCTCAGCACTTGCCTCTGACATCTCAACATCGCCCCCGGAGTGACCAGATCCAGAGACCTAACACCAAGTCATTTGTCAAGGCAAAGTCAAATTGAAGTAGTTCTTTGTAACAAATAATGGCATCCAAGCAAACAAACCCATAACCTTAGAGCATTACACACATAATTCAGCAAGAGCGCTCATGCACCCACAAATGTTCAGATTGAAATTTAAAGTACCACTACTCATAACATCAGTAATTTTCTTTGTTCACATGCGCACACACACAAATGTCAAGGATAGAAATTAAAAAGAAGACACCAACCATTTCTTCAGTAACTTTTTTGATATCTTCAGGAGCTGTAACGTTCACATGTTCTTCCATAGTTGCATCTTCTGCATTGGATGATGGTTCCTCTCCTTTTTCTTGTCTAGAAGTTTCCTCAGCAGCCCTCTTTGCAGCAGCTTCTTGCCTCGCCCTCTCCTCTTCTAAAGAAACTCTAAGGGCAAGAGCCAACTCAGGATCTATATTCGGATCTACACCAAAATCAAAGCCAGTATCACCACCAGAAGCAGCAGCAGCTGCAGCAGCAGCCACAAAGCCACTTCCTCCTTCCCCATCTCCAGTGAAAACAGGTGTACTGCATTTGAAATAGACAATCAATTATATCACTTATGTAAAAGATTGGGAAAAAATTCACCATTTTATTCTTTTAGTATATTGAAGAAACATGTGCGCCAAGGAAAAACAAAATCAGAAACCTATATCTTAGTTCACACAATTTGTTGAAAAGTAATATGTCAGAGGGAAATAAAGTCATACATTGAACATGGCAAAACCTTCATGCAGATTGTCCTCTATCCTACTACCCTTTTCTTTTCAATTTCTTTCTTCTTTGTCCTTTTCTTTTGGTTGAGATTCAGGGATGATGTTCGCACGCTTCTCACAAAGCGCAAGTGGAAGTATTTACTTTTTATATAAAAGAAGAGATGAAGAGGTGTGGGAGGTTGGGAGAAAAGAGGAACAAAAGGCCAAGCAGTCTATCAAGGGTTTTGCAAAAAGATAGGGAAAGCAAGAGGGGGAAAGCACAATAGGAAGACACAAAAAGTTGTGACTAAGGTGGTCATGGATTAGTGAATTGTAACCGCTTTATCTAAATGAGGGGAATATATGCATATATATATATATATATATATTAAGTATCCTTTAGTAATTACTCTTTTCATATGGTATGAAATTCAGACATCCCAAGGATTTTTTCAGAAATATATGGCATATTCCATTATCAGAAATGACATAACATTCTCTTTATTTGTAGTAGGGATGTTACACCCACCTTTACCTTTACAGGAGCAAACAGCAAAGTCTGGTACCACATATATTTAGTTGGTTATCATCATAAAAATCCATATATTGAACATTTCTATCAATTTCAGGTTTTTCAAAACAAACTGTCAATGACTTTCCCAACTTTCTTTACTCTAATATTTATTTCTTTTGGCCCCCTCAAAACTTTTTCTAATAGATTTTTTTTACTAATATACATTGACATCCAAATTTAAATTTCCAAATTATTCTAGTAAAAAAATTCTGATTTTTTTTTTTTATCACAGACGAAATGTCAAGATGCAAAATACATTTAAAAGAAAAGGCCAAAAAAAAAAAAAACACAGAACATGAACCCACCTGATAAGCACATCAGAGAGAGCATTTGCACTGGAAGGAACATGAACTATATGACTGCTGTCATTAGCATTAACAGCAGCAAGGAGGGCCTCCAGCTTCTCAGGTTTCTCATCATCCTCTTCACCAAAGTCAACGATATCAAGAGCTACACTGTTCTTTTTTAATTTCTTTCCAATCGTCTCCAACGCTTTCTTGTCATATTTGACAGGACTAAACACAGGGCAAAAAATAAAAGGTTAGATATAAACAAAAATGAATGAGCTGCTCAAAGCTCAGATTTTTTACCTTCCTGCAAAAATTATAATCCGCTGTTGTTGATGTTTGTTTTGGCGATGCTTAAGAGCCAACTGAGCCACCTGGATTCCAGCAGCTATGTTTGCCTCGCCCCCCATTTCAAGACCTATACAAAAGCAAATCAGAAATCGAAAAAGAATAATGCACTTCAACATGACAAGGAACAGCCGAAAGTTATGCAAATGTCTAATTTATTTACCCATGTTATTGTCACAGAGTTCTGTAGCAATCTAATATCATCGTGGTTTCATCCAAAAAAAAAAAAGAAAGAGTACATGACACTCAAGGAACAACAAATTTTCCATCTAGTTATATATTAAGCCATGAGTCAAAATCATTAAAAGAACTAACAATTCTGTGTAGGTATGAAACATAATAGCAAGCTCCTCAATCTATAATACTTATTCGAGCAAATGCTGTCTTTGGAAACTGAAATTTGAACAGCATAACACTTTCTGATAACAAAGAATAGACCTTTACACACAATCTTATAACATAATCTCCCATCACTCTGCAGAACTATGAATGAACAAACCATAAAAAATTCCAAATTACATAGACAAGTCTCACTCTAAACGAAAATAATTTTATTATTCAAATTTAACAGTCATTGGGGCCACGACCTTTTTCACTTACAATTATAAAGATTGATGGTAGACAGTCCTCAAATTTCACTTGAATCAATGAAGTAAAGTAATTTACATCTTTATATTGAATAGTATTGCACATGTGACCCAAGATAACCTTTATTTTCTAGTGAAAAATATGAATTGAATTTATAATTTTTACTCAGTCATCTATAATATGGTAAAGGCTTAACCTATTAAATGAATTACACAACAACAAAAATTCAGCATTACAACAACAACAACAAAGCCTAGTTTCAAAACTTAGGGGTCAGCTACATATATTCTTCCTTGCCACTCTATCCTATTGAAAATCATATTCTTTGTGAGCAACAAAATTTTTTACCATCCTATAAAAAATCAGACTATTCATCAGCAACAAAAAAGTACCATTACAACAAAAACAAAAGCCTAGTTCCAAAACTTTGGGGTTGACCACATGTATTCTTCTCTGTCATTCTATCCTATTGAAAATCATATTCTCTGTCAGCAACAAAATTTTTGGAGTTGACTACGATTCTCAATAGACTAATCAGGGTCAACCAAATATATAAAAAATGGTATGACCCCATGAACTTCAATTATAGTTTCTCATCCCTAAATAATTGAATCACCTAAATTCTGTAATGCCTATAAAATTATTTTCTCTTTAGACCTTCCACTTGATATTTTTGAACGTTTTTTTTATCCTTTGTGTTCATCATCTCTATTGATAAAATTGCAGTAATTACCTAAATATATCCAAAAACCCAATAACATAAATTTTTATCTCTATCAATAAAGTTGCATTATTTACCTATCCAAATACAAAATTTCCAAAAACCCAATACTAAAATTGAATCAGAGACATAGACTAGTAAGTGAATTAAAAAAAAAAAAAAAAAAAAAAAAAAAAAAAAAAAAAAAAAAAAAAAAAGACCATACCATGCATACAAGCCAAAATCTTGCCAAGATCAGAGGTGGGAGTGGCCAATACACGAACCCCTTTTCCCGCCATTGTCAAAATCCCCACAGTGTTCTCTGGATTAGCCTATAAATTCAATCAAAACCCCATTTTTTATTAAATAAAAAAAATTCAAACAAAATCATAAAAAAAAAAAAAAATTTAACATAATAATACAAAAATATGTGACCTGGGTTTTGGCACCACAGATGAGATTAACAGCATCGGATTGGGCTTGAAAACGGGACGGAATGTAATCACCGTTCCTCATCCATTCTGAATTGTCTATGCATATCATTGTTGCCTGTTTATTCAAAAAACATCATCATCAATTACATTCCTGATTTATGTGTACATATATCATACATCAACCTAATTCAACACAATATGAAGCATAGATATGCATAAAAAAACGAAACCCAGAAAAGAAAGAATAGGGGTTTTCAGTTCAAACCTCGAGAACCATGGTTGTTGAGCTTGTGTGAGCAAAGAGCGAAGTGAAGAGTTGAGACTAATGATGTTTTGTTTTTCTGGGTTTTTGATGTTTTGAGTTTATGGAGCTTTTGATGTTCAAGAGGTTTTAAGGTTATAGTGATTTTTTTTTACAGGGTCTTGTCTTTTTCTTTCTTTTCCGCTACTGCACTCAAACTTTAGTTGTTAAGTCGACCATGAAGAAAGTAAAGTCGTTGTAATATATGCTTTCGTGAGGGTAAAGCCGTAAAGTAATATAAAACTAATACGGCGATTATTTAGGTTTTGAGGCAATAGTTTTTCTGCGGCTCAATTTTATTTCCGACTCTTTTCGCTCAATCTGTGAGAGAAAAAAAGAATTAGCTTCGTATATGTTTACAGTTATTTTCTTCCACGCTTACTATATGGCAATTGGAAAGGCTATTTAGGTGCAGTTTTAGTAATGTGACTTGTTTTAATAATGCACATAGATAGGCTTAAAAATCATGATGTAATGGGATTGGAAAAAATAGGTCTAAACCGATTTAAAGCTACTTTGTCCAACTAAAAATTGCGCATAAACACGTATACATAATCTTACTTTCATGGTGTTGTCGAAATATCTTGTGGTCAATTTTACGAGTGCTTTAGAGCATTGGTTAAGGTTGAATTTTATAATGTAATCGATTGGCTTTTTATAGGGAGTCGAGTCACTTTCAATTTAAAATGTATTTGTTTATTGGTTTTATTATTTCTCAATCAATTTAAAATGTATTTGTTTATTGGCTTTATTATTTCTCAATGTAGGTGGTGCTCAGTATTAGCCTCCTTGTACACTCATTAACATTCTCCCAACTCCTTGTGCACTCGTTAACATACTCCCAACATGTTTGAAGGCACCATGTTTAGCTTGAATGTAACGAGTTTTTGCCTCAATAATTGATTTTGGTGACATGTTGCCAACCGAGTAAAAGGAAAGGAGGGGGTTATAGGGAATGACTAAACTTTGCTCCCAACCAGTTTGGGGCTAAACTTTTTCCATTTTAGTTTTTCCAAGATCTTATAATTGCTAAAAGTATAATGGATGAGTGGCACTACCCTATTATTCCATGAAGATGAACCTGGGTTTGAATTTCTCTTCCCTCACTTCACTTGTGCCATTTGGACGTGTCATATTGAATGGCCTACAGATAGTAATGTATACAATAGATAACAAGGAAAGCACCAGACATCTGAAATAGTTCAGGCTGAATTGATATGCATGCATGTAAACAGCATTAGAACTTAGAAGAGACACATCCCACAGTTCAAGAATCTGGTTGAAATGTAACTGCCAACTTGGAGATCTGCTTAAATGATGATCAAAGTTACCAAAAAATTCTAACTCTTTATTGAAGAAATCTCAAAATTGTACAAGGTAACACTCAAGGGTATACACAATTTGCCGACTGGCATGTTCAAATTAATACACAGAACAAATGACTAATCAATCAACAACAAATACATTATTCTATTCAGCAAAAAAAAAAAAACAAATACATTATTCTGATTCAAGGATTATTTATACACCGGGAGTTGTGGAACTAAGAGATGGTCTATGATTTCTACTAATGGGTAGCTGAACATAAACCTCATGAACCTCCTGCTTACAAACCTCTCCTCTGTCCCTGTCTATAGCATAACAAACATATACAGTATCAATCACGTTGTCCAGCACATGTACAAAGAAACCCAGCAACACAATCAGTAGCACCCATGCCAAAGCAGCCACAAAGTATGAATCAACCCCAAGATCGCTCACACCCTTTAATATAGCACAGACCTGCTTATGCACATCCATTAACATCAAGAATTTAGAATCAGAAAGGAGAGATAGATAGAAAGAAAGCTTCAAAAAGTTTTTTTTAAGTTCAGAAAGTAATGATCATATATACAAGGACAGAGAAATTATCAATGTTGGTCTAGTGGTATTGGAGGCCTTCTCAATTGACTAGTGTCAGAGGTTCGCAACTAAGACTAGCCATCTTTTGATAAGTTAGAGTGGCACAGTAACACAGTTTTATTTTTTATGATATTTAATCATTTCATGTATGCTTTGGAGAGAGAGAGATCTTTTCTTCTGTTCTCTCCCCTTCTCTTCTCTCTCTCCATCTCTTTTTCTTTTTCTTTTTTTTCTTTTTTGGTTCCAACAAAGACTATTGTATCATCCCAAACCCCCCCCCCCCCCCCCCACCCCCAAAAAAAAAAAAAAACTTTCCTCGTGTGTTTTTGGGGCCAGATAGACAAGCCAAAATAGGAGATACATGAAATATTATTGTCATCCAATTGTAATTGGAAAACATATGCAGAGTCATCTGGCCTGTATAGATACCACACGTGTGAATCGGGGATTTTCTCCTCACATCATCAATTCATGACAAGATCCACTTGAATCAGTAATTAGGGGTGTTCGCGGTGCAGTGCGGTGCGGTTTTGGGTCATTTTTAGCACCTCATTTTGCGGTGCGGTTTATCTAAAATCATAACTGCACCGCACCTTTTTTTTTGCGGTCACATGTGCGGTGCGGTGCGGTTTAAAGTTTAGCCAAAACCATAACCGCACCACACCTCATATTTGCGGTCACATATGCGGTGCGGTGTATAAGATGCGGTTTGAATGATTTGAAGTTTGTATATTTTTCAAATTTTGGGCCTTTTCTACCCGGCCCAAAACTAATTTTTCCCTTTGTTTTGGTCCAAGTTTTAAACTATTGAGCTAGTTTTTCTTTATTTTGGGTTAGCTTTCCTAATCAACACTTGCTAGGATTATTAAACTTTTTTTTTTTTGAGAAAACTAGGATTATTAAACTATTAATAATATATTTAATATTAAAAATAATTAAATATATTAATATATAGAGAGGGTGCGGTGCGGTGCGGTTTTCTTATTATAAAACCACAAACCGCACTGCACTATGCGATGTGGTGCGGTGCAGTGCAATATTACTTGTGGTGCGGTGTGGTTATGTCATTTTGCAGTTTGTGCGGTTTATTCGGTTTGGTAAACACCCCTATCATTAATCATTGAAAAGCAAAAATGATTAGGGAGTCAGAAAGACTACATACCACAATGGCATATATAGCTGAGAGGACAAAAATAATTCCACCCAATAGGCGAGTGGAGATGGTCTCCACAAAGACAGCTGAGAGAAGATTACGTTTGAGAAGCTCATATGTCATTTTTGCAGATGTGCAATAGGCTTCACCGGTTATTGCCACAAAATTAATTGTAAATTTGTTAAGAAAATCAACTGCTGACAGCAAAGCATTAACACAGCAACGTAG